>JAUFSD010000012.1:0-1200000 GCA_033030425.1 Verpa conica
TGTAATGCAGGGGTACCCCTGGAT
This sequence comes from Verpa conica, assembly GCA_033030425.1. Taxonomy (NCBI): domain Eukaryota; kingdom Fungi; phylum Ascomycota; class Pezizomycetes; order Pezizales; family Morchellaceae; genus Verpa; species Verpa conica. Next base: position 25 of record JAUFSD010000012.1, read on the forward strand.
TACATGGGTCGTCTAAATTTTAACCCTAGCGCCCGGAGCGGATTGCTGTATTAGGAAGGAGTAAACCCCTGTCTATTCATGCACTCCGCCCCGCCCCCACACTGTGCCGAGGCGCGTAGCGTACGCATGTAATTCCCACGCACTGTCCACGTCATCTTTATTTAACCGAGATTAGATTAACACACCCACTCGGTTGGACAAATTACCCTAACGGGTAACTCTTCCAACCGATGGGACAACAACTCCCGGACCGAGGTCCGGGGGCCCTGTCCCACAGGTGTGACGCATCTCCCTCGGCCCAACGGGGATCCGACCGGAAACTTTTATTTCCGTGCTTCCACAGGTATGTTATTATATATACCGCCCCTTCGCTGATTGAGGAGTATAGAAATTATACGAAACGCCATCGCTATTCCACAGTAGCAAACCGTCTCAGCGCAAGTTATTCTTTACTCCTTCCCCATCCTATCTATATAAAAAAGCTTCGCTTTTTTACACTTACAGCCTTTATACACGGATACTTTAAACATGACGAACTACCAATCACTCAACCAACACTCACTCTTCTCACGGGCCGTCAGCCCTACTGCCATCGCCGCAGCACTCCACTCCCAAGAATCAGGAAAGCATACCCTGTTCGGAGCCATCTCGGTAGCGTCATCACTGGGAGATGTACTTGAGACTATCCCGATCACATACCGAGACGCGCTCAAGAAAGGCTTGAGGGAATTACAGGATACCACCGAGAAATTGGGGAATTCTGAAATTACCCTCGATAAGCTCATTGCTCACAGACGCAACGGTACTTGGCCACCAGCCATACTCGGAATGCATAATCCTTATGATAGCATTCAAGTGAGCGCCGAGTATAAGACCACTGCCCTGAATGAAATTTCAACATGGTCTGCAGACTGGGAAAAATCGAGGAAGACGGCACTTGATAACTTTATCAAGATAAAGACTTCCGAGATCGCTTTCATCTACAGACGGTTGTCGCCGGCCAATTACCACCCGGTCCTCACTAGCATCGTGAACGATGCTTATGAAGGATTGAAGAAATTGCATTCAGTTCAAGCAATAGACTTAGACGGGGATACCAGTCTAACGTTTGACTACCCGAAGTTTGTCGATGCAGACTATGCCCTGCAGAATCGAGTATTGAAAGACATTGCGGCCAAAATCATAGACCTAGCACGGGCAAAGTCTTTGACGAAAAGGAGGGAACTCCATTCCAAAGCCCAAGTAGTAAAGGAGCAAAACCTCGATAAATCCAAGCCTATAGTGGAAGATCTTCGGAAAACCATAATGCTTGAGGTTCGCTCAGCGCTTCAGTCCCAACAGGCTAAAGCCAATACTCCAAAAGTAAGTCGAAGAGGCCCCGTTACAGATTTATCTGTGAAAACTCCCAAAACTTACAAAACCACAGGCAAAAGACAAAGGGAAGTCGAAGCCGAAGGGAGTATCAAAAGGCCCCGCTCCGAACCCCAATTCGAAGCGTCAACAGAGGAAGCGGAAACGCGAATCTCAGGCCACCGTCCGGATAGACGACAAGAAGAAACAGAAACAGTAGTTAGAAGTAAGCACTTCCATCCACTTATCCCCTCTTCACTGCCAAAAGAAATACTTACATTGTCTTCTGAAACAATTAAGTCTATCTTTCTTGCTAGGACACCAATTGCTATATTGGCCGCCCGTGGAAAGCGAGATATGATACATGTGGGACCAAACGTTGGAGATGTACCGGAATATGTACTTAATCTAAGCGGACTGGGTTCCAGATTTCTTTTCTTTAAAAAACAAAACAATAATCTCCCATTATTATCGTTCCTTGATTTATGTCGAAGAATTAGATGGAAACATCACTTCGTATATAATATTGAAACAGAACAACCTTATGATCCCAAATTCCCGGTCACGTCTTCTAACGAAGAAGGACCAGAATTTGTCTGGTTGGAGTCGTCACTAGCTGCAGGACAGGCCGAGTTGCAAAAACAACTGAGCGTCATACCTAAAGCCACACCGCAAGCATACCCTAGACATGGGAGCAACGCGAAAAAAGCTCGTCAGTGGTTATTTAAACATGGTTTAATGATCAAACCCACGGATAAAAACCTAGGCAATGCCATCTTTCTGTCTAGTTGGTATCATGAGCAGGTCTTAGTACACTTAAACTCCCCAATCTTTACCAAATGTAAGTTTGGAGTTACTTTTGATGTATCAGACATTACCCACATTATACATAAGACTCGAACGGAGCTGGGACTAGATAAAAATATTTTTTCGAAACCACACAAAGCTCTTACACCTCAAATGGTTGCATTCTTGCGAGAAGGACTGGTAAATTTCGATTATACCAAAGAGGACTCTAGCCATCGATTTCCTACATTTCATGGCATCCCGAAGGTTCATAAGAACCCTTGGAAGTTGAGACCGATTGTCCCATGCCATAGCTACCCGCTGGCAAATGCTTCTAAAGTCTTAAGTCACTTTCTCAAGCCTATCTTAGGCAGTCACTCTTCGATCCTCACATCGTCCAAAGAGCTGGCGGAGTATCTTCTTACTCTTGAGTTAGACCCGACGAAGAAATACTGGATTTGTAGCGGTGACGTCACCGCTATGTACCCAAGTATACCTCGTGCCGCCGCACATGAAACTGTGGCAACTCTGGCACGTCTTCATTATGGGGACACACCGGAGTCTGATTTAATCACCAGACTCCTCCCCGTGTCGGATAACTACCTGATGTTTCAATACAACGGAGAATTCTACTATCAAAACGATGGTTTAGCGATGGGAATACCTGCAGCGCCTGACGTTGCAAATCTCTATTGCGCATACTTTGAACAAAGGTTTGCACATGAATTCTTTCTCTATAAGCGTTACATTGATGATGTCTTAGTCATCGTGGAAGCAGCCACAAAGGAAGCAGCGCTAAAAAAAGTTAGAGACACATGCGTGTATCAGGACCTGGAAATTACATGGGAAATGGAGGGGGTGCACGCGCACTTTCTGGATTTAAACATAAGTCTAGAGGGAGGTATGATTAACTTCTCCCCTTATCGCAAGCCATTAAACCATTTCGAAAGAATCCCATTCTCATCTTCACACCCCTTGTGGGTTAAGAAGAGCGCCTTCATAGGCGAGATGAGTAGGATAGCCCGATTGTGTAAGTGGGAAACCACATACATTAAAGAGATTCAAGATATGAAGGATATATACTTATCTCGTGGTTATCCGATACCAGTATTAAAATCATGGATTAAAGCCGAAATAGTAAAGCGATGGATTGGTAGATACAGCAAAACGGAGAAAGAGAAGAATCATGCGCTTTGGCTTAAAAGTGAATATAATACGGTATGGGATCATATAGATACCAAGAAAATAGGGGAAGCAATGCAAAAAGAAGCTAATAGTTGGCATCCTGAAAACCCAGATGCCCACCCAATTGCTTTTGACGATATCCGTACAAGTTACAAAAGGACTAAAAACCTTATGGACTTTACGAATGACTGGTCTAAGAAAGTCTTATCGGCTTACCAGGTTGTCCATGCCCCCCTCGAGGAAATAGATTTATCCCTGGATGAAGCTACTTTCTTGGAAAACGAAGAAGAATCTGACGATGGCGATGATACTCTAGTATACGAACCATTACGTCCTTTTGGTCAAGGACTAAGTCACCATATCACGGATAACACATGATGTTCCGTGGACTGCGGTTAAGGGTATGAGTTCGAAACTCTAACCCTCGCTAACCTAATGTAATGCAGGGGTACCCCTGTATTACATGGGTCGGCTAAATATTAACCCTAGCGCCCGGAGCGGACTGCTGTATTAGGAAGGAGTAAACCCCTGTCTATGCATGCACTCCGCCCCGCCCCCACACCCGGGGTGGCGTAGTGCATGCATAGACCCCACGCACTGTCCACGTCATCTTTATTAACCGAGATTAGATTAACACACCCACTCGGTTGGATGAATTACCCTAACGGGTAACTCTCCCAACCGACGGGACAACAACTCCCGGACCGCGGTCCGGGGGCCCTGTCCCACAGGTATGTGACGTCAAGATTCTTACGGATCCAGAAGGACATGCAGCCCCTGAGTAGTTTTAGTAGTTCTGCCTACTAACGAAACCGGTATGTCACTCTGTGCGTGACGCATCTCCCTCGGCCCAACGGGGATCCGACCGGAAACTCTTATTTCCGTGCTTCCACAGGTATGTTATTATATATACCGCCCCTTCGCTGATTGAGGAGTATAGAAATTATACGAAACGCCATCGCTATTCCACAGTAGCAAACCGTCTCAGCGCAAGTTATTCTTTACTCCTTCCCCATCCTATCTATATAAAAAAGCTTCGCTTTTTTACACTTACAACATCACAATGGCCAGGACGAGCCTTTTTACAAAAAGGGAAAGGAGAGTAAGCCTACGTTTACCATGGCCCAAACCGATATTAACAGTAGGCAAATAACAAACCCACGCCCAAGAAAGCTGGATTTATGTGTAGCCATGTCTAACAAATTCCCAAAGACTTCTCAGCACACCTAAATTACGTAAGAGTCAATAACAAAACATTGGATTGTTACAAAAATAAGAACAAGATTCACAGATGCCAAATAATAGGTAGGCTTACAACTAGGGAAGTTTTTTGTGCTGGGGGGCTCCGGGAACTTGTTAGACATGGCGGTGCCTAGTTTGATATTATTACTGTTTTGTATCCGTCTCTTTTCCCATCATTATCTTTAGTGCGATTACAATAGCCTCACGATTCAATCAATGCAGGTGAATAATCAATCAATCCAGTCTCATAAGCAGGACAGGACTCGAGCATTACTATTTACAATATCAGAACATCCTTCTCGCAGTGATCACCGAAGCGTTCTCGCTTCCTACATAGCTAATATGTTCTAGGTTGTCGTACATGGCGCCCAGGAAGATATTGCCTATTCCATCAGGGACGAAGCGCCGGCACTAGTACATACCAACCCTTACCAGATAGTGATAAATAATCTCGCGCGGTACATAAGGTTATTAAAGTTAGCCTTTTCCTGGTTTAACTATTACCCCCCTGCTAGCATACGGTCCTACGCGAATGGCATGCAGCTAGTATTTCCCGAGTGTGTGATTATTGGGTTACGGTACCCGGGTGCACGGATTGGGCTACATATAGTCAGGGTATTCCCATACATCCCTGCCCCTGACAATTCTATGTCTAAGACAAGTTTCGATGAGATGGATGTTCCCAATTCAAGTTTCTACCTAGCCTAGAGTCTTTTCTATGGTTGTGTCCTTGATAGAAAATCACCAGTCTACCGCCTCCTTGCATACCATCGGCTGGTAGTTGGAGGTGTAACATCCGATTTCTGCTATGAATGTACCTATTTGGTAATTATGCCTAGGGTAGGCTATAAGCTTGTTTTTTTATTTATTTCCGCTGCTTCGGTTAATCGATAGGTACTAATTGCCAAAAGCTGAAAAACCAAGAATCAAGACTGCTAATGGGACTACGGGCGAGACTCACTGCCCACTAGTCGGTGCTCCCAACTCATAACCGCGAACTAGAGACTAGATACAAAGCCACTATTACGCTAATCTCCCCCACATCTACCACCAGAGTATCAATTCCCCAGCCGTCTAATTATATTACCCCCCTACTCTATTGCCATTCTACCCAGTTTAGAATACGAGTGTGAAACCGCGATATAATGCCTCAAAATGTGGCTGCCGCAAGTATATACTACAATGACTAGCGTACCATTGCAAACTATTCTTATGATTACATATAATCTGCCAGTGGGTGTTTGTAGCTTTTTTCGAAAGCGTCTGTCTTGAATCTATATATTTGATGAGTGATACCGGTGGCTTGAAAGCTTAGTGGATAGAAGGGTCATGGTTGGACAGATTCTGAGGGTGGCGTTTATATAACCAGAAGAGGAAGGTTGTAACCTCACTCACCTATTGCCGTGGATTAGTTAGTGTGTTGAACTATGATAGTACCCTTGTAATGTAATCAGGGCCGAATAGTTAGGATATCATGGCGCTGTAGTCATGTGGTTAGGTGATTTACTGATTTGGGGGCCCGGGGAGTGGGGGGGAGGTAGATCGAGCTGGGTTGGTTATGGATGGTGTAAGGTACTACGTATTGGCTGAGTATTGGAAATTCTTCTAACTACCATAATTTAACTGTTTGGCGGTGCTGTAGGATGTTTATACTTATCAGATATCGTATCTAATATTAAGTCGAGCCTCAAGAGCGAATAATATTGAGGTCTTGTGTTGGGTGCGCACTATACACCAGCTCACCGTTCAATCAACTCTATTGCAATCCTAATCCTCCCTCGAGCCTTGCTCTCTCTGGTCCGGATATAGCTGATCTGAGACCAGAGATAGTGAATTTCCCGAGTAGATACAGTGGCCCTACCACCCCAGTCACACCCGAACGCCCCGTAGGAGCCAATAACACTCTACACCATATGACTACACCTTTTAGGGGCACCCTCGACGGTATCTTTCGGGTGGCTTGTAGATTTGACGATACTCTACGGCACTTTACCACACCCCGGGAACAGACCGGATACTACCCTTCAAAGCATATAAAAAGCCCCTCTACCCCGTCTATATCCCCTCACAATCTCCTCCATTGTCCTCAATCCTCTCTATACTTCCCCTAACTACTTCACCCTACCATTAATTTCAACTACCACTCCACCTACAATCATGCACTTCTCTCTCCTCCCCCTCATCCCCCTCACAACCTTCCTCACCACCACCCTCGCCGTTGATATCCGCTTCTGGCACAATACCTACGCTTGTGGTGGCAACAACGCCTATGCCGATGTCTTCTTGAACGCCAAATCATTTACCTGCTACTCCACCAACTCCGACTGCCACGGGGTCCAATTCAACGGCGTTCCCTCCGGTAACAAAGGCCAAGTCTACACCAACCAAGGCTGCTCCGCCTTTAACCAGGGTGGCGGCAGCGGTGACTACTGTCTCAGCAATGGGTTTGTGAGAAGCGCGAATTGGTTTTATCCGTATAAATTGATGGTGAGGGATGAAGAGGGGGAAGAGGCTACCGGGGTGGAGTATGTCACACCAGAAGGCGTGACGAGGAGGGTCCTTTGTCAGCCGGGGCAGTGGGGGACGTATCATGCATTGATTGAAGCTGGTGATTGGACCGCATTGGAGGCGGTGAGTGAGGGTGAGTAGTTCTGATTCAGTCAGGTAGTGGTTTAATGAGTAGGATAACTGACTAATTGTGTGGTAGTTACGACGGCAACACCAGAGGATCAGGGGGTCACGCCGGCTTAGGATGGCTCTAGGAATTGTGGAGAGCTTTAGTTCGTATCAGTTAGGGTGATACTATTATGCGCTGTTATATTATAAAATACATTTGCAATTGCGTCTATACTTCTATACTTGTCTCCTTCATCGGAGATCTATATGTCTGAGTGCCCCTCGTATTGAGATGATTCGTATTGGAAGCTCTAGACTCTTCGGGGGTTTAGAAAACCCTTTCTGACCAAAGAAATATGCTGTATTACCTGGGATCGATCATATAGAGCAGAAACTACACTGCAACACACTTGAATCCATACAGCAGTGGATACTCTTACGGCAAACCCCCAGGAACAAACCCGCTTGTGGTATATGTTAGGGTTAGGGTTTACACTTTACTTATAAAATGATTGAATGAATTAATTATAAGTACCTAACTATTGAATAGTCACTCTATAAAATTTGTGTTTATAAGTCTATTCACCTTATAAGAATACATAGTTCGAACCAGAGCAGAGACCAGAGGGTTGACGATTGTTGGGGACGAGCTAAGAGAGCTGGGAGGGCATAGCAGTGACGAGGATGAGTGCGAGTATGAGGGGGAAGAGTAGTAGAGAGCGGACCGAATGCGGATTTTATTATATAGGAGACATGTAGAAAGGAAAGGAGTTGTGTGAGAGAGTGTTTTTGGCTAGAGCATACGGCAGGATTGGAGGACTACCATAGCCACCAGGTTGCATGTAGTATATGAGGGGGGGGGAGAAAAAACATAGTTCACACCAGACAATGATTATTTTGTGCTCATTAATACTTCCCTACAAGAATGTTTGTTCACTACAATTCTTATTAGGGCAACTGTACTATGGATAGAGTCCGATAAAGTAGTTTTACAACACCAAAACATTACCCAACAAGCGCCTATATTGTACCACATACAAAAAAACATCTAAAACAAATACAATTTTCAATGATAGAGTCAATTATTAGTCTATAGAAAAGGATATGTGTTAGTCATAAGATGCTATATGGAGGTGAATTTGTCCCATACCATGCTAAAGTGACAACTAGGTATTGGATTGTTCAAAGTTCCTTGAAAGGAGTAAATTCTACACGATCTAACTGAGCTATGCAACCTATTTGTTCATGTGTTTTTAAGAATCGGCGACGTTGCATCACTTTATCAAACCCGATACCCTTGCTGATTTACCATAGTTCACACAATTAGATACAAACCTACAGTTGTAGAGATAAATAAGTGGAAATTGTGAGCAGGTCTCTCAAAAGCTAGAGATCCGGGGTTGCTAATGCCTTCACCTCATTAATAATGGGGCAATATATCAGTAGACAGAGAGTTAAACTCGTCCTTAGAGGGTAGGTATATATCACGTTATCAAGCCCAAATTAGTTACCTGCTCATCACTATAAAGGTTAATGTAGTTAAATATACAAGCTCCGGCAGACTACTTAACTCGGAGGGATAGCTAGAGGCGGGTTTCAATGCCTTCTTCATATATATATGCCGCACTTCCGCACTTCCGCTGTATAGTATAATAGAGCTTGATTATTTGTATCTTGTGTTCCGCTGGAGTAGTTAATCCTCGAAAACGTAGGCCTCTCGCCAGTAGGTAAATAAGTCTCGTGTCAGATTACAGTGGAGCCTCGATAGTAGCATACGGTTGGGAGCGGAACTTTTTATGCTTATATCAAGGTTATGCCTTTAACAAGGTAGGCTCAGCGCCAAGAATATATTTTTTTTAGTGAAGAAATTTTGGTTATGGCCTGGCAGGGGGTGTCCCCCTATAAATCAAACCTCAGGAACCCCAAAAAACCGGAATATGTATGGAAAAAATGCACAAAAAATTAAACTTGTTACAGCTATCAAATATACCTATCTTATACTTATATATGGAAGTGGAGGAACTGTTGACAGCACTGGACTCAGTACTAATTTAAGCATATTAGGCACGACAATCTAAAGCATATGCTACTAACAAGGTATGCTACTATCGAGTATGCTACTATCGAGGTTACACTATACTACTTTAGGTTCTTGGCACTTAAAGACAGTGGTTAAATATTTGTTCCTATGCGACGAATAAACAAAAATGGTATTTGATATACAAACAATAACATTACAGTAACTAGATTCAATGATAACATTAATATGTAATAATATAGAATATATTAGTTGGACTGGAATATCGGCTCAAAAAGTTAGGCTACGGTTATGCCGCGTACACTATATATCTATTAAGTATCATTATACGCCCAGCACGATAAATGCACCGTAGCTAAATTTGTTTTAGTACTCATAGTTTTCAGGCCCCACAACCAGCTTTGAGTCGATTATATCATCGCAATTGTGTAGGTATGTCTCACTCGTGTAACCGGGACCGATATAATTGCCAATCAAGGTTTTGAGGTAAAGTTTCCCGGTAGAACTGTTTGCCCGCGAATAGTATATATATATATGTTTTCGTTATAAAAACTGGGATAAAGCTAGAAATAAAATCCGTGGGACTTTACACAGTATTTGCTAGGGATTGTGAGGCTGGGAAACAAAGAGAGAGGCTCTGCGGGAGCAAGCGAGGTGGCAGGACGTGTGCACATTGGCCCCCACTATCGCGGCCTAACCCTTGCCCCTACCTTCACCAGCCCTGTACACTCCTTTCCTTGGACCTCAAATTGCTACGCTCAGCCTCTTCGTCTCCGAAGTTGACTCCCGGTGAAAGGTTACGTAGGGACCTCTAGGGACTAGCATGGCGGAACCAGCACAATATATTGTTGCGGCTCGTCCTCTGTAGTTAATAAAAAGAATTCTCCATAACACCGATAGCACCCGCAAAAGAAAAACAGCCTGTCATGAGGCGCAAGTGTGGCACATAGAATGATTAGTCAGACATAGAGTTTTTAAGCCTCCTAATGATAATCATTAGGTTATCATCCTCTTTTTTAGAATAAACACAGCTGTCTTTGTGGCTATCATTGTTTCATCGCGTCTTTGAGACCGTGAGACATCACAGTTGTGCTCACCGGTTTAGGGTGTCGACCACCTTATCCTGACAATATTAAGAATATCAAGTCACTAGGGGTCAACTATCTATGGGTTAAAAGGTCATAGTAAGTCAGGTATGATTAAGTGATAGGATGTTTCAAGTAAGGAAACTCTCTTACAATATACAATGATATAAGTATATAGTTCAGCACGTGGTTATTTTGAGCCTGGGGTCAGTTATAGTCAATACCTGCGGTAAGAACCAGGAGGAGATATCAGTAAAACTACAACCTCCAAATGGAATATTTATTTTAAAGGCTTAGAAGGCAGCGCGATATCTACAGAGAAGTAAGGCTGTGGCTGAGTCCATGTAGCCACCTTGTTCTAGCCACAACTGGCACGCCAACACATCACTCCTATCGGTCGGGCGCAACAATCATAGACTCGAAAATATACAAACTCTTAATCAAAAAACACTTATACCATGAGCATCACATTCAGTGAATTCGAGTCTTATAAACTCATCACAGATTTTAGCAACGATTCATATACACATACAATCCCATACGTTCCAGGAACCTCCGACCCCGCAGGAGAACGGGTAAGGATAGAAAAATGGAGTAGAGTTGAGCGCGTTGGTGGAGGGGGGTTTGGCACGGTATGGAAGGAGAAGAGTGAGAACGGAGCCGTGAGGGCTGTTAAGGAGATAAGGAAATCACGTGTTACTGATACAAGGGAGTTGTTGGCTTTGGCAAAGATGAATTCGGTCAGTACCACCTTATTAGAATCGATCTTTCAATAAATATTGATAAAAGTGATCCGCAGTACTCAAACTACTTTGTTCAGTTTTTTGGATGGTTTCAGGACAATGAGAATATCTATCTAGCTATGGAGTACCTCCAGTGTGGAGATTTACAAAGCTTTATTGTCGAAAAAGGAGGCCTGTCTGAAGAACAGATAAAGTCAGCCTCAATACAGTTACTCGAGGGCTTGAGCATTATGCACGAGCAAAACTTCTGTCATCGAGATCTAAAGCCACAGGTTAGTGTTTATTTATTTCTATGATTTCGGATTTGGAACCCAACCTAATACGTAAAACAGAATGTCCTTATTGTCAAATGGTTTCCTCTTATAGTCAAAATTGCCGACTTTGGTACAGCAAAACAGGTTGGAGATAAAACAGTCTTAGAGACATTTGTTGGAACCATTGACTTTATCGCTCCGGAGATCCTAGGCTACCTAGACGCCGATACCTCAGAATATACAAACGCTGTCGACATTTGGTCACTAGGATGCCTGGTCTACACAATGGCAACTCAGAGTCCGCCATTTCCAGGAGGGAGAGGGCTTCTCGGTTACATCCAGGGCAAGAGCTCATTTCCAGAAGACAAATTGGAAAGTGGAATAAGAAGGTTTATTACTAGCCTGATGAGACCACTCCCACCGGATAGATTGACTGCAAAGCGAGCGCTGAGTGATCCGTGGCTTGAGATTGACAAGGGAGATACGTGGAACCTCTGGACAGACCTTCCAGATGCACCGACCTCCGTGAAGCCTATTATAAACCAGACCACAATTTCGCTGAGTACCATGGGCTCGGCAGAGCCTAAGCGAAAGCAGCATGCCACTACAATTAGTAAGAATATCCTTGTAAATTCAACGGTATATTGGTAGGGTTTGGTCCACGAAGTTAACACCTCTCTTGCGTGTAGAAAACGAAGAAGCTCTGAGTGAGGCAGCTGCGCACGGCCGTAAGGAAATTGTACAACTCTTGTTAGGGAAAGGGACAGCTGTCACTTCCAAAGACTTGAACGGGAACACGGCGCTACACCGGGCAGTCCAGCGCGGGCATACTGATGTGGTGCTATTGCTTTTGGAGAGTGGGGCAGATATCATGGCGAGAGGTTTCGGAGAAGCGACACCGCTAATTATGGCGGCCGCGAATGGCTATAAAGATCTGGTACAACTACTGATAGAGAAGGGTACCTATATTGCCGCAACAGATAGTAGTGGACACACGGTACTACATACGGCGGCCCAGAACGGACGTACAGACTTGGTACGATTGCTGCTGGAGAGGGGCGTGAAAGTCACGACAAGTGCTGGAGATGCCACACCACTGACATTGGCAGCCGCGGGAGGGTATAAAGAGGTGGTGCAGCTATTGCTGGGAAATGGTGTAAACATCATGGAAAGAGGTCCGCGAGGATTTACAGCCTTACACTCAGCAGCCCAGAACGGGTATGCCGATGTAGTGCGATTACTAATTGACAAAGGCGCGGCCATTAAGTCAAGAAGTAATAAAGGATCTACACCATTAATCTTAGCGGCCGCGGATGGCCATAAAGAGGTGGTGCGGGTGTTGTTAGACAAAGGTGCAGATATCATGGAAAGAGATCCACTAGGATACACAGCATTACACTTAACGGCCGAGGAGGGGCATACAGAGGCGGCACGATTACTCCTAGAGAGGGGTGCGGATATCATGGCAACAGACGATGAAGGTTTCACAGCACTCCGTCGAGCGGCGGCGAGTGGGAACACTGGCGTATTAGAACTACTAATAGGCTGGGATGCGGGTACCGTAGAGTCGAGTATTCAGTCCCCACTACCACAGCTATCAGCCAGCGATAAACACACAGACACCGAAGATACCGCCAGCGTTCCACGAGCCTTAGAGAGTATAAGCGCAATTGTCCCAGCTGCCAACGAGCCGGCGGTGGAAGGGGAGTGTGAGGGCTCTGTAGACAAGAGAGGGGATGGTGTTATTAGGAAAACCTCTATACGAGAGGGAATAGAGACAGCAAGGCCCCACACTGAGCTATCAACAAAGAAAAAGCATCATTTTGGGAAAGCTGCTAAAAGGATAAAGTCATGTGTTATATCATAGTCGAATCTATGTAGAAATTCTATCTAATAGGTGTTATGTGTTATAAGCTGCATGATTTATTTCCCACCTTTCTTCACTTGTTTCATACCCTTGTCATCCTTCAAAATACTTATATGAACTAAAAAGCACTGTATTTTCTGCGTTTTGCTTCCTTTTTCCCCTGGGTCTTTACTTTTCCGTCTTTTATTTCTCGCCCATTAGGAGTCTTGTTTCTTTGATGTCAGAATAGATATAAACAATATATGGTAATCAGTAACTCGGAAACCATTGAACGTTTTGATATAACTACAGATTCTTGGGGGTAGGTGGAGCTCATAATTTCGATATATCCAGATCTTCCGACGGCCCGACTAATATTTAGGCTTGCCTGTTGGAGGGACTGATTATAGTTATCTTGTCGAATACGTATGGTACGGGTATCATGGGGGCTTGGCCGAGGAGCGCACACTCTAGTTCTCTCTCTATTACCAAGCTAACCAGGCTCGATATTGGAGTGATAAACTCTTATACCGAAATATAGCCTACGAAGCACTAGACTCCAAGGTAAAGATAGGATTGGTTATTTTGATGGATAGTACAAAAATATCGGCATATTATTCCCTATTTTTCTGCCGATTGTGGCTGCGAGATCTCTATTGGAAGCCAGCCTAACATTAGTTGTTGCTACGTAAATACGTGGTTATTTTCCACCCCTACAATACCACTTCTCCGGCATCAGTGCCTACATGGAAAATGCATGTTAGCCTCTTGCGCTCACTAATGCTGCAATCATCCCTACAATCTCTATTAATTCATTGGATGGATAGATGGATTGCTAAATGGGAATACGAAAGAACCCGCTTAGACTAGGTAGATATAGAGAATTAAAGAAATTGGTGTTTTACCACAAAAGCCTTACAGTAGTTGTATTTAAAGAATTAACATTAATCTCTACGCGGCAAAAAAGATGAAAAATATAGTTCCGCCTATGGGGACCAGCACACAAGAGGGGAGAGCGACACCGGTTATTTCGCCGGTACGAAGAACTGCCTGGTGTCTGATAAGAGTTCACCTATAGGACGAAGGTCTCGATAAAAGAAGATATGAGTCACAATAGTGACTTGTTTCTCTACCTTCAGAACTCTCTGCCTAGTAAGTTTATAGGAATATACTTGTCCTTATCTGATTCGGTGGTTCATAGTTCCTCAATTAACAAGGTGACGAACATATAGAACGAATTATCCAGACTTGGTAGATTTAGACAGATTCATATCTGATGAATTGCCTAATATATGTCCCTTACTACTCATTCTAATAGGGTAGCCATAACTTCAGAGTCATTGATATATATAGCTATGAAAAAGCGGAGTTGTAAATTTAGCTACTAGTACTCCAATCATTTTCTGACAGCTGTAAATTAAGCAATAGAAAATGTGAGGTAATTTAATACTTTGTACATCTTTCCCCCTGTTGCATTTACCTGAACGGATAAGTAGCCTAATTGATTGGCCAGTGATATTTTGGGTTGCCTGAACAGGAAGTTAGGATTACAGAAAGTGCAATTACGCAGGTGCTTTCTACCTAGAACCTATTGGAGGGTCATTTTTGAAGGCTGGATTATTGGAGAGGACTGCAGGTCCCGCTGATTCCTAGCAAGGCGGGGTAAAATCAGAGTCATTATCTATCTTCAATGAGGCCAATAGATATACAACGCATCATTTGTCTATCATTACGATTATGTTATTCTAGGGCCGTAGAGAAACCCCTTCGTCAAACTCTATTTCTTTCTAGCCTTCAAGAGTTCTCTTCCGCAGTATACACCATGTCCTGTTTGTCACTATCGTGTTGTTGTGCCTGGATTACCGGAAGGAGGATCCCTTCCGTTAGGCTCAAGCCGAGGACGAATTCAAAAAGTCACAAGAAAGAAATTCAGAACACAGAACCTTCCGCTCCACCCGATCAATACAGGAGACGAAATACAAGAACAGCTAATGCCCCATTAACTAGATCCACTCCGCGGAATGATGTGCCCAGCAACTCACCCATACGCTACGATCCAGCGCTCAATATCGGGGCGCCCACTGAAGTGCAAGCTATAGGTTTTATAGAAAGAAGTGAATTCCCTGCGATGAGGACTATTTCTGGGGGCCAGCATGAAGCCCTAGGAGAGGGGCCTGTGGTAGAGGAGCGTATTTTAGAACACACCATGCATTCTATTGATGGAAGTAACCCGCCCCAGCAAATGCCCGTGCCGGGAGATGTAGAAAGTTTTATTGGTAATTTTTCTGTTGGAGAAAGGTCTACGACTGACCGAAAATCCCCCCCTACCACCGAGAGGAGCCCCTCCAAGGAAGAGACCATTCTCGAGCACCCACCTGAGGCTACATGTGGGAATACAGGTGGGGATACCGACGTGGAGACCCGCGCTCAGAGGGGAGATCAGGCCTTTGAAGTTGAAATACATCCTACCCCTCCACCACCACCACCACCTCCGCAACAACCGCCTAGGCGCCGGTCTCGCCTGAACAGCAGTAATATCGCAGGGGGGGCCTCCTTAGACAGGCCCATATCTAACGCTTCCACCGCTCAAGGGAGGCCCTCAACCCCACAACAATATATAACAATGCCTATCGTTTCTACTATTCAAGAGAGACCCCCAACCCCTCAACAATATATACCTCGTCCTATTCACAAAACTCCTGAGAAATCATCTGTGGAGAGATCTGTGGATTCCTTCCGTGCGCACATAACTGACTACATCGGTTCCATGAATCTGGAGGGATTTTATCCAGCAGACAATCCATATATCAAGCAGTTGAGCGAGAGAGCAGCTAATCTTGCTAAGGATGACACGGCTATATTGAATACGCCCGAGGATATTGCTGATCTGACAAAAGTAGCCCTTTATGATACAGTGATTTATTGTGGTATATGAGCCAAATCAATTTTATTGAGTTAGTCTCGGTTAACTTCTACCAGATGATAGTAGCTCGATGGATGACGATATACGGAATGTAGCCTTACAAAAACTCCTCAGGCGTGTCGCAAAAATCACCACGATGCTAGATCCTGATGGGATAAAAATGCGATTTATCAATTTTGACGGAGACGGAGGCTTCAATGATATACGCTCGGTAGAGGATGTAGATAAAGTCATGTCTCACATTGAGTACAAAGGGCCTGCAACACAGATTGGCACCGGTTTGAAGAGCAAGGTCTTGGAACCATTACTTTTCGAGAAGATCAGGACAGGTAACCTTAAACGGCCCCTACTTATTACAACTATTACAGACGGCGAGGTGAGTAAAGCCATAGTATCTCATCTTCTGATAAAACTAGCTAAGCTTGGGATAGCCAACTGGAGAGGCACCGGATCTCTTTAAAAACGAGATTATCGATTGCCACAAAAGATTGGGAAGTCTTGGATATGACCCTAAAGGTAAGACATGCTAAGAAACAAGTGTTTGATGTTTGAATATGACCGGCTAATCGGTAGGTCGCCATGCATGTAGTCGCTGTATTTCAAGTTAGTCAAGTCGGCAGTGATAAAAAAGCAGCGAAATTTGTCAGGGGTCTCCTTCGAGGTAAAGGGGCAACGATTTACTGTACATCAGGTAAGTCACCACTACTCGATGCAAGAATTCTTTAGTTCTGTATCATGCACTCACCTGTAAAAACAGAGACGCTCGATAAGAAAATGGAAGAACTACATGATAACGACGAGGGTTTAGAAAGATGGGTACGTGGTCAATAAAAAAGCGATAATTCCATGAGCTAATAAAACATAGTTGCTCAAACTTTTGACACAAGGCCTTTGTCTGGAGCAGGGGAATAAAGATAAGCTTCCGCGGCAGATATGATCTTAGATATACCCCAGAGATTTATATATTACTGTAGTGTGTCTTATAAGAAATAAAAGTATATTATCTGGCATTTTCTCCATTCTCACGGTGTAACTAGGTCCGGGCTTTATTTAAGACTAGACTTAACAATAAGCAAGTGCCCAAGCCTCGTATGGTCCGCCCAAAGAGAAATACCCGGTAAAATGCTCGGGATAAATGTTATATAAATAATAAAAGAGTCATCTCCTATCAGAGCAGCGAACCTGTGGGTTTGATTAAGTGGATCTAACTGATGCCTCTAGCTGACAGATGTAAGGTAAGAACCCTAACCCATGTCAGGGATCACTACCTGATAAGGCCCTCTAGTCCAAATTTATGATGGCAGTTTGCGAAGATATACGAACACTTATAGCGCCGTAAGACGTTTATGAAATCCAGTTTAACGGATAACCCGATCAATGTTTTCCCGGATGCGGAGTACTCCGGGAGGAATAATATACACGGGGGGTGCTTATGACTGATGATCTGTAGATATGTAAATAGTAATCTAAAAGAGGAAGAGGATGAATAGAGAATACAACAAAGGGATATTACTTGTAATATAGGGGGGGAGGGTCAAACTAGATATGGTTTGATAAAGTAGTATAAAGGCCTAAAAGTACTGTGGCACCTCACTAGTGAACGTGGCTAGTTGAGATTATATAACCATCGCTACATGACCCTCAGTCACAAAATGAATCATCCGTTCTTTGATGTCATCTATGGTAGGTCGATAGTCTTGTGAACAGAAGACAGCCCACAGTACCACACGGTGTGGGGGTGTATCCTACAGTTGCTACTATGGCCAGCTGATAGGCTTATCAGATTAATCCCTTGGCAATCCTTGGCCTAACCGAGTGATATCTCATGAGTAGTGCCACAAAGGACCCTAGCCCACACGACGTCCGGAAAGCAACAAACGGCACCACACCTCCAAAGATACGCGGTATTGTGAGAGTGAACTTAGAGTGAAGGTTTTAGCACAGAAATCCATCTACTTTCCCACAGGCAATGCTTTAGCAGCAACGAAAGTACAGATATTAAATGTAGCATGTAAAAAGTCTAAAGTTGTAGCGCATGAGTTATTATAGAATTCATTGAGAATTAATGAGGGGCACAATGCTTTGATTAATACGTCATCGGTGGTGTCACGGCTAGCTATAGAGTGTGGACAGGGGGCGATGGCCATGGAGGAGGCGGGCATTACGGAAGGTACAACAGGTGTTGTATGCGCAGCACGTATATACAGGTATACATGTACATGGTATAGGGCAGAAGGGGTGCGGGTTCATGCAGGCCAAGATCAGGGCGGTATACATACAGCCCTGTGTACATGTACACCTCGGCATCGGGGATGGGATGGATCTCGTGACGATACTTACATGTAGGTACACCAACGTATAGAGCTTATCGTGCCATGCATCTCTTCCATGCATCTCTCCTTGGGCTATACATCTCTCCTTGTGCCACAAATCCCCTCGTGCCACACTCCCTTCCCGTGCCACACATCTCTCTTTTCGTGTCATCTTTACAGCCCGTAGCTCCCTCCCCTCCCCTCCCCTCCCCTCTCTCTGTTCCCATCTCATCCCCCTCTTCTCATCATCACACTTCACCTCCCCTTCTCATCCAACATCCCGAGTTCTCATTTATATCTAAAATGCCTACAAAAATCTTCCTGTAGGTTCCCTTCCTCCTTTCTCACACCAATCACTGATCCCAGCGGTAAATTAAGCACAGGAGTAACCGGTTACATCGGTGGAACCGTCTTCAACTCTCTCATCGAGAAACACCCCGAATTTGAGTATGCTGTGATTGTACGCACCCCCGAAGCAGCCGAGAAGGTCACTGCCAAGTATCCCGCTGTGAGGGTTGTGATTGGTGATTTGGATAGGTACTTGATATTCTCTGCTAATTTACACACTATAGCTCCTACAGTGAACGCTAATCAATAAACAGCCACGATCTCATTGCCCAAGAATCAGCAAATGCCGATATTGTCATCAGTGAGCTTCTCCATAATAAAACAGAGATGGAAACGACCAAGCTTATCCCCATCATCATCCTTGATAAAATTAGGATGGGAGAGAGCGAATCCACCTCGAAACTAGTCATGTGCAAGTGCTAATCACTTTCATCCTTCAAATATAGATGCAGCCAATAATGATCACGCTGCCTCTGCTCTCTCAATCACAACCTCACTTTCCCCCTCTTCCTACTTGATCCACACATCTGGGACTTCTATCCTTCTAGACTGGAAAAAGCATGGGTTTGGTACCCACCTTGGCACAAAGATCTACAATGATGTCTCTGGCGTCTCCGAAGTCACCTCCCTCCCTGATGATGCCTGGCACAGGGACGTTGATAAGGTTGTTCTCACTTCTGGGCGCAAAACCGCTATTATCTGCCCCTGTTGCATTTACGGGCTTGGCACGGGAATAGGGAAAAACGTGAGTTGGCAGATACCACAGCTTGCAAAGTGGACTATTTTACGTGGAAAAGGGTTTATGGTTGAGAAAGGACAAACTTGGTGGAATCATGTACACGTCCTTGACCTTGCCGATTTGTATGTGTTGCTTGTGGAGGAGGCGGTAAAGCCAGATGGTGGAAATGTGGCATGGGGACCCGAAGGCTACTATTTCGCGGAGAATGGAGAACATGTAAGTTTCCAATCTCACCTTGAGATCTAATCTACACGCTAAATAATTTTGATTTGATTGTAGGTTTGGGGAAAGGTTTCACAGGTAGTTGCTGCAATTTGCAAGGAGAAGGGCTTGATTCAAGATGACACTGTAGAAAGTTTAACTGCAGACGAAGTGAAGGCATTCTCTCGCACTGGGCCATTGGAATACGGAAGTAACTCTAGGGGAAAGGCATTGAGAGCTCGTGAGTTGGGATGGGAGGCCAGGCGTAAAGGGCTTTTTGAATCGTTGGAAGAGGAAGTGAATATGGCAGCAGTGGCGCTGGGGAGAAGTTAGATGAGCTACATCACTAAAGTGGGAGGTGGTTTGTATTTTGTGATTCTACCATAGTGGGGAAGGTGGATATGGTTTCTACGCATGCAGGCTATTCAAATCAAAAATTCTATGTCTCTAGGGTAGAAATAAATATTTAATTAAAGGGCCCAAGTGGTATAGGTGGTGTTTACTGCGTAAATTCAAGCAATTTCAATTACAGAGGTATAATATTCCTTCCTAAATCCGTCCTCTCTAGTTTTGGACCAATGTGCCAAACAGACCAACTGTGGTAGTCTCCTGAGCAAAGGACTATATCGCATAGTACTCACCCCGGAGAATTGAATTGAATTCCCGGTCTCTACTCCCTGGGCCGCCTGTCCTCCCTTGTACATGCCGGCAGATATAAGATATGCAGTTGACCGGTCCAGTATGAGAGTTACATAATATGCTGGTGGTGATATCCGGCTGATCGTCGACATGCAGGAATCTCGGGGGTAGAATTTCCGCAATTAATATCCCACAGATCTTTAGTAAATTATGGGATTTTACTTTCCCAGCTGCACAAGAGCCGGTTTCTTGATCTAGAGGGTTCCGGGAGAGTACTCTATACACTTTGAAGGTTCAGCTAGCACAAGTATTGAATGGTGATTCTGCAGTGCCTATTATCGTGGATCCTTGTCCAGGGTATACGGCTAGTCCCAGACCTCCCCAGATGAAGCAATGGTAAATCTCGCCGTCTTGATAATATCCCGGTATATCAATATCTATCCAAAGACAAAGGATACAAGAATAACAGTCTGTGATGGTCGTAGGCTATTGCGTGAGGTACACTTTCGGATTGATCACCTCAATATAATTCTTTGCTGTCAAAACTACCTACTATTGCTACGCCTGATGACGGAAACGTATATTAGTCGAAAGATCACCAACGAAATTCACCTAATCTACCTCTTTCCCGATAATTGTAAGAGGGTTGCCACATATCCAGACAATCATATTACGTGATTGTAAGCCGGTAAGTAATGTTGGTTTGTATTATTTAATATCTAACAGCTACTAAGTGACTATAAGAGCCGGCACCAAGCAGAAATATCTTGATACCACCACAGTATTTCCTGCTGCAAAATCCTTATATGGACTTTGGTCCAAACCGGAGATAAATCGGCCTATGCTATCACATCAAGCAGAGAGGTGTATCGGTATCCATATGAGGTAGCTAGTCAACCTAAGAAGATCAATAGTTTCACCCACTAAGAAAGACAGTCTTCCTCCTCAAGCGAGCGGCATAGCCGATATCTAAGACTATTAAATTCTACGTCTATATACGGCTACGAACTAGACATAAATAGTAATGGTCCCGCTAGTATTTTCTTCATTGCAATCATACACTCATCCTCACACCACGTCTTGACTATCTCCAACTCTTCTACCTAAAAGCATTTCCAAAGAACATAATGCCCCAAACAAATCTTCTCCAAACTCCCAAATTTTCTGGGCCAGTGGCCATACAGGATAACAGAACGGATGGGTATTGGATTGAAACATTCAAGGTTGATGAAACCGACCGTTGCCCAGGACTTCTAGTGTACTCTATATGCCCATCTATCACCTTGTACAGTGGCCATTAATACTGACCTGAGAACATTTAAGGTTTGGACTTGGTTCAGGAGAGGTTACAGTGCTTGATAACCCCCTAAATGGGGTCTGTGCAGACGCGAAAACAGGCGGTATGACACCAGCCGCATACTTAAGCTCTAAAACACTGAGTTTTTATTGAAGTACTAATCTATAGCGTAGAGTGGAAACCGACTGTCATCAAGAAATTCAATTCCCCTGTAGCAGTTACCCTTGCAGACTGTGCAGGGAGTGGCCGTCAAGATATCATTATTTGTCATGACTATGGCAAAACTTTGATGACTTGCGATCCACATGGTGGTCATATTACATGGCTGGAGAACCCTGGGCGTAAGAATGGATGTGTGGTAGGGGATTGGAAAGAGCGATACATCGGCAGGTGGCCTGCAATGCACCGGTTGAAAGCCGGCTACTTTACACAGCAGTAAGTCCTTACCCTATAATGATATAACCTTCAGAGACTTGCGGTCTCTATGCTACAATACCTACAATAGGCTGATATTATGTGAATAGATCGCTACTTGAAGTTATTGCTCTGCCCAGTATGTAAAGAAAATCAATGAACATGGTCAAAATATAATACTAGCTCGTTATCACTGACGTCTTATAGTTGTTCATGGGCCAGCCGATCTAGTTAGTGAACCTTTGAGTCTAATATTGCTCACTTCATTTAAATTATTCTCTAACCACATGCCTTAGAATACTCCAGCCCCGGTATTAATTTTCCAAAAACCAGAAAAGGTTCTTGAGTCGTAAGCACTCGAGAAATTCTAGATACAGGGATGTGGTTCTATCTAATTTTTTGTGAATAGCCTTGAGTGGGGACGGTCAGTGATTGACGATGAATGCCATACAGTTATCCATGACTGCTACACTTCACGGTAAGGCTTCTAGTCTTTTTTAATGAAAGAAGGAGAATTTTAACTTTAAGCTAGCTTCAAAGCACAAAATGGACGCAATTCCTTGTTTGTTGCTTCACGATCTGGCATAGATTGGATGCGTAAGTCAAAAGCTAACGTCTTACATTAAGTGAGGTTATTACATGTATCTTCTCACTAATTAAATATCAGATTGGGATGATCAGAAATGGAAGCAATTGCACATTACTGATGGTATGCCGAAGCGACCCGGAATGGATTTTTACGGATCAGCGTGTGTCAGTATTGGGGAGGTTGGTGGTGATCCAGCCGCATGCATTGTGACCGCCGATGCTTTCCACGGTGCGTTCAAGCAAACTCCCCATGAAGCCGAAACTAAACTTTACAAGGCACTACTGTCACTGCCCTCTTGAAGCGTAGTATTGGCCCAGAATCACCTGAATGGCAGCGTCATATCCTTGATGTATATGGAACTCCAGAGCAAATTCAAAGCGGGGGAGACGGCAAGTACCCCCATTAAGTTCCTTAAGGTTATTGAAAGTAGCTAATTATTGATAAAGGTCCATGTCATCATGTTATATCAGGCGACTTTGATGGTGAGTTGACCATCTATCCTTACAATACCTTCTCATAGGCCATGCATCTAATGATCTACAGGTGATGGAAATGATGAATTTCTTGTTGCTCTTTTTGGGCCTCCACCACACCAGGTAGCTCATAATACTCTGCTTTTGAAATAATAACCTAAATTATATCCACATTATAGGGTGTGTACTACTACAAAGCAATTGATCTCGAGAAAGGTGTCTTTGCAAAGTGGAAGATCGCAGAAGAATCTGCAGCACGTATTGCTTGTGGGTGCGTGTAAAACCAGTATTGCCTTTACAAGCTAATTACGTAATTTCTAATAGTAGTTTTCGTAATATAGGGATTTCTACGGGAATGGGAAGCTTGATATGGCCACAATTGTTTATCATGTTGAACAGTACCATGAGTCACCAAACCCTAGGGTCAACCTATACAAACATGATTTTAACGTTGGACGCTGCGAGCCGGAAATCCTGTCCACAGTCTGGGGGGGAGAAGCTCTTTTCTACGTCCCGAAACCTACTGATATCAAGACCACTAAAAAGTCTCCCCTACTTGAAGTTGCAGGTTATAGAATTACTTTGGAAATTCACCCCCCAAGTTCTAATATTATGGCAACAAAAGGGGATGCGGTAAAGGTTCTTTTTGGGCAATTACTTGATGGTACAACCGTTCGCAGGGCACTCAACGTCCCTCAGTTCGGTAAGGCTTCCGCAAAGCTTGTTAATAAGACGGTTAGGACCGAGAAAGAAGGAGTCATATTTTTACGATTTAGCCCTCTTCAAGGAACGAAAGCCACAGGGTGGAAAACAGCCAAAGACGTTCCTGTAAAGAACCTCTTTGAGTTTAGCTACCCGCAGCTGCAGCTCCCGAGTAACCTCAAGTTCAAGAAGGTTGAAAGCAAGGAGCTTCCTCCACCTTGTGTCGGACACACCCCAGATATTGATTTCTATAACATGTCTGGCATCGATCTCCGGTTCATGGATAAAACACCACTCTGTCATGTGCAATTCTGGGTCGCAGGTGAGAAACCCATACTTACCCCAATTCATTACAACCAGATAAACGTAATGATACTAATGATTACATATATAGGCAAGGAGGTTGACGCTGGGGTGCACAACCACAATGACAATATCTTCTTAGAAGTCCACCTTTCGCTCTCGGCCGGAACTAAAAATGGCGGTATGTGGCGGCTGAAGAGTGATGATAAGTTTGACAAGTGTCATCCAGGCGATAATCCCCCCGAAGACTTTATCCCTCTTACCCTCGAGGCACTTGAGCACCACGGAGGATTTTGGAACAAGGATTGCCTTGGCAAACTAATCTATAGGGAGAATGGGACCGTGGATTACCCATATCACAAGTGGCAGGCGGGAAACCAAGGACAAGATGTCGATGTATGGGTTGCGTTCGAATACAATCCATCATTGGATTATTAAGGGGTGGAATAAATTGTTCAACCTAAGATTTTCTTTTTCTATTCAAAAATTATGTTGCTTCTCTAAGACGAAGGTATAAAAAATACATTAAAAAGAACTTAGCAAGCAGGGGTTTGGATACCGTTCATGTCTCTTTTTGACTTTCTTAGTATCTTTTCCGGCATAAAGAAACAGCCTGAACCTGTACCCCTTTCGCTCCGCTATCCAAGAAGTGTTTCTACGGACCCCGGAATTATATCATTACTGTCTCATATCGGACTTTCTAAAACCGTTAATAAATATATAGTTACTTCTGGTGTCATGGAACGTGGCTTCAATAATGTCTTGGCGTGGACCATAAGAGCCAAGTGAGGCTCTTAGACTAGACCACTATCAATAAATATATGTCATATCTCTCATGAGCAGGTCTAAGTGCTGTTAGGAGCCAAGCCTTATACAGGGCGTTATCACATCTGGTGTCAACTCGTTCGTTAAGTAACTCTTAGACTGGCTTGGCGTAGATATTGACAATTGTATAATGATCACACTTTGGCGTACTTATAATCTATTCATTCATTGATTACGATTAAGCCTGTCTCGTTCCCAGAATTCTTATCATTGGTTGATAATCACGCTGCGCTTACTTCACTGTGGTGTAGCAGAGGCACGATCCTTGGCACAACGTGATATAGCTGAGCACGAAACAGTACCACAACAAAAGTGCTTTCTCTAGTAAGTAAATACCCCACGTCTTGTATAGAGACTTAATGTGGATGATTATTCTACTGGGAAATAAAAACTTCAAGCCTCATCTAGATTACCAACATAAATCGGCCTTTGGAGAATTCAAATGTATACCAAGGTACACATATAGAAACCCTACCGCAAACTTTTATAGGACAGCATGATACTGAAGAATTCTATTTATGACACAAGAACTATACACATGGCTTGTTATCATAAACCATTTTCATTTAACCCCCAGTAATAACTATCCTTCAGCTCTCCGTGCTCTGTATACCCGGAAGTCCCACAGAAACTTTATCAAAGTGCTACAACTGGTAGCTCTGTCATACGAAGCTTAGTAGACCCATATGGTGAGAACTTTACTTGATACGCCGCACCAGTACATACTGGATTCAAAGGCGGCAAGGCTGGGATATCGTTCGTTACGGCCCAGTCAATTGGACAAGCCGTGATCTCGAGGGAAACAGGGGGCGCGCCACGGGCGAAAATTGGGTTGGCAAGATTTTTAACGCCAGATGAATTATCCTTTACAGTGATCTTGGTAGTGTCGATAGCGATCTTCCAATTACTAACCGGGCGGAGAAAATGGTCTTGTGTATAAGGGAGATATACCTAAGAGAATATGTTTGTATTAGCCTAAAATATAAATATAAGATATTTTAAGGAAACTTACTTGGTTGGTTGGTAAAGGTTCAACCGGTCTATATTGCAAGGGTGAGAATGATTGTGTTGTATATTCAAGATCTAGTGCATAGAGAAGAGGCCCACGATGAATTGCAACTGCTCCATTTTCACGGGAGACAACATCCACCTTCTGGCCAAATTTAATCTTTACCTGGGTCTTCCCTGCTTTGATAGTAACTTCCTGTAGACCACTACTATCCGGAGTTAAACTAGTAGGTTGGGCGGCGTTGACCGAGATATGTGATTCTTGTAGAACAGCCCATCCAGGAACACGAATATAGAAATTGAAGTCCTTTGCAGCGTCTATTTTGTAGAGAATTGTAGGATTAAACGGATAAGTCGTGTTGGCCACAACTAGAGAACTATCAGTATGATGTATTTAGGTGTGATCCGGGGGTTAAATACCTGTCACCAAGTTATCACCACCCAGTACCGTTGTAACTACTGCAGGGGAAAGTAGAGCGTGTACAAGATCACTTGATCCCTTCCTAACAAAGCTTGACGCAAGGAATTTTGGATATCCTTGAGGGTGATTGACAGTACAGCAAGGCTATTTCACCAATTAATTTTCAGAAAGGGTTATGAGACAAAGACGTTAAGAAATCACCCACATAGTTAGGCTCTAGCCCAAATATATTCCCGTAGTTATTGACGTTGACATATGGATTCCCGGTTATATTAAATGCCCATGGCTGATTTGCCTGTGCCACATATTGATGACTCCATAGATCGGGGGAGAGTGACGCCGGTAGGGCATTGAAGGCAACCAACTCCGCTCTATCAGCAAACGCATTTGTACCGTAGAACTTGTAAAGGTAAGACATAGAAAACATTGTCTCAACAGCCATGCACAGCTCGGAGCCCCTATTAGGACTTAACCCTGCTAGTAG
Organism: Verpa conica; assembly: GCA_033030425.1. Classification (NCBI taxonomy): domain Eukaryota; kingdom Fungi; phylum Ascomycota; class Pezizomycetes; order Pezizales; family Morchellaceae; genus Verpa; species Verpa conica. Next base: position 26,848 of record JAUFSD010000012.1, read on the forward strand.
TTCATCTGCAGTGATAGTCCCAGAGTTTGCACCGTGATACTCAAACACCATCTCTACGCCCCTATGGGCCTGAGTTGTGAGAGATTCGTTTTTTGTAAGACGATATAGTGCGGTTGTCCATCTAAGCCCTAGGTGATTATATTAAGGTGAGGTTTTGACCAATATATAGCAGACACGGGCTATATTGTACCTTCAGCGAGATCTACACCATGAATAAACCTTCTATCCACAATATTTGGCATCCCTACAGTAGGGAAAACGCCATCGACAAAAAATGTTCTCCAGTCCCTCCTCGCCGCAATCCCCCCTTTAAACATTAAGTCTATTGCACCCCAAATGTTTGCTTCATTACCGTTAGGATACTTGTCGTAAAGCCATTGAAATGTGGTTGCCAGTTCATGCGCCCTAGTCACCCCATGGTTCCCGGCACCAAAAACATCGCCAGAAACTGGAATCAGTCCAGTATAGTTGTTTAATAGCATTGCATAGGCTAGGTTAACAAACTTATGCATGGCGGCTACTATGCGGTCGGTTTGCGAAGGCTCTGCTTCAGCATATTGCTACCGTGTACCAGCGATTAGACGTTTCCAATCTATTAGAGACAAATAATACTCACAATCATTCCGTACAACAGAAGAGCCCGCGCCCATAACCCCCGGTCACCTTTAGCTGTTTCAGGCCCAAGCCACCCATCTGCTTGCTGGGTGTCGAGGACGTGGTCCAAAAACTCTTTAGCCTGAGCTTTGAGTCTTGCATCATCCAAGGAAAATGCCAGTGGGACAATATAATTGAACCAGTACGGTGCAGTTTCATGTAAGCCGCTGTACTCCCAAGTCCCACCGGACCACGTTGTATTCCTAGCAAAGCGATAGAAATCCCATTCGTGCCCAGCCAGCCCATTTGCAGACAATTGAAGTTGATCATTCAGCCACCCAAGCGGTCTGATCTCGCCGAGTTTAAGCTCATCGTATTTAAAAGGTGCCACTATGTAGCCATGTCAGTCCGATGATATATTATGTGGGCTTAGTATGGGTTAGGAGCTTTACGTTGTTCAGCTCCATTACCAAGCTGAAATAACGTGGCAGAAGCCTGCATCACGAGGCATATTATCCTACTCCTAATCATTCTTAATGCAAGTGTCAAAGAGGTTTGTAACAGCTGTAGTGGATTTTGAGAGGCGGTTGCGATAAGGTTCTTACCCTTTGTTAAAACGAAACAAGTTTTGGGAGATAAAGCTTTTATATAAAATCATTCCTTGCTGGAAGATGCCAATACATTCATAGGCTAAGTTTAGGGGGTTGGAGCCCTTCCTAAGTAACATCCGGTTTAGAAGTCGGACTTCTTCCTAAGTATCATCCGGTTTAGAGGTCGGACTTCTTCCTAAGCATCATCCGGTTTAGAAGTCGAAGCCTTCTAGACCACCACCGGCTGGCACCTAACCAACTAGGTACCCCGCATAGTCCACTCTAGATTTCCATTCAAGCGGATAATCACAAGGGTGTCCCTCACGGGGAATATTCTCACTCCGGAGACGACATGTTTAGTACCAACTTTACACCCAAGTCTATCACTCGGCCGTTGGATACATAATTCATATATAGCCTAAATTACTAATTCTGTATCCCACAGAACCTCATTCAGTACAAGCAGCTATAGCAATTGCCTAAACATATATAATGGTTCTTGGTATAGGATTATTTCACACTAACCAACAAAATAAGTGTGACATGTGATGCTGGTTAGCTAGACTCAACACAACCCAAAATAAAATAAAATAAAATATAACTTACCTACAGTACAACATTATGATACAACATAAATCTAACCCCGCAGATTAGGGGCTTAATTATGTTCACCAAACAAGAATTACCACATTTTGTAATTCAAGTTTTATAGTTGGCAGTTCATTAACAGCTAGATCCATCCATTTGTATGCCAGTATAACCCAGTATTTGGGCTGGCCCGAACAATGGCCCGAGAAATAGGGCCTACCCGGGCGGTAGATAGGCTGGACTAGGAAGGTGTTCTCTTATTCAGACTGAGCCGGGCTTCGGCAAGGATTAGCCCGAGGAAATTCCTTCTGTAGGCCGATCTTATAAAGGGTTTTGGGGTATGTGGGCTGTTGTAACAATTTAACTATTCTCACTGAGCATAAGGTCTATGATCAGTAGTCATCACTCCTCTAGATATATTTATATATAGTTTTTCTCTTGTCTAGACTTTCCCACTGGAAATACTAGTTGGAGTCCAAACATAATTACAGAAGCCACCACCAATCTCGACGACCTACCTGGAAACCAGAAAGGGAATGGTAATATTCTTAGACTCCAAATATTTTATGCTAGTATACTATTTCTTTATAGAGTTTTCTACCTATGTCTATGACCTATATACCGTCGAAACTCGAAATTCGCTATGCAGGCGTCGCCGCCATCTACTATTAAAAGTGACTTCTATACTTTTTAGGCCCTCCCTAAACCTACTATAACTAGCTGGAGGTAATAATCCTTACGATTAGATAGTTTCTATACGCTTGATAGGACGAGTTTACATAGGTACATAGACACTAAAAGATTTACTTATCATGAAAATTACTCGAGTTTAGTCAAAGCCACATTCAACGAATACTCTCCGTAAAGTAGGTTTTATATATTGGCCAAAAAAATAAAATACCTAAGAGACAAATTGAGAGATACCCTCCCGTAATTGGAAAACACTTTTTACTAGGTAAGAAATTTCTAGTAAATTCATAAGAAAACTCTACCCGAAACAGACCTAGGCAATTGCAAACCAGATCTTCTCCCAACTATATAATTAGAGGTAAATGAATTAGTAGGGCTCTAAAAAAGCACTCTCAACGCTTCAATAATGACTAGTCGACTTACATGTTCTTAGCCACTGCTGGCGGATTCTCGCGCTCATAGATGTCAACCTCTTCTTTACCTGTCCATATATCGATGTCTGAAGGCTTTGTCAAACTGGTTCGGAACCAGAGCTTATGACCAATGAAAGGTACCGCAAACATGAGAACACCGGAGTACTTTATAACAGATCTATTATTATTCAATTCCAAGTAGCAAAGCATAGGTAATGGGGCTCACAGTTGCGAAGAACTCAGAAACAGACCACTTTGAAGGGAAGAAAACATCAAAACCACTGATCACTATAGAAAATTAGTTCAAAGCGTCCTAACAAGAGTGAAAATAATGAATGACTAGTGAGACATACAAATGAAGAATGTCACCATAGCGACACCATAATAGGCAGCATAAGGCATAAGCGGGGAGCGGAACGGTAGGTCTTCATGCTTGATTCCTTGCGAAAGATATGCTTTCCTGAACTGAATAGTTGCCAAAAACAATGTCAACCAGTTGAACAAACTCGATAGTGTTGTAATATTCATAAACCTTATGAGATATTGTTAGTAACTAATATTCTGAAATTTATTAGGAAATGTATTTAAAATACCAATTGAAGACCTAGACAGAAGCTTGTTAGAAAGTTTACATAAATAGCATAATTAAAGGGAAAACATACGACAGATGACTTATCCGATAGCAACAAAAATGAGAGCATGGTGAAGGCAAACACTGCGCAAACAGCAAAGTACGGAATACCTCTTTTGCTGCAGCGAGCAAATACTTTAGGGGCGTGGCCAGTGATAGCAAGCGCGTAAAGATTTCGTGAAGCTGCAAACATAAAACTAGTGGTATTATTTACCATGTCAGAACCAAAGTATCTATAATTAAGAAGCCCGGAACCCATACCTGTTTCCACATGACCAAGCAGATGTGAGAATAACCGCATTAATAACGCTGGGGAGACCATCTATTACAGGAGAGGGTTAGTAACACGCGCGTAATAAAGTAGGTATGGAACGAGAAAACAATTTTAGTAGTGAAAGTTTACCAATTCCAGCATTTACAATAGCAGCGACCCATGGTGAGGCAGCGGCTCCTTTGGCACCAGTATCGAGGGCTTTTGTAAGACCTGGGTCATTATAAGGAACCTATGGTAGTAGGTCCTGTCAGTTGACCGTAAGCAGTGCGATAATCAACGAGAAACATACCAAAACACCAATTGCTAAGACACCGAAAACGTAGAAAATCACTACGCGCCAGAAAGTACGCCTCACAGCTTTTGGAATATTTCGTCTAGGGTTTGTTGTCTCGCTAGCAGCCACACAAATAACCTCGGAGCCACCAAATGCGAAACACCTATAGCCCACGAATTAAATCAGTATAATTGCCATGCGTCTAACAGGCTATGTCAGGACTTACGCGTTTACAAAAGATTTTAGAAACCCTAGAAAGCGGCCAGTAGCTCCGGGGACAAGATATGCGCGCATTGCTCCAGGATTGTTCCAGTATCTAAACCCAATACGATCATGGCTTGGCCCACCACCGAAAAATAGTATCACAGCCAAGAGCAAGAGACCAATAATGGTTATGATCTTGATACTTGCAAAAACGAACTCCGCCTCGCCATACCCCTCAACAACTATACATGCGTTAGGATACATATATAAATGCTTTGGTGGAAATTAGTGTGCTGTTACTTACCAAATATATTGAGAATAAATATGACGACCAAAATGACAACAATCCAAACAGCAATATTGACCTACAAAAGATCAGTTCGCGAAGCTACAGTTGATAGCTGAGGGATCGTACATTATCATTCCAATATTCTATCAAGAGAATTGCAGCAGCTACCTCAGCGCAGACTGTGATCGCAGCCTGGCAAGTATAGTTCCAACCCATAGCAAACCCCCATGATGGATCAAGGTAACTAAAAGCGAAAAAGCTAGTTAGTTTGTGCTAATATAGCCTCGCAGCTACCTATGGGAACCCACCGATGTGCATAAACTGTTAGGCCTCCGGGAATTGGTAGCCAGGTTGTCATCTATTGAGGTTAGCTAATTTTAGTATCCAATGAGGTTGAGACGGTATCATGAGCTGAAACGTACTTCACCAATAGCCAACATCAAAGAATAAATAACGGTGCCAACAATAGAATAAGCAAGTAGAATGCTCAACGGTCCAGCTCTGAGCAGCGCTGCTCCACTGCCTACGAACAGACCAGTGCCGATAATACCGCCAATGGCGATAAACTGAACGTGTCGGGCTTTCAGACCCCTCCGGACATGACCATACTCTTTCTCATCCACTCTCCCAGTGTATGGAACAGCATCGCGAGGGCCGCTTTCCCGTTCAATATCGGAAGAGACATCCTTCTTTTCGGTGTGCGCTGGGTCTTTGTGTGGCTCTGCCTGCATCGTGAAATAGCCTTCTAGAAGGTTTCACTATTGGGGAGAATGAAGTTAGGGATATTGCTCGTGCTTGTACCTTGAGGGTAGGAGTAGAAGAGTGAAGCGAAGGAGAACAGTAGTATAGGAGAAGGGTGGTATATGTAGGTCAACAGATTATCGACTAGGTTGCTAAGAATATAATAGAGACATGAGCAATGGAGTTTAGAGTACCCATACCCATACAACAAAAGCTATAAAGAAATAATCTACCGGATACGATATTCTAACAGGTTGTACAATTTGTACATGGTTTCTAAATCGACGCATCTACTTGAGCTTCATGCATCGCATGATGGACGTTTCTAACGATGAAGCATGATTCGAGATCTCCTTCCAGTTATCGCCCATTCGAGGCCAGCCCGGTGGTTCAGCTGGAAGCAATAGGCAGTCCTCCTCGTTATCGTTGCACCACGCCGCTATAGAACTCTAATATAGGGGGGCAGGGGCACATGTATGTACTGTAGCAAGGGTTTCTGCCCGAACCTGGTGATAGTGTTGAGCTTATCACTCTCGGCGGTGTTGCTTGTTCAAGGTGTGCTGCCGCGGCCGGGAATGTCGCTGGTGCCGGCAATAGGGACTGGTAGGACAAGACCAGCTACCGACAAATGAGAGGATAGATTATATCCCTTCAGTACCTTGCGGGGCGCACTGGGCAGACCTTACCTACAACATGTCCAGTTACAAGCACATACTACGTACCTCTCCCAAATAGAGCGATATGTGTGCACCATTCCACCTTAGAAGGCGCTCCACTCATGATTTAGATATGCAGGACTCCCACTTCCCGTCGGTATCCTTATTTATATCGAGCGCTCAGTCGCGGAATATGCAATGTAAATTTAAACGTGCAAGGCACGTCTTGTTGACGTGACGAGGAAGCCAGCGTACCACTATATGTACAGTTGTCTTAGAGCACATACGCCGTTTTGTACAACATTCACAGCTATGTAACGATTTCTGTGCTAGGTATATTCCTGTAGTACTGGATGTAGTTAGTGGCCATCTGAATTATATATTCGCCCTTTTGGCGTGGTATTGTTAATATGTCTGTCGCGTTTGCCATCACTAGAGAAAAACACCCCCCGCGCGTATATGCCTGCTCTACATATATGCACATACATGGGTGGAAATTTCAGCATCCCATAACCTCGCTAGGCGCAAGGATGAAGTCTTCACCGCTCCTACAAATCGTCACTCCACTATCTGTTCGCTACTCTGGACACGGGTTCTTATCTGCTTCATCTTACTGTTCTCCTGTTTGCCTAGGTTAAAAGTGCATGAAGTTTGGTAACATGTAACTTTGTACAATTAAGGAAGGCAGCACTAAATGTTTATTACTGCTCCACTCCAGCTCCAACAAGGAAATATATACCTAGCATTAATCTTCCGCCTAAGCGTGACATGGGGGATTAAACCGTTTAGATAGCAGGGCGGGATACCATAGATAATACCCAAGAGTGCTTCCAGAAGGCAAGCTAGAAATCTATAGATTGTATTAAAGAAAGTTACCGACAACCCCTACCAAGCGAGTGGCAGGCAGATTCAATATTTTTAGCCTCGTCACTTGTGAAAAAAAAAAAAGACTTACTATAGAGTACATTATCGCAGCAGGCACAAAAATCTAAACATGTAAGCCTTCCTTCCGCCAATAGGTAGAGGCCACCTCCAACAAACCCTCTCCTCCTAAAAGTTACACGTCCAGGTTCTTATGCCTGCTGCAAGTACTACGGTGTACGGATCATAAAATAGATCAAACTGCCTTGTATCTACTATCGAATCACATGCCTAGCCCTTGGAGCAGTCAATTTTTTTGACCATGGAGGGGCGTTGAGGCGACAATTTTTATTACATATCGATTTACTTGCTGGGTTTTGGTTGGGGGAATACTCCGGCGTTGGAGAATAAGCTTATGCACATAAACGTGGGCCGTGCACACTCCGGTTTTCGGGATACGAGATTGGTCTGAATATCTGTGGTCACACAGAATCTGATGAAAAGAAGATCTGATCAGCGGCTAAAGGGGGGCAATGCTTGGCTGAGGTTTTATAGAGCAAATTGTGTAAGTTGGGTTGTAGAGCTAGAGTATGACCAGTCAATAATGTTATCTATAGCAGAACCAATGAAGCAGGTGATATTTTCTCGTGATAAACATGAAATATTTATATGTGTCTTGCTATCTTTCCATAGATTTCATTAGATTAACAGACTAAATCCTAATCTACCCAAGTCGGACGCCACTCAACAATCATTCCCATACATCTACCTCGGGAAGGTTTTCTTCATAATATTCTTCTTTCACCCAGTCAAACCCAACCTCGGGACCATCAACTGGCCAAGGGAACCCGTTTCCAGTAGCATATAGTGCAAATTGAGCCCCAGTGAAAACGAAATAACTAATTGAGAAGGTCAGCCTAGGCCATATGAAAGCGTTAGAGGGTGAATCACTTAGTTGGAGCAAATGCAAGCCACTTGCTTTCAATGCTTGACACCCAATTCACTTGCTTCCTACCAGATGTAGTGTAACCAAAACTATAACGTAATGGTTCTGCACGTATATGTAGTACCAAGTCGGCAGTGCCACTACTCGGGATAGGGTGATACGTCCTCTACTTTGTGTAAGCATTACCGTATTTACATCCAAAGCAGGGGAAGTGGCCCTCATATCATACCTCAATAGTTGTGTTTCGGACTAGTTGTGTATAAACGCATAATAAACTCTCGGTCACGTTTTGGGGGCAATTTTTGATAGAAATATCTTGGTGCTGAAATTCTGATAGGTAAATACTTATCCCGAGCTCCTGTAGCGGCGACTTGAAAGATTTACAGCGCTCAGGAACAGAAACCTTTGCACTAAAAGTCATATTTAATGATTTTTGCTTGCGAAATAGCGCAGCAGGCGTGTCGCGATTTGAGAGTGTGTAGATATTTGGATTAATTTTTAGTGCTGGTAAACCGCCGATTTTGTTTGTAAGTTCGTAATTATTAGTATATGGTGTTCGAAGCTCGTAATAATCACTTCTAAGAACTGTTGAATTGAAAGTATCGAGGAAGGGTGCCGGTAATACCGAGTTATCAGGCAAAGATGGGACATCAGAGTTGAGGGATATAGGTCCATCAACGATAGGCCATCCATCCACCCATTTCACTGGGGTCATAAAAGTCTCTCGCCCTTTTTATGATTTCCCTTAGTAATGAAAGAAGCAAATTAGAACTTATGACTTGGCCAACATACCCAAAGGCGATGATCCATTAACATTGCGTCGGGCAAGAAAAGTCATAAAATATTGGCCATCTGGGGTCGAGACAAGGTCGGCATGACCAGTTGATTGAACTGTTAGATAGCGATACCCATATCCACCATTAAAAAGGATGGGATTATTTGGGGCCGGGGTCCATGGACCAGATGGCGAGGTTGATCGCGCAATAGTTGAACGATGACCATCATCCGTTCCACCTAAATTCGAGAAATAAGAACCAAGGTTAAGACTACGAAAGGATGTGAAGGCTTTGGGCTACTGACCTTCAGCAGTCAACATATAATACAGATCATTGATGTAGTATAGATGTGGCCCCTCTGGTCTTGACGTGCTATTATTCGGCAGGGTGCCATTGTACATCAGGAAGACGTCGGAAAGTGATTTCCCAGTTGTCAAATCAATCTCGCATTGGTAAATACCCCAGATCCTGTCTACGTTATTGTTTATACCCTGGTGGGTCAAGTAAGTCTTGTTGGTCTTAGGATCCACAAAGAGATCCGGGTCAATGCCCCAGGGCTCGGTCCTGTCAAGTAAGCTGTCAATAGCATGTCTCACTCCGTCTCCCGGAGATACGTACCATGTCAGATCACTCCAAGTCTTTAGATCGGTGGATGAGGCATAATACATCCGGGGAAAGAGACGATTGATCGGGTCATAACTGTAATTTCAGCAGTCAGATATGAAATAATATACTCTGCACTGGATTCTTTTTTTCGTACACCCATCTATTCATCCCAATAACATAAAATTTCCCGTGAAGGTACCGGAGAGTTGGTGCCCATACACCTTTTACAATGTCAACGAATGTACATAGATATCAATCCGGTAGCAAAACTAGAGACTGACCTGCACCAGTAGGTACCCCATATAACTGTAACGTTTCTGGGCGGTTAAAGGCGTGTGACACAAGCTCCCAGTCAACTAAATTCTTAGACTTGTAAATAGGAATTGCTGGAAAGAACTCAAATGTCGATGTTGCAACATAGTATGTCTCATTCACTCGAATGATTGATGGGTCTGGGTTAAATCCAGATATTATTGGATTCTTCAAACAGAATACCAAATTGACCAGAAGCAGTGCAATTGCAATCACTGAAATACACGTGAAGCCCATCATAAAGGTGAAGCAAAGTAGACGCACGTGTGTTTGTCTACCGTCAGAATAGATTGGTGGGTCAACCTCATATATCAATACCCATGAGCCTTACAGAGTTGACGTTTGAACTCTACCTAAATTCGTGGCCCGGGAGAATGGGGGAAGTTCCGGGAGCGGGGAAGGCTCAATGAAAGTCATTTCTTCCAATACAAGTTAGCCTCCCGCTCAAGCTCGGTAGAGTAGGTACCGGTACATATGCAATGTAAGTATTCCCGGGGTATTATAAAGCGCGTATGTAATCTGCCAACTGAAAATCCAAAGAATCAGGTTTTTACGGTTATAATTACTAAGGGTTAGGCGCATTCAAGCCGGGGTGTTTTACTCTCCTCTGTTCACTCTTTGGCAGGACAACACAACCTTCAAATCTCAAACCCTTGACGCCTTTTCGGGCTCTAGCATGTATGTATACTCACACAAGACTAATGAGGCTCTGCGCCTTCGGAGTCCCAGACAGGCGATAGTGCGGCTCTTTTAATACCCCAGGTTCTCAGCCCCGTATTCTGAGACCTGGGCGCGCCAGAGCCTTTTCTGCACTGGGTTGCTGAGGCTATGCCAAGTCACCACACGAAAGATCGCCAAACTACCCCTACCTTAGGTGGGGGCCGTTGTCTGGTTTGCTGAGTAATCTTCTTTGAGGCTGAACGGGGGTTTCCCGGCGGCTGACCGGACACTCCCTGGCTTACACGTTAACTCAATGATCTATTGCTCGATAAAAAGCCTTTTTCCATCATGGCAGTCACCACACCGCTCACAGATATAGCTCTACTCGTGAGGGGAGGGAGAAGAAACCTATTTTCTCTACACATGTCACTGGATTGAAGCCACTTTTGTGAAAAGAGAGGTCTGGAAGCCTGTCAAAACCGTGCTCCAACAAGTATTTTACGTGGATGGCTAGGGGTCTTGACAAAAGGGCTCTTATTTATATACGTCTTTTTGTAGTCCATACTCAGAAATGAAAAATAGGTATATACTAGTACTTTAGAGAAAATTACCGTGAAGTATAACCTAGTAAGATACGCGCACTGCAGATCAGCAGTCATGCTACCACTCTAATAGGACCCGGGTAATAGTTGTAAGAAATACTCGTAATGCCCTGACGTTTCCGGAATGGACTGCTATTGCATACCATAGAAAACTATGCCAAGTCTACGATTTTGTATGATATGCAATAGCAGTCCATTCCGGAAACGTCAGGGCATTACGAGTAGATGCAACACGGGAGCTAGTCAATAAACAGGTACTGTCAGATCACCCTAGTAAATCAATTGCAGTCACCCAACATTAATACTCATGATGTTAGAAGACTTCCCCCTCTTGCCGATTGTGCGAGTGAAAACCTGCTTGAACGGCTATTTTCCCTTGAATTCATAAACTATTATAGTAAAAGATCGACGATATCCAGGCCTCCCAACGGCCCGACCCATATTTTCGCTTGCCCAGAAGAGCGTTTTCCCTAGTTGGGCTGGGCCGGACTGTAGGGAGAATGGGCCTATGCAAAAGGTTTGGTTGGGCTGGCATTAATTAGCTTTTAACTAGCTAGCATTGTATAGGCTACTTAGAAAGGATCTCTAAATCCCCGTCCTGAAACAAGTGCGAGTGGTACCTCATGGGTTCGTGTTGAATGAACGAATCAATCATAAATACATTGAATGGATTCGTGTCAAAGTGGTGGGCCTTAACCTCTCCCCTAATATCAGAAATTTTACAGAGGAATCTGTAGATATCCCAGAGTTATAGTCGGATATTCCTCTGTACAGGTCTCCGCAGGAACACATAGGACTTATGACTATATATATATGGCTTTCGTTTTAAGGATATATATGTTCGTTATGTAGACCCTAAGGCATACCTGGATCTATCAAGTGGAAATTTCTATCAATCTCAAGAAGCCTTTGGTATTATTACATAATCTACAGCCCTTTTCCTATTCATTTCTGATAGACTGCTAAATTAGGATTCCCTCCAACAAGCCTGTGATTCTCAGCAAATGGCATAAACTTCTTCTCCTTTCCACGGCTTAGAGCATCTTTAGACGCCTCCTCAACCTTCTGAAAGTTGAACCTCTTCTCGGGTAATAGGTCGTAAATAGACCTTGCATACTCTGGCTTAATGTTATAGCACTGCGAGAGATAATTGACTTGAATGATGTCGTAATCAACCAGCTTCAATGCAACTGCGGTGTTGGAATGGAGGTCGGCACGCTCTTTATCGTTCATGACACGAGTGTAAAGTTCACGTGCTTGCTCGTATTCTTTCATTGTCCCCTCGAAATAATGGTGTCCTTGGCGTGAGGCAATATTGTCTGAAACTTGGTAAGGGGCTTCAGCGCAGTCCGGGCGGAACTTATTTGTGAAGCTGTTGGGAGTGTAGTGTGGGTTTCCACCGGTATTGGCATCGGAACGGAGGGGACCATCAAAGTTGATACTGGAGAATGATTTGGACATAAATGGACAATTGACTGACAATTAGCCATAAATCTCTGAAAAAGGAAACATTCCTTACCAGGAATCTGGTGGAGATTGACGCCGATACGGTGGTACTGAGCATCACGGTAAAAGAAGGTCCTAAATTGGAGTAGCATGTCCGGGCTGTCTTCTATACCTGGCACCATGCTACCAGGGGAGAATGCAGCCTGCTCGACATCCCGATGGTAATTCTCAGGGTTTTTGTTTAAAACAAGTTTACCGAACTCGTGCATCTATTCAATTGAAGTATTTTAGTTCTGAAGTTGGCTAGTAGGAGATTGAATGCGGTTATACCGGGAATTGACCTCTTGGCCAGATTTTTGTCACATCAAATGGGTCGAAGCCCAATTTTATCGGGTCAGCCTCCTCAGGCTTCATAATCTGAACTTTTGCGGTCCAAACGATTTTCTCCCCCTTCTCAATAGCTTGCCAAAGATCTCTCTTGGCATAGTCGGGATCCTCCCCTAGATTTCACAAAAGTCAGACCAGTAACCTTTTAGGATGCAATATTAAAATGACTTACCAGACATGCGGATAGCCTCAGGCCAGGTAAATTGCTTCTGGCCATGTTCTGCAATAAAATGATACTTGATGTAAACAAAAACCCCAGCCTTATTGACCCTACAAAGTGCTAAAGCATCAACAGCCGCAGAATACCCTAATTCTATTACCGGTGTAATTACCATTTGAATGTATGACAGCCATAGCCATGCTCGTAGCGCCATCCCTTAGGAGTTCCGTGATTGCTAAAAAGCATCATACCCGCATGGTTGCTACGAAGACCGACTTAGAAGCAAGAAAACAGTAAGAAAGCAGGAATGATAAGCACCTCTCAGGTACGTTTGCTAGAAAGTCAAACAAGCTATTGTAATCCAATAAAAAGCTTGCCGGATTGCGTTGCTGTGAACGAATCACATCAGGGCCTTGGATAGGATCACGGCAAAAGAAGACCGGCTTTCCGGGTTAGTTCTACACGTTGAATGTTTATGAAAAATAAAATATTAGGGGGATATAAACCCAATTAAGGCCAACAATGTCGTAGTTCCCCTCTTCAGTGTAATGCTTGATAGCAAAGCCACGAGGGTTACGACCAGAGTCAGGGAATTCTTTGCCGAAGGTGACCGTGGAGAAACGAACAAAGACAGGAGTTGTCTTTCCAGCTTGGCTATAAAGACTAGCCTGTAGTTGTCATTAGCTTTCTGCTCTGCTCCCTAAAGACAAGAGGCTAGAAATACCTTTGTCAGGTGTGACATATCCTTGGTACACTCAAAGTATCCAAATGCCCCAGATCCAGCTGGGTGTACCATTCCTATTTACTATATAATTAGGAATATAACCTAGAGAGCCACGGGAGTCTAGGCGGGAGAGGTGACATACGTTCTAAATTCTTAGATCTATTAAATGTCTGCTGCTTCTGCAGCAAAAAAGTATCGCTGATTAACGGAAGCCCGCCCACATTTTTACTATACGTTCCGTCTGGCCACGGGATCCCTTCGTTATTAGTATGATAAAGGGCATTATCTTTGGGGGTGCTGCAATCCATAACACCTGCAACCCTCGCAGCAACTTCTGCGGGCCCTTTGTTATGCTCCTGAAATAGAGATTTCTTTTGTTGGATGTGTTGGTCAATGCCTGTTATACCCATCGCAGATGCAGCTGCCTGGAGAGGATATTGAAGTGGATTTGTGGCTGAATACATGACTTTCCTTGTGTTTTAAAATTAAGTGGTGCTGTTAGCTAGGGAACAGTGTAATAATTGGAGATATATGGGATATTTCAGAGGAAAATGGGGCATAGTAAGCTTGGACGGTTGATTGATATATATATATACATATACTAAAAGGTCTTTTGAAGAGTGTGACGGAAAAATCAAACCACCAGCGTTGATTCTCCATGGAGTTGGTAGAGGTCTAGCTATGATATATTGATGTGAGTATTGATCTAGCATTAGTTCCTTTGGTAGACCATTTAAGAGTCAGATTGATGAAGTTTATATCATAGCTACTCAACAGGCTCCAAGAGGGGCTAACGGAAACCCACCCCGCATTAATCCTCATATCATTGTCTGTAGATGATTTCACTCCGGCTCATCTCGACCTAGCTTTGATGGGATTATGACCTTGGAATTTTACTACGGACTTTGTGCGCGGAGAACTACCTGATTACAACCAATGATGTAGTCATGGACTAATAGACATCCAGATAAGTAAGGGCTTATAAATGTGTTGATTCAGTAAGTAGAGAGGGTGAACGTACTCAACTGATTGTTAGCTATCAGATGCTACTGATAAGTATTATCTGGTAAATACATCTTATCTTATCTGATCGATCACTTGTGCTATGTAATTCCCTACTGTCGATGGTAACATCTTCAGCACTTACTATACATACCGGTAAACCCTCTAATGGTGACTCTTATACGTATATACCCTCTTAAAATCTCTGTTTCCGCATATGCAACTGTCTTGTTATAACACAGCCTGCGCGGCCAAACGCGTCACCCCTCTGTGGCACAAGAAGATGAGCCCCATCCGTGTCCCCTAGAGCCTCATTCTGTTCCCTGATATAATTCCGTCTATTACCCACCACTCAGCCAGGAAACTCTTGCTCCTCCTCATTCTTCTCCGTCATGTCTCATGCATTGCCTTTACATCTAGCACTTCTTCTTGTCCCTTATATCACACCCACCGACATAGCTCGTGCCCAGCAAGTCTGCAAGGTACATACTCTTCGTGGCTGCCCCTCCCCAATACCGTTTATATAGCTGATATCCTCACCAACAGCACTGGCAAGCTGTTTTTTCGTCTCATACTCTCCTGCAAACTGCACTCCGGATTCACTTCCCCTTCTCCCAGGAAGTTCGTGCTCGTTCCTCCTCCTCTGCCTCCTCTGCTTTGACAACGTTCAATCTTGTCTCGCGCCGCTATGCCGCCCTTAAGTCGGGTACACCGCAGCAAGAGCTCAGGGTCCCTATTTCCAGAACACGTCGCGACATCTATGTCTGGACCTTTGCCGAAAATCTCCTCGTGTACCAGTCTAGGCACTACCCAACTGCGATTCTATCATTAATCTACCTCGACTACTCAGCTTCCCAACGTCGCATTCGAACAGGGGCGATCACACTCGATACCAGAGGCGAACAAGTAATCCGCGTCAAAGTCTGCCGCGATGTCCTGGTTGTAGAGCGCACAGATGAGCGTGTGACCACGCCTGGACGAACGAACTTCTTCGCCACGGCAGAATGCTACCGGCTACAGCTATCAGGACAGGATGAAGTATCAGCGGAACGGATGTCCGTGATCAATACCTTCGAGTTCGCATATATCGACTACTCTCACCAGATCCTTAGCGACAACTCTGGCGTGTATTATGCAGCGTACTCAAAATCTTCGTTAGGCTTCGATGGTGTTATCGGTGTGTGGGAGGTTGAAACGGGGCAAGAGGTCAAGAAGATCTCACACGCGGCACTGGAAGGAATGGGGTTGATGACGGATCTTTTGATGATTCAGAATCAGAAGGGGCAACACCAGGTAGTAATGATTGGGAATGATAGGAGAAACAACAACGCACGACGGTGGAATAGGTTCCCGGGAGAATGGGGATACTTATCTAACTTCCGGGTTTTTACGGTAGAGGGAGATGAGCATGAAAGTGAGCAACAGCTGAAAGGTTTTGTCGGGAGGACCAAGGCCGAATGTCCCCGGGGGTCAAACCTCCTGACTACCACCTTCAAAGTACCGCGCCTTCCGGGAGGACTTGAACACTCTGAAGGTCGTGAAGAAGAAGAAGCTGCACTTGTCCTCTGGGAGTTGGATGATAACTCGAATCAGGCTACAGCATTCTACTATACCATCTCTGGAGATTCCAACAAATACACAGGTCGAGAATCAGAAGAGGCAATCCAGGCCAATGCAAAGTACCGTATACCGCCCGCAACAAGCACGAGAGAGGCCGGCCAACGACCAGCACCGTTCAGCGTACAGACACGGGACGCTCTCAGTTTTACTATGGACTTCACAGGTCGAAACGAGGACTTTGAGGATACTCGCTTGATGCTATACCATCTACGTATACAAGGATTCTATCCCTCACAATCCTCTCCAGACGAAATGAACCTTGAATGGGAAACATGTTTAAAAGATTTAGGGTCTAAGAAAGAGCATGGCCAGAAGAACGATAGGGGAATCTATTCGGCTAACAGAAATGTGACTTACTTGAATGCTTATGGGATGGAAGTCGCTGGCGATGAAAGGGCCATTGTATATTTGGAACTGAAAGAGGGTGGAATGGATTTGGTGGTCGTGGTATGGGATGAGCCTTTTAATATACCTGCTGGTGTAGAAAATCTAGATACTTGCATGTACTACGGAAAGCCAAGCGAGGGGGAAGAGAGATTGTCTTACGATGCTACGATAGAATAGGTATAAGCTGATAGCTGCTTAAGTTATAAACCCAAGATGATTCGCAGTACCCAAAATATCTCTTAAATCCAAGTGATGACGGTTCAATTGGCTTCTTAATAGTACCAATAACCACAAACCCCGTATACACCTAAAAGATTACTATTCAGGGGGAACACCGGGGAAGTATGCGATATAATATATAGTAGGAAGCTTGAACCCATAGGTTCATTCCAGCAGTCATACCATCCCGTTTATCCGTATAGTATTACTATAACTCCTCATACCCCCGCTCGTGGGCCTAGGCACCTGAAGGAGCTGTACTGATACCCTGTGGGTTAGGGTTTCTGCGGTCCGCTCTCAGCGCTACGGCACTTGTACACTTGTAACAAATATTCTCCCCAAGATACAAGGCGTCCATCGGTCAGGAACCAAAAGAAATTTGATATGAAATGAAGATAAGTCCCTTATTCCTGAAACTAGTAGAGAACTTCTAGGTTGGGATGACCAGGCTATAGCTACTGCCTGCAACCGCCAGGCAGACATCAAACAAATTCCCTGTACTACCTACTTGCTACACTGCTACATCGGTAATGGTTTCACTTGATCCCAGCTTTCATGTGAATAATACCATCTGAAAAAAGTTATAATGCCTAATTCCATCACGCATTCGTCTTGGCATCTAAAAACGGCCTTGCACTATGATAAAAATCGTCTACTAGGAAGGAGCCAGAATCACCATGCGCCTTCCGTCTAGGAACATCGAGTTTCGAAATATATACTTTTACTAGGCTTTACCGCTACATACATGGTTATGCTTAAATTGTGTTCAGAAATACTATTGCCTGTGAGGTTTATAAGTGCACAAATATCTCTTCGTGATGTTTCTTATTCTTTCACTACTTTCACTACTTCTGTCGTCATTCTTTTCTCTCTTTCCACGGTTTATACCTTTCATTCTTTAATTTTACAATCCTTCATTATTTCAGCCGTGGGTAGCTGGCTTCCGCATTGGTCTTTTTTCTTCTTCTCAACTATAAAATATAATCATCTACTAGCCAGTCATTATGGTCCTAATCAATTCTCTCGTCGCTGGTCTGCTACTTGGGCAAGGGGTCCTAGGAGCTGCCGTTCCCAGATCAATCATCGAAAAGAGCCAGGTAGACTCGTTTTTGAGTAGTATTATCGGAAAATCGAAAGTTCTGAGACGACAAGCGGGTGTTGAATCTACATTAAAACCTATTAGATTATCACAACTGAACTCGATTTTCGGCAGCGGGCCTGTAAAGCGCGATACTAAAACTGATTCGGCAGGGTTTGCCCTCACTGATAAGGAGAAGCTAGTCTATGGTTTGGCTAGAGGTATAGTAATAACCAGAGTATCTTTTTATAAGGCTCCAGTACTGATTACATTCCCTTGATATATTAATAGGTTCGGACTCTTTGGTCATGGCAAACGTGACCTTGTTATCGACTGACGGAAAGCCATTAATCAACATGGAGAGCTTTGAAGGGAGCACTAAGGCTGTTGAGTGTGGTGAGAAGATGAAGCTTGAGTTTATCTCCAAGGAGGCTTTCGATAGTGCTGTTGCATCTTGGGGTTGGGTCAATGAGGATGAAACGCACGAGTTTATTATGATTGCCAACCATGATAGTTGCTCTCCAGCCGATCAGCGTACACCTTATCAGTAAGTATCTAAGCTATACCCTTCTATTCGTGGCTGACATAAACTGTAACAGGGTATTTAACGCAGAATACGATGAAGCTTCTTTCACAGCTTTCCTTGACGCAAAGAAAGCGGTTTGGAAGGATGTTGCAAACACTTTTGATGTCGACTTTGGTAAATTTCAGTTGCCGGCTGCTGCCCTCCGGAAGAGAGGATTCTTTGATAGATTTCTTCCTGGGATTGACTTTGACAAGTCGGTCTCGATTGATCTTACTCAGGCTGTTTCCAACCCTGTTATATTCGCTACAAATGCCACCACTAGTGGATTCGACTTAACTGTGAACTGCATTGACTGCGGAACCAAGGGTACTCTTGATGTCAGTGGCCGTATTGTAGTTAAGGGATTTAGTGTCCAAGAACTCTCTATTGAGGCCTCGCCGGAGAACTTTGAGGCCCGCCTTGAGATCGGAGTTAAAGTACAAGGAAAAGCTGAAGGACCAGCTTCTACTTTCACAGCTGAACTCTTTTCGGTTGCCCTTGGCGGTATTTCAGTATGTTCTTTCGCTTCTAGTTGTCACATCACCCATTTGTATTAATGTTTTTCCTACAGATCCCAGGAATTTTTACTTTGGGTCCTACTTTTGATTACGAGGCAGGCTTCAGTACCTCTCTCGAGGGCACTGCAGAGCTCAGCTATGGAGTCCTTGCAAGGGTATGAGATCTTAGGTCCTAGTTTCACTTCGCCAATTCTCTAATAAACTGTGGTAGCTTGACAATAATGCTATAATTAAAGCCGACCTAATCAACTCTGGAAAAAACGAATTTTCTGGTTGGGAGCCAATATTTGAACAAATCCCATTCAAGCTCAGCGCCGAGGTCAAGGCATCTGTCTCAGCCTTTTCCCAGCCAGTATTAGCCCTAACTTTTGATGTTATTGGCCTACCTGCCTTTGAAGCTGCTTTCAAGCTTAAACTGCCGGAGGTAACTGCCGAACTCAGCGCTGTCGCGAGTAGTGCTGGTGTCTGTGGTGATGCAACGAAAACCACGGGTGTGCAGGTTAACGCCAATATTGGTGTTGATCTCACGTTCCGTGTAGGTGAGGATACTGCGGTCGATGAGGACTCACTGTTTGAGGCTGAGTTATTTGTAGGTTCTCTATCTCAATAGTTTTGTTTCTAGGTTACTGACCCCTCCATTACTAATTATACAGGCCGTGAATAAGCCGTTTTTTGACACTTGTATCCCACTATTCTAAATGCAGTAGTACGTGGAATGTACTCTGGGAGATAGCTAGCAGTAGTTTCTGATTTAGATATCTATCGTCTTTAGTTTACAGTAGCTCCTCTAGTGATATCCATTAAGCTTAGTTACACAATTCTAGACTCATTATAATTTATATATATAAATATCAATTCCCACTAGTCCTCTCTATTATTTTCATAACTACACTTAGGATAAATTTTTTATTTTAATTTTCCCGCTAGCATCGACTTACAATAAAAATATACATATACAACTAATACTAGACTACGTGAAATTTTTGAATTGCTCTTTACTAAAGAAAAACTCGGCGCCCATATAGTACTAACTCTACGCAACGAAGAACCCGTTGCCAAGGTATGAGATACCCCTGGCATGATGAGGCTCTTGATCAACTATTTCAGCTTCCTTTAGAGCACTACCCAGGCTGTATAATAGGCTTTTCACCTAGTGCAAAGTACCCGGATAATTAACAGCATACCCTGGAGGTACTTTATTTAGGCACGGCAAATGCAGCGGATGTTCACCGGCCATTCCCTTGACATATCTAGACCAGTTTCAAAACGGTGTGGGGTAATGTAGCATAATGACTACCTCAGTATAGTCTTTAACTAGAGATTACCGAGTCATTTTTATTGGCTCTCGGTTATAAATCATGCGAAGGACCGCTATGTCAACCCTAAAGTCCACAACATCCCAATTGGATGTTCCTACCTTCTACTATTATATATGCTGATCGATTGAACCTAGATCTTGTTCGGAAAACTAAATTCCCGGTTACTTTGCGGGGTAACCGACGGTTACGGTTGAATGGTTCCTGGTGCCAAGGGGGGGTGCAACTATAAAATCATAAAGGAAGGCGTACGAGAAAAGTTTACTTTGCGATTGACTTAGAGGTACTTTTTGACTCAAGTAGCCGTGATGTATCAAAATTGTGTTTGGCTACTTGCCGGAGCACTTCAGGTTTCCCTCGCACTTGCAGATATCAACAATACAGTTGTAAAACTAAACATCCCAAGATCTATTCCTTCAGATGCATCTCCCATACTTGACCGTGCGCTTGGAAGTCTTTCAATAGAACTAAGTTGTAAGTATACACTATGGTGCCTTTCTTTGGTCATAATACATCAATAGTGCAATACACTCCACTCAATTAGGGATATATTAGTGCTAATTGTTCTAATACAGATCTCACGGACTTTGCGGGAAATCTCAGCCACCCAAATATTCTATTTGCAAAGGCAATTGACAATCTTTACCAGCGAACTGGACAACATCCAGCGATTCGTCCGGGTGGCATCACAGCAGATAGTGCTTGGTTCAAAGAAAATGCAACTCTAGCTATAGAGAGGGACCTAAGCTCGGTAGGCCTATAAACCTTCTACTATATTGATTAGTTAGCTAATTTCTCCAGAGCGGAGGAATTTATAGGTCTACTCTTGGTCCTGCATGGGTATATATATCCTATCTTCAGGGAGTTCAATTTGATTTTTATGCCATATGTTAACGCCAATTAGTATGAGTCATTTACAACACTCCCTAGTGATATCCAATATGTCGTAAACTTGAACTTCCAAAACAACTCTCTAGCACTTACTACCGACCAGATGAGATCGGCATTGAAATACATTCCAAGGAATCAAATTACGGCATTTGAATTAGGTGAGGCTAATTCTAATCTATGCATAAGTATCTCCATCAAAATTACCATTGCTAAGACTCTGTGTTGAAATTAAGGTAACGAAGGTGACCATTATTCAAGTAACTTTGATACCATTAGTGGTAATGGGCCATGGTCAATGAAAACTTACACTATTAAATATCTCGTATGTACGCTTACCTTCATAATTCTTGCTAGACTAAGTCAAATTTTAGAATTGGACATCAGAACTCTCTTCAACATTGGGCCTTACAGGACCGTACTTTTCGGCCGGAACCTTTGCAGATGACCCACCTACGGGGCGCTTCAACATCACCGGAATCCTTGAGTATGGCGCGGATCAGAATGGAAAAACCTTGGCCTACTCTCAACATATGTACCAGTATAGTACCTGCGATCCAGCACGGAATGCAAAGGCTACCCTTCCAAATTTAATCAACCACAAAAATATAACTGATTATGTTGATCTTTGGATTCCACAAATCAACGCCGCCAATGCTGCCGGGGGCGAGTTCTTTGTAGGGGAATATAACAGCGTTAGTTGCAGTGGTGGGACTCCTATATTTCCGGTTATGTAACGCTTATGTAGATGCTAACGCAAATCTTTAGGGAAACTAAACGTTACGGATACCTTTGGACAGGCCTTGTGGGTGACTGATACAACCCTATGGTCAGCGTAAGATTATCGTGCCTTGTAATATAGAAAACCATGAATTGACTATTCTCTAGGTACCGGGGAGCACGAAGAATGTACTTACATAATGGCGCGACCTTAGTTCTTCAGAGGTGTGAAACAAAATACCCATTTTCACACTCCAATAACTAAATTTATTGTACTATAGCTCCACACAGGCAAATACACCGGGATACAGCAAATACAACCTCATCATGCCACGGGATAGCCCAGAAACAGGCCCAGCAAGGCTTTCCCCTTCATACGTCAGCTATCTCCTCATAGCGGAAGCAGTAGGGTCTGCAAAAAAATCGCAATTAGCGCCAATCTCAACCGAGATTGAAGATTTGGGAGTCTATGGGATTTGGGAAGGTGGAAAAGCTCCTACGAGAATTGTAGCGCTCAATATGGAGCCTTATAATGGGACATCGACATATTGGGACTGGAATAGTACTATCCCGACGGCCACCACAGTGGGAAATAATGACGAACAAAGCATAAAACGCCCTAATGTTACTCTGGATCTCTCTAGGTTTCAAAGAAGACTTACTGTTAAGCGTAAGAAATACCTAGAACTACTAAGATAAACTTAACCAGGTAAATGACTAACATTTCAATCTCTTAGGAATGACTTCACCGGGATTAAATGAGAAGAACCCTCACCTTGTCACGTGGGCGGGCCAGGAATACTTCAATGGAACAGCTGTAGGGAAGTATGTTGAAGAAATCGTAACAGATGGAAAAGTCAAAGTTGGGGCGAGTGAGGCCGTCTTGATCTTTCTCGGGGAAAACCAACCAAAGAAATATACCTGATTTTTCTCCATCAGATCAAATCATAGTAATATTTGGAGATTTAGAAATATATAGATCTTGACGATACTAAAATTCAGATATGATATAATAAGAGTGGAAGCGTTTAAACTTGAGGCCATGTGCATGATATATCACTCATTTTGACCCACGTGCTCTTAGCAATAAGGAGGCTTAAAGAACAACCAATAAGATCGTATTATTGCTGTGATGGAAGCGAGGAAGATCGACAAAAATCGGCGTGTAAACACCCAGACGCGCATTATCCTTTTCCTAAGAATATTGTGCGGCTGGCGATATTCCCGCCCGGTCAAGAAATCAATTTTTACACCAGCCCATAAAGTGCTTTACTCATACTGTCGTACAAATGGTAACATCACAGGAGCGCCCCAAGAAAGAAATTGTGGTTACAATTGGACCCACGACAATTAATCGCTACCTGTAATACTGAGCCCCTTGGCTCCAGTATCAATCGGTCATTTTAATAAACCTAACCCATTCTCACAGTGACCCCTCACGACATAGCCGCACGATGTCAAAAGTGCTATTCATCTATTTAGCTACATCCCTGAAATACTCCGCACTCAAAGCCAAAATATTAGTAACGTAAACTCACACAATAACAAAAGTAATAGTTTCATAAATTGGAGGGTATAAGTAGGGTGTCTCCCGGTTCACACTCTGCTCTCCTCACCTTTTCACACAGCCTGGGTATATCGTCCCTCCGGCCCACTTGTATAAATTTTACCACGGTCTAAAAGACGTTGTTGTCGACGACGACGATACTGAACAAATTTAGCATGCCCAATGACATCAGGTGTCTTGAAAACAAACCTCTGGTCTCGGAACTCTTGGAACTTGATTCCCCAGCACCAGAAGGTTGAATCTCGACGTCAGCTTTTTTTTCTTGAGTCTCGTCGTCTGAAACAGGCTGCTCGGTGTTTGGGCTATCGGGTTTCTTTGACTTTTTGGTGTTTCTGGTCTTGTGCCGACGACTTAGTGCCCAATCCGCAAACCAGTCGGAGTCGCACTTTTTGAAGAGCTGAGGTAATTCTTTGAGTAGATCCGACTTTGCCCTGTCGATGAGATCTTTATCGATTTTCCTGTAGCCCATATCATGTTGGGCAATGTTATGGCGTTGGTAGACCTTTTGGACAACTGTAAAGTAGTAATTATAGTATTAGCTATTGGATTTGGGAGGGGAGGAGAAAAGAGAGAGGGGGGGGGGTGATTAGGATAAGCAAGTCATCAATTTGATTGACGATAGTTTTAATGAATAGCGATAGATACCTGTAATGATTTGCCGACGCTCTCCCCATGAATAACCTAGGAGACTATAGACATCTTCAGGGGTTGCATTCAATTTCTCTCGCGGCTCTTTGATTTTGGCACTCGGGGTTACTTGATCCATGGATGCGGTTGACAGGGACTTGGGCAGCCCCGCTCCAGGCCAAGCTGACCGGGGGGGATTTAAAGTGGCGTGCTTGGCACTGGGCGCGAGTAAGGGCGGAGGGCGATGTTACCCGGCCGCTGGGGGAAGCATTTCTAACCCTAACCCGGAGGAATTTTGTTTGTTGCGGTGGGCAGCTGGTAGTAGGTTGGCAGCAGTGGTAGCAGCGTGGTAGCGGTAGTGGTAGCGGTAGTGGTAGCAGTAGCAGCAGCAGTAGCATTAGTAGCATAATTAGTACCAGTACTACTAGTAGTAACAGCTAGTTACTGTAGCCGCTAGCCGCTAGTTGTAGGAATGCCAATAATAGTAATATTATATTAGTAGTCATGCAATGCATTATCCATATATAACATTTATTTAATTTGTTGCTGCCCGTGCAGGAGTCTATCTTCTCCTAGTTTGACAGGTCAGATCCACCATGGCAGAGGAGGTGGCCCTAGCAAAATACCATTATCACTTCCCCACCGACTGGGAAAAAGATGACAGCATGGTAACACGTGGATATACAACAGCAGGTTACTTCATGAGTGGTTCCTGCCAATTATGCACTTTAGCCTCAAGAGCAAAGATCTCCACCACGCCAACACGGTATGCCATGTACCTGCTCTATCTAGATTACCTGCTAAAATAAAAATATTCATGTCATCTGCGCACTGGTACAATTAACAGTGCCTGCCACACAACCCCCGCTCCCCAACCCCCCGGGTCGCTCGTGATACAGGAATATATTATACCGGTCCTAGTATCCTCTATAGCGGTCATAGCAGTGCATGCATGCATACTCTACTACCACTCCAAAATCTAAAGTATCCGGGATTAGCCTCCTCGCCCCTGGTTCTTCCCAGCAAACTCCATATCGCGGCAATATGCAAGGATATAATCCGGAGAAGCCTCAATAAGTCCCAACCTCGCTGTCATAGCGGGGTCCCCACATATAGTATATTAACTTAGCTCTTGGCCACTTCTTTTTTGAACCTTGGCAGACACAATTGCGGTCTTTCTTGACTACAGACAGAAGCCAAGATCTTACTCCACGCATCATTTACCCAGGACAACGAAGCGACATAGTCAAGCCCTCAACGTTCCCCAGATTCGGGGGATTGGAAACGAGAGATAGAAGTCTTGGTATTGGAAACCTGGTCTTTGCCATGTAACTTCGGTGGAATTCAATCCCTCTCCTCGTAAAAAATTGGGTATAAATTTACCCTCCTGTGGACGTGATCATGTCCTTCTTCTTCCGACATCGCCTTCAGCTTTCAGTCGCCAATTGACGTTGCATCTTTTCTACGATTCACGATTCTTACGATCATGTATATCTCTTCGAAGCTCCTCGCTACCTACCTTGCTTCAGCATCGTTTGTTCTAGCTCGGCCTTCGCTGCACAATAGGCAGAGTCAAGGAGATGGCACTCAAGGCGGAGCGGATGCAAGCCAAGGGGATTTGGGTGGACGCCCTCCCCCAACTTTCGCGTACCCAGTCATTGATTTCCCAAACCCGGATGAAACGATTGTTTTTGAGTCTGCGTACTACGTGCAGCCGGGTGAGATCTTTGATGGAGGAATGAAGCGATATGAGCGTGCTGAGGGAAGCTGTAATGAACAGGCTGAGGTATACTTCCAACCATACTTACCATCAACGAAATGATATATGGGTTCTAACAGATATCTACGCACTTTAGGGGACCGATGCCGATACAGTGTTCAACCTACTCCCAGGCTCAACTCTGAGAAATGTTGTCATTGGGAAGCATCAAGCAGAGGGTGTTCATGCGCTTGGTGATGCTTGGGTGGAGAATGTTTGGTGGGAAGATGTTTGTGAGGATGCTTTAACTAGCAAAGGTCTGAACACCCAGCTCCGAGTTATCGGTGGAGGAGCCCGCAATGCGACAGATAAGGTAAAGATAAAATCTCGATCTTCTCTTAGGATGTAATAATAATAACATGTGACTCAGATCTTTCAAGACAACTCTCTCGGTGGAAAGTTCAATATCACAGGGTTTTATGCAGACACATTCGGTTTGTCGCACCAATCCCTTATGATTAAATTTACAATATATAGCTGACCCTAAAACAGGAACATTCTACCAGAGCTGTGGAAATTGCCTGAACCAAGCCAAGCGTAATGCTACCGTCCAAAACGTGATTGCTGTCAATGGTAACCGCATGGCCATCATTAATCCAAACTTCGGCGATGAGTTCCGCATCAAAGACTCACAGATTTCGAAAGTCAAGTATATCTGCGACAAAGAGATCGGGAACAACGTACAAACTGTTCCGTACTGGATTGGCACTGGAACTGATGTCAAGTACTGCCTTTATAACGAAACGACTGATCACTTGGTGCCGTTCAATGGTACGGCCAACACCGTTTACTGGCCTGAAAATGCTGCTTAGAATTCTATCTGTGTAAATCTGTGTGCCCTGTTATTTTTTGTACTATAATACTCTTAGTATAACATTTATCAGAGAAACATTCAAATACTTAATGAAAAATAGGAGATTTAGAGCATATGAACTGAGCCAGAGTAGCTATACTATTATGTCCTGAGATATTTTCTTTCACCAGTAATTATTGCTCAATGAGACCACATTAATTTTGCGACCGGAGGTGGCTCTTCTGCGCCCCGGTTATACTTATGCTCACCATTATTTTTCGGCATCTTGAACCTATGACCGAGCCGTCGGTGGGTGTTATCCCCACCCCCGACCTCTACTTCAATTCCCGAACACACTTATGTAGCGAAAGGTCGAGGCTTAAGCAGAGGCCAGGGCCCTAGCTAGCGATCAACTTTGAGCTTCATCTAGTGATATAGAACACTCCCATTGATTGATGGCGCTAGTAGAAGAGTTTTTCCGGCGATTAGAGTAGCTGCAACACAACACAATTAAACCCCCATATCAAATATTTTCTATACTGATTTCACCGCACAATTCTCTCGGTAAGCCTTCGGTTCTCAAGGCGGAGAAATTCCCTGTACGCAATTAATGGCTGGTGCTCGGCTCAAAGTCGGCCCAGTACGTGCATATCGGAACAATAAAGACCGAGTAGGGGATCCAGCGTACAGTTGAGACATTAGAGCCTCCATGCAACCTTGCGCGAGGGGTTTTTAATACCTCTCGCCCACGACAAGCCCGGCTGCTAGTTACGCTACATATTCTCAATCTCTTATTTTCCCTTAAAAAAAATGTTAAACCTCTCATGACCACGGATAATTCGATCGGACCAAGTATACTATCACCATTCTACATGACTCTCACTCCAATACCCCGAATTTCCGTTAGATCTCGCTATATTTTCTCGCTCAGGCAGTCTAGGCTTTGAACTCTCCCTTCGGCCCTCGGCCTTTTTCTCCTAACTAAGGTGATTTTTCCGATATTACAAAGTATACAGGAGCCCAGAAGGAAGAAAAGAACAACTCATGCAAGCATCGTGAACCCCCGCGGGATCTCACCCCTTATGTATGACAGCTACCGGAGTGAGCGTTTTGTGGGGGAGTAAATATCAGGCTAAATGTCTTGTGAGGGGAAGAATAGCACCCCGGAACAACACCCGAATCAACTATGTGATACCTCATAGAGGATATAGACCCCGCGGCGGGGCATCGGACCAAGAAAAAGAAGACTAAACAATACCTTTGGTTCTCGAATAAATATAAGAACCTCACTACTCCCTTCTCATCTCATCATCTCATCGCATCTCATCGCATATACCTACTACAGATATCAGCACTTCACCCACTTCCACCTACCAAAAATGGCTCCTCTCCGACCTGGCGTGTATGCACCTACTATGACCTTCTTCGACCCAGAGACCGAAGAAGTTGATATCCCAACTATCAAGAAGCATGCGGTGCGTTTAGCAAAAGCTGGACTTGCTGGGTTAATTCCTATGGGGTCGAATGGAGAAGCAGTACACCTAGACCGTGAGGAGAAACGAGCAATCACTCGCGCAACCCGCGATGCTCTCGACGAAGCTGGTTTCAAAGATGTTTCTGTAATGGTCGGCTGCAGCGAACAGTCCGTCCGCGGTACAATTCAGCTTTGCAAAGAGGCGGCGGAGTCTGGTGGAGATTCGGTCCTGCTGATCCCAGCCAGCTACTACCGATACGCCATGACCGATGAGGCGATTTTCCAGTACTTCACCCGCGTTGCTGATGGCTCCCCACTTCCAATTGTTCTATACAACTACCCTGGCGCCGTTGCAGGTATCGATATGACCTCTGACCTCCTCCTGAGATTGTCAGAGCACCCCAACATCATTGGAACCAAATTCACCTGCGGAAACACCGGTAAATTGGCGCGTGTTGCGTTGGCAAAAAAGGCGGCGACTGCAAAGGACAATGGATCTGGGTATATGGCTTTTGCAGGTATGGCAGACTTTTTGTTGCAAGGTCTATTGGTCGGGGGATCCGGTGTCATCGCTGGAGGGGCGAACGTTGCACCGAAGGCTTGTGTGAAGGTCTTCAACCTATTTGCCGAAGGTAAGATCGAGGAGGCCGCGAAGGCTCAGGTTGCATTGTCGAAGGGAGACTGGTTCCTTACCAGGTCTGCTATTCCGGGAACCAAAAGTGCCATCCAGTCTTATTACGGCTACGGGGGCTACCCACGACAACCGCTACAGCGACTTTCCGAGGCTGCTACAAAGGAGTTAGCGGAGAATATCAAGGAGTTGATGGCATGGGAGAATAGCCTATAGATTTTATGTCTCTTTTTTTTCCCTCTTTTTCCTTAAATTTTGTCCTTTCTTTCGGGAACTGTTTCTTCAGAACACGGGGAGTTCGAACAGGCTTCATGTAGCAATTTCAAACATTTTTTTGTTCATGGTGACGACTAGGTGTAGAGATATATGTTCATGGAAGAGGACTTGTAAATAGTTTCAAATACCATGCATGGTGCATCAATCTTACAACCTACTGTGACTTTACTGTGAACAATACTAGCACTTTAGCTTGACATTCCAAATAATGACAAGCTTTCCCGGCCTCATATTTTAAGGTTATGCCATTATATTAAGTATAGATTTCTAAAAAAATATCTTATCCTATATATACCCAACCGGGGCTATTATCTATGGGTGGGGCCCAGGTACCCCATACCCCATACCCCACAACTACCCCACACCCGCATCCCACACGGCATGATAAGCAAGAATCTACATATGTGGCTACTGAAAGTGGAGACTAATATATAAGGTGACGTTAAGCTAATTTATTAGCTAATTCCCCACATGTCAAGATAAAGCTACATTAACAAAGTCATGTGCTACTATCCTAGTGCGGGAGTACAATGCAAGGACGGCACCTGAAAATCAAGTTTTAACCGTAGAAAGAAAATGTTGCCTAAATCAGATACTTAATCATGTATAATAAGCACGCTTTTAGATACCTTCATTGTAATAAAGATTTAGACCTCTAGCTGATGCGCGTGGAATCTAGTTAATTAAGGCCAACTAACCCTTCTAGTTTATCAATCATAAATTCTTGCTTATCTAGACTTTATAATTTGTTGGAATCTATATAACTATAAGTAAATATGTATTTATCACCAGTATACCTTTACAGATATTATATCAATTCAAGCCATCTATCTAATAAAAGAAATGCCAAGGAATCTACCTGTCAATATTCATCACTGATGATTTAGGGTAATCTTTGTAGCCAACTCCCCAATTTCTAAACTGAAAACTTACCCTGGTCCCCTTTTCTTTACCATGGGGTTTTAACCCTTTTTTTTAGAAACGATCAAGCCTGTCATAAACTAAAATATGACAACAGCGAGATATCACATTAATAACTACAAATAGTCACGGATCACAAGTTATGTTAGAGCACTATATCTTCAAGCGGGGTTTCACTTTATCCAGAAAATATTTAGAGATTTCCGATGGTTAGACAGCCTCTCCCCTTTTCCCGCGAAGCTCTGGAGTAAATTCAAACTTCAGGAACAATGGTGGCGACCTGTTTAGCTTGAGTTGTACTTGAGACTTTGATGCAGAAACCTTACATTATGAATTGTTGGTATTGGTGGTATTGTTGGTAAGTGGTTGAACACAAAACTTCGCTATACAGTTCAGTATAAAACTATATTCTTACCAGGAGTTATGTCTACGGGATTCTCTAGGAGAGTCTTGTCTCACTCTGAAGTCCAAGCTTAAGTTTCAGGTGAGGTGAGCCGTAAATCATCAGGTAGTCTCAGCCATCAGTACCATTTTTTTTAAAGCTAACCACTTGTAATTTCAGCCCCCTATGTAGTGATATTGCTTTTGAGATACTTTATCGGCGAATAAGGTTTCTTACTAGTTAATTTGAATTACTACATCCTTCTGTTATATATAGACCAAAAATAAAAAAGGAAGAAAACCGCAGAAAACTACCACATATGCAGCTATTTATTGATTTAGGTCGAGGGGCAAACCTAAATGATATCTACCCACTCGATTGTACCCTACCCTTATAAATGAGAGGGACCGCTTTGGGGAAAGGCCATTGATACCCTGTAGGTCCTTAGACTTTTGATTCTTTAGGCTGCCATCTGACCCTTCTATAGATAGTGGAGTTTCCCTACCCGGAGATGGCGGCATGAGGCAGGAAATCTTCGAGAGTAATGATCCTCGAGAGATATCTAGTTAATTACCTCGAAATGTCTCAGTTATGTAACCGGTGGTATTTTGACTATAGCAATATATAGTCATTCCATATCTACTAGTATCCCCTCTAGGTCGAGTATACTAGCCCTGATATCCTTACGATAGTACCTATCCATGAGCACTAGTTTAAAGGGCTTGCCAAGGGCATGTACATACACGTATACTCAAATACTTTGAGGCTGATTTACTACTAACAATAGCGCATATACCTCAACACAGGGCCAAGCAGACGCCCACGAGGCAGAGGTAACCCCCATGCTCAGCCCAATCTAGGACCATACACGAAGAGCTTTGCTTAGAGAAGCGTAAAGAGGGATGTAGCGTAATCACTGAGCCGAGGATACAGACACGGTCAAACCTCAGTTGAAGAGACATCCTCCCTGCCTAGCCCGATTTACTCTGGGGCGGAGCCGACAGTAGAGTGTGATAATAATGTACTTGAGCTCGGCCTGGGTACAGGCCTTTGTGAACGCCCTGTCTCGCGCAAGCCGGAAGGCTTATAAGATAAGATGGGAGCTTGAGATTATGTGTGTCTAACTCCAGCTCCCATGAACTTAACTAGGGCATGAAGTGCTTTGAGTTCCATTGCTCCCGAGTGATGTGCAGTGACTAGTTTTGCATGCAGCAGATGTTAGCCCAGGTAAAAGCCTAGTTGCCTGTGTGGCAACCCCCCCCTAAAGATTCACGCAAATACCCCATGGGCCAAATGTCTTGACTGCTAATGAGCCGTCAATGCTGGCCGTTCTGAACCTGAGTCGGACTGTTCTTCTTTCCTTCGAGAACCAAATGGTTTCGGTTTATTAGGGTGGCTGTGATCTGCTGCGATCCCGTCACATCTACGGGTACGTAAGATGGTAAAAATGAAGACTATTTGTCGAGAATTTTCTTTATCTATTCCCTTGTTCTCAGGGACGTGGGCAGCAAGTACCGTTTTCTAGCTTTTGGAAGACTCGAGTCAGTTTTATCTAGCTGTTTAGTAAAATTAAGACACATTGACCCCGTGGTGTACTGCATATTGGCCAAGTTATGTCGGTGCGTTCACGGAGAAGGCCTAGTGTAGTGGCCTACGGCGTAAAATTTGATTCTACTCCTATCGGTATGAACACGGAGAAGCTTGGACACCGAGTTTTCGCATACGGGGCGTGTCGCGCCACAGGTATGACTCGTTGTCAATCACCATGTTTCGGAATGCCGTGATCGGAGGTCATGGTATCACGTCGGTTGTCGGCCGCCGGGAGCTTACCGGCAGGCTGTGGATCGCGAGAGCTGATTTCCCCTGCCTATGTCTTGCATGCAGAACGGCTGGGCCCACGGCTGGGCCCACAAGGAAAAACAGAGACAGATATGTCCTAAAACTTTGGTACACGGCGAATTTAGTGAGACAGCAGGTGGGGCGAGCGGACAGCTCAATCCCGCGCTTGGTTTCTTCTATCTTTGTTCACTGGGTAGCAATAATAGTAGCTCTATAGACTCGTAACTTGTGCCAGGCTCTTGTACTTAACCGCCAACCTGGAGTAACCTATATTTATTTTCTGTTATAAATGACGCACAAATACGCGTAAGTATTTACGCAACAGGCGGATGCTGGTATACGTATATGCTGTGATTGGCCCCTGAGCCAATAGATTACAAGGTCCATAATTAAAGGTAACAAGAGCCATACTTAGGTTCAGCGACTTAGACCCCAAGAACAAATAATCGGGACAGTCGTAATTGGCCGTAAGTCAGGCAGGAACTTGGGGGTTCTAGTGACACTGACACTGTTTTTTATTTTATCGTCATCCCTTGACATTGACAGAAATGTGCCAGCACCGATTTGTCTGGATGCGGGTTAGGGGGCTCCCGACAGATTGGGCAACCACACATCAAACGTCTGCTAGGAATATGCCAAGTTTCCTTGACCCTTTCTGAGAAGGTCCCTGCGCCCGCTCACTATGCTTGATACATATTTGTGCAAGGAGACAATACGGTAAATGAATTTAATAAGGGGTTTTTCGCATTCCAGCCAGACGAATCTAGAAGCACCGGTCGTAATACCGCGGCTTTGTAGACTTTTGGGGCGCAAACGGCATGTTAAGACATATGGTGAGCTGTATCAAGCCTAGAGACACCGTTAGGACGCGATGGTATAGTGGCAA
Organism: Verpa conica; assembly: GCA_033030425.1. Lineage (NCBI taxonomy): Eukaryota > Fungi > Ascomycota > Pezizomycetes > Pezizales > Morchellaceae > Verpa > Verpa conica. The sequence goes on from JAUFSD010000012.1 coordinate 59,740, forward strand.
GGCACAACATGGTCACGGCCTCTCCATACAATTAGGACACCCCACTAGAGAGTACCCAGTCAGGGGGTCCTTACACTCCTTCCCTTGAATCGGTCTAAGACCGGGAGGCGTTTGTCCCTCAGGCCTCGCGCGGCTAGACATGGCTTATTCGGAGCTGTCAGGCCAATGTAGTCTGGGATCGCCGACTGGTCAGCCAAAACCTCGCCCGGTATTGTAGAAACATTTATTTACAATCTACATACTGCTTAAATACATGCATATTTTTATACAAAACAGCCAGACCACCCATTCCAATTGAACGCCAAGTATACTTTACACATTACAAAAGAAATAACTATTGTACAGAAGAAATCCGAGAAAGTTGCGCTTTGGTCCGATTATGTTGGCCCGGTATTAATCTACCAAAGTCAGATGACCGGCCTTAATACAATCCAGTATTCAATAGCCCCCGAGACAAAAGAAAGAATATAAAGAGAGTGCATAAAAAGAAATAAAATGACAGCAGAATAAGTTAGACCGGATTCAAAGAATCCAGGCTACTCGCCTTTGAACGCCTTTTATTGACCAAAAGTGACTTTCTTAGACTCTTAAAGGGCAGCGAGACCTTTTTCCAAATATTATAGACAAACTCTTTACACGCAGGAAGAGTTGTCACAGTGTAGATAAGGCCATTCCAAAAACCCTGACATGGCAGAACGAGTGCAGCGGCGAAGTTGAGGCCGAAATTAGTAGAATCAGGGTTGATCAGACTATAAATTCGGTTTACGCTCGATGGAAGCTATAATTAAAACTTGTTAGTCTTCTTCTAGATGTCCCCGATCCCGCGGAACCGGAGAGGGAGATGCGGCGGCTTACCCAAGTTATGAGGAGAGCAAGGAAGAACAGCATGGCGCAGCGACAATACGCCCAAGCGGCAGTGTTTGCCTCCATACCGCTATTTCGGGTTCGTGTTGTTGTGAGTGTCGGCTCCTTCCCACCAGATGATATTGTGCATGAATAACTTGTGAGAGTATTGACACCAATAGGAATTCCATTGCTATGAACAGGGTCTTCTAACTCCCCGAGTGATGGCGGATGGACCATAGAGAATCGGGTTCCGAGTGTGTCCCTAGTCGGCCCAGTAGGATTTGGTTGGGGTTGCTCCCCACCAGCGAATTTTCGCAAGGAGCCCCGCAGGTTGAAAATAACTCTGCCGGCAAGAATATAGATGACTAGTGTTAAGAAGAGCACAATCCTGTTTATATACCAAGTATTAGCCATGATGCGCCTAACATATTTTCGAGGGATCGTCTAACCAGATAGGGCCATAGAAGCCAGCGATACGCAGAAATTGCCACTCATTTGATATCCAACACCATAGTGTTGCAGAACCATAGACTGGGACACCTCCGTGATCTTTAGGGAAGAGAAATATTATTGCTGGGATAAATGGTAGGCCATAGCAGACTATCACGTATGTGAGCTCGAGATTTTTGAGTCGTTTTGTAGTGTACTTTTTGAAGACGGTGAGGTAGACATTTAAAGCCATGGCGAGACACTATCAGGTAGTTAGTACCTGGCGCGCAAGTATTGGGGATGTAGGGACAAACAAATAATGCGTCGGCCGGCATAAACCTATCCCACGAACGATATCAGCGAACCGTCTTAATTTTCCTCTCCTTCCCATACAGCTATCACTGCTAAAAAAAATGCTAGGCACCAACCATTGAATAAACGCAGCTTGTGCTTTGCAAAGTCCTGAACTCGGCCCGTGTTCGATTCCCTCCCTTGAAGTGATAGTTGCGACATTTGTTAGGATGTTTCCGAAGGCGGCGAAAAATGCGAGTCGGTTTATAGGTCGATGGAACGATCTTGAAGAACAGAATGTGATAATGATAAAACTTGCTCCTAAGAGTGAAAAAACTGAAGACACCCGCGACGTTGTTTGTAGTATCTCTAACTCTCGTGCTGTCCAAGGCATTTTTGATATAGAAGAATCTTGTGAGAAGACGGTTATTTTGGACAGAGGCGAAATTTATGAAATGGATAATCTGATCGAATATATTAGCGGGCATGATTTCAGTTATGAACAAAGAGCTCATTGCTCTTGTTATTGGAGCTGGTACTAAAGGAATGATGACTAGATATATGTTGGGTTGGTGTTCTATTCTATTTATGAAACAGAGAAAGAACAAGCACAACTGTAATAATTCTAAATAAAAAAAGGGAAAGAAACAAAAACGTACCAAATAAACCAGATCCCGTTCCCTTACTATTATCTAAAAGTAAGATGAGAGATATCTAGATAGAAGGTCCCTTAAGTGTAATAACCAGGCACCCGGCATGAGGTCCGGAGGAATGCCGTATTTTTTCCTTTCGAGGTCCCCAAGATGTGGGGTAGTAAGTACTTGCTAGTTGGCTTTTTTTTTCTTGGAGGGATGATTGACGGAAAAATGCGTGGGGAGTGTGGGGAGGCAAGCAGCTTTAAACAAAGAACCCATAACCTGGCACACTTCTATTCCAGCGCTAGGGAAGGGGTGAGGGATGGAAAGGGTTACGGGTGAACGGTCAGCAAGAGCCTGGGTCCGTTAGCCTGACTGTATATTTGTGGAACTTGTAAAGAGGCTTAAATATGTACAATGTATGTCTTGGATGGCCGGGATATTCCTGGATGGGTGAATACGTATGGAACACTTGCGGGGAAGACCATATTTGATTCACAAAAAAGACACAACCCATATCATATGCATCTATATTTCTATACATTCGGTTCTGGATTGAGCTCTCGCTTAGATGGCATAATTGGGATCTGTTCTTTGAAACCTTGCATGGCTGTAGTTCCTTCTGGCTTACAGCTGTATGTGTAGTATGCTCTTCTTGAGCTTGCCCAGATACATATGCTGATGCCTATCTCGGTATCTCAAGACCTGGGAGAACTTCCCAGCGTGTCAGAGACTTGCATGGCGGTCAAGTCTATTGCACTTATCCTGGGTTTCATATAGGGGTCACACGATTCATCGATACAATATGCGGTAGAATATATGTTTTTCCCAACCTATTTGTAACTTGTCTGCCTACCCGCTCAACTATCACGGCGCAAAAGAGTGATATTATCTGTTAGGTGGGAAAGCGAATGTCTTTTCATGATATAAAAATCCACTGCGCTTAACTAGCCACTGTCTTGCATTGTCTTGCAAAAAAACCAGTAAACCTCCGAAACAAATAGAACTCTCCAAGATGCGACACCACTGGTGACTCCTGGAGAGGGAGAGGGCAAAAAGCAAAGCCAGAAGCCCCACCAAGAATAGCTGGATCTAGACGTCTTGCTTCTTACATGCGCCTCATCGCGTCGCCATCCACGACGCAAGCAGGGGTCTCGGATCCAAAAGAAAGTGCTCGAACCGCTGCCAGATAATATCGGGTATAGTCAATGAGAGGCGGCATCACGGCATCAACAACGTCCTCTGCCCCTCCTCTCTCTTCAGGAGAAAAACACCCTCTCGGTATCATAGGCTCGCTTGCAGCCATGTGCGTTATTGGCTAGAGCCAGGCAGATACTCCATATGTGATGAATACCTTCTCCATCCATACATTAGGCCAAGTACCCGTTTCAAGGGCTGTGGGGAAATAAGAAACCCGGGAAGAGATTAAGTGGCTTCCCTGCTCAACCCCACTCCAGTGCTCTTTCCAGCTATGCAATCATAATTCTGCATGCCGCCAGCCCGGACCTTACGTCCTTAAGAATTGCTCCCGAACCTACATATCATGTGCCCTCTGGCGCCGATAATGGTCGTGGTATTCGGGCGTATTTCTCTCCTTCGGCCTGGTCGAGTGGAGATGGAAGTGGATAGCCGGTGGTAAACACCGGCTTGATCCAACTGCCGATGTGTGCACCGCAACTCCGGTATTGATGCGTTACTCTACCTGCCTAGAGTAGTGATCACAAATCATGATGCAGCTGATTGAAGAGCGGGTGGGGGCCATGATTGTTTGGGATCAACAGTTTCGTGGGCAGTCGGTGACTGCGCCGGTAGGTTACGCCGGGAATGTCTCCTGTAAAAGTATTTCTTAGGCGCAAATTTTCCTATCGATAAGGATCCACCAGGTGAGACATGGAATTACTGCCTCTTGCCAACCTCCAACCTCATTACGTAGAGCAGGTCGCTGTGGGCTCTTGGGAAGTGTTTGCAACCATCTCACTTCTACATATGCATGTAGCCCACAAAAAAATTGCTTGTTTTTTCCGAGGCTATCAGCGGTTGATGGGCGGCGCTGTCATCACCGGTGAAGCTTGTCTCTCGGATATGCATGTATTCCACTACTGCTTGCGACATTCTTCCTGGGGGCGCTTAATCTATCTCTCATTGTGTGGATCGGCGTTATATTTTCTTGTGCCGTACAATTACATTTGGTGATGGTGATTGGACTTTGGTTGAGATTAAGAAAACCTGGAAACTCCTCTCGAGTCTCTTAACGGTTACCCAACTCAGGTCCATAAGATCGAGCCAAAGCCGTTTATTATCGTGGAGGTCTTGGGCGAGTTGTAATTTTCACTTTGAGGAGGGATCTTCTAGTTCTGTTAGTTCTGAAAAACTCTACACTGGCCAAGAATCACTTTTCTAGTTGGGCTTGAGATAACCACAGGAAAGATATGCAGGTATCGGCGGCAATAAAATACCACATCAAACTTCTGCAGGAAAACAACTGTCTGAATGCAGGTTATTTTTCCCACACTCCCAGCGTCTCGCAGCTGTACAGTCCCACAGTCACGCAGTCCTACTTCATAGGATCGGAGGCTTCCACATCAAAACAACCTGTAATAGCCTCGGTCACAAAAGGAGGCGCACACCTTGTAACTGTTCTACCTATTGCATCTGAACATACCCTAAGCTCCAGACTATAAAACGGCGTATACCAATATAGAATATATCTCCTTGCGCCCCACCCAACTGGTGCCGAGGTAGGCCTATCGTTCATTGACATCTCCCAGCTCTCCTACATCTATAATATGTCCTAATTACTCACCATATGTACATTATATATGGCACTTACGTATGTATTTATACAACCTTCTCTATTTCATAAACGTAAGTTGGCCGTGCGGCGCAAAACGCACTCAGACTTGAGATTTTCGCCCAGCTTTCTGCTGATTAAAAAAGGTCTGAAACTTTAAGATTGGTAGATCAAAGCATATGTTCCGTTATTTCGGGGCCCAAGAGTTTGTCCTGTGTGTGGAAGAAGTAGATTCGGTATTTATATAGAGTATAGTTAATATATTCAGAAACCCGGAATCTAGTTGTGTCGTAACTATAGGGACCTTGAAGCAAGCCCAATGGAAGCAATATTAATTGCATGCAGAGTGACTTCTTCTCCTACTTCTCCCGTGCCACGAAACTCAGTGTTAATTTCTTGTAGAGTAACTGCAGGCTGTTGTGCGGATTATCTAGCTACATGTAGATGAAGCGCACGTTGCAACACGATTGTACAACCCAATTCCGGGTTTTTGATTGTAGCCTAGGCACAAATTCTGGCTTTTGGGCTATAGGCACCCTTGCAGAACCCCCTCTCTGTCTCTTAGGGGTGTGGCTTAGGGTCTGAATTGTTGTGGGACCGCATTTCTATTAATCATGATAGCGCGCCACATAGCTGCAGAAAGCTTGCAGGTGTACTAAAGGTCTAGTTTAAGTCAACAGTTTATCCTATCTGTTGAACAAAGCTAAAAAATGTAGTCTAGAGGCCCTAGGTTCATTGGAGGATTATTCTGGGTATTCGGACCGCGGGTGGCGTTGTGAATACCACAAGGACAGTAGTTATAGAACTCAGATACTCACGCGTTAATTAACAACTCGAAATGTGGTTACAACCACCAGAATGACCACAGTGGTGTAATAGCAACAAAAAAGCTGCATGTAGTTATAATCTCATAGCATTACAATTGGTAATTCAAGTAAATATTAATTAGTCTTAACCACATTTAGAGACAATTTACTAGGGGTTTCTTGATGGTGTTTTGGTGTTGTGGTTATGAAAATTCCGAGTTATTAATTAACGCGCGAGTGAATTATAAAGGTAAATGTATGTCTATGGTAGTATAATCCTTGTAATGAGCTCAAACTTTGTTCATCATGGTCGCAATCTCGCTCTGGATATCTTATTAAAACACAAAGCATGTAAGAAAAAGCTGAAGCAATTTAATTGTAGAAGATACAGTTATTAAAAAACGGTTTTCGTGAGGTCGACGTCCGATCAAGTGACTAAACACCATTCATGAAGGGAGATATTTGAGATCTCTTGGAATCCAGCGCCCGGAACAGTTCTATGGTCAGAATTTAAGAATACTGCCTATTAAGGAATGCTAAGGAATCAGATCCGCGGAGGCTTCTGACTTTTGTGCAGATCTTTGAGCTTGTACTAGATTCTATGTATATATAGTCTCAAGACTTTGGTAGTGATTCGAGACTCCATACTGGTTGAAAACGTGGCACCCGACGCTGGCTATATTATACCTTTAGGTGGCGGCAATAGGTTATTCACAGTATAATTGGTTAATAGGATACGAGAATCGACAAAGTTTAAAGTTATTAATTTTAGCTCAAAAGTTAAAAAACTGTCGCAAGTTTTATGACTCGATTTTCGAATTCTCGAATCAAGGAAGCAGGGGTATTTTTGCTTTTTGTTACCTAATTACTGGTAACAGGTTAACTTGGGTATAATCTCGGAAATATATCGGTACCATTCACCAGCCGTGTGAAACCCGAGAACTGTTCAATCATATTAGGTACCAATATCTTAAGACACTTTAAATTGGGTATTCTCGTTATACTTACCTCAAAGTACACATGTGTATCTATGAATCTACGTCGGAGATTAGTGTTGAATACTCGAATGTTGGTATCAAACACAACTATAGTTATTGTAGCTATCTTATATTGGCCTCTAGTTATTAATTAGTTTTACTTAACAAGCTACGCTTGGGGTAGAACATAATACCAGCCTACCGCTAGTGATTTCTGAGATCTTGCTATATATAGATACGTAAAAGATACGATATTTATTCGGAAGCACTTGACATCCGATCACGTGAACTAAAAAATATGAATTATAGGAAACAATTTGAAGATAGTGGCAACGTAAATTCTATTGGACTAGGTTTCTAATTCGTATAAATATGATAACCGATGCCAGATAACCTTTAGACGAAAACAAATTTAACGAGGAGGTAGTTCCAACGATAAAGCATGGCTGGACTGAGTAAGATTGGTTGGCTGTGATTGATAGGTGGAGTTTCTTCTCAATTGAGCAGTGTTCAGGCCGCCACGTGAACAGCGGCTGAGTGTAGCGGTAACAGCGCAGTGAATCTTACACTAATCTGCTTTATGTAGTATTTGAGGGAATGTCACAGCCTCACATCACAAGTGCATAATATTGCACTAAGTAAATGAGAGGAATTCTGTGGAACCAATTACATGATACTAGTTAACTTATAATTATGTTATAACACTATTGTGGTCATGTAAAAATATAGTTGATATTCACTTATTGCATCTCTGGTGTTTGTGAATACTTACTCTCAAGTGTATCTTATAATTCTCCATGTACACTACATTTTCTATATATCTACTATTATTTAATGTCTCAGCCAACGTGACTAAAAAATTATACGAAAGGGCAAAAATGCTAGGCGGTGTTATATTAAGGTGATTGTTCTAGGGCTAATTGCTCTCAGTAGTTTGTATATATTTACATACTGTCTCTAGGCTTCTTTAGTAGAACAGTCACTAGGTCATAGTAAGTCACTCGGTTTGTATATTAGCCAACTAGAACCCACAATATATTACGCTGGGAAATAATTCCTGCCAGTCACAATCATAACTATTATCGGGTGTTTTTTATAGAGGAGGCACCCTAGACACGGTACATTTATACTTCCTAATGAGTGTAGGTACGGGACCCAAATGCCCCTAGCGTCGGGAATTTATAATAACACATGTAAATTCTTTCTGGTATTAGATATTTGGTCTTTTATGTAAATTTTTATGATCCCCGGCCTACCTCGGTAGTCTGTTATGGATCGATAGTGTTATTTATACTACATGTTCTTTATTATTCTAACGGCTATGACTATGACTGATAGCCACTTCCACAAACCCAAGCTATGTCGAGCTCAGAGTAACACTGTAAATATACGAGGTGAATTAACTATGTCAGATTGCAAAAGAACAGCTTTAGGGAGTATATATATCACTCTGGTCCCTTTATCTATAAGTAACGATACTTCATAAGAATGTGATGACCTTGCTTCGTTCGATCTAAATTTTTATAGGGGAACTTTGTGGGAGTGCTTACTAGTTCTATTTAATTTAGGCTACTTCTTATTCCCTAATATCAAAGTATTTAAAGACACGTAATATACATAGTCAGCAATCTATCACAAGGAAGACTCTAGAGTGACATTATTATCTGATAGAAACTCGTATTTATATAGACATATCATTTTTCATTGGGATCGGTTATCTCAATGGGCTTTAGATGTCTTAACTCGAAACTACAGCCCCCTGTAAGATTATCGTCAGCTGTATAGGTGGTGTGATAATGATGTTTCTGTGGTTACTGATCATCGATCAAGGCCTTTGTAGTTGGGGGTTGCCGACTCCCGTATAGTGGCCCAAAACGCTCTTCCTGGATCATTCGGAAGTACGGCTATCCACAATGATAAGCAACAGCCCTGCAGGGCGGATAGACAGGGGTCGATTTCTATAACACACTATTTCCGACTTGTCAGGCCAGAGCAACCTTGAAAGATCGATGCCCCACACCAACAGTGTAGCACCCAGTATCCTATAAGGACTGTTGGCAACTTACCATGGAGAAATATACACTAAGCAGGTAACATAATGTTTTTTACCGGGGTAGAGCGTACTGAGTCAGCTATACAAACCCCTTCATTTCTTTAATATGCAGCAGACCTAATATAATAGCCCAACATGACTCCAACTATTTGCAGATATCCTATAAGATAAAATTAGCAATGTCTTAGCATCAAATCTAGTATCGCTTCTACCTTATGTATGTAAGCCTTGATTTTCTTAGTTATCCTTGGGAGATATTTGCCAGCTAACCTCTAACTAAACAGTTTATGTAGTAAAATAGAGAGAGAGTAGACTGAAGGCTTAGGGGGACTCGCTCCAGTGAGTCTCCTGTTCTTCATATATATACGTGCCCCGAGAGGCGAAGCATCCTACATTATAGTAAACCCAAAAATTTCTTGTACCCGCACTATACCTATTTGATACCCATAATACAGCAATTCGAATTTCTCGCGAACGAGTGATCGGTTATGCACCTAGCCAATATTGCAGGCGCTAGATTATAGCTTCCAAGCAGCATTTGCATTTTCTATCGAAACAGCTATTGGTTAGTTTGTTGCTTATGATAGGTAAAATTTGATACGTATTGAAAGCTGTAGTAATTGACATGGGATATGCAGGGGGTTTATCTCCCGCCGGCCCATGCACTCTCACCACTCGCTTATCTTTTTAGTGACTTGATACAAACGAGTCTATAGTACTGCTATCATTAATTAACCCAAACTTATCAGGTGTTGTTTGGTCTAACGATCTTAGTTACAGTTCTTTGAGGTCATTGAGAGAAGAATAGTAGTGTGAGTACGTAAATATTAAATCATTAGTTAAACCTGCAACCAATAGCGTATATGGGTATTAAATTTCAAACCCTAAATGTATCAATTATACTCACCTCGTATAGTACCAAAGCCAATAGCAAATTCTAGTTTTGATTGACATGGCACCGCATATATATAGAATTAATTGCTACAAATATTAGAACGACCCTATATAGGGCATCAAATTCTACTTAATTAGTCGAACTTAAGTTATTAAAATTATAATCCTTACCTAAATAATATAATATGAGATCACCTTTACAGCGTAGCTTTTATTGAAAGCTATATACTAGAATTTAAAAGATTTCCATGAGAAAGCCATAATTAGGACTTCTCCGGAGTATAGGTTTCCATCACATCTTAATAGATCCATCGATATGTTCTGGGCCACTGGCAGATTTCGCAAATGGTCTGGGGAAATTAGAACTTGAGAGATCATATGTTAAAAAGAGTATTGATTGTTTTATATAATAAAAACCTAACAAAACAAGAAGAAAGAAGAAGGGATAAGCATAGGAGAGCCTCTACTTATACAGTTAAAAGAGGACACCCATTTACGAAATCGCGAAATCAGCGAGTGGTCTATAACAAATCCACATATTGTAGTGATTGATTTAAACACATAAGTAGGCCCATTGCCTTATATATGTTCATTCAATCATATCATTATAACTGCCATGCCATCTTTACAGACGACTTCAAGTACATTAGGGTACTTTCTTGTAATAGTCGACATCACACCCACTGATTACCTAGTAGAGTTATTCTGGTTTAGGTTAAGACGCTAGATCCCAAGGATACAGGGCATAAGTAGAGTATAGATAATGATCATTAGAGATTAACTTACTTTCTTCGACTTGGTCACAATAAATCACTCACTGAAAATGCCAAACAAAAATGTGCCTCTTCAGTCATGATAGTAATTCTTTCTTTTAGTACACTATAATGAATATTTTCCTCCTTCAACTAGACTACTTAATTTAAACTCTAGACAATATCATTCTTAGCTACTCGTTGGTGACTATAAATATCGCGGCTGGCTGTCTTTCAGCCTTGAAGTGCATATGGTATAATTATAAGCAGATTTTATTGGGGGAGCATACTGGGCCTTGTTAAATTGTACATTTGTCATGTATTAGTCATGTATTAAGATAATGGGATTATCTAGTTTGTTGTGGAAGTTTACGGAACAAGGAAGAGCATTCCGGCGAGAATGACTCATATTATTTTGTGTAACAGAAATTACTGTATAAATAGGGGACAGATTTCCCATTCGTTTAATAGAATTATCTTCTTCACTTTACACTGAACTTCAGGTTATGAGCCCGGGTTCTGCACAATAAACCCCGCTATTCTTTACTCTCTCACACAAACACATACACCCAATACCAAACCATGTCTTCAGGAGCAGCTTCTACAAGCAAGTCCGGTGATGAAACTGTAGTCCAACCTACGAGCACTGCCATTCCCAATCCTATGGGAAATCTCATGGTCAAAACAGATAGACTTCCCGTTCTTAAGGGACAGTCAAACTATCAGACCTGGGCAGGAGCCTGGAAGATTACTTTTGATTCAGTTGAATGGTGGGAAAATGTGAGTGGCGAGGAAAAAGAGCCGACCGACAAAAACTCTACAGAGCATAAGACTTGGAAATCCATCTCTAAGCGAGCTCTTGCACTTCTACTCAACGGTGTATCAGAAGAACTACAAACCACAGTCGTTGCCGCCGGCAGCGCACACGGTGCCTGGAAAGCCCTTAAAGACCTTTACGATAGGGAAACTCCAGCAACAACAATTAATATCCTCACAACGCTCCTGAACCTACGTTACCAGGACAACACCTCTCTTGCAGACCACCTAACCACATTCCAAAACCAATGGAATAGGTTCCAGCAACGATGCCAGGACACAACAAAAGAAGGATTATCCAAAGACTTCCACTCCGTCGCAGAATCCAACCGAGCCAAAGCAGCCCTGCTGCTTGTTTCCTTAAACACTGCCACCTCAATGGTAAATATCATCGACAATCTCCAAACCAAGGAAAATCTCTCCTACGAAGACGTCTACAATAGACTCACCGATCTATCCGCCAACAAGACTGGCAGTACCGAAGACACTGTCTTCAATACCAGTCATGGCACCAAGAAATGGTGTACCTACTGTTTGGCGAAAACAGGAAAAAAGATCACAAATCACACCCACGATGATTGCAGAAGGCTCAAGAAGGAAAAAGAATGGAGAAAGAAAGGAGGAAAAGGAAAAGGGAAGGAGGATAATGCCTCCACAAGCACACATGATTCGGCAACCGTCTTAATGGTACGCCATAACTTCCCAACCTCCTCATCTTGGATATTCGACTCCGGCGCAACTGCTCACATCTCTCCCCACAAAGAACTCTTCACCACGATTCGACCATACGACGGAATCGTTAGAACAGCTGATGGGACCGCTCACCGAGCTCCAGGAATTGGAGATATCCTCATCGAGTGTTGGCTCCCTGACGGAGGAAGATCTTCAGTCGTTCTCACTGATGTACTCCTCGTCCCCACGTTCGGACCAGTTGGTCTCATCTCCGAGACCGTTCTTGATAAAAAGGGGTGCAGAGTTGATGCAGGAGGAGGAAACAAAATTGTTAAAAAGGGCGAAAAGGAACTACTCTGGGGAAAATTGGTAAACGGGCACTGGAATGTACAAATAGTTGAAAATGTAGCACGTCTCTCTTCTTACTCTGAATGGCATGAAGCACTCGGACACCCGTCTAGTCTTCATAACCTATATGCCGACCGTACCAATCTCCCAAAGAAACCAAGTAACTTCCACTGCGGACCATGCGCCCTTTCAAAAAGCACTCATTCGGTTCCAAAGACAATAAGTACTCGTACCACACAACCCTTCGAACTAGTCCATTCAGATCTCTCTGGTAAACAAAGAGTAATGTCTCAGGACAAATGTCAGTACTATATGTCTTTTATAGACGACTACACTCGCTATTCTTGGATTTACTTCCTAAAGAATAAAGACGATGCGTATAAAGCCATCGAACACTTCACCAATAAGGTCAAAAATCAGCATAAAACCACAATAAAAAGGTTCAGAGCTGATGGTGGAGGCGAATACGTCAACAAAATCACCAAGACCTTCTTCGGAAAAGAGGGCATTACCCAAGAAACAACGCCACCATACTCCCATGAGTCAAATGGAGTAGCCGAGAGATTCAACAGGACGGTAACCACAATGGTTCGATGCATGATAATAGACCATCCCCGAATCCTATGGCAAGAAGCGTATTCAACAGCTGTCTACCTCAAAAATAGACTCCTACACAGTGCTCTAAAGGATAAAACCCCGTACGAAGCACTCCATGAAAAAAAACCAACAATCAAACATGCTCACCCTTTCGGTCAAAAATGCTACATTCACATTCACAAAGAAGCCAGGCCAGCCGGAAGCAAATTAGAGCCAAGAGCAGTCGAAGGAAAATTTGTTGGATACACAGACAGCGACACACAATACCGAGTTTGGATACCATCTCAACACAAGGTGGTAGTCACTAGAGATATCACGTTCCCCCCTCCAGCTTCAGGGGAAGTATCGATTGATATCTCCTACCCCCCTATAGAAACTCCAAAACTCGAAGCGTCAGTACCAGAGTCATCTTCAAAAGGAAAAGAAGCAGTTCCTTTAGAAGACGAAGGGGAAGAAAAAGAATTTATACTTCCGCTACCAGACTCTGATGAAGAATCAGAACCAGAAACACACACACCAGGAGACTTCCCATTATCTCCACCAAAAAAGGAAACAATTGCACCAATTCCTCCCCCGATCCAAACACCTAGACGATCAACAAGAGAAAAGAAACCAGTCGAAAAAACAACTCAAATCGAACAAGAACAAAGGGACACAGAAATACGCAGAATACAAGCCAAAATTGAGAAACTAGACAGAGATCTGAAAGATGATCTCCTAGTTATCGAGCAAAACGAAGACCCTCGAGATCACCAACGTCTGAAAGACGATTCCTTAAAAGAACATAGAACCCAAAGGAATGATCTTAGGAGACAACTTCGTCAAGCCAGAGCAAACACTGCAACTGACATCCCAGTTCACTATGCCTACATCAGCACCGATCCAGTTACTTTTCGACAAGCCACTTCAGGGGAAGACACGGAACTTTGGAATAAAGCAATGAAGGAAGAATACGACGCACTCATTAAAAATAACACATGGGATATAGTAGAACGACCTCAAAATCGAGAAGTCGTGAAAGGAAGATGGGTATACAAAACAAAATACAATCGAGACGGAACCATTGAACGATACAAGGCCAGATATGTCGCCAAAGGATATTCACAAATACCAGGTCTCGATTTCGATGAAACATTCTCACCAGTTGCCCGTTATGACTCTCTACGACTCCTACTAGCCCTTGCTGCCCACAACAACTGGATTCCCATCCAATTAGACGTCAAAACTGCCTTTCTCCATGGTGTCCTCAAGGAAGAAATCTATCTTGAACTTCCTGAAGGATACAAACAAGACAACAAAGTGTGTAAACTTCACAAATGCATCTACGGATTGAAACAGTCTCCCCGAGAGTGGTACGCCTGCCTGGTCGACTCTCTCAAACTGAAAGGTTTCAAAGCATCCTACTTCGATCCATGTGTGTTCATTAACTCCACAGAACACATCTATTTAGCCGTCTACGTCGACGACATCATGATATTTGGACCCAGCAACAATTATCGTCAAAGCATCAAACAGTCTCTCATGACAGATTTCGAATGCACAGACCTCGGGGAATCCAAATACATCCTGGGATTAGAAATTGACTGCACCTCAGATGGCATACACCTTTCTCAAAAAGGATACATACAAAAACTCCTCGAAAAGTTCCAAATGCATGAATCTAGACCAGTTGGCACGCCACTTGAACCCAACACTCTACTCACAACAGGAACAACAGAGTCCATGATAGATAATCAAAAACTCTATCAATCCATAATCGGATCCCTTATGTATGCCAGTATCGGCACCAGACCCGATATCTCTCACACAGTCACTTTTCTCTCCCAGTTTTCCTCCTGTCCTACGGCAGAACATTTAATTGCTGCCAAACGAGTTCTCAGATATCTCAAAGGCACTAAAGACTGGACACTGTTCTACTCCAAACACTCCGACAACACATTACATGGGTTCTCAGATAGCTCATTCGGTTCCAACGTTTCTGATCGAAAATCCTTTTCTGGATACGTCTTTCAACTTGGAAACTCAACTATTAGTTGGAGAAGTCGCAAACAAAGAGCAGTTGCTACGTCAACCACCGAAGCGGAATACATGGCCCTTAACCTAACCGCGAAGCAACTTGTATGGTTAAAATCCGGCCTAACAGAACTTGGTCAACTTTACAACTATACAATACACGCTGACAACACTGGCTCCATTGAGCTGGTTCGAAATCCACGAATTCATGATAGATCCAAACATATCGATATTCAGTACCACTCTACCCGTGAATGGTACGAATCAGGAATATTCACTCTAGAATATGTTTCCACCTCTGACAATATCGCCGACATTCTCACAAAAGGTCTACCAAAACCAGCACACCTTCAACATGCCAGTTCAATACGAGGTAACAAATGAGGGGAAGTGTTAAATTGTACATTTGTCATGTATTAGTCATGTATTAAGATAATGGGATTATCTAGTTTGTTGTGGAAGTTTACGGAACAAGGAAGAGCATTCCGGCGAGAATGACTCATATTATTTTGTGTAACAGAAATTACTGTATAAATAGGGGACAGATTTCCCATTCGTTTAATAGAATTATCTTCTTCACTTTACACTGAATTTCAGGCCTGTCTTCTAGTACAAAAAGCTTTATATACACGTATACGACCCAGTAAGATTCGCTAACTACAGAGAGTTCTTTGTCTATAATTCAATTTTCTCTATCATGGTGATGAAAGCTTTAAGTAATCATCTCCTTGACCGTATGATACCAGTATTAGAAGCCCGGTTATAAAGATTTAACCCGAACCATATTTATCTCAGAAGCTTGCAGTTTGTAAGTTCAACCGCCAAGTTTAACGGGAGTTGACGCGGTGAATACTAATTATAGTCCAACTTACCAGCTGAGTGAACCTGTCTTTATAACTTAATATATATACTTCTCATAAAACGAGCCTTTAGTCTATCTCAGAACCAAGCCTTCCAATGGGCAAACCCAAGAAAAAAAAGGCGCCGACCCAAGTACGGCCCGGACAAGCCAAAGTATGGGTCGGCCTATTGGAAGGCGTAAATCTACCAGAGACCCCGCCGCGGCTGCGTATATATGGATTTTAAGGTTTCATCTCAAAAACAGAAATTTTGATGGTTCTTGTGGTAAGTGCACGTGGGCCTATAGGATTAGCCATAGGGATTACAGGGAAATTTGTACATGACCCTCCTAGGGTTACTATCACGTCAGGTTAAAACTAGACCGACATTCAATCTAAGTATATTAGTATTCATGTTTTCTCGTTCATATAACCCAACCCAGTCTGCTCTCTCTTGGATTCAAGTATCAGTCTCCTTAATACTTTCAAAGCTCGACTTGTCACCTAGCCGCCTTATTGGATGTCATTTACTGAAGCCTTCCGCTCAGCCAGAGTTTTGGCTCAGAGGGTTGTTTTATTTAGTATGAAGATTACTTAATATACATATAAAGGCGGGGCGGAGGGAGGAGAAAATAGTTAAACTTAAAAAAAAACCTTCGAGCCCTGGAAATCGGCTGAGATAAAATTATTTCCTAGTTTGCGGTAGAGAAGCTAGTTATGTTCAGAAGGTGACGCGTAGGTCAAATTTTAGGAATTTTCTCAGAGGCCAGATCAACTTCTAAAACTTCAGTTCCTAGGAGTAGGTTTCTAGTTGGTAGATACTCTATAGCTAGACTTGTCCTGGGTAGTATCAGAAAGAAAGAAATATACGCCTAACCACGTTCTATCTCGCCTCATCACACCCCTCAACGCATCTCCACACCCCACTTAGGTTCCCCCGCACCCAGTTTACGCCGCCACACAGGGCCAGCAAGCGAGGCGTAGTGTGGGAGTTACTATGGTATAGCTAGGCCAGACAAAGAACAGTCAGGCATAGACTTTCGGATCCGTGCTTTCTTGCTGTGCTGATGTAGGCTAGCGGTGGCAACAAATATCTCGGGGTTAAACGAGGCGAATGGCATCGGAATAAATTACTTCATAAAGAAATATTTGATCCCTACATATTATACCTGATTTGTAGGGAATTTGAGTCAAGGAAGTGGGTTTAGGTCCGTGTTATAGGTTAACTACATATAGAATATGGATAGAAGCCCGATGTATGGTTGGGCTTCCCAGAGTCCTATTAGCCTTGCCCAGTAGCCCTTGAGATTTGAAATTCCAAGAGTGCCTCATAGCTGTTGTACTCGAGCTCTACAGCTTATTGAGGAATAAGATGAGGCTCGGGTGTACATGCACATTTTGACCTTGTAATGTCCAAACACATACCTAGGCCTGTGCTTTGTTATATTTAATATAATACTAAGATTTGGATTATAGACTTGGTTAGTTATGGAATAGAATTTTATCTCTAATAGTCCTTCCAAACTCCCATCGCACAACCTAGTTATATTGTTGTTGAGAACTGATTCTTGTGGGATGTGTACCACTCAATTCATTGGACCACCTTGTAACTCTATATACATTTTTATTCATAGCGCAAGCCTCCAGTCACAAATTGGATAACTGTCTAACATTTATAATAAATACCCACCACAAACAAAATAGCCCAATGAGATTGCAGATACCTGGTCTACTACCTCTTGTCAAAGCGTCATTATATATATATATATATATATATATGTATATGGCTCTACGCACAAGCCTAGTAGCTACCTAGTACCCCCAAGCCTGGGTCAATAAGTAAAATCATACCTATGGCTACTAGATTGAATGTTATCCATGACCGCTCCTCAGTCGCATCAGTTACTTAAGCTCGTTTTAGGTATGTTAGATTTCATAAGGAACTGCAGCTGACCTTAGTCAATTGTCACTTCTGGCCCCTGCTGAGGATCACAGCAGTCCAATTAACTCTATGTGGTTTTTTTAGAACAAGTTCTTTGACAAAGCCATAAAGAATAACTGCTGCTATGGGCAATCCGGATGGCGGACTGTAGACGTACTTTGTAGTCACATCTGTAGCGTTGATTTATGATACTGTTTATAAATTCAAGCCCTTCGTGAGTATTGTTCAGCGCTATATGAACCAACGCACTCGGTGATGAGTTTCCCATTCGGTTTGTAAAACCCGTATAACCATATCGACGCCGCATTACCAACATCTAGATCAGCTTGTTCGGATTCTTTCTTCTAGCCTAGATCTATTCCAAGAACTCTTGTTATGGCCGATTGCTTGGTCCCTGGGGGTTCCAGCTTTTTGGTGATCGTCCTCGTTAATTTCCCAGGCGATCGATGTGCCGACACCTATTTTGGTTCTGTGGAATTCTCACCCCTTAAGAGGTTAGGAGATAGCCGGCATCGACCGGGGTCCAGCAGTCATTCGTTGGTCCCAGAACCATCTACCCCTGCATGCGCTGCACTTTATTCTAGACCAAAGTGGTGCAAGACATCTTTGGGAGCGAGTAATAGTGGTTAATCTGCGGTCTCTTCACCTGGGTTTTGGGTTGTATAGTTACAGGCAGGTGTATGTACTTGGGTGCTATTCAGCTTGGTGCCCCCAGGAAGCCCCCTCAACCTCTACTGTTTGCGCAATTGAGCATGGAATACCACTAGAAATCATTAGACAAAGAACGGCATAGTACTTGTTTTCTTGCGTTGGATGGCTCGTATCACCTACAATAAGACACCTTTTGACTCTTGGCAAGCCACATAAACCGTGCGAACTCTTACGTAGTGATCATATCCGTGCGAGACCCTTATGCGGAACGGATAATGGCGCCTGGACCAAAAGGCAGAAATTTGTTATAAGCTCCCCTTCAATACCTCCAGTCTTTAAACTATAGATGTTCACGCGGAGAGACCCTGCCTTGCTGAAGGATATTCTAAGGTCGACATGCCTTTAATTCCACGATATCACGATATTCCTTTCACCCTAAACAATACATATCCTGCTGGTGTTTCCGGATCAGACCCCAACTATGTAGTGGAAAATAATGGCCCGCTATTAACAGTTTCAGCTATTACTCTGATGGCAATCACCGTTGTAATAGTTTCGGCACGGGTTTACAGTCGAGTATTCTTATTAGGATTCATGGGAGCGGATGATTACTGCATCTTAGGCGCAACTGTATGTACAAATACTAGCCTTGATATTTGATCCCGACAGATCAAATCCGGCTCAAGAGAATAATTATTTACTAACAAGTTTAGGTAGCGGCTATAGGATTGGTAGTGTCGAGTTGCCTGAGTAAGTACAGCCTCTGGAGTCTGGAATATATCTAAGTCTGATCTTTTTTTCTGGTCAAGGCGTGATCTCTGGCGTTGGAAAACATGTTTGGGATGTTCCACTTCTCAACTTTGTTGAGATGGCGAAAGTGAGTCTAATAATAGTAGGTATCACCGAAGATCATTTTACTGATAGAGTGCCAGATTGGATACATATCGCAGATCTTCTACATTGCTTCTCTCGGCTTTACAAAAGCATCACTTAGCTTGCTCTTAATCCGTCTTTCCCCATCGGTGAAAATGCTACGCATAACCTGGGTCATTTTCGGATTCACAACAGCCTACAGTATTTCTGCGCTTTTTTCCTCAATCTTTCCGTGCATACCTTTATCATATGGTTGGACCCGGCTAGACCCTAACTCCGACTCGAAGGGGAGGTGTGTGGATTACCTAGCGTTACAATATGCAATACTATCGTTCAACATTTTTACGGATATAACTATCTGGCTACTGCCTTTGAAGTTAATATCCCAGGTTAATCTACCACCCAGACAGAAGTGGGGACTTTATGCTGTGTTTGCTCTTGGAGGATTGTAAGTGATACGTCATAGTTATATACTACAGACCCTAACAAAGTTCTTTTAATACAGGGCCCCTGTGTCTGCAGTAGTTCGAATGATTGTTATACTCCACACAACGATCCTAGATCCTACACTAGCCGATCCAACCTGTAAGTGGCTGAATATATCTCAATATTAATGTTTGAATGTAGATTTGACTTAGGTTTAGGGAGTGCTGTCGAAATTACTGTTTGGTCGATGTAAGATAGCTATCTCTTTAACCTAGAATCGTATAAGACCAACGTTGACATTTATATGGTATAAAAATCTAGTGTCGAAGTCACTGTCGCAATCATGTGCAGCTCCATCCCGGTTTTGCGACCACTTCTCAAAAAACTTGTGCCTACTTTAATGGGTACTTTAAATAGTTTTCGGA
Organism: Verpa conica; assembly: GCA_033030425.1. NCBI lineage: Eukaryota > Fungi > Ascomycota > Pezizomycetes > Pezizales > Morchellaceae > Verpa > Verpa conica. The sequence continues at coordinate 79,816 of JAUFSD010000012.1, forward strand.
GTGCCTCTAGGTCACGACATAGCGGTTATCAGAGTTGGGCTATCGGTAAACGAGCTACTACTACGGTGAAAGATTCAGTTCCCCTTGACTCTGTGGAACATGTCAATGGCTCTACTCCTCCAGAAGTGTCTGGACCTACTGGGGTAGTGGTAGTGACAAATATTGACGCAGGAGCCGCTAGTTACTATGACAATCACAGTGTAGACTTTCCAGTGCCTGGGTCTAGCTATGGTACTAAAGCTAAAGATGGTAATAAAATTATGGAGGTGACTGTACAAGGGGGTTCAAAGCTGAAGGAGGAAGTATAAATGATGCTTTTATTAAATATGAACTATTTGTAAATAGGATTTTTAATCTTGTAATTAGAGTCACGTATTCGATGATTATATAATATGAAGTATTTCTCTGATGATAGTCTTTTATTGACTTTCTTGAGCCGGTAGTTTCGCACATAGGCAGTTTTCGGTCCTCTATTCATTGTATTCAATTCATAGCTGGCCGTAGGCGTGTGCATTGTATTTAGAACTGTAGATTTAAGCACTCCACATATTCACCTAAGACATTCGCTTATAGTAACCCAGCTTCAAGATGTAACCCCTTATGTATGCTAGCTGTGACGGTTCAACTTATGTATCAGAAGTACATTTATGCTAGGTACTGACCCGCTGTTGGAAGCTCCCCCTTTTTTACACGTGTAGCAATAGCGCGTGAGGTTACCTCACATATCACCCGTTTCCAGGAATTAAACTCAAGGGAGCTCCGCATACTTGCAGGGAGGCCGAAACACCCAGGTCCGGCAAAGTGGTTCTCGGGAGCTCAATTCGTTACCAGAACTATGAATATATTTCTTTAGTAGCTGGCTTTCCCGTTGCGCGTACGTTATAGGCACTGTCCTTAGTGACCTACATTCTCATGGGCAGAGGGGTTGGGAAATCCTCTTTGCATAACAAGTAACCCCTTCATAGGTTGTTTTCGGCTACAGAGCAGCATCGGAGCGTTCAGTGGAGTTGGCGGTACTTCTGATCGCCCCTGGGCCCGACTTTTCCGTGCTGAAAACGGGCCTATACCTATTCTTGTTTTCTAGACATGTGAAGTGGGTGTGGCTACACCCATACATTATTACTAAAATTTCAATCCCTTCTAGATGAGCAAGAGAAAGATCATCCGAAAGCAGGAGCTCAATGAATCGTTTCTGTCAAGTTTTTATTTTTAACGGCGCTAGTACGGAGGTACTAAAAAAGAAAAAAAATTCTGCTGTTTTCAGAGTATTTACCTATCATGTTACCATCTTTCATATATTCAAGCTTCGTTTCTCGTAAGGTGGTGGTTAGACTATTTCTTATCACTATCTACCATCACTTTTGAACAAACACTCAGAGAGATAATAAATCGCGTGAAATTGCGCAAAATGCAGGCTAGTCTCATCTTCCTCTCAATTCTACTCTGTGGGTTCGCTATGGGGGCTCCTATATCACTTCCAACCCCACAAGAAGACGAACAGCCTCCTCCAACACCCCCTTCTACGCCACCGCGGTGCAGCTTAAAACTTAGATATATTCTTTGTATGGAGGCATGTGTTGTCTCTAGCAAGGAAGAGTGCAAGGACCGCTGTTGTGGGTAACCCAATACGCCACCACTAGAGTCGATCCAAGCTGACATGCCAATAGCCAAGTCAACTTGCATGGGGCTCCTAGAGTCGCCATAGTTATAACTTTGAGGGATTTAGTGGGCAGAGGTTTTGAAGTCTACGAGGATATAGGTTTCACCGCCCACTAGCGGCCGTTTATTTGGTTCTCTTGTCTAGTTTCTTTTATACATACTCCCCAGAATATCAGGTAATTTTATCGAGGTACTATTTAGTGATCATGTATCTACATATTGCTTATTTATTATTACGCTCAGAATAAGTAATTAATTTCTCGTAGTCGCCCTCCGATTTTAAGCATTGAGTTGGGCGGATAGACCTTCAATATATACGTATCTTGTACCATGCTATATGCTGTATGGTGGTTAGTTAATCAATCATTAGCAATAGTCGAATACCATAGCCTAAGGGCTCTATGTATTTACGATTCATTCATTCATTGGCAATAGTCATAAAAGGTCACTCGGTCACTCGGTATATCAAATATATAATCAATAGAAGATATGGCATCTTGGTTGATTAGGACTCCGTAGATAATTAAAGGTTTTATCCGTATATCTAAATGCTTTCATGGGTGGATATATATATTGCTAGGCCGTGATGATTTCCCCAAGTATCTTTAGCACCCTAGTCGACATGATCCCGGCTTAAGCCCAACTTCTGAAGGAAAGGTTTATAGGGGTACTATATATTGGATTTTCTAAAAGGGTCAGGCTATCCCGGTTATTGATTATCGATCTACTCTATATCCTTTACCAAGCCCTCCCATACTCGAATTCTCTGGACTCCCCCCTCCACGATTTCTAGCGGAGATACAAACGCCATCTGACTCCATGAAAACAATGTATTCCTTCCACCATAAACGAAAACTTCAAATCTACCCTTGAATACACCTCCTACCCAAACCCTACTCCCGCCAATCATATCCGTTTGGATTATTAGTTCTCCATTCGTACCTTCCTTAGCTAGAGGGACATAAGAGGTTTCATGAGTCGATGATGTTACATTGGTCCAGATACGCCCTGGGAGGCCTGGGTCGTAGCCGTCGCTTTGGTCAATGCTTCGAAGAGGGTACTCAAATCCATCAGCCGTAAATACAAGGATCCCATTGCTAGAAAGTGACAGTTCAACCCCGTCGTACGGAGAACTGAGTCGCCAAGGTGTGGAAGAGTAGGATACCGCCATAGTGTAGTTCATCCCCTTACTGCCAATCCCGGTTCTTGTCTTTACTGTATTGGGCAAGTTTACCGGTCGCTTCCAGTCTACTAGCAGTCCCCCCTGACTACCGTCGAATAAACTCTTGATCGTGCGGTCGAGGTTCTGGCATGGTGCATTTGCTGTAAGGAGGTTCCTCGATGCGGGGAATGTTGCTAGGTCGAGCTTTGGACCACGGAAGCCCGACCATGCTCTAGCTCCAACTGTCGGGATACCATCACGAATACAATAGAAGGCTTCTAGCTGGGTTGTAGCATCAGGACCATTATCATTCCATGTGGCCATGATGGCACCTTTATTGAAACGGCTGTTTGTAGGTAATTGCATGCTCGTGTTGAAAGGGTTATAAAGACTCGGCTCCCATTGCCAGCCATTAACACCCGCGAAATTAAGTATTCGATTGTTGTTGAAATATTGCGGGTAGGTCGCGGGTAGTATTGGTGTATGGTCATTCTTCAGACCAGTATATGCCCACCAATCTTCTGAGTTGATGACCTGATAGCCGTCCTTCTCGAGTTGAACAGGATCAGATTGGCCATACTGCCAATGCTGCGTGATGACGTCTTTTGAGATGACCGATGTATTCGAAGGCTCTAAAGTCCCCCAGATCCTAGAACGCTTCCCAGAGGTGGTATACACGAATTCTGATAGTGTGTTGACAAAATCTATATACACATCTGCAAGGCTAGCATCATACTCGTCCGCTCCAATGTGTACTTCTTTCGTATGAAACCAAGGGAGAAATTCTTCCCATATCGCTTTTATGAGTGGGATCGTCTCCGGGTGAGTCAAGTTCAACAAGTCTTTCTGTGCGAGTGCTAGCTCCGGTTTCCACTTCGTTATTGCCAATGCATGGCCGGGGGCCTCAATCTCCGGGATGACGGTGATCCCGCGAGCTGCACAATGCCTTTGGATAGAGTCAAACTCCTCACGTGTGTGAGATTCATTTTGGCGTTGGACGAGGGGAAGGAGGGATGTATTGTTCGAGGGGAGAAGAGAGAATTGCGAAAATATGTTTTGCCAAGTGGAATTGCGGCCGCGGTTGAGAGGGTAGTTGTCGGATGCATGGTAGTGGAATTCAGACATACGGAACCTGCTAGGATATCAGCAACTCAGTTTTGACGCTTTAGGGACGCTGAATAGGGATGAACCATGATGCATAGGTACAGAGCTCCTTGAGAAACTATTATGTGTGTAAACCATGATTAGTTGCGGTTTTAGCATAGAAAACTACTCTTAAATATAAATGACTAGCTCGATATTAACTACGGTCTCATAGGGAGTACACCCTCTAAATTTATCGACGGTGTTATGGTATTACTTTCCATACTAAGGAAGTAGTAATCATACTTCCGGGCTGGCTAAAGTGGTAGTAGAACCCGGCAGTGATGACTTAGACACCAAAGGACTATTGACAAACAGACTGCACTGAAACAAGTCTAACGCCGAGGACTCCGCTATGGCTTGGTATAGATTGGGGTCTTCTAATGTGAAATAAAAACTTACATCAGCTGAATACCACTTTCTCCCAGCATCTAGCAGAAACCCCCTTGTTGGGTACGCCGGCGAATCTATCGCATTCCCCATCCTTAACCTCAAACTCTCTGATCCATTCACCCCCCTAGCAAGCACCAACTCTTGTAGTAATGTGCGCGTGCCCCACCAGATTCCTCTCGCACCGGCACCCGCTATATGCACTAAACCATCCCTAACCTCGATTGAGTATCCCTCTGATGTCTTGACCCCACTTTCGTAGGTGTATTTGTCGGTGTCTGTGTCAAGACTCAGGTATATTCCCTGCTCCGGAGTGCTCTCGACTAGCTCAATGCTAACATTCTTGAGTGTTGGAAATGTAAATTCTAGGTCATTGGCGAATGTCTGTGCAAATTCAAGTGCTGATGGTGGAATAAGTGTTAGACCATCGGTATCACGAACATCAGTCACATTTGAGTGGAGATAGATTTTGGTAAAATGAGTCTCGGAGAATGTGCTGAGCCCTTGACTGTAACTCCAGTCTACAGGTGGCAGTGAGGTATAGGCCTGGCAGACCCATGGGAAGATGAGGAATGCTAGAATGAGAAGCATTATTGTGGTGACATTGAGGGGGAGAGAAGACCTTTAGTGATCCTCCAAGGGTGGTATAACTGCTAGCCAAGGCACTGGTCAATGACACAACATGCAGAGTTCCTACCTAAAGGCTTAGATACACTTGGATATGTACCCGTTGTTGTTGTTTCAGTTGATCAATTCTCCAGTCTCGGCGCTTGTCCCTATTGCGGAAATACATTACTCCCTTTGCAGATCTTGCTCTGTCCTGTGGTAACTGCCGCCTTCCCAATCACGATAGATCTCCCGGTTTTAATCACTTGGAGGGAGGGAGAAAATAGAAATGTTTAGTCTAGGTAAATATTCTCTATCTCGTAAACCCATCCCCCTATTCCGACTTTCATATTATCAGGGAGCCGCGGGGGTCTTTGCCTGCTCACTCTTTACTCTAAAAGCCTTCAAGAGAGTCTCTCTCTGCCCTGATGTGATTTGTAGCCCCGCGGCCTCCAGCGCCTCCTCCCCATCTATCCACATCCACGCATCATGTTCACTCGGTGCCAATAATATCAACTCCCTTGGCTCAGCTACCTCCACTTCAAAATTCCATTTCCTCCACCTCTCAGAACGACCTTCGAATTCGACCCAGCCAAAACATTGGTTGATCTTCGTTACTGTCAGCCCGGTTTCTTCCTTAACCTCTCGGACAACCGCGTCGAGAAGTGTCGCGTCCAGCGGAGGGGATTCTACACCACCACCTGGCACTTCCCAGTAGCCAGGAAAAGTAGCCTCGCCTTGGGAGCGACGTATCAACAGGAGTGAAGACCCTGGGGTGAGGAATACAAAGCCTCCAACAGCGACACCGCTTATGTGTGTGTGCAAGCGGAGAATTTCGGGGAGGGGTATCGCAAATTCTTTGAGAGACTCCGGGTAGGTTGCACCCGTTTCTGTTGTGTAGAGCATCGTTTAAGCTTCAGAAGTTATAGCGAAATGCTTGAGGATTGCTATTGTAGCGATATTGGATTGTTGTGCGGGGGAGTCAGTGGGAGGCGTGGAACTAACTGTCTTATCTACCTGCTCCTTTGGTTGAGGCTCAAGAATGAGCCCCTGCTAGGCAGTAGTAATCCTTGGACGTTCATCGCTAGTTACTCATCCTAGTTCCGCTCTGTAGACGGGGGTGTGAATAAGTTCCAGGGGTTAACATACTATTATCTAGCTAGCAGGATATCTAGAAGTTCTAACTACTTGGGCTGAATAAGGTAGTCAGGGGGGCGCAGTGTGGGCTCTTAATTACAACCTTATTAGTTACGGTCTACTAAGCTAATTTCAGTACTAATCTCTCCCATGCGCCCGGGTTTGGGTTAAGGCTGAATAAGGATGGATTTAGTCTGCTATGTATTATTTCGTTGCGTTTATGATATTTAGTTCGAGGACTTATATTGAGATAGAAAATGGCCTGATCCACACGCTAAATAATGTCCGAAGGAATTAAGCAGTGCGTTGTATATTTCTTATGCACATGCAGCTTCGTACCTAGTGACATTAATACACTAATAAGATAGAAAAATATGAATATATGAGCCCGACTCCTTTCTCCCGGCCTATGGAGTCGGAGGGCCTCTAAATGTTTGAAGAAAGTAGATTAAAGAAAGAAAACCTACAGCAGACCTAGAAATAAACACCGTACATTATATTGTATATATGTAAAACATCTGATCCAGCGCTCTAGAATAACAGTCGTGTCCTCATTAAAAGCAAACAAAACAAAATAAATAAACACCTCAAAGACATAAAAGAGCCCTAGGTGCATTCTGGGCGCTAAATAAAAAGGAACTGATTAGGGATTCGCCCCGAGGAACTCCGGAAATATGTAATACTCATAATAAAAGGTCGTTTCATGACATGTAGTCATAGCTGCATAAAGAGGCGCTGGCATATGGACTGTAAGGTTGCTGTTTTTTGTTATACTGCCGATGCATTTAAAGGTAAAGCTGCCCCAAGTTCCATAGAACTCGGGACACACTAATACTCTTTGTGAATGTCTACTGCCAGCACCAGTCCAAATGTAGTTGCAAGAATCTACATACACCAAATTAATCATCATTCCAATCCCAACAGGGGTCAAGGGTTAGTGTAAGAATCTCACCACTGCAACGATACACCCTACAATCATAACTTCTTTCCCACCAGAGATTGCAACGCCTCTCAACAGTCCATTTTGCAGCCTCCACCACCTCAAACCACCTACAATACTGCAGGTCACAGCACAACACGCTAGTACGATTGAAAGCGGCTTCCCAAGGATGTGAAATCCAAACGACGGCGACGGCGTAGGCGAGTGATTTATCACGGTTAGTTGGGCCGTGACCACAGAAAGCATGGCGAAGACCATCGAAGTTCGATGATATGAGAGGTAGGTCCTCTCAAGAGCTGTTGAAAGGGTGTTAGTATGGGGTAAAAACAGCCGGGTGTGGATATGAGAGTAGAGAATGAGGAAAAGAGAAAAAAAGATATAATGTATGAGAAAAAAGGTGAGTGTAAGAAGCCATTATTCTAAATAAAAAGAGAAAAACATTTTTTTAGAAAAGTAGGACCATCCAGGCATATTAGCAGTTTGAATAATATTTCAGAAGCTAAGCTCATTTTAGCCCTCTTCACATGCAATAAATCCAGTGGCCTTGCAGCAAGGTATCTAAATTTTAGAAACAAAGTATTTACGTGCCCACGTGAATATGCTCCTCATATATTCTTATTGAGTTGTAGGTACTAAAGTGTCCGTGGGCGACCGCGCGGCCATGACTCCCATCGTCTTGCCGGTAGATCGGGGCGTTGGTGCGGTATATCGGAAGCACGGGGAGGCACGTATACGCCAAACGGGGGGTTGGTTGGAGTAAATGGTTAAATTAGTGGAGGCCAGGCACTATAATGCGGTGCGCGGTATAGTCGAAGCCTGAGAGTAAAGTTGTGGAGAGGAGGTAAAGTCAGTAGCGTATTGCGGGTGAGCTTAAGACCTCTCCATTAACAAGAACGAGTTTGGTGTGACAGCAGGCCAGGCAGTAGTAATTTGTTGAACAGCAACAAAGATAGGAATGGCCGGTAAGGCGTAACGGAAAATACCGTGTCACACGTGCTGAATCCCTTGGGGCTCCTGGTACGGACTGACTACAAAGTAGCGTAGAGAAATACATCTATCCGGGTGAAACGCATGGTTCGAGTTTTGCGGTCTCTCAGTATGTACATCAGTGGCGACTGATTATACTGGGAGTAAGTATCACTGCCTAAATAACGATAATCGGCTCTGAAGACTCGTGTCCTCGAACTGAGGCAAATATAAAGAGCGATTATAAAAAACGAGGGTAAACAAAAAAAGGGGGGGTGATTCCACGATCTCAAAAATGAGAGATCAATGCCACTGTAGAGGACAACTAGAAATATCCGGGGGGAGCTTAGGAAATAAGTGATAATCGGCATATAAAAAAAACTAAGGAGAAAAATGCAGGGTGCAATTGAGGCTATAGCTAAGGAGGGGGGAAATGACAGTAATAGAGATAATAATATGACGGGATATAGCTTCCTACCTAAGTGATCTCGTGCATCTTTGAACGGCACAACAGCAGAAATATTGTTTCTCCAGAAGATCGAGAAACGAGAGGGAGCATCTCTTAACGTATGGGCAGAAGATGCAGAAGATGCAGAAGAAGACGATGCCCGAGTGCCACTAGAAGAGTCTCTGTGCTCCGGTGTCGTTAAGCCTGTATTGTTACCATAAGCTCCGTGTGAACAAGAACTTGGGGTAGCCTGTCCTCTTTGCAGACCCCCATCGTTGCCGTCGCTGCCATGATCGTCCTGCAGTGTTTTTCCGGTGCAATGGTTATACTGTTTTAGCTCAGTTGCATCCAGCTCGTCTGCTTCTGCCGAAAAAAGGGAGACAATTGAACGGGCAATGCTAGCTGCTGAGGAGCTCTGGTGCCTCTTCACACCCTGCTGTTCGGTTGCGTCATGCTGCTGGACCTGCTCAGGACAAGGTGTAGGGTCTGGAGGCATCACCATTATGACCGACGGTAATTAGAGCAGTTACAGTTCTCTAGAGTGGCTGGTACTCCCACAACAGGGTGGAGGTTCCGATAAGGTTGGGAGACACAGCACAGGGTGTAGGGTAGAGGGGAAGTATAGCTCCAGCTGCTGTGATATCTGGGTTGAGGGTAGAAAGAGTAGAGATAGTACTATGTAATCCTTGACAGTTGAACAGGATTGTGCGCTTGGCGTTTACTTATGGTTAGGCCAGACCCAGTCTCAAGCCCCTGGACCCGGCCAGCTCCCCGCAGCCGTCCCCGACAAGCTCCCCTGGTGAGGTCGCGGAACAATCGAGTGTTGTTCCGGCGCCTCAGATGTACGTACCCTACGTACCTGATACAGAGATAGCCCTTGGGCTCTTCTAGTAAGAAACATCCAAGTGTAACATGCCTTAGCGAGGGCGAGCACTAATAACTGCATTATACAAAGTAGATACTGCCGCTGCCGTCGCTTGCCGGATACCAAATAACTTGAGTGGCTAAAGTTTGCAGTAGCTAGTAAAGCCTACGGTGAGGGGTACATATATACTGGCTAGCCTTGCATGCCACTGTATATCGAAAAACTCACCATTTTGAGAGACTACGATCAATTGGGCCTAGAACTCCGAAATTCAAAATTATATTTCCTGTAATTGGGGTTTTGCATTCTCGAGCATGAGACAAGTGGCAGGATGGTTCTCGCGCAAAGAGGGGCTTGTAGTTAACCTGTTATGTTTTATTGACCACCAATAGAATGCCAAGCCAGTATAGGAAACACTACTATATAGCTCCATATCGCTCATTTATAGCTACAAGGTTTTTCGGAATTCGGCCAGCAAATGCACCTTCGTGGCCCAGTCACTATATCACATGCTAGAGCAGCTCGTTTTCTGGTAATCAGCTTACCAAATGAGTAAGCACTTGTTCCAGAGAGGCATATCGTATCTCAGCAATCACCTTGAAAGTAGTTTTATGGGATGGAGTTCGCTAGTTAATCATGAGTTTTAATGTTGTTTCGCAGTTATTAAGCATTATTCTTAGGGAAATTGATACTCCTATCGTATAATACTATATATTTAGACTCACTTCCACTGGTATTGGCTATGGCTGGTGTTATGGGGAGATAATATTTAATAGGGTAAAGCCTTAACCCTATGCAGGTAGGGTCACTATTTTAGCACACCTAATCTCTAGCAATATTCCGGTCGTTATTCTGCTAGTATCATTAAAAGGTAAATATTCAGCCTTATGTAAGGATACTTAAAACCCCCCTTAAGTAAGACTGGAACACTGATCATGAACACCAGCCGGCTGTTTAATAGTATTATTTAATATTAGGTGTGCTAGCTCACCACTTTGTATACTGAGAGACTAAGATAGAGTGGCGTATATTAGCTCTTAACTCACGCGGTCCTTCTGCCCCAAGTAGTCGTTCGGTCTATGCCCACTTTGTGTAATATATTTTGTTTCAGCAATTTAAAGTTTTCATTGTCCTTCTCTTTTATTCTATTTTTTTTTTTTTTTTTTTTTTGAGTATAGGCTAGACTAAACCCCCGCAGTATTCTCCAATCTCCGTGACTCTGGCTTTGCCCCTCTCAACATAAGGAATGAACGCAGGCTATTTACTGAGAATGCGGGAGCATCTCTATTTGCTTTTTTAGTTACTGTATTCTAATCTCATATCCACATCCATCTATACGGGTATCTCTACTAGCAGGCAAGGGAAGGCGCTGACGGAATAGATTGCATAGAAATGACAGCATACCCACTTTGTCTTCGTGTTCGTTTCTCCCGAACTATTATTTATCCATAGCACCTCTGTCAGCTACCTACTTCCACTAAATAAATATTACTCCAATCATGAGCGCAGCAAAGGGCGGGTGCCATGGGTTCCCCAGATTTCGAGCTATGACACAATGAAACAAACCCGGGTCGAAGGCCATATGAGGGTTAGATTATAAGCAGCCTAACCATTTGGCGATCTCAACCTTCGGGCCATATTGTCCGGTTCCCCTATCGTTCAATCGATGGATGGTACGTGGCCAGGAGCTGCGGCCTTGTAGGGGAGGGGGCTGACATCATTTAACTACAAAGGGCACATAGTCGCGTGGGGGGGAGTGGTAGCATAATGGTGAAATCTTGGGGCAATTCAACTCATGAGGCACAGGTATATTCGTGTGTAAGCTTTCTGGTATATATAACAGACGTTGTGAACTGAAGGTATCACATGGCTACAAATCATAATTCAATATCAAGGACTACCGGATTTCTTCTTTGCTTCTGGGGGAAGCCATTTGTGAATCGTATGATAGCTCTTCCAGAAGCGGAATTAATCCCAAAAAGCTATCGTACATAATTGGGGGAGCCGCAGCAACCGTAGTGAGAACACGGTAGATGAGCATGATTGAATTTAATGATTTTGGCCAGCATAGCTGTCATTAACACCTAAATGTTCCTCTCGGAGGTAATCTATGATTTTTAGATATTTCGGACCACTGGCTCCTAGATTTCCGGTATTAATTTGTTGATACAGGTCAAGTCATGGAATTAGATCTAGATTCTGGATGTAAGGTTAAATATAATAGCTTTCATCTATGTTACCTGTATATAAATTAACTAGTATGCCCTCCATCTATGCTCTAGACGTATCGAGCTGACTGATCATCTTGTCTGCTTTACGTTGAGTTATTGGTACTTGTGACTTGTAGGGACTCGAATTCATATTTTGTGCTTAGGTGTCTTATAGCTCTGGTCAGATGGATGTTGCTATTCCGGGGGTCCCGTCCCGGTATAATCGGGAGGATTCAGCGAGGTTATATTCGAGGTAGTTGGCCTGTGAGCGGAACTATAGCTATATAGTAAATGTGAGAGATACATTACTAGGCCTGACCAGAGTATATCTGATACAAATGATCCGCGAAATACATATATACGTATAAGCACGTAGGATCTTTAAAAAAATGTTTTAAGCATATTGCGCGTAAGCCTCTCTCGACGCGTAAGCGCGGTTTGCTCCTCGGGCTATTTACTGATTTTTTTCGCGTTGAATTGGAATATAGTTACTGGCGCTCTGTGCGCGTTTCGTATCAGCCGAAATGGCAGGCTACGGTGGTATCGGTAGACCGGAAGACGTTCGTGAAGATCCACTGGATCCATGGCCTTGTTTCAGATCTTACAACTAAGGTTAAATTATTATGAGAAACGGCAAGAGCTAGTATTAGTACATGATATGGAGCAGCATCATGGCATGAATGACCTGTATATGTGTAAAAAAATTTTCTCTCCCTTCTATTTACCTAGAATCTAACTTGATCTAGACAGGTGCGGGACTGAATTACTGCTTCTGGAGATGTGCTACAATTATTAGCAAGTCCTCTATTATTTCCTCTCGTTTTGTGTTCCTATTTGTTCACTATTTGACTGTGTGGAGGGGACGGGGCAATCCAAGCGGGCAATTTCGACTTTCGGAGACTTTTCCCTGACGTTGTGTACATCCTGGTAGTTTTCTTATAATTCGCAATACCTGGGCTCCCAATGGCTTGTCCTGTTTATTGTTCGTCCGATCCTCATGAAAAATAGTCCAAAGATAGTAGTTAAGCTTCTCTCAACTGCCTCTTCTGGATCTACCACTCCTTTGGTCATAGAAATGGGACTGGAGATCTGGTTACATACAATTTAATCTTACGCATGGCCGCCAGCAGTTACCAGGAGCCTTAGCTATAGGGCAATGGCCATCTCGCGGAAGATATGCACTCTCTAGCTAGCTACATAACACAGCACCCATACAGCAGGCACAAACGCAGGCGAGAACGCACCAGATGCTGTGCAGTAGAGTGGACGAGGATTAGTATTACTACTACAGGGGACCTTGCCTTCAGCCCACGGGGAGGAGGGCCGTCTTCCCGTACAAAACCTCCTGTCAACGATCCCTCCCCCCACAAATACGTCAATCCGTCTATTGACCCCTCTCAACTACCAGTTTAAACATAAGGTCCTCATGCTTGTATACCGCCTAGTACCTTTGCACTCCATAAGCCTCTCTTTTACCGATCAAAAGTCGCAAATTGGTGACGGACCGTACGATCCGACAAGTCACAGGCGACGAACGCGCAATATCGGATATGTATGGACAATGCCCTTCTAACGTGCGTCCGCCTGGTCCACAATCACGTCCTGCAAATTAGTGAACCACTTTTCCCGCTCACCTTCTCATACGGTGACTTATCTCCACCACACATACCACCGTCTGGCCCTTGTCCGGCCGGATACAAAGACAACTATCTTCAAGTCACCCCAGGCGAGGGATCTTGTCTACTTTTCCCGGAGGCACGCCTAGGGTCGGAAAAATCTGTTTCGGCGGAGATCTCCATGTGGTCTTCGCGTTTCCTTTTCTCTCGGCGACGAGCTCTGCCTGCGGACAATCTTCAGTATTGCCGGTGCAAGGAACAATCGGTGGTTATATGCGCAAGAGACGGGTTGGGTTGTTTGTAACGCCTCACGCAGTAGTGGCACCCAGATAGGATAGCTAGTGCTAAAGTAAACAGGATAAAAATCACTGTCTGTATCGTTTTTATCGAACTCATCGAATTCCTTGCCACTCTTCGTTGCCCCATTGTCTGGAAATCCTATAAAGTCGTCTCTCGCAGTAAAAGGGGACCGCGTTGGAAAAAAAGGGACACCTTTTAAAGAGACGACCCCCACCCATCAGTGTCAAGAAGTCTTCACCCATAGTATATATATCCATATACACTTCTAGGTTTTTCCTCTTACCGCACAAGAGTACGCCTAGCTCAAGTACAGAATTCCGGTGCTTTAGCTTTTTTTTTTTCCCCCGGTCATTGAGGATTCAAATATCTTAATTTCGAGTGACGGTCCGGCATAACGGCCACAAGTCGCCAACACGGGTTCCAGTTCAAGCAAAAGGGTAGCCCCTCCCAAGCCGCAGTCTCCTAAGGTCAAGGAGACCAAAGCAGCCATGACGGGACAAAAGGTGGCAGATTATTCTCAAGGAAACGATAGGGTCCGCGACCTATTGTCGAAGCTCACCTTGGAACAAAAGGTACTTTCCTATGAGTGTTACCGGCTTCACCCAACTGAGCTTTCATCCTAATGCCCTTCTGTGTTTAGGTTTCACTCCTGGCAGCGCAGGATTTCTGGCGCACTCAAGCAATTCCGGAGCATGGTATCCCTTCATTAAAGGTTACTGATGGTCCTAACGGAGCGCGTGGCGAGTTTTTCACCGATGGTACACCTGTAAGTATATCATGTATTTACATAACCTAATACTTGATTCGTGTTTGGCTACTGACAGACTTCCTTTAGGCTGCACTATTTCCTTGCGGTGTTTCACTAGCCGCAACATGGAACACCGAGCTCCTCCACTCTGTTGGTAGTGCCCTTGCCCTAGAGACGAAGGCTAGACAAGCACAAGTTCTCCTTGCGCCTACCGTCTGTATGCATCGTTCTCCTCTCGGTGGCCGTAACTTTGAATCCTTCTCCGAAGACCCATACTTCACTGGGAAGATGTCCGCGGCATACATCAACGGATTGCAGAGTGGTGGGGTTGGAGCTACAATCAAGCACTATGTTGCCAATGAGCAAGAGACTTGGAGAATGAGCGTCAATTCCGTTGTCGAGGAGAGACCTCTTAGGGAAATTTACCTAAAGCCCTTTGAGATTGCTATCCGTGAGGCAAACCCATGGGCTATCATGTCTTCATATAATCTTATCAACGGATATCATGCGGATATGAACGATTTCACATTGAGGAAAGTTCTCCGTAATGAATGGAAGTTTGAAGGGTATGCCTTAATCTTCTCCGATATTGTTCAAGTGATTGCGCTGATATATGATTTTATAATAGCTTGGTCATGTCCGATTGGGGTGGTACAAACTCAACCGTTGAGTCTATCAAGGCCGGTGTTGATCTTGAAATGCCTGGGCCATCGAAAGTGCGTGGGCAGAAGGTCATGGAAGCTATCAAGTCTGGGGAACTTACTGAATCCGATATCGAAGAGTGTGCGGCCCGTGTTCTGTACTGGATTGAGCGCTGTGGAAGATTCGAACTGCCAGTTGAAGAACCCCAGGAGAGGGCAATTGACACTCAAGAGACAAGGGATCTGATCAGGCAGGCAGGTGTGGAGGGAATCACGCTTCTCAAAAACGACAGCAACGTTCTTCCCATTGGAGCTGACGTCAAGAGAATTGCTTTGATTGGACCCAACGTCAAGCAGGCTATCGCAGGTGGGGGTGGAAGCGCTAGTTTGAAGCCTTACTACCTCACGACTCCATTCGACAGTATCAGTGCGCTTTCAGGAAAAGAGATTGTCTACGCTCAAGGTGCACAGACGGACAAGTGGCTCCCACTCGCATCAAATGTATGCACTACACCATCAGGCAAATCGGGTGTCATCCTAGAGTTTTACAAAGGCGATAAATTCGAAGGAGACCCAATGTTTATCCAGAACAGGCCGAAGACGGATCTCTTCCTATGGGATAACGCGCCAAAAGAAGTTCTCCCTGAGTACTCGTTCCGTGTCAAGACTGTTATCACACCTGAGACCTCCGGAAAACATACTTTTGGCTTGTCGAGTGTTGGACCGGCGAAAATGTACGTGAATGGAAATCTATTGATCGATAATTGGGACTGGACAGAAGCTGGAGAGGCTATGTTTGACGGCTCCATTGAAGTGAATGAGTCGACATACCTTGAAGCTGGAAAGAAGGTCGAAATTCTCATCGAAAGTACCAACGAGGTCCGACCAGCACCAAAGGTTGGCGATAAGACACATGGATATGGTGGATGCAGAATTGGATATATTGAGCGGCCTGACAAGGACTTTATCGCTGAAGCGGCAGAAGTTGCAGCCAGCGCTGATGTAGCTGTCGTTATTGTTGGGCTGGATGCGGAATGGGAGTCTGAAGGTTACGACAGGCAGACAATGGACCTACCGAAGGATGGTAATCAGGACCGCCTCATAGCCGCTGTGGTGAAGGCAAACCCTAGAACTGTAGTGGTCAACCAATCCGGTACTCCGGTCAGCATGCCTTGGGCCGACGATGTCCCCGCGATAGTCCAGGCCTGGTACCAAGGACAAGAAGCCGGAAATGCCTTGGCTGATGTCCTCCTCGGGCTGGCAAACCCTAGCGGAAAACTTCCGGTTACTTTCCCTAAGAGGCTGGAAGATAATCCGGCCTTTCACAACTGGCCTGGTGAGCACCGCCGTGTGGTGTATGGAGAAGGCATCTATATTGGCTATAGACACTACGAGCGAGCAAAACTTGATACTCAGTTTGTGTTTGGACACGGTCTCTCTTACACCACTTTTGAATACGGCCGTCCTACAATTAGTGACACTGTCCTCACCGAATCCAATACTCTAACTATCTCGGTACCAGTGACCAACACAGGTTCGAGAGCTGGGAAGGAATCTGTCCAACTTTACATTCGCGACCCCAAGTCACGGTTACCGAGACCGGAAAAAGAACTACAGGCTTTTGGAAAAGTTCACCTAGAACCTAACCAGACGAAGATAGTTGATTTGAAGATTAACAGATATTCGGTTGGGTACTATGACACTTCGCTACCTGGATGGATCGCCGAAGAGGGTGAATTCGAGGCTATTGTAGGAGCTTCGTCTGCAGATATCAAGTAAGTACTCCTGTCCTATTTGATAGGTCTTTATTTTAGGGGGGTATGTTAATAACTCCTCTGTAGGGGTACGGTTTCGTTCGAGGTAAAAGAATCGTTCACCTGGGTATTTTAGATGGCCGGTGTGGTGAGTTATCGGGAGTTATTATTGGCAAATTTTTTATTTCATTTGTCTCTTATGGATTTCATATGTCTGATCTGGTCATCTTGCTGGAATTAAAAATGATTGAGTTCCTCAACATAAGCTTAAATACTTGTACAGACATGTGATTTCGTGGCTCCTCTTATAAACCTGCGCAATGAGCAATAAAGCGGGTAATATTTAATACACTTGTATTGATTTTGCCTATAGAGATCGATGTTTCATCGCTGGGCAGTCAACTGTAGAGCCGATCAAGACATAGTATTTTGTGATAAATAGAACTCTATCTAGAGCAATTATCTCGTAGCGGCTCCAATCTAGATAACGTTTTAATTGATTTGAAGATCACTTATCTTATCGATCTTATCTGGATATTCCCCCACTTCGACCTCTCCACCCTGCTCATCTACAGCTTTGAATATCGTTCAGTCGACAATAATTCAGACACGATGACCTCGCTTTATGATGATGATGAGCTTCTTTTATGCTCTGCCTGCGGAACCCAGTTCGACATCTCTGATCCTACGCAGCTCAAGAGCTGTCGCATCTGTGATGTATGTTGACTTACCGACCTATACGTAGATGGGGATGGTGAGCTCACGTGTTCTACTCCGGTTTGTAATCATAGGACCCCCGCCAGTATGTTCCGCCCACTGGGCAATCGTTCACAACACTTGCCAAGTTAAGAGAGCAGGGCTATGTGAATAAAAATGAAAGGGACCCGGTAAACAACAAGGTCATGTCAATCTGGACGGAACCAAAGGTAAACCCCATAAATACCTGGTATCAACCCAAGACTAAATTTTTTATAAATAGTTTGGGATAGGACAACGTGCTTTCTTATTACAGACTGAACACGGTAATATTCTTTGGGACCTGATAGCTTACTTGGATCAGGCTACTATAGATCTGGTATATTTCCCACGTTGATCACTCAAAGGACCAGGCTCATAAATTCTCTAGATAAATTCTGTTGGAGGTCTCAAGGCAATTGTGATTTCTCACCCCCATTATTATACTACACACCTGGTTTGGGCCAAGGTTTTCGGTTGTCCGGTTTATCTCGCCTTAGAAGATAAATTTTGGCTATGCCGTAAACCCAACGAAGCCTCGCCTGGAGGCCGGGTGTTTATTGACAAAGATATAATTGAGGTCTTGCCTGGTGTTACCGCTGTGAAAGTCGGAGGTCACTTTCCGGGTAGTATGGTACTACATTGGGAGAATATGCTTTTTATCGCTGATTCTTTCGTCACTATCCCTGTATGTTCCCCTACAAAGAGGATTTCGCTCTGTTTAGGCTTATCACTACCTTTGGCTGATGGGGTATATAGTCGGCACTTTATCATATCGATCGTCCAAAGGGTACAACCTCGTATAGTTTCATGTGGTCTATTCCGAATATGGTTCGTGACATATTCTATCTCCACTATTTGCACTCACTAATAGATTCTCTAGATCCCGCTTCCACCAAAGGACATCATTCACATATGGAGGTCTTTGAAGCCGTATTCTTTCACATCTACCCATGGTGCGTTCAATGGTTTGGATGTAAGAGACCCAAAGGTAAAAGGTAGGGTACTAGAAAGTGCAAAGATTGCTATTAGGGCCATGGGGTATACAGAGAGCGAGATATTCGTGGATGAATGGCAATAGGAAGGAAACAGAGAGAAATTTTACGGCAATACCACTCAATGCTTCCATCGCTAAACAGAAACATTAATCATTTTATCTATTTTTCTGCAGCACTATCCTTGCGTATTACAATCTAGGTACTAGGTATAAGGAGTGCTTGGGTCGAAAAGCAGTACTAGCGCTAGAAATATAGAGCACGAAGTACTTGCTCATTTTATAGACCTCTGAATAATAAGAAGGGTTTATGGAAGCTACTTGTTAGGGTGTCTGACTGTTCACACTCTATTTGGTAGATCCGTAGTTGTTCAAAAGCCTTGGGTTAGACTAGCTATAGCTATCTATAAAATATTTTACGCTTTTATTTTTTGCTTTCTTCAGATCTAGTACACTATTTCTAGCCTAGCTAGTCTACTAGGACATCTTCAAATGCCTATTCTTTATTTTCTTATACTACCCAATCAAAACTTCCCAGTAAGTATATATTGAAAAAAGGCTTTATATCTAAATAGAAATTGGAAGATTTTCGTGAATCATATCCACCTAGTACACCCATAGGTACCCAGGCGATTCAGTATGGGAAAGTACAATGGTGGGTTTTTAGTTCATGCACACCCAGCGGGTTCGCAGATACTATTGGAGAACGAAGCATAGGGTGCATGCAGAGCCAAGGCTAGGCAACAATGGAATGACGTATTCTAATTGTGATAGTATTATCGTCTTGGCTTCCCTTGAAGAATGTATTCCATATATTCCTTAGCAAAGCAAAATTATTTTTTACATTCTTACTTTTAGAGTAGTCTGCCAATACCTGCCAATTTCACTTCCGGACCTTTGTAGCTACGTGCTCCCGTAGAGGCCCCCCTACCAAAGAACCTATCCATCAAGTGGCGGTACCAGTCCACCCCAAGGAACCTATCATCGTAATCTAAATCCATCAAGTGGTCGTGCCGGCTCCCTAGTTCTGGCTTTGACTCTCCAGTATTTGTAGGGGCTATATTCCCAGAGAAATCGTGTACCAGAGGTAATCCTCGGGGTTTAACTGAAAGTGCTGCTTCTCGCTCCAGAACAGGCACCATATCAAATAGGCAGTCGTTGAGATTCTTGAGTTCTTCAATGGCCTCTTGGTCTCCGCCCTCTTCCCCAAAACGATATTCTAAAAGTTCAGGTATATTTACTAGAGGGTAGTTACTCATAGTCTATATCATACCAATAAAGACATGGTCGATACTCCCTAGAATAATAAGACAAGAGTCCCTTTAATCACCAACTCCATGAAGGGTGAGCAGTTCGTCGAGACTGCCATCGACTGCCTTAAAGCCACCACCCCCAGATATCAGTCACAGAATCAAATTTTGAAGGACCTACTTGATGATTTACGACACCTTAACACCGAACTTTGCCGGCTTGTTGATCGAAAGCATGAGCTCCGCTTATTGCCATTAACCCCGAAGAATAATCCCATAGCAGTCAACCTTGAGGAGTTACGACTAGCCCAGGAAGCGTCTAAGGATATGCTAGAAGTTCTACCTACCGTGAAATGTAAATGCCATACCGCAAACCTCTGGCTCCGGTTTTCAGAAAGAAACAAAAGTCCCACGCAGAGTGCTTGTCAGAAATCTGCTTCACATAGCTGCGGGCTTAGTCACTTCCACTTTGTCCTTTCCCCGAACACCAGCCTTATGCAACCCGGCCCCGATTACAACAGCATTTTCGTACAATCAGCCACGCATTGTTGCAGATTGGCACCGAAGTCAGCATCTATGAATAGCACCAAAGCTCAAGGTTCTTTAGGAAAAACTACCTCAACTGTAAAATACTACTGTAAGATGCTACCAGAAAAGTAAGATATACCACTCTCACTTTCAAATGGTGGATATCTACATCTTCTGAGGAGGGAGAGGTATGACCCAGGCCCAGAGAGCAACCACTACACGCTAAAGGCAATCATCTCTGGCGAAGGCGAAAGAATCCACTTGAGTATGCAAGATCGTTATGAGATTGTAGAAATTCTGGCACGCTCCGTCCTCCAGTTCCATACACCTCCTTGGCTTCAGCAGAACTGGAGAATCCCAGACATTCTCTTTTTTGTCATGTCTCATCCAGAATTATGCTCCGGCTCGCCATATCTCACAATTCCATTCCCACCAGAAGTATCAGATGAGAGGAATGCCACTAATTCGTGGAGCTCAATTACCTAGTTTAGGTAATCCAAAAATTCATGGGCTAGGGTTGATATTGTTGGAACTTGGTGTTAGAAAGCCCCTTGAAAAATCCATTCATGGCCAACGGAGTTGTGTTATGAATCTTAGGGAGGAGGAAAAAATGATGGCGCAAGACCTGATTACTGATCTTGGGAGACATATGGGGGCTGAATACAACAATATTATTAGGACTTGTTTGTCATGCGATTTCGAGGTTGATAATGGAGACTTCAGATTAGACCAAGAGAAGATGCAAGCGGAGTATTACATGAAGGTAGTCGATCACCTAGATGCTATAGCCAAAAAATTCGGAGGGCGGCGGCCGTGAGAAGAGCTGGCATTTTTTTATTTTATATCCATTAAGTACGCACACCAATAAGTTGTACGAGGGTCAAAAGCTGGTTGCATCTAGCTCTCTCATGGGACATTATATCTGCGTTTTCATAATTTAATACTCTAAGAAGCTCAAGCCATCGGATATCACTCGACAAATTACCCGTCTATAATTGAGGGTTTAGAATATCTCTCTTAGGTAGCTTGCCGAGGGGGCAAGTATCTCCCAGCCAAGCGAACATCTTTGTTTCGAGTTCGGCGGTTCAATCCCTACCAATCCCACCAGCTTATGTCTCGTTCTATTGTCTACAAAAGCTAGGGGAAAGACGCGCTGATATGAGGTACCGGCCCCGAACCTACTCCTTTTGTGTTCCCGCGACATGTTTTATCCAACCGCGTTTCGTGAACCCGCGACAAAGTTGGTGACGGTTGTGGTTTCAGCTCCCTGTCCGGTAACGGCTATATTGTAGCCATGTAACTATCCCGAAGTGAACAATAGCCTCAGTAGCTGGCTACCAACAATCGCAACTACATAAATATACAATACCACCCTGATAATTATTTTGCTTTTGTCAAGTTGATCTTCACGCAGTAATCTACCAACCTTTCTCTAATACCTTTTAACAAGGAATATTGTATTATCTCTCAATCAACCCAGTCTTTACATCAAGCTACGACTATCACTTCTATTTATTCCCCTCAGATACTATATCAGTTATAAAATGCACTCTTCAATTCTACTTATCATAACCCTCACTGCTTCTGCATTAGCATCCCCCTTGAACATACCCGCTGGTCAGGTCCTACGTCGAGCCTCCACCACTGTAAATCCAGCAGCTATCACTGGTACAACTTGTACTGATCCTGGAGTGTAAGCATCCTGGTCCCCAAATAACCAAAATTCCAAAACTCATTTCCCCTAGCACTCTCGTTTTCCACGACATCAATGTTGCAGTACTTAGTATCTGTGGTGGGATCGCGGGGGCCATCACAAAGTGTGGCGGTGCGCCATCCTCGACTACCGGTGCAAGTGGTACAGCCAGATTCGACCTGACAACGACAGATGCGGGCGCAACAATCAATATCTCTAAGGGTCGTTGGGAGCAATGCGTTCGTGCCGCGCAGGCCGTCTGTGGGAACAGTCCGTTGACATCGACATGTATTGGGGGGGCGAGTACCGGCAATGTGGCGTTCACATTGTCGGCAAATTAGCTTACTTGAATTGGATAACCTTTTAGCTTATGTAAATGCTAGATAGATTGTAGATGGGATCTTGGGGGTAACAAGAATAGCCATCACAGTATTAGGGGCTTAGTTGTTTATAAGAGGGTTGGTTTACGAGGCTACCTAATATTAAGAGCGTTTAAGTAGATAGCTGTATATACAGGTCATAGTAGTGTATATTTGCTAGAGATAGCTATGCCTGAGCTAGAGCATTAAAATGCGTACTACTAGCAGCAGTGACTTTTATGAGTGTCTAGATTCAGCTTTATTCACGCAGCTAATGAACTGTAGGCAAAGCTACTGCTGCACTGCTCCATTAAAAGCCCTTGAATATCGCCAGGTACAGACTACCGAACAAACTCGCCTACATATAAATAATAGTAAAGTCTAGTACCTTTACCCTATTTCATATTAGTAGCTTAGGGCTACTAAGGAAAACTAATTCCCAGCCATACAAAGCATATAACAAAGCGCATTTATTATGATATGTGGATATAGGCTTCCACCTACATCCCAACTGACAATGCTCCAATAAATAAGTGGTACCCTACGTTTACGCCCACATGTCGAATCAGACGAATAAGCAAAATTTAAAACCACTCAAATAAATCCTCCAAAAAAAGACTAGATGTATGCCTACTCGCCATAAAAGGAAAACTTGAAATAAAAGGCTAAAATCGCTATCCTGCCCAAGACGTCCCCAACAAATTATAATAAGTAAATAAATAAAAACCCAGATCCGCAATGCAATGCATGCAACCCAACATATTTATGATACAGAAGGAGAGCGCTCGAAAAATATCCAAAAAGTCAAATAATCTCTATCGTTCACACCGGCGCTGAAGCAGCATGCGATATCCGTGGCTTTGATTCTTTTGTCCTCCCTCTTGTCTTCCCATTGGCAAACTCTTTCGTATTCTCCCGTGCATTTCCCCCGCCATAAATTCTCTCATCCTGGGCCTGTTTCTTCAATACCGATATGTTGACAGTTTCATCTGTGTCGTTCTCTTCTGTCGAATACATTGTCTCAAATGGATCCTCAACTACTCTTCCATGGTGATCGGACGCTTTCGGCGTGCTATTTACAGACACTACCGTTGGTAGTTGTGAGGACTCCACATCTATTTTCTTGGTTTCTGGGTTTGTGACAATTCCCTTCTCGGTCACCGCAACATTTCTCTGTCCCGCTGTTGAACCTGCTCCGATCGCATGCGCAATTGCTGCCATCGTAAACGGTGATGTTTTAGCAGCTGGGACCGCGATATCGCTACTATACCCTGAGCCGTACGACGTAATCGGTGCCGGAGTGGATGATGAGCTGACCGGAGCACTGTTGGTACGTAGCGTATGATTCCCAGGGCACCATTTCAGTAGCATTTTCTCCAGTGTAGTACTTCTCACAGGCTTTGCTAGATAATCATCCATCCCAGCATCTCTACACTTTTCACGGTCGCCTCTTATCGCGGAGGCCGTCATCGCAACGATAGGGACAGCCGATAGCCACTCTACGGAGGGGTAATAGTCGGCCCTTGGTTTTGGCCTCGGTGGTTCTGGTGTGGGGCCTCGTGGGTTTTTCCAGAGTGATATTTCTTTGTGTTGTTCAGTCGGATACTCGTATAGTTGACCGGAACGGATGATACGGGTAGCACTATATCCGTCAAGCTCAGGCATTTGAACATCCATCAGGATAATGTCTGGTCGTTGTGGACGTGTTGAGATTGACGAAGAGGAAGAGGCATCATCACTATTTGATGATGAACTTGGCTCTCCAGCCCCTGGCGGTGTGGCTTCTTTAAGAAATTCGAGGGCCTCGAGTCCGTTATTGACCGCGGAGACTGAAAAATGAAGTTTCTTGATTAGTCTTATAGCAATCTGTTGATTGATATCATCTAGTAGCTCCTATTAGTAAAGTAACCTTCAGCGTGCTAGGACATCACATACTATCTTCAACAACCAAAACATGAGTCTTCTTCCTCTCCTCCAAATTCCTCTCCATTTCAGCTGCAGCTGCAGCACTTGGTATTGCCTGTGCAACTCTTTTCAACAAGTTGTTTGAATGACTTGATGACCTTGTCCTCTGTTTTACGGCAAGATCAACGGGCGACTCGGGTGGTGTTGAAATACCACAGTCAGATGACCGACAAGATACAGACATATCGGACTGTAAACGATCTGGAAGA
Source organism: Verpa conica (assembly GCA_033030425.1). Classification (NCBI taxonomy): domain Eukaryota; kingdom Fungi; phylum Ascomycota; class Pezizomycetes; order Pezizales; family Morchellaceae; genus Verpa; species Verpa conica. Next base: position 104,134 of record JAUFSD010000012.1, read on the forward strand.
TTATTTAGATCTGCCTGTAGTTGACACCCATTCCGATATTGCGGGCGATGGAATGGGATGGTAAAGTGTGCAGTCGTACCGGCGCCGAGGCTAGAATGAAGGCCAATAGTACCACCCATGAGGTCGACCAGCTAAATTTCAATATTAGTTGTCAGTCATTCTATGGTATATGGGACTTGTAGAGGGGCAGTACGTTTTTACTGATAGTTAACCCTAATCCCGTTCCACCAAATCTTCTCGCTGTCGAAGAATCTGCCTGTGTAAACGGCTGAAATAGCTTTTGTTGAACATCGTCATCAATTCCGATTCCGGTGTCCTTGACCTCAAACCGCACAACAATTGTGTCTTCATCTTCCTTCGTAACCTCCACATACAACTTAATATATCCTTCGTGGGTAAACTTGATACTATTTGTTAGCAGGTTCATTAATATCTGCCTTATTCTCCCTGGATCCCCAATGACTGTCATATTCTCCCCAGCCTCACCCCAGTCTGCGCCACATTCAAATGTCAGTTTCCGCCGCTCAACGTCAAAGCTCAACATCTTAGTCAGGTCCTGGACGACTAATGGTAAGCTGAACTGAACCTCTTCAATATCAAGACGGCCGGATTCGACTTTGGATATGTCCAGAATGTCGTTGATAACAGTTAATAGCGCATTAGCGGACCGCTGGATGTTCTCAGCAAACTCGCGCTGTTCGTCATCTAAATCCGTATCCAATATGATTTCTGCCATCCCTACAACTCCGGCGATCGGCCTACAACACTATCTAAGCCTCGAGACCACACATTTGAGGAAAGGAGACACCAACGTTCGAATTTCATGTGACATAGATGCGAGAAACTCGCTCTTCAGTTTACTAGCCTCCTTCGCGGCACTCTCGTTTGTAGCCAAGATTTGATTTTCCCGTTGCCGTTTTTCCAACTCTATGCTCGCAGTATGCACCTCCGTAGTATCCAAGGATACACCTATGATACCTGCAACAAAACTGTTGTCGTATTGCCCGGCGCTACCTTTTTTGCCCAGGATAGGCACGTACTTTGTCTTAAACCACCGTCCATTAAGTTCTGTTTCTGAATATAGTAAATTATCTCGACCCTTGAGAATACTCTCAATGGGGTGTAAGAACTCTGGGCAATTCTGGAATAGGTTATAAATGTCTGTCCCGATGTAAGATTCGGCTTTTTCGTGAAGATCCCATATGATTGATCCTTCGAGCAACGTGATATTACTATTACGGTCAATCGCCCACAACGTCATTTGTGAGTGCTGAAGAACTTCTTGTAGCTGTGTTCTTGTACGACGAGCTTCGGAACGAGCCTCTACAAGATCGTGTATGTCTGTACAAGTCCCATACCATTTGATAATCTCGCCTGACCGGGGGTCTCGAAGTGGTAGTGCTCGGCCAAGCATCCATCTCCACACTCCATCGTAACGACGACAACGGTATTCTACGGCGTAGTCTTGTCCTGTCTCAAGGCAGCGTTTCCACTCTTTTGTTACTAAAGGCATGTCTTCCTATTAAGGAAAAGAAGATCTGGTTAATAACTCTGGACGATGTCAAGCCGACAGACAATTTGTAAAATAGCAAGGAAAGGAACAATATCGGACATAGAGTGCTATTTAAAGCGTGATCTGGGGGTTATTACGGGATGAAAAGGTTGTTTCCAGCCCTAGAGAAATATTAGCCTTATTTCCCCTGATGAGTGGGCGGTTGCCAGAAGACCGTTACCATTCCAAGTGACTCCTCCTTTGTAAGGCCGGTGTAGTCATACCATCTTTTTGAATAGTAGTCGTGAAACCCATCAGGTCTTGTAGTCCATATCTATAACAGAGCCCGGTTAATCACTCTACTTCAAATGAATGATTAAAATGCGTATTTAAACATATAAACTTACCAACTGGGGCATGCAATCACACATAGTCATAAACCTTAATTCATTCCTTTCCTCTTGTGTCACAAGCTTCTCCTGATATTCCGTGATGTCCCTCAACCAAACCAGACCACCAAGAAACTCCCCGGTGCTATTGTCATAAATCCCATCGCCATGGGCGTCGAAGACGACCTTTTTACCCTCTCGTGAATACATACCAAATCGCCTAGGCTCGATAGCTTTCTTAGTCTTGACTAATTTAATTAGTGGGTATTCGTCCACATCCAACTCCCGCTCAAAATCCTCCGAGTATATCTTGTACCACTTCGCCATATCGTCGAGATGAAAAGTATAAGTATCCTTATCGGAACGCGACACCCCTTCTGCTGCACGGTTCGTAAATCCCATAGAACCATCGTGCCACACCCCAAACACAGGAATCTCCATTGCATCAAGGACTGCATCCTTCATTCGCATCATCTTCTCGAGGATAGACGGCGCCGTTGATATATCTGAACATGCTGGAGCACCCATTGGTAATAGAGCAGACCCAAGTCTTGCTGGCTGTGGATCCACACGTGCAGAACTCATTTTTGGGAAAAAAGACCCATCGACAGCGGTTGGTGATAATGGTGACGCCATGGATGTGAAAGTGAGTGTGAAGTACCTCACAGAGTCAAGAATCCAGATAGAAACTATCATCTTGGCCTGGATTTGCGGGGGTCGTGGGTATTGATCTTCTTCCCTATTTTCGAAGCGGCTTAATGATACGTCCAAAGCCACATCTCGAACCGGGTGTCCACGCAAAAGAGGTGGCACATCAGAAGCCGGGGAAATAGCCCCTGCCATGTTTATTAAAGCGTTTGCATTCGCGAATCCATCCTCGTCCCCAACCATGTCCTTCGCTAGAGCCTCTAGGAATAGCTCCCAGCTAACCCATAGCGGGCTGTTGCGTTGTAGTATATTGACACCCAATTCAGACAAATTCTTCCCTTGTAACAGCTCAGTAATTGATGGGCCTGACTGTTCCTTAGGCTGCCCCAGAGCGAGCCTATTCACAGAATGATTCGGTGGCTCCAGCCCCAATAGCCTCCCCATAGCTTCATTTGCCAGGACCACAGTCTTTTCGTTGGAGAGCACCAGCAACGGGGTCGGCAGGAATTGCAGCGCAGTAAATGCCAAAGACGCCCCTGACATTGGTAGAGGAACCGTAGGAGCTGGGTGACTTATCGGGTGCGTCCTTACTGTAGGAATCTCTCTATTAGAGGAGTGACGGTAAGGGAACGTAGGGAGAGGAACAGAATCCCGAGTTCCACGAGAAGGAATGTCGGACCCATTGTCCCCGGCTAGACCGGTGACAGATGCACCTTTTGCGGAACCATCACTCTTGCCCGTTAATGTTGACGCTGCCCCCCCCAACCCCGTTGTCGCCATCACTGCCTCTCCGTGCAACCTAGCGCGATTATCAGAAACGCGGACCATCGTGATGAACCCCGGGGAGCCGACAAATTCCCTTCCTATTCGGAATTGCTTGTGCGTAAACTCACCCACCAGTGGTGGTGGGAACCAACGCAAGTGTAATCGATGTTTTGTTAGGTGTATAGTGGTAGTAGCAAGTCATGTAAGAGTGAGAGAATATCTGGTAAGTATCCTAGGCCCTTAGTCGCCCCGTAACAGTACGAGTTTGTGCCGTTTGGCTGCAGCAAACCGGCCGCTTGAACGAACCTGTTTTTTGCTTTCGTCTAGGTGCTAGAAGATGTGGGGACTGTCCTTGTCGAGATTGCCAGTTACATAAGACAGTGTGTCGATCCTCGCTTCTCCAGGGTGCTATCGATGGTGATCTGCGGCCGTTTAGATACTGGGACAATCTCAAAGGGTCTGGGGGGTATCCCTTTTACGTTAATTATGGTGGATATCCTCGAGATTCCACAACAGTGAGGGGGGGGGGAGTGATTAGGGAAGCTCGTGGGTCGACCCTATTCCCATGCACGTGGCGAGTGCTTCCTTTCTTCTACTCTGGATCACTGCTTTGATCAGACGGACAGTACAGCGTAATGCCACAAAAACGGGTAAAATGGGCTATGTAGGGGACCCAGACTTGAGAGGCGCTAGCCACGGGGGCTCCAAGATTGACAACTCACCAGTCACTAGAAAGACAACGGTCAACAATTTGAGAAACAGGCACTTGCCCGCTGAAGCCGTCTAGGTTACCGTGAAGCCCTTGAAGTTCGTTTTATTCTGTATGTCTCTGCTCCTGAACCCCCTCACCTTATCCACCCTCTGCAGCTCGCCTGCCCGCGCCGAATCCGCGGACTGCAGCTCCCACCATCCACGGCACCGGGCCACACAAATGTTCGCCGCAGTCTTGGCACCCCGCTCACCCATCTAAGCCTAAATCGAAAACCGGCCAAAGCCCGTCAACGATGTGTCTGCGTCAAACATGATCCACAGCCCTGCAAACCTTCCAGGGCCCTGGATATTTAATCAGATCTAAAGACCTTTTAGCGCGTTGGTTGTGCAATCCTTTCCGGATCGTCATCGCCTGACGGTGGCGGCAAAGCTTCTAGAGCCGGGTTCATCTGCAGTTTCCCATGCAGAAGCAACATCGAAAAGCTCCCCCATGATCAGAATTCGGCAAAGTGCGAAATAGCCTTCCCTTTGACTATCCAGGCTTGTACCACCACCAAGCCAGGGTCAACAATCTGCTGGTGGCTTTAGGGAGTATTGTTGGACGATCCGTCCGATTCCCGTAGACTATGCTTGTGATGTTTGAATCGGGCGTGTGCTCGACACTGGAGTACTATTGTGACTTTGCAGGCATAAAAACCTGGACGTGCAAGCTGACCAGCCGTTGGCTAATCTGCTGAGCTGGGGGTGAGAAAAAGGTTAATTCAGGACCCTTTCCTGCTGCTGTAGGGTATTTGCTAGCACGGAAGCAGCAACGCGGCAGCCTCTGTGTCTGCGTCCCGCTGGACGTTGGATATGTAATCGATATCCCGCGCTGAATAGGGGGAGGGGTGAGGGATGGGAGTTGGAATAGGTCATGCTACCGTGGATAATGTTACGCTACGCCATACGGCCTATGACTCGAGGGCCTACAAGATAACTTGCTATAGGCATTCCATCTATCACAGCCAATATAGGTCATGTGATGAACATGGACGTATTTGAGTATGATCTGACCTCTACTTGCTTTGACACGGTGATTAGACTATGATGGAACAGAGAGGATATCTGGCCTGTATTTCTCTGTGATGTCACACCACGTGAGCCCCACGATAAGGTTTCGGGAATCGGAGAACCGCCCTCCCCAAAGCTTATTTCTAATGCAACCAACTCGTCATTCCCCCAGGACCCTTGGTTTAGCACACCGCTGTCATCATCATCATGATCATCGTCATCGCCATGCCCATCACCCCCCCGCAGTATCACCGCACCTCGCCGCCGGTCCTGCCATATATGGCCGCAACCGAGCCCTACACATGCCCGGCACCCGGAATCAAGTTGAGCCCTGGCCAATGTATTCATACTCAGCTTACCTAGCTCTGTCTATCGGTCCTATTCTCTTAGCAGCCTACCCGAGCAGTATATAGAAACAAACTCCCTAGACCTCTGGTGTGCCGGCAAAAATCTATACCTAGGTGAATTCCTGGAGAGGTGGCACCGAACGATCCTGGAAATTAATTCTTAGCTACTCATAATGTATCACTCGGTCTGATAGGTACCACTGTGGAAGACCCCCCCCCAAGTAGTAGTAGTAATACATGTCCACTCTGTTTTCTACACATTAACCTATCCCACGAACCGCCATCTGATTAATGCTCCATCTTATGTACTTGTTGAGGGAGACACTGAAAAAGTACTATATACAGGGTATATAAGTAATTTTTGCATAGATGAGGCGCCCAAGCACAATTAGCGGCTTTCTGGTCAAATCTCCACAGACAAATATCAGATACTCAGGTATATAGGTATAGCCTGAGAACATCGGCTAGTGGTTCAATCAAGCAAGTACTCTAGGCTATGCCTATTCTAGCTACTATCAAATACTACATAGGTGATCTACTACTGGACGTTTGAGTAACCTGTCCACATGTATCTAGTAGCTATAATGCAGGGGTTCCATGTGCTCTAGAATATTCTTCATGGCTCCCGTTTTGTTTTACCTCCACAGATCTTTTAGCTATCTCTCGGTTTTCACTCCGAACCTCTATATCCCACGATAGTCATCTCGGAAAACGCCTCCAAAAGAATACATCTTCCCGCTATTCCCCTAGTTTATCCTTTATGTAAAACTCATCTTAAGGTTTCTCCCAATGGTTTATGATAACTCTATCATATTACTAATTACACTATCACTAGCTTATATGCACGACGTGTCTCTTCGCCGGCCCTCTTGCACTTTCACCTCGTTATTATGGGCCCAAGCTCTGCAAACCGGACCTGAAAGATCAACTACACCCCTGTAATCCAGGATCATGCCTGTTTCTGCCCAGAGAAGAGTAAAACTATAGCTGCAAAACGACTATACTTACCCTTTATTGCCCCAATATACCCTCGCATTGGTTCTTCGTACTATGCACTTTTCGACCTATTCTATTCCTTGGTTTGCATACCCGTCGATTCACAAGTGTCCAAACCTACCACCCTTGCTTTCTAGCTATGTGAGCTATCATGTAGGTGGGAAACAGGCTTGATCGTCTGGTCCCAACCAATTTCCCATATCGGACCATCTCGGGCCGTTTCCCCTCTCCCTATAGCGTACCTAATGCTGCGGATCTTTCTGCATTATTTGCTATGGGCCTTAATCCTTCGGCTGCAGGCGAGTTGTTACTGCATATATATTCCTGGTTAGCGATTATCCTGCCAATCCGCTCATACTATTCACCCTACGTTAGATCCCTAATCTCAGCCTTTTACCGTCCGTTCCCGGGCCACCGATGTGCATTTTGTTCTGCAATCCTTGTTGGGCTACCCAAACACGAACCATATAACCCACCTCTATCATAGTGAGACATCTTGGCTGGTCTTGAAATATGAATCTACGGCAACACTACCCTATTCCTTACCTCAGGTATCCAAGTGTTCAACCACCCCATCTCCAACTCCGGCAGGCCGTATAGCAGAAGAAATCGTATAGATTGAGAGCATCTCCCTTGCTGCCACGACTACATTCCTGCATTATTAGGATTTAAGCATAGAATTTCGTGTTGAGGATCCTGGTGAGCGCTCGGTTAAGAGGTACCAGTTGCGTGCGTTTACCAGCAATTATTTGAATAAGTAGATAGTTCCCTATAAGGTAAGTAAGTACCGGAAAATGCAAGTGTCGTTCTCACCGATCAAGCCGGCACTTTACTCGCTCGGGGTGGGTACATCCAGTGGTGACTCTACCTAGAACGGCATTATCTACATAGTACCCTGGTATCACAACCTATAGACTCAAGCTATGTGTAACATATAATCTTGAACAGCTTGTTTCCGCCCTAAACCTAGCTATAAGGCTATCAAAAATACAGAACACCTAGCGTGTACATCGCCCGGACATACAAGAAAGATACCTAAGAACCTAGGATTAGGCAACCCAGAGTCTACAAGGGCAGACTAGCTATCCAGATGATCAAACTCCCAATAGAGAATTAGATTAGACCCAAGCATCTCACTACCAAAATATTAGTATAGGACTATAATATTCTACTTCCGGGGACATCTCAGTACTAGGTATATCTAATCATGAGAGCGTACTGACGGATAAAGAGATAACCACACTTATCCCCACGTGATCTACTCAATCTTCGGCAGCAAATACCCCTCGGATAATACAAGGCTTGTGACTTATGACGTTACTGCCTCGATTACTAACGGCTGGTGCCTAAAGATTAGTGGGCACGATGGAGCATACAAAGGTGATCAACCTAAGACTACGCCAGCGCCTCTCAAAATTGATAACGATAGCGTGACTTTCTCTGTAGATTACCAATATCTTGTTTCTTGTAGAGACTACCCAGATGCTTGGAAGTGAAAGTTAGTGCTTATAGAGCCTCCATTGGCGAATATTTCCTTTGTTCGAAGATACTTGACTCATGTGGCCGAATCGAAGCCGCCCGCCTAAATAAGGGAATGATCTGAGAACCTGTCAATATTAAATTCTCGACCCTGTACCTAGCTAGGCATCCTGGCAGTATTCTACACGGTTGAGCAAGGACTCTTACCAGTTAGTACACGTCCTTTGTAGTTCGTAGATCCATCTCCTTCTCTAGGCGGGCGGCTTCAAATTCGGCCACATGAATAGGGTTACACATATTCTAAGTATCCACTCAAATCAGCTACTACAGCGGATCTAGTACTGCATGAACAAATCTTAATTAGGGTTCCCCACAAAAAAAAATTTCCGGTGACTTTAAACTTGATCTGATGCCCTTGTATATTTATTCGATATATCTGTTTCTTGTTTTTTCTCCTAGGTATCATACTGGTCATACTAGCTTACGTAGATTTAGTAAGGATATTTCTTGTAAGACAGTAATACCTAGGCATCTTCAACTTGGACCCTGTGGCTGCCAGGAAATTATATAGTGCAAAAAGGGAACTGTGATCAGCCGGTTAAATCGTGAAGTGCTCACAAAATCCCACCCTCCCGATTATCTTTTGGAGGCTGTGAAGGTCTCCACCTCTCTATGAATGGTTAGAATGTTCTAGACTGCTTACAGAGTTATTTGAAGGAAGTGATTCTTACCCAATATGTATTTCCATTCTCACCCCCCTCCCCGGTGGATAATGCGAGTGATATTTTGTGATTATATATCGCTATAAAATAGTATTTAATATTATTAATGACTACCGAGTCTCTCACTCTAAGAAAACCAGTACCCTTCGATAGAGAACTGGGTAGGTGCTATAGGAACTCTGCTACGTACGTCCGTGAAAAAAGTGGGATATGCGGTTACTATTAGAGCTATCTTTAATGGCCATGCAATGCCATAGAGACACTTATGGTATAATAATTTATCTTAGTGTTATTATTTTTATACGTACTATATTAGAAATGCTCGCATATGTATCTTGCTACTATAAAAGCGAGCCGTCGTTCATATTTACGCTGTTTGCATCTAGAAATCTGGTGCTGCTGGCATGCAAGAAAGCGACTATGTTATATATAAGTATGCTAGATTCCCTATATCGGTATCTATTGTTCTTTCATTTGGATCCCGAAATAAATATAGCTTCTAATTTAGAGGTCGATGTAGCCCGGGAGTTTAGGTCATCGAATAGGATTGTTTGGTGGAATCATGGGCAAACAAAAACAAGCAATTGATTTAAATATCCGTTTTACATTATATATCTGACCCTCATGTCATATTTAATAATGCTTGAACTATGTCTTTATTCTATATTCTATTAGCACATCAATAACAGATGACCATCCTACAAATGGATATACATAATCAGGCCGTGAGCTTTTAGACCTGCCAGCGAACTTACTAATCCCTTGAGTGCTCTTTGGGAAGTAGAGGAGCTCTAACACTAGCCTTGGCGAACTTTAGTTCTTGGGGGCCGAAGAGATAGTGTGTGGTTCAAATACTATCAGGGATAGAAGCCACCACCGCGTCCATGGGGTAATGGGTAACATCCTGAAATGAACCTCACCAGATGACGAAAAACGGACCGAGGTGTATGGGGGGTCCAGTTCCCCTTGGGTATGGTCCTTCTCTCTTCTCCATTTTCTTTCTTGTCGGGCTCGGGAAGAGTGTAAAGTTCATGGTGAATAAGACTTAAATCCCCTATAACGATACAGAAATGTAGGGGGGCATAACTAGCGCTCTGGATATATAGGATATATGAAGGGTATAGCTCTTCTATGTATCCAATATATGTAGGGGTATGGAATTTCTTTCTTTTTATTTATATTTATAAGAGCTACTGGTCTCGAAGTAGTAACTAATTGCACATTTACTGTAAAATAGAGACGAAGATCATGGTTATACTGTTTTCATCTATACGTCTGGTGCTACTGGCATGTAAGAAAGTAACTATACATTGAAGGTGCTAAATATACGAGATTCCTCACATCAATATCTATTGTTTTACGCTGATTCCGAGGTGGACACATTTCTACTGCAGAGGACCGGGTAGCCCGATATACAGTGTGGTCATCAAATAGGATCATATGATACAATAATGACCGAAGAAGCCAAGCACACAAACAGGCAATTGATCAAATACTCATTCTACGTTGAATATCAGGTAATCCTCATGCGATTTTACGTAACTTTTAAACTACCTCTCTATCTCGAGCACATAATATACGCGCACAATAGTGGTAGATGCCCACCCTACATGTACCAATACATAGCTATCCTATGAACTACCAATGACCATGTCAATCTCTAGTGTGTGAGGCTCCATGTATTACTGAGGGCTTCACTACTGCCTGTTCTTAGCGGAAATTAGTGTCCTGGGGGGTTCACATGTTGCACGGAATAGGAGAGCTTGTACTACGTCCATTGCCCAATGGGTAACATTCTTTGATGAACCTCACTAGGTAGTGAAAAGCGGATCAGAAGGTACGGGGGGTCTAATTCTCCTCGGGTGTGAGGCTTTTGTTGTTTGATATTTTGATTATTTTTCGATCTCTAGAAGAAGGGGACAATTGACGGTAAATTAAGTTGAATCTTTCTATAAGGATAAGAAAATGAAGAGGGCTATGACTGGCGTTCTTGATATAAATAGGGTAAGTAGAGGAATATAGCTCTTCCACGTATGCATCTGCTTTAGAGTACTGTATGGAATTTTCTATATCGGTCTATGTGTTTTGTTTTGTTTTGTTTTGTTTTATTTGAATTTTATAAGAACGGCTGATCTCGGAGGTATGAAAGCAGCAATGGATCAGTGGTGTATTTACTGTGTGTGAAGAGAATTATCTCAAAAAGACCCAGTGCCATACTAGCTTTACTAAAGAAAAGTTTCTAAAGCATAAATCATAAGTTTGTTCCTTGTAGGCATCTGGGCGCCCTTTATTATCACCTAGTACATTACACATATATGTAACATAATCCCTTGACCCAGGTTTCGATTGTACATCCAACTAGAGTACTACATGTGCTGACCTCCATGCATGCAGTTTAAACATATACGTCATGACTAGGAAGACATTGCCAAGGTTTATCTGCTCATTGTGTTTTTTCCAGAGTAGAATATTGACAGAACCTATAGCGTAGGTGTTGCTAAGTCGGGCCCAATTAACTGGCGTCATAAGTCTTGCTTGACCCCTACCCGTGTTGGGGGTATATCTTATTAATTTTGGGGGGTTGGTTTCCGGAATAAATATGATTGAGGAGGTGGTATACACATGTAGGATAGAGCTCTGGTGATAAGATGTACGGGTTGACCTCAAGACCCCCGCTATCACCTTCTCAGGGCCAGGGTTATCCGTAATGCCAACACCATGTACGTACAAGCGCTGGAGACGAGAGTCTGTCAAAGACAACCCCTGCTGGCTAGGCGCCTTTGTCATTTCCCATGTCTTGGATATAGTATTAAAGATAGATACCGCCAGTGTGAGGCTCTTGTCATATGCGGGAGTGCTGCATGAGGAGTCCAGTGCCCCACCATGAGATGAGGTACTACACAGGCATGTATTCTGGTGTACGCGTTCCGAGGTTGTGTGAGATCCTCTTGTTTATCCCCTTCCCCTGCACTGTGGCGAGATCCCCCTTATCGCCCCTTCTGGGTATGTATTCTACTGTCTACAGCTGTAGATATATCCTGTCTGTTCATCCTTCTCACCCCTCCTGCTTATCCTCTTATCCTTTCACCCTCCTTCCCTTCTCATCCTCTCATCCTTCTATTCTCATCCCTATCCCCCCACTACTCATCCCTTACAACTACTCAAACCCTAACCCTCAACCCCTTAACCGTAATCCCTAACCCTTATTTCTCTCGTCTATCACTATTTCGTCATCGTCATCTCTTCATCTCTCATCCACTCCAAAGACCTCTCTACAGATACCCAGGCTGAGAGGACACAGTAATTAATATCATATCATTCATCCAGTTCAGCCAGTTACTCCTTCGTGCTACCATCACTGCTACAGGCCTCTAAGGCTGCCATCTCAGCTGCCATCTCGGGCCTTTGTATCGATAAACTAGAGAGAAAGAGCTTCTACTCTGTCCAGCCCATCTCTACGATGGGTTTCTCACGCTCTGCGCGGATCATCACTTTGCTAGTGATTGATTCGCTATTCTTCTTACTCGAGATCATTGTCGGTTACTCGGTGCATTCTCTCGCCCTGGTGGCGGATTCATTTCACATGGTACGTTGACCTACACTGTGGCCATCTTGGAAAATTGCTGACCGTGATCCATTGCAGCTGAATGATGTCTTTTCGCTACTCGTCGCGCTCTGGGCGATAAAGCTCGCAAAGCAAAAATCTACTTCGAACTACACTTACGGGGTTTGTTCCGGCGCTCTTTATCTAGTGGGGGGTATCACGGCTGATTTTTTTGTGCTCCCATAGTGGCAACGCGCGGAAGTTCTCGGAGCCCTCATCAATGGTGTTTTCCTTCTCGCCTTGTGCTTGTCGATTTTCCTCGAAGCTATCCAGCGGTTCTTTGAGCCCCAGCAAGTTGCTCAGCCCGTGCTTGTGCTCGCTGTCGGGAGTGCTGGATTGGCGTCAAATATCCTCGGCCTGTTTCTGTTCCACGACCACGGTCACTCCCACGGCGGTGAGGGTCACGTCCATTCCCATGCCAACGGAGATGTTGAAGCACTTGCCGCTGTAATCGAGGGACACGAGCACCACAAGCATACACACGGTCTACCCGGTCATATTCATGATCCAGCTGAAGACGATGAAGGCGACATTGAAGATATTCTCCCTGCCACCGTTGTCGCCCGTGTCGCCTCTAGATCCGATCAAGGTCCTAGATCCATTCACAAACACAAGAGGGACAGAAGTAGACAAGCACGCTTCGCATCTCCGGTAACCCACATCCACGTTCACCCCGCCCGAAACCGACAAGAGGTCATCGCTGCAGCGGTTAGCGACAATGAAGCAGCTTCTGGCGGCTCATCGGAGGATGACGCAGACGATGAGACTTCACCACTTGTGGCAAAGACCGGTGACTCACCTTCAAAATCTAGCACCAAGAACCGCAGACGCTCTTACTCCCATACTGGCCATAACCACACTAAACCGAAACCTCAAAGCTCTTCTGGACACTCTCATGCGAACCTTAACATGCGTGGTGTATTCCTCCATGTCCTTGGTGATGCCCTCGGCAATGTTGGTGTTATGGTTGTTGCGCTGTGCTTGATGTATCTCCCAGAACAGTATAAATGGAAGGAATATCTCGATCCGTCAATCTCACTGATCATTACCGTCATCATCTTTTCGTCTGCTTTGCCGCTGGTTAAATCTGCTTCCAAGATTCTACTCCAAGCCGTACCTACCGGTATCTCACTCGAGGAGGTCAAGGAAGACATTGCAGACATCCCGGGTGTTGAGTCCGTCCACGAACTTCACATCTGGCAGCTTTCAGATGTCAAAATGATTGCGTCTCTCCACATCCAGATCGCGTTCGACCCGGACCAGGGTGGACGATACATGCAACTCGCACGCTCGATCAGAACCTGTCTCCATGCTTACGGCATTCACTCGTCGACAATTCAGCCAGAGTACACCAAACCTGCTGGCGGTGAAGTTATTGCCGCGGATTTGAGTCCTGGTAACGCTGGTGGGCCTTCAGCAGGGTATGGTACGATTGGAGAGGGAAGCCGAGCGGGAAGTGTCAACGGCAGTGGAAGTGAATCCGCGTGTTTGTTGGAGTGTGGAGATGGGTGTGCAACTGTCAAATGCTGCGGACCTGTTGGGGCAGGCACCACAGATGCAGGTCATGGGCATTCTCATTAGCGGGTTTAAGCAAAGGGAGTCATTATAGATGGGATAAGGGAAGCGGGATATGCTAAAGATACCTTATATTATTTTACGGGTGGCCTTTTCATTCTTGATGTTTTAATACCGTATACCATATGGGATATAGTTATTGACATATTTCAATGGTTTTATTCTTTCGTGCAGTGCAGCCTTTCCTGGTGTTGATAATTAAGGCTGCTTCTCGACTTTTCAACAGACGTTCAGCTAGGTATTGCGTGGGATTGAGACTTTTTCTTCACGAGGTGTGAGTACATACTTGAGTATTGGGAGTAGATGAGGTTTTCCTTGCGTTTATGTTGTACACTATGTTTTCATTACTGGCTTAACAGGTTAATAGAGTGGTTAAGGCAATAGAACGAACACGTCATGTAGAGTAGAATTCAAAATTCATTTCTATCACATTTGAGCCCTTCCATTCAATCACCAAAAGGTAGACATTGGAGGAATTCAAATCCATAGGATATCACTTGATCCCGAGTATTAACCTTTATTGAACCAAGGTCCCTAAATAGGCATCTCGGCAATAAGCAAGCCACTTAGTGGCCTGATATCCATGAGATCTCGGGGATGAGAAAGACTAGATTACCAGACCACCAGACCACCTAGCCTGACTGCTAGTCTCCGAGTCAGACTCGGAAGTTCGGCAAAGAGACGATCAATTAACCAAGGCCTCTACCTCCCCGAAAATGTTGGAATAGAGGCTAGTATACCATACACTATGGGACTTTAGTCTATGAAATAGATGACTTTGATAAACTAGGAGCCTATATAGGGGCTCTAGAAGAGAGAACTATCTAAGTATACAGTATACCTATTTTTTAGTTCTTTATTTAATAGGCCTATTTCCGAGAGTTTCAAATTCTAAGAGTCTTATCAGGGTACGGTGGCGGTGATATTGTAGATTGGGGGTATGAAGTACTGTGCGATGTCTCTATTACCTGCTACTGGCTCTAGATTCTACTCGGGGTGTCCCTGTTGCTTGCATAAGTGAGTGTCTTTTTAGTCCACTGCTCTAGGGTGGCTTATCATAGTCAAGTATGTATTCCTTGTATATTTCTGCTTGATTTTGAATTTATCCTGTTTTAGATGTATTTTTCGGGAGTGCACTTTAGCGTCATGTAACATCACTCGACTATACATGGACCTCTGACCTATTATTAACACTGCTTGGTGGATATAATCGCTTTACGCGTACTGATTTTTTAATAATATAAGAGAATGCTCAATCTTTAAGCACAAATGCTGCTGAGAAGCGGGTCAGACCGCTATGCATTCGATGGACTGGATAGGCCCTCCATATACATGGTCAATTAACGTTATGAGATATATGGAGAAGTGGTGTCTTATTTCTAGAGAACGGGGCACTTTATTACTTACAGTACAACGATAAACTAGGATAGCGCTACTAGAAAGGCAAGAACTGTCCCACGATCCCTGAATTATGGCCTGCCATGTTCATGAAAAAAATTCGCTATATTCCAATAATACACGAGCTCGCTAATACAAAAACCCAAACCTCATAAATAATTGCATATCTAGACTAATTACCCAATACCTTGGTACTGGTACTGATAAACTAGATAGTCTGTAAGCCAGAATCTATCTAGGAACATATCCAATTCTGGTAAAAGTAAAAAAGCTTGCGAAAAGAAATCCGATACTGAAAAGAACAGATAGAAGTCCCCTCTTTGAAAAGCCCTCCAACCTCCTATTCCCCCAAAGTACCAGCTATCTTATCAAAGTCCTGAAAAACGAAAGGCCTCTGTCCGAAATTGGCATATATCTGTGCACCTGGGCCTTGAACACCAATCATTGGGTACAGCTGGCCACAAA
The DNA here is from genome assembly GCA_033030425.1 of Verpa conica. Classification (NCBI taxonomy): domain Eukaryota; kingdom Fungi; phylum Ascomycota; class Pezizomycetes; order Pezizales; family Morchellaceae; genus Verpa; species Verpa conica. The sequence goes on from JAUFSD010000012.1 coordinate 119,775, forward strand.
GGCTATGAGTGATAGTATCTAACCCACCTTTGGATTAGTTTTTATTCGATTAAACGACCAGGCTAGCGATTGGGGATAATCCTGCAGAAACAATGGTTGGCTTACCTAAAGCTTCACCATTCTTTGTAAAGATAACAGCGGAACGATCAAAATTCACACCACACCCAACTACATCACCACTAGAAAAGGTCTCTGCATATTTCTGACCATGGCCACTTCCTATATATCTATTACCATCATCCCCGTGGTAGCCAATGGAGTTAGATGCCCAGCCGGGCATTATTTCAAGGTCTGTAAAGCCTCCGGAAAGCCCAATACCGATTGCACTAGGTGAAGGCCTCCATGTCAGCTTGAGCAAAATTAATTAATACAATGGTTTCAATGCGTACCCTGTTTGACCTGGATTGATAATCTCAACTTCAAAATAGTAACTCTTCTCTGCAGGGATGGAGTGTTCGGCCCTGATGCAGAGTATCTGAGTCCCCCCGGCAATATCTTCACAGGGTACATTAGTAAATAGCCATCTTTAATCATTTAGGACTCTTACCAAGAACTGTGATGTATTGGTCATCTTTTGAAAGCTCCATATGGGTAGACTTATCAGCTTGACTCCAGCATGACGGGGCTAGGGTAGCCAGTTGATCGATTTTAGGAAGCACAGATCCATGTTTCGATAGTCGCTCGATTACTTCCGGGTGGTTATTCCTCCAAGCACATACAATCGGTGACCACCCGCTCCCATCCAACAAATTATGATCCGCTGCATGTTTCAACAAAAAGTCTACAGCATCCAGTTGGCCATGGGAAGCTGCAACATGAAGCGCCGTAGAACCCCGTGATAGGCGCATTTGTAGATCTATCCCAAGGCTGGAGAGCAGCTCAAAGATATCACAGCTCCCACTGATTGCGGCGAGGCGTAATAATCCTCCGTAGGTGTCGTTACTGTAGTTCAGAACCGCATCTTTCAGTTGACCCGTAGGAGAGAACCTAGTCAGAAGACACCGAACTACAGAAGCGTGGTTTCCAGCTATTGCTGCTTCGGTAACGGTTTTATCGGTGCCCAAGAGCTTACTCTCAATATCTGCACCCTTTTCGAGAAGCAAGCTGACGATCTTATCCTGTCCTGCTTTGACTGCTGCATGTAGAGCCGTACCGACGGTGTTGTTGGGTTTTTCGATATCTGCCCCTCTTTGTAGAAGCAAACCAACTACCTCGTCGTGTCCCTGCTCTGCTGCTAAGTGTAAAGCAGTGTTTCCAGTACCGGAAAGCATACTTCCGATATCCGCGCCCTTTTCAAGAAGCAAATCGACCACCTTTTCATGTCCCTTAAACGCTGCTAAATGTAGTGGAGTATATCCGGGGGCGGGGAGACACCTAACTCCGGGATCTGCTCCTTTCTCCAGAAGCAAACTCACAATCGCGTATTGCCCATCAAGTGCTGCTATATGTAAGGCGTTCTTGCCATAGTTGTTGACCTTTGCGATGTCTGCTCCTTTTTCTAATAACACACTGATCACTTTGTCGGAACCTTGGTCTGCTGCTATGTGTAAAGCAGTGTAACCATTATTTGAAACCGTACTTTCGATATCTGCCCCCTTTTCAAGAAGCAATCTAGCTGTCTCGTCGAATCCCGAATGCGCAGTCAGATGCAGGGGGGTGTAACTTGTCTCAGAGAGCCTGCTTTCAATATCTGCTCCCTTTCCAAGAAGCATAATAACTATGTTATTGAATCCCCGTTCCGCTGCTCGATGTAGGGGGGTGTAGCCAGACCTGCTCCCAATATCTGCCCCATACTCAAGAAGCAAACTAGTCATTTCATCGTTCCCACTAATCGTTGCTACATCTAGGGAGCTAAGATTGTAGTCGGTTAGTTTTTCTATATCTGCTCCTTTTTCCAGAAGTAAGCTAGCGGCTCCGATTTGTCCTTTGACCACTGCTAGATGTAGAGGAGTATAGTCGCTATCGCTGAGCTGGTCGATAACTGCTCCCTTTTCCAGAAGCATACTGACGATATTGTCGTATCCCCGCCCTGCTGCTACGTGGAGGGGAGCAAGGGTTGAATTGAGCCTGTTTTCGGTATCTGCTCCCTTTTCAAGAAGCACGCTGACTGTTTTTTCGTCCGCCCCTTCTACCGCTATATGCAGAGGAGTGTAGCCATTTGAGTCCTTGCATTCGATGTTTGCCCCCTTCTCAAGAAGAAACCGAACTGTGTGATCATTTCCCCCAAGCGCCGCCATATGCAGTACAGTCCGATCATCAAAACCAGCCATTGTACTTTCGATATCTAGGCCTTTTTGCAAGAGGATTTCCGCCATTTCATTGAACCCAAAGAACGCTGCTGTGTGTAGGACATTATTGCCAGTCTCGATGATCTTTTGTTCGATATCTGCTCCCTTTTGTAAAAGCAACTTGACTATTTCGACGAATCCCTTCCGTGCTGCTAGATGCAGAGGGTTAGGCCCAGTTCCGGTTCTACTTTCGATATCTGCCCCCTCTGCAAGAAGCACGTTGATTGTCGCTTGGTTCTCCGCAAGTACTGCTAGATGTAGAGCAGTTTCGCCGGTATCGGGGACTCTACTTTCGATATCTGCGCCTTTATCCAAGAGGAAACTGACTATCTCGTTGCGTCCCTGGCTTGCAGCCGCGTGGAGAGCAGTGTGTCCCGTATCCAAGTCCCTACTTTCAATATCGGCGCCTTCTTCGAGAAGCAGTTTTATATCCTCTATGGATCCGGTAGAGGCAGCGCGAACCAGCACAGCATCACCCTTCGGTTGATTAATAATCTCTATTAGTTTAAGCGTTAGTAAGTAGCCTCTCACAATTATAGATGAATTATTTCATTACCTTGGAGTGATAGCTTTTGCGCTTGCAATGCGTTTATGGACTCCTTGATCTCATCATCCTTGAGGTCCTTGCCTGGCGTAAGGATTACCTTCAACTGTTCCAACTCGCTGTGGCAGGTATTGAGGGCCGCCGCGACCGGGGCCAAGCCAATATCCACCCCACCGTTACCTTCCGCTTGGCTTAGCTGCGTGAGTACGGATTCTAGATCCTGGAGCTCTTGTACCAGGCTCTGGGGAGCATCTGCGATTTCCTTTATGAGGCTCAATAGGGACTGGGCTTCCCCTAGGGTAAGGGTGACGATGCCAGGCTTTCCGGAGGCCACTGCAAGAACTTCCATGGTGAATATCGAAGGTAATACTAAAGCTTCAAGTTTTTGTAGGATAGACAGAGAGAGACGTGTGTAATACTGAATTGCTTGTTCAACAGAAATAGCACAAATAATTAAAAAAGAGCTGAGCTACAAAACACGCTCTTACATACACCTGACTCGGTGAAGATGACACCTGAATCCCGCTCTGTGCTCAATAGTGGCCGGTGAAGATGACGGTCTTGTACCTCCACATGTTTCGGGGGTAAATGAGATGTCCTGCTGGCGGGGGATGAGCTTGTTACAAGATAGACGGGCATCTCATTTACCCGACTACCACGAATGCCCAATAGAGGGTTGATATCGTGAGAAGCATGCCCCCTACTTAAGGTACTCTCGCTTATCTACCATTCCTACTGGATGGCTATGGGGAAGGTTACAGCCGGGTCTACAGTGACTCAACCACGGTCTATTCTAGTAGGATTATAGAATGCTCTAGAGTCAATTGCTGTGGAAGCTTCCTAATATGGATTTGTGAGGATACACGGTGCCTATGTCTGAGGATCCAGGTGAATCACGGGTTAGGGTCTTTGCTTCTCTCACTCTCCTAGAGAGTCGGGACCTCTTCTACTTCGTTAATTGCAGCCATTAGATGGGCTCTAAAGGCCAGATAGAGTAAGATTACGCTAAATTAAAGTGCATTGCAGAGCTACATGCTACATTCTACATGCCTAAATCTGATTTTATTTAACCAGCAGTAGACCAGGTACAGACATCTAGTCACCTACCCCGCTCACTCTAATGCTATCCACATTTCGTAGTTCTACTAGAAACTTCTAGGAATTTCTAGTATTAGTAAACACTTCTCTAAATATCTACATCTCCTACTCTAGAACCCTACCTCTTCTACTAATTCGCTGTAAATGGTATGGGCACGCGGTTAGCTATTATTGTACTAGTAATCAATGACCATGAGGCAATTAATAATCTATCTATACATATTAAATATATAAAACAGTTCTACCATCTAAATATCTTTCTAGATTTCCATCCCTGTACATCCAGGTATATGTTTATATCCTCCTACACCCATGATGAGATTTGTTAGAACCGGTGAGGTAATCAAAACAGTCCATACTTACGATAACGATACAATTATTTACCAGAAGTACGGAATGATTTGGGGGTACTCTTTTTCCTATGAGAGGGGGCAAACTACAGCAACTACCACTTGATATATTGACCAAGTAGAATGTTTAAGCTGTGTATGTGATTTCTGAGGTTATATGCTACTATAGTTTATTGCGCATTGTATCATGCAACCCTAAATTCAAGATTTGACTTTTATTTCTTTCAGACAACTCAAGAGTATAATACTCTCACGCTTCAGTACCCGCTTTCTTAATAACCCCATTCACCTCTCTCGAAGATGAGAGAGCCCCAATTCCAACAACCCTTTCGAAAGCCTGAGCCAAGTCCAACACTCTTCCATCATCCCCTGATCTACCTAAAAACGTAACTGAAAAGGGCATCTGAACCCCATCTAAATCGTACCATCCCGCCGGTACCGCAATTCCACAAAGATCAAGTACGTTTCCAAAATGCGTAAATGTGCCTACGATGGAGTTAAGTGTAATTGGATCTTTGAGGACCTCTTCAATAGTAGGGTGAGTGGGTGTTGTAGGGACTACAAGGATGTCGATACTAGATGCGCGGAGAGGGTTAAAAATTGTGTCATTGACCTTACGGGTGAGACTATAAAAGAATAATCAGTACTAGCATGATAGACCTAGACTTAGGGAATAAAGCGTACACTGTCATTTTCTTCAAATCCCTAAATACGTCTTCGGCACTGTTTCCTCTCTTCAACACATTACCAAAAAGCTCCCTAATAACTGGATGTAATCCATCCTTCTCCTTTTCGAACCATTCTTTCCCTGAGCCAGGCATTGCTGCAAGTCGCTCATTGACCAATGTACCATCATACAGAAGTTTGCCTGCATCCTCAAATAGTGACCAGTCTATTTCAGTCACCTCACCCCCAACTCCCTGTAATTTCGTGATAGATTCATAAAACAACTGGCGGAAGATAGGCGTGCACATAGCGACAGCTCCCGGGGGTGGTATCGCAAATCGGAATTTTTTTGATGCTAGACCAGTTGCATTGACATGCCGTAAAGGTAGGGACATTGGTGATTTGGAGTATGGGTCTTCTGGGTCATATCCGCGGACGTTATTCCATACCTCTCTAACATCTTTAATACCACCACGGCGAGTGGCCATAAATGAGATACAGTCGAGAGATTCACAAGCTTTAGCGACCCCAGAGAAAGAGACGGTTCCTTTTGTCGGTTTCCACCCAACAACACCATTAAAACCTGCTGGTACACGGCCAGAACCAGCAGTATCAGTTGCAATAGCAAATGATACGAGCTCTGAACCAACCGAGACTGCAGCTCCGGAAGATGATCCACCAGATATGTAGAGTGAGTTACAAACAGATGCAGGAATACCATATGGTGAGCGGCATCCTGTTAAACCAGTGGCAAACTGATCTAAATTCGTTTTCCCGATAAAAATAGCGCCGAGAGATACTAATTGGGTATATATCTTCGAGGAGCTGGTTGGTATATGAGATAGCGGTGGGCAGGCAGTGGTTGTAGGGATTCCTGCAACATCGATGCTGTCTTTTAGAGAGAATGGAACGCCGAAAAGGGGCGGGAGAGATGTGTGGTCGGGGTAACCCTTGAGAAGAGTTTCGGCGGCGTGGATAGCGATGTTCTGGGGGACAAGATGGATAAATGTAGAAGGGGTTTTATAAATATGGGCGTGGATTCTTTTATATAAATCTGTTATTACTGTTACTGGAGAGACGCCAGACCTATAAGTCTTGCGTAGTGAATCTAAATCTAGATAGCCGTTCCAGTCCTTATTTTTACCAGGTTTGGAGATATACTTTGCCTCTAGGCCAGAACTAGAAGGATTGAAGTCGGCACGAAGTGCAGAAATGAGGTCGTCGAGTCTAGCAACAAATCCAAACAACCCTTGCGCCCAATAAATCATCTCTAGTGATGATGTTTTGAATGTATCATTGTAGCCAGATGTACAATCTTCGATAATACCTAATAAGAGACAATAACTTTAGCGCATTACTAATGTAATAAGAGGGGAAATTCTAAACTTACAGCACTCGAATCCCCGATCATTAGCCTCCCTCACAGTGGTTGTAACACAACATTCAGTAGTAACACCACTAACAATAATATGGGTTATTCCATGGGCAAGTAATTGCTCATGTAACGTGGTATTCCAGAACGCTCCTTTCCCAGGCTTATCGATGACAACTTCCCATGGCTTTGGTGCACACTCATCGACTAGGTCATGACCATATTCCCCTCTAACAAGCAATTGACCCATCTTTGTTTTGTCCCCGATAACTTTGCTATGCTCAGAGTCCGGAGCCGCTGCCTGCCTTGTGAGCTTCGATGATGGGCAATCAGACAGGTCCCGGAGATGGCCTTCCCGTGTGTGAAAAACAGGCAAATTGAGTGCCCGAAAACTCTCTAAAAGCATGGAACATTTGGGAATAATGGACTGCACAGCAGCCAGGCGTGAACCTGATTGAAGGTCACCGAAGCCACCTGGGAGGAGGAAATCCCTTTGCATATCGATCATGAGAAGAGCAGTCGATATAGGGAATGTGTACGCATACGGTTTTGCTGGTATCGTTCTTTCTGTAGTGGCTAGCATGATTGTAGATTTAGGAGTTAGTTTTGGAGATTAATTTTGAGGCACTGAACACACAGCACCCTGATTTATTAGAGGGAAGGTGATGACTAGAGAGATATAAGTCCTAGAGTGCTATTTGAGTACGGCTTGAGTGTCGACTAGTGGGGGAAAACACGACCGATGGGATCTGTAGGCAGTTACACAGAGAGGGGCTCGTTCTCCGGGTGCTCCCAATATCTAGATATCAGCATCCTAGCAGTTTAAAAGCATTATATAGTCAATTGGCCGTTTGCCATGAGATCTTTGATGATTTTTATGATTCTCTCCGATATTCATGATGCTCAGGGCGGGGGATTCCTCGGGAGGGGTCATTAGGGAAGGTGCTCCCATGTCACACAAACAACGTCTGAACATTAGGTTGAGGGTCAATACCGAAGGCCGGGCCGCAGGGCCGCAGGGAGAACGTGGGAAACCGTTACTACGGGCTCATATATACCCTACAGCCCAATGATATCAGTCGTAGGCAACATCAATGGTTGAGGCCAGGTCTCCATAAGATATGAGATAACGGCCACCCGACGTGCCGGAGGCCAAGTGCGGCCGCGATCTTAACGTTATCGATAAGCTAAGCGATAAGCTTCTTCTTCCCCACAGAATGTGAAACACCTCCCCTCCTTTGGCATACCCCCCAGTACCACACCCATATTACTGCCCAGGTACCGTCTTGCATGTGCCCCCACTAACTGAGTACTTGATGGTACATCTCAGCGATGCCCCCGTCACAGCCGCAGGGCATGCCGGTGGCCATATCTATTCAGCCATTCGCTTATCCTTGGTGGAGATTGGCGTCCAAGGGTGAGTGCAACCCATTCATCCGTTGCTTAAGCGAAATCTGGAGAAGCGTCCCACGTTACTGGCTCTCGATCTCTTTCGTTCCAGCCCAGTATTACCTTTGGATCATATCTTGTCATCAATAGACTGTAGTAATATGTATGTATACAAACATATATATATGAATGCGAATGCCAATCTGATGCACTCCGTTCATAAACCACCTACATATCTATCACTGCTTTGGGAAGCTAAAGAACGACGAAAAAGATGGTTCTATCGTCCCTCTCTCCATCCCGTTTGAAAGAAAAGGTCCGTCCCCATCTTCATCTGAGCGTACCTTATGAGAAAGGTGTCTATGGTACCAGTGCTAGATGGAGCAACAAAGGTCTGCTACTCTTACTATTTTCTAGACGTGTCATCGAGCAACAAGTAAACTTATTCGAAGTTAGATCTTGATCCCGTGGCTGTCGAATTGAGGACATGGAGTGGGAAGGACTACTGGGCGTATTGGACCTCTGACTTACTTGCCCCACCATTGGCATCAACTGTTAGCACGGTTATGACCACCCTAGGATTTACAGCGAGAGAAACAATTCCTATTGTTTTTTTTGGGTTTCTAATCTGCAGCTGCGTCGTGACTTTGACTGGAAAGGTTTGTTTTCTCTTTATATTTAATACTGTGGCACTGTGTTTGAGTTCAAACTTCTGATTTGAGGGTAATAGATGGGTGCTCGGTATCATGTTGCGTACCCCGTTATCGTTCGGGCACCCTTCGGTATGATCGGGAGCTATCCCGCAATTGTAATCCGAGGTATACCACCCTCTATATATATTTTGGGTTGAAGATCTTTTAGAGCCTCTAAAGCATACTAATAACATGGTGACATAGCCTTTGTTGCCCTCATGTGGACCGCAATTCTCTGTGTCCAAGCCGGGGGTTTCCTACAGAACTGTATCGAGGCTATCTGGCCTTCCTTCAAAAGCTTCCCCAACAAGCTCCCCGAGAGTGCCGGGATCACTTGTAAGGCTCATTTTCACTGAAAACAGTCTAGCCCTGTCATGGAAATTGTGGGCTAAGGACTAAATAAATAGCCGCGGGACTCTTATGTTTCATGTTGTACTGGATTTTCCAGACATGCTTATGCTTGATGCCAATCCAGAAACTGAGGGTCTTGTTCATCGTCAAGGCAATCGTTGTCCCTCCAACATTTCTGGCGTTGTTCCTCTGGGCCGTGATGCATGTCATCCTCTCACACAATGGGATCAGGATAATGCTAACTAGGGAAGAAAAGTGTGACCAAAGGCGGAGGTGAACTCGTAAAGGGAAGATATACCCTCAAAACAGACATGGGTACCGCCTACTCTGTCTTGACAGGCCTCAATGTGATGATAGGTCTATTTTCTTCCATGGCTGTCAACATGCCTGTAGATCTACCTACTACTCCTATCTCTTTCTCCACTAATAGTTCAACTATAGGATTTCGGTCGCTTCTCTAAAAATAACCTCGCAGGCGGACACCAGTTCCTCGCACTCCCCATCGTTGGTACTCTTGGTGCGTTAACACCGATATTTGTAACGTCTGCACATACACAAATCTGGGGCGAGGTGGAGTGGTACATGCCAGCCATAATCGGAAAGTTTGATAATAGAGCTGCCAAGTTCTTCACAGGAGCTAGTTTTGTACTGGCTACTATTGGGAACCAAATCGCCGCTGGGTTTGTTTCCTACTCGATTCCCAAACCCATATCCTTCCATCAGACTAGGCACTAGGTGCTAACTAGGTGGCATATAATGATTACTAATAGATCGTTCCCATTCTCAAATGGTGAGATGCTAGAATTCGATGGTCTGTAGGTAAATTGCTAAAGATTATAACCTAAACAGACGTTAGCGGTATGGCGCCAAAATATATCAATATCTTTCGTGGGACCATGTTCATATCGATTTTCTGTGTCGTCTCTGTAAGTTTTCCTCCCATTATGTGAATGTGTGGGCTAGGGTTTTCTGGGAGTGTGGCCACGATCGCATAATATGTCAAGGAGACCGATCATATATGTCTCCTCTATATGTTACTCAAGTCTCCCCGGAGCTCCTCCAGTCTAACGGGTAAACATGGCAGACACCCTGGAATATAATCCGGAACGGTTCTGGCCTCCTTGCATTCCTCTCTGGCTACAGCTGCATGATGGGCCCTCTCGCAGGGACGATTGTCTCAGACTACTACCTGGTCCGCCAACGGAAACTAGACATACGGGAGTTATACAGAGATCACGGTATATACTGGTATAACTACGGATGCAACTGGCGCGCGTTCGCGAGCTTTTTCTTGGGGTTTCTGCCGACGCTACCTGGCTTTGCAAAGAGTATTAAGCCAACATTAAATGTGGGGGGTGCATGGAAGGTGCGTCCCCCGCCTGGTTTTATTCTACTTTTTTTTCTTTTTTTTCCTTTCGAGAGAGCGCTTTGATACACTCGTTTGCCGATCTGTGTGGTCTTTGGCTGTGGTTTGCGTTTATTTTCTACCTCGGGGACGACTAAAGAGAGTCGGCCCGGGCCGAGAATTTTGAGTTACCTACCAGATTGGAGACATCAGACGATCGAGAATCGTGGGTGTCTTATGTATTGAATTTGGATCGCGATGCATACTTGGCATCTAGGAAAGAATTCTTTGCTGATCTTAAGGGTCGGACCCAAGAACAGCTCTATACATTTGCATGGTTCTTTGGGTTCACAGTTTCGGTGCTATCGTACTGGGTGATTTGCACATATATCTCACCGCCGACGGAAAGCCTTGTCGACATCGCTGTGCTACCACCGGGGAAGAGCGACGAAAGTCTAGAGGAGGCTGAGCAAGGGTCGGCTCTAGGAAAAGCGGTACAGGTCACTGTTGGCGAGAAGGAGTTGCCCGGCTTGAGGAGTCGGGATTCTCCTAATTATTGAGACGCCGAGTGTGGTCATGGGTAAATCCGAAATGAAATTTTTCTTTTGTAGGACTTTTTTTTTTTTTACGTATGTAATCTTTTGGTCTAGATTGACTTTTTCTCGGGACATTTAGTCTTATGTTGATGCTTGCTCCTTGGCAGATGTTTGGTTAAATCTTATGTTTTAAATCGTTGCTTTTTGTGAGTGCGGTTGTGGTTGCAGGTCGTGATATTTACTTGTCCCCAAGGCAAATTTTTCCAGCATTAAGCATAAATAAGCCATGACCATGACAGGAGGAAACAGAGGCAAGTAAGCAAGTAAGCAATAATTTGCTTTTTCGACGGGCACTACTGCAAGTAGTTACTCCCATCACGCCTGTCATTTGAATCAACATTGATTGATTATGCATGTGACATGGGCCATCTGATTCGTGCAAAGGTTTATAGATACAGAACAGAACCGACATGGGGCAATCTGTATTGAGATTCGTAAGAGAAATGGGCTGAAGCCTAAAGGTGTCCTAGAAGGGAGGGCACAGACTTTGCAGAGATTCACTTAGTGTGCACACGAAGGTATGAGGAATATCTTGCTCTTTTTTTTTTTTTTTTTTTCTTTTCTCCCTTCTCTCTCTTATTACCTTCAATATTAGAGATTATAGGGCGAACGTAAAACCGACTGGTAGAGGACGAGACACAGTAGGGCATTACTGTGGGGAGACACACGCGCCATGCGCGGATTCAACGATTTCTGCGGGGTGACGTACTGGTTTGAGAAGGGAGAGCGTGTAGGTCTAGGTGTTGCGGGATGTCGCACAGCCTTTTTCAAGCGAACGTCGTCTCTACCTGCTACACCCATGGGCGGGCAGAACAAACGCCTACACGTCTCTAGAGTACATTCAGGTATCAGGTATCCACCCCAATACATACCAAGACGAGGACACCAGCCCGTATCACATATCGGCCCGGCCGGCAACCGGGAAAAGGTGGAGGGGAGGGAAGGGAAGGGCACCCTCGCTCACCATCTCACTTACTCCTCCTCCTCCATTGCTCCTCCATTGCTCCTCCACTGCTCCACCACCTCCATCGCCTCCCTCTCCTCTCCTCTCCTCGCCTCCACAACCTCCACCCCAATTGTAATATACGAGGTATCACAAATACGTCCGCTGTGATAGGTTGTCCTGCCTGCCTGCCTAAACATTTATCCCCACCCCAGGAGTAAAAGAGACCCACTCTAGCTACATGGAGTCAGTAATGGAATGCACAAACATGTAGAGCTCCATACTCCCTTCCCTTCCCTGGCCATGCCCAGCCAAAAAGTAATTCCGCTGCGAATACTTCCGTGTACCCCCGTCCGCGTTCCATCCCATCCTCCTATAGTTGGGTGACAGTGGCCTGTCTACGCCTTTATGTAATTTTCCCACTGCCAGATAACTTGCACCCTCGCGATGTCTCGGGGTGCAACTAGGCCACTTCTGGGCTGTTCCTTATCTCTGTCTCTGTCACACCCGAAAAATAACCGCTATCAACAAACACCAGCGCGAAAATGCGAGATAACCAGATATCCCCATACCTGTCCCCCAGCCAGCCACCTCTGCTTCGTACGTGAGGAACAATTGCACCCACCCGTTTTTTGTTTTTCGTTACCCCACGTTCTTTGGTCCCTTCTTTTTCCTTTTCCTGGCTTTTTTCTTCTTTCCTTCTCTCCTTTCCAAGGACGATTGAGATCGCCGTCCTTGTGTGGGGGGAAAGAAACAGCAACGTGGTTGTGGGGTGTATTTTCCCTCTCCTGTCTTTCTGGGAGTCCGAATTACAATTGATCTGTCGCTCATTCGACTTCGCTTCTCTGTCTGCCTGTCTACCCTGCTTCCATCCTAGGAAGACACGTTGTTTATCAAGGTGAGGGTTTTAATGATTATTGTTCTTTTAGTTACTCTCTTCCCCGGTTTCTTCTCTTCCACACCCCCCCCTCATCTTCGTCATCTGGTAATCGTTTGTTTTCTGTCCTCGGGTTCACTTGGTAGTCAGTTGTCAGGGCCTCACTGACAATATCTGGCCCCCGTGAAGAAAGACCAGATAGGGACACAACCCCCCCCGTCCATAGCAGCAAGCAACCCTAGTAATACAAGAACGAGCCAATACACCTCGATCACGTTGTAGTCAGCATCAGTATCACATACGTCAATCCACATTGCTTGGTATACAGGAGAACCTAACCACAATAACATATAGGTATGCAATCAATTTCTTTATCAAGTTTGGACAATCTTGGGCGGCCGTGAACACCTCGTGCTTACAGTTCTATGGTTGCTTGAGTGTGTGCTTTGTTTCCTGATTCTTGCTCGCTCCAGTCCCGTATCATCCAACCTTAGCCTCATCGACAGGGAAAGGCTTATCTGCAGGCTTTCCTCATCGCGGCCCTTTTTTGGACGTTTTCTCTCCCCTTGTCCTATTTAGGTGCTCGCTGTGGTCTTTTCCGAGAAACCCGTAATCCTGGGATCCTGGGAGGCTATAATTCACCTACCGTAATCTAATCTACCAATTGCCTGGTTTCATTCAACTGCGATAAGCTCAGGACAAGAGTGCCCCGACACACGACCAATCTTTCCCCTTCTCCAACTTTCTTCTCCCTTTCCCACCCCCCCCTACCCTTCACCCCTCTATACTATACTCTATACTACTCTATACTACTCTATACTACCCATTTCTTCAACCTCTGTGTGCGCGTGCGTGTGTGTGTGCTGTTCTTTCGAGATATCTTGTTTGGTGTTTGTCACAATACCCCCAATTCACCACCACCACAACCCCGCCCGTACGTTGAACCCTTGCAACGAACGTAAGAGTTTCTGCGTGAGCTTGGAGCCCCTGGAACCGGACGAGAGCTGTATGTGGTTTTATTCATCATCTAGCTACCGATAACATCCCCAGACAAAGAGAGAACGGAAGCCAAAAGAAAAAAGAAAACCGATACAAGAAAGAATAATTCCGGAATTAAACAATTCCACAGGTTCTCCTCCGAAAAAGGCAAAAGCAGGCCATGAGTATGAACAAGTCGGGCGAGAATGGGAGTAGCGGTAGTAGCATTAGTAGTAGTGGAGCGACAGCAGCCGCTACAACTGCTGGAGCAACAACTACTACTAATGTTGCCACCAGTACTGTCACCAACAGCACCTCTGGCACTTCTTCCTCTAGCACTGCTGCCGCAACAGGCGCAACGATGACGACGACGACCAACGGATCATCTTCATCCACCCCTCAGAATCCTCCTCAGAAATCTACCAACGGTACAGGAAAGTCTACCGGCTCCAGTGTCAATGGCGAGAATGGTACGAGTCGGGGTCGAAGGGACCGGCCGTGCGATGCGTGTCGTAGGCGGAAGAGTAGATGCGTCATGAATGAGGGTGCGGAGATATGTGTACTTTGCCAGTTCCATAGCCAGGAGTGTACATTTGTACAATCGCCGCAACCACGGAAGCGACGACTAGCATCTTCCAGTGTTCAGGGCTCTGAAGAGCAGTCTGTTAATAAGAAGCGGTATGTTGTCTTCTTATTTAATTATGACCTAAGAAATCAAAGCACCAGAGGAATGAATAGAAGGAATATAATATTTAGGACCCCTTCATTGTTGCGGATTTCCCTCCCCTTCCCCTTTACACTATTAAGTTAGTTTCCAATTTGATGGTGCAAAGCTCACCTCCGGGAATCCTTCCCTAGAAGCAGATCTACTGAACCGGACTCGCCGCAAGAAACTCGCGGTAATGTCCCGGTAGACGACTACGCCAACCTACGTGGGCCGTCACTCCTCAAGGAAACGTTGGGGCTCCAAAGTAATAGGCACTCCCAGTTGATAGGCCCCACGAGTGAATACGAGTCTTGCTTGATAGACCTCTGTCCTTTCGATAACAGAGACGAGTATTCACTCACTTCTATGGGGGGATCATTCCGGCGGGTATCCAACGAATCGACATTCCTTGTTTTTCCTGACAACTCAACACAGAATCACGTAGAGATCTTTGATGACTTGGACGCAATTGAACGCATCGTTGCACCGCACGGATTGTCCCTCATCAATCTATACTTCAGAATCGTACACCCTTCATTCCCGATCCTTCACAAGAAAGTATTCTTGGAGAAATATGCCCGAACCCACCGGGAGTTCTCCCCGCCACTATTGGCTGCAGTTTACATCCTAGCTCTTAACTGGTGGTCATATGACAGGGACTTGTCCACACAGAAGAAGCCGGATGTTCAAGCGCTTGAGAAGCTCGCTAGAAAGACAATCGCTGATGTCATGCACCGTCCTAAGTTATCCACTGTACAAGCTGGTCTCCTCTTGTTACAGCAACATTCAGATCTTAAAGGTGGGTGCTGGGCACTAACGGCGCAACTGGTCGCAGTCGGGCAAGAACTGGGCCTGCACCTCGATTGTACCACGTGGAAAATCCCTAGCTGGGAGCGCGGACTCCGAAAACGTCTAGCATGGGGTCTCTTCATGCAAGACAAGTGGGGTGCGCTAACCCATGGCCGCCCCTCTCATATCACAAAAGCGAATTGGGCAGTCCCCCCCGTCGTCCCGGAGGATTTTCCGGAACGGGCAGAAGACGAATCCGATGATGAGGGGGGCTCGTCAGAAGTGGAGAAGGGACGAATGTTGTTTGAGCAGATGATTGTGCTGAGTGGAATAATGGCGGATGTTTTGGAGACTTTTTTCACAATTGAGGCCCAGAACGGGCTCGGGGGACGAGGGGGGACAAGCAGGGTTCTCGAGAGGGCAAAGCCAATTCAGATTAGGCTGAAGGAATGGTTTACAAAGTTGCCTGATTGCCTTAGGATGGATGCGACGAGGGTGAGAAAGCTGTCGTCAAATGGTTAGACCCAGTGCTTGAATTTTTGAGTGCTATGCGTGCTTGATACCAAACTTTCGCGGCATTGCGGGGAAATTGCGTTGGAACATTGAGTATGGGTATCTTAAGTCGATATCTCACGTAGATGAGTGCCCTGGTGGCTGTCAATCGGCGACGCGGACTTGACTTGCATTGCTCAACACTAAATGCAAGCTCTAAGTTTCGGAAGTAAACAGAGAAACTGACTTGTACAAGGAGAGGAAACTTGGAAAGACTGGAAAATAGATGCGTAGGGGGTGCAGGAAGGGAGATTCCCCCACCCTGGTAAAAGTCCTCCAACTCTCCTTTCCCCGACCCCAAAAGAAATACGCATCTTTTCCGTAAAAGAAAAATTAGTTTCTCTGTTTATTTCCGTGACTTTGAGTTCGTAGGGACTGGGGGCCACCCTTCCTAATGTACATCGTTCCTGGAGGAGTTCTCGCAATGCCGCGAAATAACGGTATATCCTCCCCTTTAAACGATTTCCTGACGATTCTGTAGGCTATCTTCACCTTGCATACTTTGCAACAGAAATAACACTCCACCGCCAAATCCTCCGCTCACTTAGCCCCCCGACCAATGTCGATCCATACCTCCTGCACATCTGCCGTTCCGCAGCTAAAACTCGCTTGATTTCCGCTATGGACTTTGTTAATCGCCTCAAGCCCGAGCATCTCCAATCATTCTGGTATTTTGCTTCAAAAGTCAACTTTGCACTGATCGGAACGTTCGGGTCATTGCTTTGGGCAACATCGCCGAGTGGGCAGGAGGCAGAGTTCTATAAAGCACGACTTAGTGAGTATAGGTGGACGCTTCGTGTTTCATCACGTGGTGCAGAATTCATGGAATATGCCGTGGGTGTGCTGGATGCGTCTGCAGGTCATCCTCAACAAGAGCAATTCAAGAAGAGGGGTCTAGGGAATGTAACACCTGGATACACATCTACCGTAGGAGCCGGTGAAGGGTTCGGTTTAGGAATGGGTGTAGGCATGTCCGGAGGAGAGGTTCAACACCCATCTACCATGATGTCCCAACAACAATGGCGTGCAGAGGTCATCCAGCACGAACGCGGGCATCTCTCTCCCGTAACCGGCGACGAGGACAGCGGCGATGACATTGACGACGAAGGTGCAGAAACCGATGGGTCCAGCACATCAACCAGACGCACTCGGGACCAAACAAGCAGCCAGTCACCAAGCATGAAGGCGTTCCAAGGCTTCCCATTCCACCACACCGATAATCCTTTCCCACACAATGATCCGATGGCCACAAACGCATCCACGCCCACATCTACAACCTCTTCCGCGATGGATTTCTTTATGATTCCCCACAACAATATGATGACGAGGAATAGCGTTGTGTCAGCTGTTGGCGGTGGAGGTGGGGAGTTAGACTTTCTGGCAAGCACGGCGGGATGGCATAGTCGGCGAGACGATGATTAAATTCCTCCACCCCGCGATTCAAGAAAGGACATGCCATGGTAAAATAAGATGCTCTTCCGGCGCATCCTCGGTTAAGTGTATGCGTAGAAAACTAAAAAACAAAAAAGAAGGCGAACAAAGGGTGGAGACCGGTGTCCTTAACATGTCGCGAGGTTTTCCGCGGAGATGGCGAATTGTGCTCTTATTTTGGTTATCGTTAGAACATGTTGGGCTTAGCGGCAGAAATGCTTGGTAGGCATGGGTGGATGATGACACCTGACTGGGGGATGGCCTAAGGCCCTCATGTGAGGTTCGCTTTGGATTGGTGAAGGGGTGGATGGCGAAATTTCTTCCCAGATGGCTTTTTTTTTTTTTTTCTTTTCCTTTCTTCCGATCTTTTTTGTGGGCAGGTTTGTTTTCTTCGGGTAAAGCCCTGGGTTTTTTGGGTAAGGGAAGTTGATCACATCATCCAGGGGTGTGAATTCGGCAACGACTTTTATTTTTCTTCTTCCGTTCTTTATTAGAAAGCTGGGTGTTTTATTATAGGGCGATCGCTTGTAGGGTTTTATTATACTGTGAAGTATGGGATCTGTACTTGGCTGATTGCTTGATAGTATGGATGTTGATGGTATCTTTTTTTTTCTACTGCGGCGGTTGAGTTTTATGCTGGGCTTGGGTGGTGGGGTTTCGTTGCTTGATCTCTTGGGAGTTGTGTTGGATCTGCGGGTAGCTACTCTAGCAATGATGTATACGTTTACGTTAAGAACGAAAGAGAAATCACTGGTCCGTATGTAGGTATCCGTGTTTTCGTTCCGTTTGCGCGTTGAGTTAATTTGGAGGAAGGTGTTGCAGGTACCCGTTCTATGCATGCCTGTCCAAAGAGTGGCTGAAGACAATTACTGGTTCGGTGAATGATGTCCGGAGCGGATGGAGTGAATATGTATGCTATCGCACCTTGCGAGCTAGGAGGCTACGTATGTGTACTGTACAATTCACTCCTGAGCAATTTATAAAACCCTCGTACTCCTGGAATTGCTTGTACTTGTCATCTTTGTACACGTACTCAGTCCACTAATCACTATGGGTCTTGAGGCCGCAGTGCTTTAGATGTTCACGATAAATTTCGCCATTATTCAAGCCTATGGTACCCGGTACCCTATACACCCACAAGCACCCATCACTGCGATTCGGTAGGATTCAAATGCCGGCTGCGCAGCCGGTAGGCCCGGAATTGTGGGGTGCATGGGAAAAAAAAAAAAAAAAAAGGACCGTGTGTGGCACGGGTTTAGGTTAAAATCAATGGTTTTTCTTACTCAATCGATTAACTAATATATTGCGGCCTTTTCTGCGTTGTGGATTTAGGATGCTGCAGGCGACTTCCTTCCTAAATATATAAGTACCTATCAGTGCTTGCGGACATTTTATCATTATACATACATACGGGTGGCTATGAGTTGTCTTTCACTGATATGTAGATGCTAAATCCGGCGAATTAAGGCTGATTCATGCGGAGGATATAGCTAGACAAGATGCCCTTTGGGTGGATCTACTTATTCAGAGCTCTATCGTGGTTCGCTCACAAGGTACTGCCTACGAAATCAATTCAAGGTCATAGCACAGACTGGTAGCTCCCCACCACCGGAAATATTTCCTCTCTTTTGCCATCTAGAATTCTCACCACCGTATCGTCTACCGACATGCTACGGTAAAAGGGACAAAGGCAAAACACTGACACGAGTTTTGATGTGAGGTTTAAAATTGAGCGACAGATGGGGTTATCCCTTAGACCGTCAACGGTCCCGAGTGGGACCGGTCTTTGCCACAACCCCCGGTTTTCCAGCCTTGCTGCCCAACCACTAGCTATATAACCCATCGAATTTATAATGATAATGGTTTAGGTTATGTAGTCTAAATTTTCTAGCATAATTTCTATAATATCTAGAGGTGTTGTGGTTGGGTATATCATTGAAAGACCGGTCTCAAACGGTTGTGTGTGACGGTTTAAGAGATAATCCTCAAGGCAGATCCTGCCACATCTATTCATGGAGTAATCATTTAGATACAGTCTTAGCGCAGCCCCTCCTCTCTAGGTGTCATAGTCCGCCATTATGTTACCAGATTGTGACAGCGTAACTGCAACTACCGGAAATGCCCTTAAGACACAAAAAAAAGCCATAAGTGCAATAAAACGGTATTGGATTCCGACTGGTTGACTTGATTCTTCTGACAATATGGTGGCTTTGAGAGCTCGATGATAATTATTCATGCAATAAGTTTTGTGCCTTCACTAGGTATAATACTACTACTTAGGGTTGGATTCTGTCTGGGAGCCTGACTTAGATGACAAAAAGCATATGAGATATCATTTCTGTGGCTACATTACCACGCTTATAATGTACTACTAGTCTTATTAAAAACCTAGCCGCCTTATAACAATCCTATACCCTTACAAATAGTAGGAGTATTACTTCATAACTTCAATGATATCTCACATGGGTTGATATGTCCTAGTGCGGGGAAGTAAGGCGCAATATTCTTGGTATTGCGGGAATGCTATAAGATAATGGGTAAAAGCTTTCCGAGGCTAGCACGAGCTTTATCTACAGGCACAGTTTATATAGCTCTTTTATGTGCGAGGGTGACCTACCGTAGAGATTAGCGAGTAGGCCCATGGGCTTATAACAAAGTAGAGAATATAGCACAATACAAACACATAATCAGTTTAAGTTGGAAGACGATGTATCAATCTGCTTTTGAGGCACATCAGCCTTAAAGAAGCCGCCCAAGCTCTCCGAGAGCAACCTCATACAATGTGGCTCGAATATGATACGTCATAACGCATACTCTTCATACCAAGCTGCACTATGCAGTGCTCTTTCCTTCCACTTTGCTATTACTCGTAGTCGTCAAGTGTTTTTCGGAACATGGTAATGTGGAGAGTGGCATGCTTATCTTATCAGCTCACATTCGCGAGCTTGTGAGCTTCTACCATTCGCTAAATCTTATGATTATTATTCTTTAACCCCCGGTCCAACAAATCTCTGTCCTCCATCTCGTGTATTTTGTGGATCTCAGTGAGCGACATGGAGTTCCCAGTCACCCTATTCCGTAAAACGCTTGACAACAACGAGTAAGCCCATGGGCCTACTCGCCAACATGGGATTTAGGCATTTTATGGGAGAGAAGCGGTGTTGAGCTAATCTTTTTTTTTCTTCTTTTCTTTCTTTTTCAGGAAGCATCACTGTGGGCTGGTTTCAATGTACCTTCAGTCTCACATGTCAAAACCTGTTTTTGATTCTAGTACATTGAAATCTAGTAAAAAGTTTAGGCCGATCATTCTTCACATGCATTGGGAAATTAATAAGCTGGAAGTGGTGGTTAGGGTTAAAATTGAAGATGGCTAGATTTCAGCACACTATAACTATCATCAATAATTTCCCAAACGTCATACGTGGTGACCTAGCACCTGAAGACCAAATTATAGTAGATTACTAAATGAAATAAATCCAAGATCTCCTACATTGTGTAGCTGGCCTAAGTTCTATTTATCAGGTTGCGACTAACTTAGTTAGGGATGTCGGGGATGAAACGTACTAATAACCTAGTCTTGTTCTAGAGATACAGGGTTACATTACTGCCCACGGAATTCAGGACTGGTTTCGCCTGGTCGAGGTTCGAAAGCGCCTAACCTCCCAAATTGGGCATCTCTAGTGAGCCCTGGACTGCCGTAATCTGAAAGATGGCCCAACTCCCAACTGCCCGGGTGCCTTCCAAACAAACATCCCTTAGCAGCATCAAGATCGATGGATTGTCCAGCCGTCTGCGACGATATTCCGATTTGTATAGGAGCACCTTTGCGAGTTTGGTAATATGAGAGACGTGGATTAGTTTTTGAGAGTTCCTTCTTCATCTTCTCTCCATTGTATGCACAAGTATCTGGGCCCAGATCTTCTTTCAACGCCTCTGCAAGATCGAGAATGGCTCTATATTTACCGATCCGATAGCCGGCCTGGTACAGCTGCGATTTGAAAAGGGCGTCGACCCAGAGGGCATACATGCCAAAGACCCAAAACAAGTGGAGGCCGCAAACCACCTTCCAAACTAACTTTGAGAATCCGTACGAGTACCTGCCAGACGGATGATTCAGACAAGCAGTCATCTCAAAGTCTGTAGGGTACCGTGTTCCGTTGAGGAGCAAATAGGAATCGAAGACATCAATGCCGCTCTCAAAGTCCTCTAATGGGATCATTGATTCGTCCGGGAATACAATATATGGCGACGTATAGTTTGTATAACCGGTCATTGCGGACATGAATGTCGGGAACATGGCGATGTATGCTACTGAATAAAAGACAAACAGGATCTTTGGTATGTATCGTCTTGCAGAGAATATATGTTTCGTTATGGCTACAATCATAGCCCACGGCTTCGCATCGAACGCTAGGGCGATATAGAACTCATAGCCAACACCTGATGATTCCGTAAGGTGGTTCAGTGTCGCGACGTAGACTTTGTGCGCGATCCAAAGTAGCACCAATTGTCCTCCGCGACCAACGATGATATCCCAAGTGATGTCAAGCGACTTTGCTACCGTGAAGTCCAAGTTTCCAAACGAGAGATCGATCGATATTCCCTGTCCAACTGTTGAATAGTGTTTACCACGGGCTGTCTCCTGGCCTTCATTGTACAGTGTTGGGGTCCCCGAGCCAGGGCATAGGTCTCTGGCGAAGCTTCTAGCGTGAATCAAGAGGAACAGACCAGAAAACAGGAATGCCCCGGCAAAGCACAATACGGGTATAAGTATTATTAATGCTTTGCGTTTCCGTTCCTTTATGGATATTCGCGATAGAGGTATTGGAGGAAGGTAGGTCGTGCTGCCCCGGGTGCGTTGATACTCGTGATCAAACATTATAGTGTTTTAGTGAAAAACTATGCTTGCCTTTTTGGATTAGAGAGTGATAGTTCTATGCTGGATAGGGGAATTACTTTATTCTGACACCAGATGAGCTCCGTAGGTCATAGATCAGGGACCTGACATGAATACACCCGCGCTAGAAGGATAGAGCTTACGTTGATGAGTTTACTTGGGCTTGCTGATGGAGATCATGATACAGGTTTTCCAAGAGGGGCTGACACATGGTGGGGCTGAAGGCGATGGGGAAAAAGCAAAGTTGACTGATAACCATGAGTCGCATTTAGATCACCATCTTTATTTATCCACGGCCACAACTCCGCCACATGGTGAGCTACGTGGCGGAGGAACATCGCCTGCTCTACACACCTATTGTATTGTAAATATATCTTGTAAGCTATCCGGGCATAGGTGCAAGTGCTCTCACAGGTACTGTGCAATCCACTAGTTTATCTCTTTTTTATATGGTTTTCAATACCCAAGAATAACCACCCTTTGGGGAGAAAAACCGCCAAATGGCAACAGTAATAATTATAGAACTTGAATATATGTGTCAGAGAACTATACCTTCTAGCTGAATTACCTATAAAAAAGCCCTGGACCCCCCCAATAGAGCTTCTTCGATAACATGAGTACAGCTGCAAAATCTTCTGAAAAGTCGACTAATTGCCAAGATACACCCAGAGGATGACTGCATTATCTTGGTACTTGTATCCCTCTGGATTGGTCGTCGCTCTAGGCACACTGAGGGGTACTAGCAAACTGGCCCCTCTTCGTGCCCTAGTTAGCACCCGGGCTAGCTCCGCGGAATTATTATGGAGGTCTTGTGTTACTACGAGGTGGTATTATCCAGAGGCTGAATTCATTTCATCCAATATAATGCAATGCAACGACTGAAGATAGCCTATAACCTAATTGCGGGTGATATTCTGTGAAGCTCTTCGCTTCTTATTAAGGCGTGGTGCGCTATATATTGGATATGAAACAAGGTTTCTATGAGATTTGATCTTCTGGAAGATACAAATAGGGCTACTCTATGGCATCTAGTTTATTGAATGCCCTGGGTGAGATAGATTCTGATCCCCAAGAAGCACAGTTGCATTTTAAAGACTCACAGCCTTGCAATATTATGATTTATGAAGTGAATTACTGACTCTATATTATACAGAAAACAGGACTAACGCGTATTTCTGCCGAGGATTGCACTGATGACGAGAGGCTTTTAGTAGAAATAAAAATTCAGACCGACTCTGTGCTGTCACAAGACTGCCAGGACCGCCCTCCCAGGCTCGAGAAATAAAAGTGCAACTACGTACGCATGAGAAATCTCAAAGGAATTCAAGTACCGCACAGATTAATACCATATAATCAGAAATATTTCTACCGATGTAGGGAAGCCTCCTACTATGTAATATAGCCTGCTCCCATACTTTTTATGAATGTATCTTCGTATACTTCAATATCAACAGGTTTCCTACAGAAATCACGGTTCCCGGCTATAAATCCAATAGTCTGGGACCTCATCTTCGGCCGTGGTAACTCCAAGGGACGGAAGATAAGATTCGTTCCACCTACGTCGCTATGAGCTATGGCAGTGTGTCAATAAACCTATACAAGAGCTATCAAGAACTATGGATGTTTATTTACTTGTAATTGAAGCCTTTTCCATCTGAATTTCTATTTTCCATAGGTCTGAGATTTCTGCCCACTTGTTTATTAAAGGCTGCAAATTATTCTCATTAGATTAGTCGTATGATCTTCTTTCGCTCATCTAGTTTTTCAGGTCTAATCCTCTCCATAAGTGTTACATACCTGCCCTCTCAATTTCCTAACTTGCTCCATTTCTCCAGAAAGCAAGTTGTTCCTCCCAGTTCGAGCAGCCTCAAAGAATTCTGAGAGTGTGATATAGTTCCACTTCAAAGGGCCAGGGCCATCTAAATTTCTCTGTGGCATATTTCTGCCGATCCAGTTTTGACAGAACCCCATAAGCCCATCAGGACCACGCGGAATCTTGATTTTCCAGCGTTTTCTCAGGTTCTGTTTTGAGGACAAGCATACACTCGAAAAGAATATATCGGGGCAGCAGGGTATATGCAATTCTACTTCGTCTAGTCGGGGGAATTGCCTCCCCATATTCGACGGTGACAGTAGCTGACAATGATGCTTCGTACCATGGGCCTCGATTCCCGGATCTGCATCAGCCGGTATGAACACCAATTTTTGAAGTGTACTGGACGAAGGCTCGAGCAGTTTGAATAGGCCACTGATAGTCAATCTGGAGGCTAGTCCACCGTCAACCGTGACTGAAACTAGTCTATTGAGATTACAAGGACCAAACTTCTCCAGAAACGTGTCGTCTATTCTCCATTCCTGCTCCGCGTCAAAGGACTTTAGGCTTAACCTGAGATGTCGGAGCCTCCTCCAGTCCCTTTGAGGGCCAAAAGATGTGATGCTGTGTAGCTCTTTACAATGCCTGGTAATGCTTTCAGGCTCAGTGTATCCATTTCTCTCGCAGATTTCTAATAGCTGATCAATTTGGCTGTTCGAGTCTTGAAGGAAACCAGCCCGGCTCCGGTACCATCTAACTGGGTGTGGAGGGTCGAGCTTGAGTTGAAACTCTCTCAGTGAAATTTTATCAGAGCGACGGAGGAGGCCTTTTAATACCGGTCTCCAGAGTTTTTGTGGCAGTGTTGCAAATATCGTTGTTGGGAATTGAATATGGCTAAGGATTGGCCGCACCAGAAAATGAGAGAGGATGTCGAGAAGAATTAAACTATCTACGTTCCACGCCCATCGTGGGAGAGTATCCTTTACAAGATAATCCAGGTCCCAGAACGATACCCCACTAAAGATCTGACAATAAGGCCCACCGTATATTCGCGCTTTGTCGAGCATTTCCTTGACGAGAATCATATTGTATATCTCGCCCGGATTCCCGAGATACAAGGCGATACCGCTATGTCTCAGGAAAGGGAAATCTTCAAAGAGTCTCATTGCTAACCCGCCAGCTGGAAACCGCATACTATCAAAGGAGGCAAGATTGCTGATATCCAGCTCTATGAATTCTCCGCCGACCACCCCGGAAAGAACGTATTTGAGCGCCCAATGATGCCACCGTGAGCAGGTGAGTCGCATAGCGAATGAATCTATAACCCGGTGCTTGAGCGACCTGAACCGTATAGTCCCGTACGGCGTATCTCTCCGGGAGCAGATACAAATGTCATTTGACGTTTGTGTTTCGTTATAGACAGTGCTGAGTATCTGGTCGAGAATCTCCATTGGTAGTCTTTGGGTTAGGTCTTCGCGCAGCGGCGGCGAGGGTTCTTCGACGTTCAGCGGTAGGTTCCAGGAGCCATTGTCAGTCAGAATTGCGCTCCGGACACACGAGTTGTGTTTTCGAAAGGCAGCACGCAAGACTGTGGCCTCCAGGGCTACTTTTGAGTCTGAGCCCTCAAGTTCGTATGGGTACGGTGGTGCCGTGCATCGACACTCTTGTAATCGCCCGGTGCGGTAATTGCTACTCTGGGTACGGCGGTCCATTCGGTCCATTCTGTACTGCGCATACAAGCTGTCGTGGTGAATGTGTGATGCGGTTGCTGGCGGCCTAACCTCACATATTGGCGATTTGTGTCTGAACCCTAACCCTACTGGTTTGTCACATTTCTGCACAAAAAGTAGTCATTATTTAGGTAAAGAGGTCTAGTCATCTGTGATTTTGGGGGTTATAAAGAATTTAGACCTAAGAAGGGGCTAGAATATCGCAAGACAAAGCATTCACTAATTGTATACGTATACCACATCCACGATAAACCCGCCGGGAGTGTTGGACTATACGTGGGTGACAAAATAGAATAGAGAGGTATAAGCCGAATTAAGTGAATATAGGCGGATACACTCATAAAAAGCCTGGTGAAATTCATCTAGTAGAGTTCCTAGGCCCTTGGGGACAATTCCGCCCTTTCTAGGAAACACTTTTAGAGATCAGTAGTTGATACATTACCTATAGGGCTGAGACAGTCTATGCCGGTCGGTAATTTAACTTGTACTATTTGTACTGCAGTGACAGGCATTTGGTTCTGTTGCTACCGAATCGTTAGGAGATGAGCCATCTAGGTTAGCGGTCCTTAACAAATACCGTCATTACTATGTAGATCATAACATAGCCTTATCGTGTGACTTGGCTAAGCTTAAATAGTATATATCTGCTTCAGAGTAGGTACAGACGTGTTCGGTCATAGAACGATGAAAATGGAGCATCCCGTCCGCTCTGCTGTACCCAATCATCGTATCGCCTAGTTAGTACTGCAGTCGGTGACGATGTGGGAATCCTGGGTACTGAACTCTTTAGCTTTTTGCTCTCTCTGTCCAGGCTTGAGATTCTTTGCTTCGGTAGGGCTCCATGTACTTATGCTTCGGTAAGGGTTGGGGTTGTATGCTAGGATTATGGACGCCTATAAGATCTCCCGCCTCCCTGAGCTTAGAACCCATAATAAGGTATCAATTAAGATAATATATGTACTTTATAATTCCATGGGTTATTGTTAACCATTAAATCTAATCTGAAGACTTAACTTAGCTGATAATAGAGTAATGAAGGTAGATGGTGGGTGACCTAGAATCAATGTCTAAATACACACCTTCGAGAGAAATAATAGAGGGGTAAACTTAGTATATACATAGAAGATACTGCCTTAGGTACACAGTGGGTACTCAAATATAGTTGTTATCTGTCTTATTCGTCATTACGAATCAGCATGACCAGATACATGTACTTCTACGAATATATTTTATACCCATCCATGTCGCTTATGGTCTTGCTATTAAAAAAGTTTATTGAAACTCAGTACCTTTGTGGTGGCTAATACTATTATAAAAGAATATTTTGCTAGAAAACGCACTCATGAAACGAAATAATATAGATGGTATAGAGAATCTCAAAAACCCCACAACTCAATAAATCTAGACCTTAAAGGCAGACCACAGGTTATCCCGATTTATGAGCATACCCTTTGAATCAAACTTAACACCCTCTTCCTTTAGTAGCTCTAGTTTCTTCTCGCAATTGATTCCCGATGGCGCTTTCCTCCAGTCTCCCAGGAAGCCCCCGACATACTGTGGACAATGTGTGTTAGTAAGTCTTCAGAGAATGAAGGTTCCGGACATACCCCTGTCGAAGCAATAATACGGTGGCAAGGGACTTGTGGTGCATATGGATTGTTGCCTGTTGCTCATTAGGATAATGCAGTAGGAGGATATGGGAAGACATACGACAGGCGCCACCGACAGCTCTAGGAGACGACTTAAGGGCATCAGAGAGGGCTTTGTATGTGCTAACCCTTCCCTCAGGAATCTAAAGCTCAGGTTTTTAGGTTAGAGGTGTGGTAATCCAGGGAGGTGGGGGGGGTGGCAAAGTAACAAACCTGCTGCAAAAGCTCATAAACTTTCTATATTATAATTTATAAGTATACTATCTTCTCAATAGTGTTTAAAATGATGGAATAGATACCTCTTGGAACTCAGTAACGGTCATTTTTGTCTGCTGTTTTTCTGGTACGTGATTGTTCTGGTAGTCGCGTAAAGTGTTGCAGGGGGACGCGACGCGGTGGCATTAATAAAGCAAGTAATAGGCTTGGCGGGCAGCCCGACCTGAGTCACTGATCAATATTAAGGGGGATACTCTATAGAATCACAGTTCGGGCTTCTTGCATCTTACCCTATCAGCTCGAGATGATACCCACCTCTTGACCCCTCATTCCACTTAGGGTATGGCGTCTCCCACTTAATTATGGGACAGCTGCGGGCAAAAATAAGATAATAGCCCACCCACCCCGACTACTACTAATCATCTCTACGGCTCCTAGTTCTTGATACCAAAGCTTCTGCTCCAATTCATAAGACACTATGCAAGAAATTGCCTCATCTAGCTCGGGAGGCCCGGTGTCCGAGCTCAATGAAATCATTGTAGCCACAATGCCATACCCAGAACCTGCAGAGTTTGGGGAGCTTCGGAAACAATTCCCAAAATCCAAATTTACCTGGCACCATATGCCGGGGACAGCAAGCGGTTATGGTGGTGATATCATTGGTAGGCAAAAGAGCTCAGCAAAAGCAAGAAGAGAAGACTCTTCTACCCAAATCTATACCCCAAACAAGCTGACAGATTCTGTGAGAAAAAGCCGGCCCAGAGCTATCGGAAATATACAAAGATGTTACAGTTCTCCACACTGGATATCTCCTCCCGCTGTTGGAACAGGCGCCAAAGTTGAAACTGGTACAGCTATATATTGCAGGGATTAACGCTTTCCTCAATACCCCGCTCTTTAAAGATTCAGACGTTATGTTTGCTACAGCGAATGGCATTCATGGGTACGTTGACCACAATTGAACCGCAGTCTCCTTTGACCCAAGAGTCTTTTTCCCAATAGAGCTTTTCCTGACTCGAAAGTCATGTAGACCCCAGACCACAGAGCACGTTTTCATGACCCTCCTTGCCGCAAACCACAGCCTTCCAAAACTACTTTCCCAACAGAAATCCCATCAGTGGGGCACACCCAATAACGAGCCACCACTACCACCACTATTCGACCTTGCCACTCAGCGCATTGGGATTCTCGGCTACGGCTCCATCGGACGACAGGTCGGCCGAGTCGCCAACAGTCTCGGGATGTCGATCCATGCATACACTGCCTCCCCGCGCACAACCCCAGAATCAAAAAGGGATCTAGGTTACATCGTTCCAGGCACAGGAGACCCCGACGGTACGTTCCCGGAGAAATGGTTCTCTGGGCTCGGAAAAGATGAGCTGCATAGATTCCTAAGTAGTGGGTTGGATGTACTTGTTGTCGCGATACCGTTGACGAAAGACACACAGCACCTTCTTTCGACGGAGGAGTTTGGTATCCTCTCTAAGCCGCGGCCAAAGACAGGGAAAGGTGCATTTGTGGTCAATATCTCACGAGGAGGGACTATTGATCATGATGCCTTGTTGGTGGCGCTTAAGAGTGGCCTAGAAGGTGGCAGTGGACTGAGTGGTGCGAGCTTGGATGTTACGGAACCTGAGCCGCTGCCGGAAGATAGTGAGCTATGGGATCTGGAGAATGTAATTATTACGCCGCATATTAGCGGTGATGGGAGTGCTTATGCAGAGAGGGTTAATGGAGTTCTGGCGTTGAATTTGGAAAGATTGCGTACGGGTGGGAAGTCGGTTAATATTGTTGATCGGAAGAAACAGTACTGAAAGCTATCCTGGGAGATGCTAGATTATATAGATAGCTAGAACTAACTTGGGGGATATGAGTTTAGGTTGAAAGATACCAGTTGATATCTTCTTTTGACAGGTGGAATACCCCACCATAGGGGTTACTGAGTGGTATAATTCACACGCCTTACGGGCCAATGACTAGAACTCACTGGTCCTATCAATTCAATTAATCAATCCAACAATCTACTGGAAGATATGTAAATTCCTAACTTATCTAAGCTTCGAACTTTCCTACATTTATTAAAGACCAGAATTTTAGGAAAAGAAAAAAGAACCACCCAGAAATACCCATCTACTCCCACACCGCTAAAAAAAAGAAAACCACAACAGGACGAACCTCAAACACAGTTCGTCCCAATAGGAGGTGCAGATTTATCCCCATCCCGCTGCACAACCAACCCCGGATTCGGAAACTCTACAGGACTCCCTTCCCGAACCGTACAATCGTTTGTTCCGATCTGCGCAACGAATGTTCTAGGGTACTCGATGCCAAGACCCGAACCACCATCTGTGATTGTGACGACCGCGCAGTTCATATACATCTCACGGTTCCCAATCTTATTAAACCAAGTCCTATTTGTGTAGAAAAAGATGTTAGCAACATAGAGACTCGGAGGGGGCATGTAAGGGCAGGTTGGAATGTACCATGCGAATAAAGCCTGCCCGCTCGCAGCTGTCTTTGGAATGGGGAAATTAAAGTTGCTACCCTCCATAGGACAAGAGCCTACAATTTAAAAACCCCAATTAGTTTTTGATCACGCTATAATAGATGATTCAGAAGAAATACCAATCCAGGACTTGATGACTTTGAAAGTAGCACCATCATCGTACGAAAGCGAGGCCTGACAACTACCTCCTCCATGGACTGCAGCACCCTCAAGACTACGTTCCAACACAAAGGTTAGAAAAATGGACAAAAATCATTCTATATATAGAGAGAGAGGAGGGTAATCACCTAAATGATTGCGAACTCCCCGCACGCCATGTGGCTACTGATCTCCCTGCACCACGCGCGAAATCTTTATGGAACTGTTTGCACGGGAACTGTGCACCCTTGATGGGGAAGCTCAAGTCGTAATCGGGGGAGGAAACGTATTGGTTTCCTTTGTATCCTAGACTGAGAGGTGACTTCATGAGGACGTGGCCTTGGACAGAAGAGAGGAGGATGAGTGATGATGCAGCGAGTGCATAGAAAGTCTTTGGGATGAACATCTTGGGATAATTTTAAAGTTTTTTTTTTTTCAGAATGCTATGAGTATCTGAGAGGAAAGATATGAACGAAGTAAAGAGCAAAAGGTAATGAAAAAATGGGAAAGGCTGTTTCCTAATAAACGACAGGAGGAGCCTAGAAGTCAATGGTGGAGGCTGGTATAAACGAGAGGCTGAAGATGCCGTAGAGAAGATAATGGCATGGGAAAGTCTTTAATTATAACTCTCCAACATGGCTTACCGAAGAACCCTAACGACTATACGGTTGATCTACAGTGGCTAGCTAGAAGCCGTGAAAATCAATGTCTTTTGTGGTTTGGTAGGGTCGATAGAGATACATGGGCTGAATCAAGATTGAAGCATAGACGAATCCAGATGCAAAGGGATAGGCGGTGGATTACAGACGAAAACATCTTCTGTGACTAGCTTCTAGTCTTACTAGACGTTTCAATACTTGGGAGTAAGAAACCGTTGCCTAAAAACAAAGACAATGGTCTATAGATACCACCGTAATAGACATCTATTGCATATGCATTGTTACTTCTAGCTAGGCTATTCTATCCAGTGATATAGAAGAATTTGTCAGACTGGGCTTTGTTACCGAGTGCACGAATGCATATCGTGGCAATGGTAGCCTAGAATTTACACAATGAGCCCACATAACCAGATCTATCTGTTTTGGCATATTTCTGCATACCGAGATTTGTTTACATTCCAGCATTATATCTACTTCCCGATGCGGTAACAACATTTGACTAGAGGTTGGGTTCAGTCTCCGAATCGGGAACAGGTACATTCCTAAGCGTCGCTAAGAACCACAACCGACGACTATAGTTGAGACCTTTCAAGGATACATATCCTTAAGAGTTTAGGGGTATATCACCAGGTATGGAGGTATACGGTTGCATTTAATTATGTACACTCTATTGGCAAATTTCGTGCCATACAGAAAGATACCAATATAGTTTACTACAGTAAACCCCACCAAGACTACACACATCTTGAATAATCTTCTAGACACAGAACAAGAGCTCTCCAAGTAAAGAAATCCTGACCGAATGCTTAATACTCCCAACAAGCTCATCAAACTTAACCTGACGAGAGACCTGCGCCATACGAAACACCTGACCCTCAGCCGTAGCAGGTACCGTAGGAGGACACAGGGCCAGTTCAGCCAAGTCAACTATATTCATAATTTTAGTAAAATTCCTTTTTTTTTAATTTCCAGAAGAGGGAGGGTAGGTTATATATACTCAACGAGGCGCAAATTGAATTACCAACCTGAATAAAATCAACATTGGGAATACCAAGACCGTCAAGAATCTGGCTCTTTGAAGACCCGATGATTTTCGTAGTAGCTCTGGCGTACGCGGCAACAAGGAGACGAGCTTCACGAGTCGCATGGATGAGCTTCAACCTAGAGTCCTACCAAGAGTAGAGTTTTAATATATATAACTTGGGGGAAATCAATATTGAAATACTTACAAAACCCTGGAAGAACGTAAGAACAACTCTACCAATACTCGCTAGAGAATCAAGGATACACGGGAGTCTTCCAGCAGTAAAGAGATGCATACTGTATGATTTAGAAAGCTCCTGAGACGCTTGATTGGCCATAGGGTACTCGTAGCTAGTACACATCGTCTCGATAGAGGCACCCGCCCTCTCGAGCTTATGTACCATAGGCCCGAGGGATACGGTTTCTGTGGCACGGAATGTCTCCATATTGAAATCGCCAAACACAAGAAAGTCACTAAACCCGTTGCTTACCAAACTGGGGTAAAAATCACAAAGTATGCTGCCGGACACTGAGAGCTGGAGAAGCAGCTCGCCAGGGCCAGTATTGTGCCCCATAGCTGCCAGTCTATCGAAAACAGGCTCGTTAGAGCACTCCCCAACAAGCATATCCTCGGTAACCGGCTCCTCGATAACCTCCGGGCTATCGGTCGCCCCAATGCCCTCTCTATACGGTTCTGGGGCCTCCGGGGGCTCTGCTGCCTCTGCCACCAGGCCGTTTAGAAGCCCCGAGTGAATATCCGCCCTCTGGAGGAGCTGCTGATGCGCTATCTCGGCAACGAGCGCCATCTCTTCGAAAGAAGACCTCTGTATGCCAAAGTTCACTCGACGGAGGCTCCCGGTAGTTGGTAGACCAGATGCTCTTGGTCCATTTGGTACATTACTTCCGGTCCTGGCTTCCAATCCTTGAACCTACGGCAGCTCTCAAAAAATTAGTTATAAACAGTATTATTCGCATCATATGAAATACCTACCATTGATAATCCAATCAAGCGTCCGTGTGATTATGTGCTCAGCCTCCCGGGTGATAGAACACTGGGAGTAAAGAGAAAAAAAAGGAGAAAAAAGAGAAAAAAAGAGAAAAAAGAGCTAGCGGTTAAACAATGATATCATAGTTCTAGATACAAATTAAGCTACCCGGAAGTGACCTCACGACTGTCTAAAGTTTTGAAAACCAAACGCCGCACCTATTCTATTACATATAATGTATCTTCTTCCTCCGCATTAATTCAGCCAATGGCACATCCTCATCTGCGCTCTCCTCGTCGACACCGTAATCCGCCAACGTTTCCCCTTCTTCGTTGGTCCACCTGTACTTATCGCCAATCCGCGGATACGACAGCCCCTGCTGGCCTTCCCTTCCTGTTGCAAAAGAGGTGCCCGTACTGCCTTTTCCTCTCCCCTCCCACCGCTTCAAGTCCTCCTTCTGCCGTTGTCGCACCCCCTCTACCCACACATCACTAGGCTCGTCGACCCCGGCCCCAGAGGACCCTAATGGAACCTTCTCAACCCCGACAGGACCGACCTTATCTGGGTCTGCAGGCGGCCATACCACCTTCAGGTCTTCATATCCATTCACTTCCCATTCCACCCCACCTTTCAATTTCAGCCCGCCGCTGCCCTTGATGACCTCCCCAACGCTCCGTGTTCGGGCTAATGGCCAGTACCACGCGAGAATATTAGCCGTTCCGCCGTGCGCTGAGCAGAGATTATCCCAAAAGCCGATATCGTACGGGAACTCCTGTTTCGAGACTCGCTTCCGACTCACGAGGGCATCGTGGCGGTCCTGTTCCCATGATTCGATAGTGGTGTAGCCTTCTGCGCAGGTCCATATAGTGCGGATGTATAGAACGGTGAGGGAGAATGTGACGAGGAGGTCGACGAAGATGAGCGCAGTGAGAAGGAGGAGCTCGGGGAGAGTGTGAGGCCCGTGGTACTGTCTCATAATCAGAAAGGAGAGAGAGAGAGAGAGAGAGACTGGGGTACAAACACTTGGCTTAGCTCTAGTCTCCCAGACCGCCCATCCACGGTCAAGAAGATGGGTGAATAAATACGCGCATGTAATGCTGCAGTAGAAAAGAAATCGTATGAAATGCGGCAAGTTCCGGTACCCGACACAATTGTTTGTCCAAGGGCAATGATGGTCCATCTTCAGTACACATCTTTCAATCACATCACTCGAATTAGCAACTACACAAACTACTAGCTAACGGGTATAAGGGGGAGGATGAGAGGCAATGATACATTTTACAAGTTTTACAATGGTGGCATCTTGGCGGTTTGAAAGCCTCACATTTCCGACACCATTTCGCGCCTCGGGCAACTAGTCTTCGTTCCTCAGCCCTTCCACGCCCTTCCTCCGCGTCGTCGCCGTCGAGTTCATCCGGTGCCCAGTCCTTTGGTGGGCTTCCGGGATGGGTGAATATGCTCCGTGCATAGGTAATCCAGATACAGGCCACGAGAGTGTTGAAGAATATCGTCTCGTTTCTGGAGAGGTGAGGATGTAAGAGGAATATCTGCGACGCGTATGCAAGAAAGCAGATCAGAACAACAACGCCGGCGACCGCGAGACGGGAAAGAGAAGGGTCCAGCATTGCTTTGTACAAGAAGAGTTGTTAGAAGCTATTCACAGGCCAGGGGGAAGCTCTATGTTGACAGAGCCGGGTAAGGCCCGGCGTATTACTTCCATCTTGAGCGATCATGGCTGGTCACTCGCAGGGGATATATCTAGTAAGGGAATGCCCAAACACCACCCTCTCCGGCTTTTACAATTGTAATCATCTTATAACCAATCAAGAGTTTTTTCGTTGCTGCCACTTTGTCATCTCCCAATGCAAATTAGGCTTAGTATTAGATCATGCTAAGTACGGCTGCTCTGGGCTTTAAATATTCTTATCTCATAGGGTGGAAAAGTTCTATTTCTACTGGAACTACTGAATACAAGTGGCTTGTGTCTATAACTCAAAATCTCCTAATCCACTCACTCTTGATACCAGAAACGTTTAAAAGCCGTTAAATTCATAAAGAGGTCATATCTAATCCCATAAAGCCCCACCAACATACAAATGAAAACCCGAGATATTTACACCTAACCATGTAACTATCTACAGAATATTATAAAATCTAGAAAAAGGAAAAAAAAAAGAAAAAAAAAAGAGAGTTCCCATAAACCTCTATATATATATTCCACACCTCATCTTTACTTCCTCTCCACATCCCCAACCTTCTTCTGCTTCAAGCCATGGTCTGTCTTCAACTCCCTATCCAGGGTCAATCCCTCCGTGAAGAGACTGCTCACCAACCCCGCAGCAGCGAAGCCGATCATACTGAACCAAACGACCCTCAGCGCACCAGCATAGCTAGTCATCAGATCATCTCTACCGGGAGTTCCAACCGGCATAGCTTTGATCAACTGGACCATCGCCACACTATCCTTTGCGTATTCGCCCGCCAGCTCGCTCAGCCCCGGTACGGCTCTGAGCTTACTTGTGAGTGCGTTCTGGAAGATGACACCGCCGATGGCTACGCCGAAGGCTTGTCCGAAGGCGCGAAAGAACGAGAATAGAGAGACGGCGTAGGCTGTGTCTTCGTCTGAGGCCGCGGCTTGCACGGCGAATGCCATGGAGGGGAAGAGGATTCCGGTGCCGAGTCCGCCAACGAGGCAGATGAAGACCCAGCCGACGGTGCTGGTGTGTACTCCGAGTATCGTCATGAGGCCCATGCCGATGAGGGTGAGTGTCCAGCCGATCCAGAGAGCCCAGCGGAAACGACCAGTGATAGAGACGAGGATACCGACTACGACGGATGCGGGGGCAACAGTGCTAGTAGTTTGTTAGTGTTTTTGTTTATAGTCTTTTAGGAAAAAGGCGGGACTTACAAAGTTTGTGGGAATAATGCAACACCAGTCATGATTGGTGAGTACCCCTTGATAGCTTCGTAGTAAAGTGGGAGATAGTAGAGAAGACACCAAAGCTATGATATATTAGCCAAACCATTCCTCCACCTTAGTTAAAAGATATCAATAGGAGAAACTCACAATAATCCCATGCATAATTGTTCCAAAGTAATTCGCCAGAGCAGTTCTATTACCAAACAGATTCAAGCGAATCAATGGGTACTTGACAAACCACTTTTCATAAGCTACGAATGCCACCAACCCAACAACACCAACCAAGAGGGGGACCAAAGTCCTCCACGAGTCCCAATCATACATCACACCGCCCCATGTGATTGGGATCAACACCGCCGTCACCGACCCAACAAACAAGAAACTCCCGATCCAATCGATCTGCTTCAACTTCTCCATGAAGCTCTCGGTCTTATGGTTCAAATTCAAGAACAGCGGGATAGCCACAAACCCAACCGCACAAAACGGGAGATTCAACCAAAAGATCCATCTCCACGAAACCTTTTCGGCGAATGCGCCACCGACGATGGGACCAGAGACAGAGCCAACGGCCCACATCATTGACAGGAAACCAAAGTATTTCCCACGCTCGCGGAGAGGGACCAAGTCGGTGATTACGATCTCTGTTAGCGCAATGATACCACCGCCTCCAACACCCTGGATGCTGCGTCCGACAAGAATGATGCCAAAGTCATTTGCGACTGCGGCGATTATTGCGCCGGCGGTGAAGAAGACAAGTCCGAGGAGGATCAAGGGTTTACGACCAAAGATGTCGGAGAGGGATGCGAAGTTTGGCTGGAAGACGGTCGAGGTCAACAGGAAGGAGGTTCCGGACCAAAAGGCTTCAATTGCACTGCCGTGGAGTTTCTCCGACATTATCTAGAATGAGGATTAGTTTGTGCTCGAGGGGTGGGTTAGGGTTGGTGAATACATACTGGTAGGGCGACAGAGAGTGAGGTCGCATCAAGAGCTACGGTAAGTGTGACGACGCATAATGTCAAGATGACAATATAAACTCGGCCCGATGGCTTCCATTCCGGCGGCGGGGTGAGGGTTGAGGATGATTGGGAGGATGCTGGAGCGTTCTGAGCTCCGGTGGGAATCATATTATTTTCGCGGTCTTGAAGAGCCGCTTTCTCGGGTTCGGGAGTGTTCCGCACGCCGGTTAATGTTGACTCGGAGGGAGTATGCATATGGTTGCTCTGGGGTATCTGTATTCCGGGTTCGAATGTAGCGTTTGGTACGCCGGATAATGTTGACTCGGAACTGCTCATATTATAGTAGGACCGGAGTTATATAGGTGAAATGATTGATTTCGAGTTAGTTGAATAGAAACTGGGTTATCAAGGTCTTTTTTCTTGTTTGGTTGTCTGTAATGCTCGAGTCGATACTGTGGAATTCTGATAACCCGGTAGAGAATGCAGGCCATGACTTCTTATATCTCGACATCTTGAGTGAGAGCCACAACCTAATCTCTAACTAACATTTCGATAGTAAACAGTCATTTGCGGGGGACGGGCAAAAAACCATCCATAGTCTGGGCAAGAAACCGTCCATGGGGTGGACCATCGTTTGCCCGATGCCAACCTATTGCCCAGCACGACACCCTAATATTCGTGGACAAGCCACTCATTCACGTTTGTTGAGGTTCTCCCTAGGATGAGACACTGTCTAATCATATTGTGAACGCGACATCAGTCCTGTTTGGGCAATAGAATGCTGAATCGGCACATGGCTAGGGCTGACATCTGCAAAGGCAAAGAGGCAGAACCCAAGCCTTTTCTTTCCCGGTAAGGCTTAATCTTGCCAGATTCATATATCAACATGGTAGAATAAAAAAGAATCTGGGCCATTGATTTACCAACTTCCACACGGTTATGGCTCCGTACCCTCATCTGCATAAGATTAAAACAAGAGAAGAGACTACGTACACCGCCGCACACGCCCTCGAGATGTGTCGTGTGGCCAAGCTTTGTTGCACTCAAGGGCCGGACCCATGTTGTGCCGCCGCAACAGCGTGCGGTCGAACGTTACCCCGGTACTGGCTTAGGTGCCAATAAGTGAGACGCCCGGGCAGATTATTCTCCGCGACCGAAACATTTGGTAGACAAGAGAGAGATCTTTGCAGTTACAGGTTTGCATATCTAACGTTGTCTGTATAGATATACGTCACTTGGCGAGGCCTCGTGGAGTACCTGTTCAAGATGGGATCTTAGGCCCCCTGGTTGTATTCCGTCATTTAGGAATATACTCTACTTTATTCCTCGTGGGTTTGTTGTATATCGATACAGGTACTGATCCCAGAACCCGGCTCAGCTGCCT
Organism: Verpa conica; assembly: GCA_033030425.1. Taxonomy (NCBI): domain Eukaryota; kingdom Fungi; phylum Ascomycota; class Pezizomycetes; order Pezizales; family Morchellaceae; genus Verpa; species Verpa conica. The sequence continues at coordinate 157,619 of JAUFSD010000012.1, forward strand.
TCGGAGGGCCAACCGTCTGTCAGCATTTCCTGTCAGGCCTTTAGTAGTTACACCATTCTCGCCTGTTTGCCTGCCGAAGTCTTGGCTAGGATGGACTTTAGATAAGGCTTTTCATTTGTTAACTCGGTCCTTACATCTCGGTAGCCCTCTAAAGACTATAGGGTTATTTTCGGGGTTATCACTCTTCGACGGAGATAGTACGGGTGGGGGGATGTTGGGGCTTCCAAGGTATACATGCAAAACGCTCTCTTTGTTCACCTGTACGCGTATATTTACAATACGTATACAATGAATAAATTATAATACGTATACATTTTACTGAGACTGAATACAGCAAACACACTACGCGTACACAGAGTATCCTCCATGTGCCTATGAGTAAGAGCCGATAGATACGTGTAGCAAGAGAGCCGTGCATTTCCTAACATACTACGAGATGACCTGACTATATCGCGTACATGTTAAAACCATGTCTAATTTCAAGTAATATAGTCGCCACCTACCCGGATCGATCGGGCCTAGGATATGAATAGCACCGAAGTATTCGTCTACTTCCATATATCTATGGTTAATTTATTCGTTGATATTCATCTACGTTACGAATTCACCAAGGTGAGCTGTTATCACTGCTCCTCCAAAATAAGTCGATATCAATACAGAAGATAAAATACAGGCCACCCAGAGATCACGCCTTTGTGTTAGAACTTCAGAATATTACAAGTAATATCCTCCCTCGCTTCGGAGCCCCCAGCTTACAGCCTATCATCTACACCCGAACCTTAAATATAGCGTGACTATAACCCCCCCCCCCCAACTCTCTCTTTACTAATTTTAATAAAACGCTTTACGCCGGCCACCCGCGACCAGTCGATCATGAACATATCAAGACCAGGGATATTAGTGCCATTCAGCAAGTTTCAGGTTGACCTGATAGATATGCATATTGTTGAGTACAAAGCCAGAGACCGCGAGCCGAGCTCTCTATTTTCACAACGGTTGAGCACAAGCCCTCATAGAACCCGAGAGTAAGGAACCTCACCCGCTCTTACAAAGCACTTCGGCTAGCTGCAATTTGTACTATTATCTGCTGTGTGGCATTCCCGGGAGTATGGACAAGGGAATTGACTCTTGGTGTGGCACCTAACGCTCAACAAAGCCGGAGACCGGGTGCCGAAACCCCCTAGTTGTACAACAGCCGTGTTTGTGGCACAGTTCAAGGGAGTAGATTGTATGCTCTGATTTCTTGACGGCTGTTTCTTATATATGCCTAGATTCCCCGATTTCTTATTTCTCTGGGCGGACGGGACGTTTAATTGGGTTGAGGTTGGGTTAAGATTGTATCTACTAGGTTTGGCCATCTATGTACTTATTCAGAGGTTTGGCCAGACATGGGGGTCGCGTGATATTTTGTGATTATGTTGAAATACTTCTTGGTCGGTTAGGTACAGCTGCAGAAATGGGTTGCTACATAGACCTTACTCCCATTGACTTGCCTTAGGAGTTGTTTGTGTTAGTCATCAGATCTAGCCCTCATCCGCTTTATGCTCAAAGCCCCCACTATAAAACAAATACTATGACTTCTCCAGCCTCACGCACGACATGGTCCCTTACAGAATTAATATTCTAGATTATTCCAGCCGTGTGGGTTTCTACCTGACTCGATTGCTTTATATACACACCTCCCTCTCATTTCTGGCTTCTCTATCCCCCACTAACCACCACAAAGACTCTAAGGATATTATATTGAACCAGCCCCTGACTATGTGCAACCAAATTAAGCTTATCATAGAATATTCAATCCCTGAACTATTTTCAGAACAGATGGACAAGATACTGAACACCAGCTACGATACATTTGGAATTCAAATAAATGCCCTAATGACGACCTCCAGCCCAGACATTCAATCAAGGCAACAAAAGTTAGCAAAAAATCTTCTAGCCTTTTACAGAATCACCTCTCATCCTATCCACCGGCTATGACATAGAAAAATACCTATGAATGAATGAATTACATAGGAAATGACGACAAACCCCATTCGGTCATGACGATAACCAAGTAGGGGAGCACACACCAGTCATCATTACAGCTCCATCCATCCTCCGCTAGTGACACCAGACATAACCAGTCAAAGTGGTATTTTCAGTTATTGTCATCTCGGTAGTCCTTCTACCACCAAAAATCAGAGATATTAAGTTTTTTTTTTCACTTACTCTACAGCCTTTCGACCAGAGAAAAACATGGAATCACCAGATAGAGGTTGACTTGGGCAGGCCTATTTGATAATATGGCCTGACTCCGTTCCTTATTCGGTTGGTGTGTACTTTAATCTGTGACCTAGCCTATCCGGAGCCAGCTAATCAAAGTCAACGTACCTCTCTACACTATATACCACAAAAGCCGTCGCTGGCGGGATATTATTCATCGACTACGCACCTCATGATTGCCTCTGAGGCTAATCATGTCATATTGCAAAGTTTGTCTACGCGTACTCCAACGAGGACAGCCCTCCTATTACTGGACTCCCCACATTACACGCTTACCACATTAGATTCAACGTCGAGAGTCCCTATGCATTTATTAAAAATCACTAGAGAATACAGTAACTTGTTATCGGAGGAATTGGTGCAACGATACTAATCCACAGCTATTCTTATCGATTGATACAGAGGTGTGACTACCGGGCCCTGGAGTAATACATATTCAAAAAGATTTTTAAAGCCACTTGGGGGGTTGAAAGACTCTTAAGACAAAAAGATACCTAGGTTTCCGTGGAATTACTTCACAAACCTAAGTATCATTTTATCTAGACGGTTACATGGATGACCCGGCTCAAGAGTTGGCTTGGCTTGGCTTAGGCCAGACCGGACCATTAAATATGGCCTAGACTAACCTGGACTATACGGGAGGGTTTATCCAGTCAGTTGTAGTGAAGACATTTTGCCGGTACGTCTGTGAATTAAATAGACCTGGTTTAATGCAAGTCCGGACTTTGCTCGATGGACAACCTCCTCGAAAGATGTTTTACCTCCCTTCGATGCCTAAAAAACATGTGGATAGGATAGACCAGGACCTCACATATTTCCCCTACGTTAGCCCATAAGATATATCCTTACCAGACTCAACTATTTAATGTCTTTTTATACGTTAGGACTAGAAATAAGAGCGGTGTCTCCACCTATTAAAACCCGCTTAAGATGCCATGCATGGCTTTTCATGCTACGAGTGATAACTCATGGCAAACCTATAGCTGTTTTCAAAGAGCTGATATACATAATACTTCAAACGGAAAGGTTTAGAAGTACTTATTAACCCCATAGTGAGTTTCTCCCCCCCCCAAAAAAAACACTGTTAATTAACATTCTAACATGTGGGGTACACCTACATTAGGTTACACTAAACAAATAGTAGAGGAATTAGATAAAGACTATTCGCTATGGGCGCGCGCACCGATTCCTGTCAAGCGTTTACCCAATGTGGAAAACTCTTAGACCTTGTGCATAATGCACCAAAGTAGCCAATGCTAGGCCAGCCGTGGGGGGAGCACATCGATTCTCCAACCAAGTAATTCTAGGTATTAAAAGCGTATTTACTTTCATTTTCAGTGAAGATGTCGTATACCATAATTATATTTATTTTTTTCTAGATGAAAATACATTAACAAATCTATCTTTTAATTATTTGTTTTTATTCTAAACGTTTCTTTCTATTTTACTACATACTGTAATTTTTTTAAGAGGTTATTACTGGCTGTTAGTTACAATGCCAGCTGCAGCGTATATTTTCAAAGTTAATTCAACCTGTAATAGAAATTACGTTTCGACAGTGACTTTAGGCGATACTGTTTGAGCTCCGGTAAACAATTCACACGATCTTTAGAACTTGAAACACACAAAACAACCAATTATCATACAAAGATCGTACTGGTATTGAAAAACTACTACATCTGCCTATCACAGACGCGGTGACGTGTTGCCCGATCTAAATCGAGTGATATCCCATGACCAACAGTCCCCAATGAACCCTACATCGATCCAACAACAAAAAAAAAAACCCGTTTCAAACACTACTTACGAAAGATTATCGGGGAACCGGATTCTTTCTAGCAGAGCCTGAGTTTTTTTTTTTTTTGTAACAGGAGCCTATTCGAGGAGTCCATTTATCACTCATAAAACATCACTCACAATGCAGACGTACGGGAACATGGCCTAACTGTCTAGCATCAGGATCGTGTATACAAAGAACGTTTTAAACTATACTACATGTAGCTATGTAGTATGCACAATAAACCCGATACCTCATTAGTGGGTTCAACGGGTAGTCGGGTACATTTACTAGAGGTGAGGAATATTCATCTTATAACAGTAGGCACATATGGCACCCTCCTCTCTATAACGGCTCCCAGGGGGGGTTTGTTCCCGCGGTAGTAGTGAGGCCAAGGTAAGGGTCTAAACATCGTGAAGTAGGGAGTGTAACGGCGGTTTTTTACAAACAACCAGGTAATCGAATTTACATTGGTTGATGGGAATTAAGGACTATTTTAATCAGACCAGTCAACAATCCGATGGCCGGGTCCATCGCGCCCTCGCTAGAGCTTTTGTATCATAAATCGACAAAATCTACTTTTCTGACGGTGTGTAAAAACGTGTAATTAAATCTGTCCGCCGTCCCCCCCCCCCCCCTCTTACTGTTTCTTTCTTTTTTTTGCGGGAAGGTTTTTATTGAGTCGATTTTCACCGATCCGAAGGGAGGTTTTTTTTTTTTTTTATTACTAATATGTTTGCCTACTCAACGTGATCAAATTCGCATTTAAGTTTTAAAAACAAGTGTCTCCAACTAAAAGGCTTGTAGAAGTATACGCACCGGGTATTGATTCATGGAAAGGCCGAGGGGGAAGGGGGAAGGGGGCGGAAAAAAACCCTCTCCCGCCGGGACCATCGCCGATTCATCGAGATTTAGAATTTAAACCCGCTTACCTGTTTCAAAACGCTAAATGTTTTTTTTATTTTTTATTTTTTTTCGGAAACTCGAAACAAAATAAGTGAAGTAGAATTACCCGAAGAAGTCCGTGCTTCTCGGTATGTATATATGACTCCATGATTTATGTGCAACTAAATGTTTTTTCCTTTTGTACGACGCGGAAGGTTCGTTTGGGGTTTTGTACCATATATCGTGGGGGGGGGGGAGGGCCCGGCGGGGGTCCGTTTTCGATGACCGGCAGCAACAGTAAGGTGATCATTGCTCGCTATCGAAAAGTTTCATCTACAAAAACCTGTACCCATAACCGGCGTCATATAACTCATCACCTACGGATCCTCCCTTCGGGTTTTTCGGGGATGAATTTTTCCTACTTTTTGTGATCGTGCAAAAAAAAAAAAAAAAAAAAAAAAAAAACCACTTTTACGCCGTACCGTGTGCTGCGAACGATCATACTATCGAAGATTATCGAAGATAGACCGTAAATGATATATATATGAGTAAAAAAGAATATTTTTTTTGTTTATCTATCACGGCTAAAATAGTACGTGTCATAAAGGTTTTTTTGAAATTTTTTTTTTGCGGCTCGCGATCCATCACCGAATAGGTGACTCCCGGCAGCGCCACAGCAATCCAGACGAGTGATATCAAATGTTGAAGGAATTTCTCACCGAAGGGGGGGGGGGTGAGTCCAGACTACCAATCGCTGATATATAAACATTAGATTTTTTTTTTTTTTTATTAACAGGGTTTGAACCCCAACAAGATATATTATGACTTCTAGACCTTTTTTTTTTGAGCCTCATTGCCAAGAGCGACAAGATTTTAGGATTGAGCTTTGTCCGGTCACTACATCTGGTTTAGATACAACTGCGTGGCTGCATACCCTGCAGCATCAATGCCTCGTGGAACTAAAGATGCTTCGGATCTGTGATCTCAATCGATATCAGTTGAAACATGCACTTATTAGTATCGACCTCGGCCGATCAGGTAGAGCATTCGCATTTCTCCGCGGAAGAGAATCTATATGATTAGCAGGACTTGCCTACTCACCGATACTAATCCGGAAAACATATTTCTGCGATAATCAAATGCTGTTACAGATAAGAAAACCATTGGTGTGACATACAATAAAGAAAGAAGAAAGAAAAAAAAAAAAAGTCGAAAAAACAAATAAGTAGACCCTAGTAGAGGATGACTTCTTTTTTCTTTCTTTCAGCTCGAAATATGGGTCAGGACGAACGAACCAGAGTTGTCCGACCTGCTGCTGCTGCAGTCTTGAAGATCCGAGGTAGGTACAAGTCTGTATTACGGACGTGACTGGACTGCTTCCAAAGAAAGTGGTATGAGGGAGGCTTCTAAAACCATGACATGATTTTTGAGCTCTCCTGTGGCCAACCACGACTTGCTCCATCTGGCATGCAGGTTAATTAAGTCAGGCAATTAAGTCAGGCCAGGAAGCAGAGGAAGGCCGCGCGGGCTAGACCAGGTACGGAAAGCAGTTGAACAGTCTGACCTATAAGAAGCGCCCGACTTCAAATACAAGGCGGGCGACCGGAAATGATACTCCTTCACAAAAAAAAAGAAAAGGGACAAAAAGAAAAGCAAACATATCATTGATACTCCCCCCCCCCAGAAGAACAAGGAAAAAAAATACCTGTAACAAATAAAGCACAACGAGTTTAGATACAATTTATTTTAGGAAAGATCATCTCGCTACCGCTCTGTCGGAGTTGTGATCAAACTTTTTTAACTACTCTATGATGACCGCACAAGGTTATCGAAGAGGCCGCAAAAGCGGGCATATGGATGAAAGCGGTACCGGGCATCACCACGACTACAAACCCACAAAAACTAGCCCACGAGTTTATCTCGGCTACGAAGGTCGACCTATGCTGCTGTACTACACACCGAAATACACAAAGCGGTGTAATTGAAGAGGGTAAAAAAAAAAAAAAAACATTTCATCGGCTTGGCCGTGATCCGAAGACTGAAGAAAGCATAGGCTCTCAACCACAGGGGGGCATGTGTACTGCGGGCATAGGCGGGAGAGGGGGGGGGGAAGGGAAAAGAGGATGTACAACTAAAAGACAACAAGCTGAAAGGACAAAAGAAAAATAAAGGAATGAGATGTAGGCGGTGAGTTTGAAGCTCCGTGGCATATATTTTTATTTTTTTATTAATTCAATTGTTTGATTACCTACTCTACTTTACGTGTATATGGGGGACTCTTTCGGCTAAAGGAACTTTCCAGGCGTTATTTAGTGGCGCCTATGTGGTCGGCGTGGATCTCTGCCGGGCCCAGTCCCTAGGTGCCCTTCCTTCCACTGAGTAAAGGACATATTAATTTTCCCGCCGCCACGTCCCTGAATATGTATGGTGCTCATTAAAGTGTTGTTGCCTTCTTTGCGAATAGGTTGTGGGAGGTCCAATTCGTGGGCTGGCAGCGGCGTGGGGAGCTCGTCCACTCGATATGGAGAAAAAGAAAAGAAAAAAAAACCCTGGCAAGGCAAAAAAGAAATTGCCGTCAACAGGATCTGCAGGCTGTTTAGATTGGCGAATTACGATCGCCCTGCACACGATAGGTACCGTAAATCTGTGTATATGTAATTGAGAACATCATGTGGTCTGTCCCCCTGTAACGTTTCGACATACTCGCATCCTTAGTGTACAGCCCTTTTTTTTTTTTTTTCCTCTTCATTTTTGTTTTATTTTTATTTATTTTTTTTACCCTCGCTTCAGTTTACTTTACGTTTTTCTTTGTCTATTGTACAGAAGCGGTGGAGTTGCAACGTCGCATCTATGTCACGAAGATCAATCTACATGTACGTGCATCATTGACACGCACATCAAACACAATAGATTATTCACAAGAGTAAAAGCCCGCACCAATCAGCCATCCAGAGTAACCTCACCGCCTTTTTCAAATAAAGAGAGCTCGCGTGCAACATATAAAAAAGAAATAAACAATAAAATTTTAATGTACAAAACACGACCAATGCGGGGTTAAGCCAAGTCGACCCTGCAGTATGTATGCAAGTGATTTTTCCATGAGAAGAAATAAGATAAAAAATAAAATAAAAAATAAAAAAACCCTAATATGGGTAAAAAAAAAAAAGAACTAAGGTACGTGCACATAGAACACGACCCATCCTAACTTCCGACAACTCGGACGCGCCGAGGGGTTATAAGGCTCCCAATGAGTTTTTGTGGGGTAAAATCCCAGACTTCCCCCCCCCTCGTGCACACACACCACACACACACACACACACACACACAACCCAGAGGGTCGTCCACGAGATCCGATCAAGCAGTGTAACAAAGACTTGAGATGCTAAGGAGGCAAATGAGACTAGGTATCTACTGGGCTCACACCACAGTCTTTAGCGAATTTTCTATACCGAAACGTGCATGCGGCGATAAAGCCAGAGTGGGAAATAGAGGGAGAGGCTATGGGTTTTTTTTGATTTTTTGAGTAGACATCTTTACAATTTGACTGGAGCTGACGTAGTGGAGCTCACCCCTGACAGCAGTTACAAGTCTCTCTATGCCAAACAATATACTACTATTACTCATAACTAATCTTTAGCGGCCAGATAAAAAAACCAATAAACTCCTACTACTGCAGCCCCACCGTATGAGAGGGCAACCCGCGGCCGCTGCTCTACAGCGGCAGTGCCCCTCTCACGTCGGGTAGCTAGCTAGCTAGTTGCCATTTGGCACTGTGGGCTGCAGAGCGGGCATGAAATTCACTGGCCAGACAGAGCATAGGGGGTGGAGGGGGGGGGAAATGCTATATTGCGGGATTTTGTGGACCTTGCATCTCTTCGGTCGTTATTTGAATACACAGCGTACGTTGCCATACCTACAAATCGTAAACTTGGACTTGTTGTCTGACATGGTATGTTCAAAGGTTTTTTTCCCCCTTCCCCTTTACCATTCAAAGCTTCCCCGCAATTCTTTTTTTTTTTTTACCCGAAGCGAGAGATGTGCCCTCTCTCTGTACGGAGGGTGTATAATATGTTTTCAATAATAGGCTCCTGTATGAATACCCCGCCAAAATTACCACGTGGAGACCGGGACTGTATGTACGTACGTGCCTACTAGTACAATTACCATCCAAAGAGGGCGTCTTCTTCTTTCCCCCCTTCCCACATTGAGTGTAAGCGGAATTTGTCAAAGAAAAATGTTTACATACTCCTGCGCTTCCCACCGAGTCCCCCGGTCCAGTAATCTCTCTGTTCCAAACTAACTAAGAAACAGAGGCTCTTGTCTCAGGTGATTCAGTAGCTTACTGAGCAGACAGAGGGGGGGGAGAAGGGGGGGAAGAAAAAAAATACTGTACTCTTCCTATCCAGAATTGACACATCTAACGGTGGCTTTTTTGTTTTTTAGATAATATACTTTTTTGAATCCTTTCCCTATTTTACTATAACCTATTACTTGCCAAGAATTATATAGTACTTCCCCCTCTAGTTACCTATACCTCCAAGAAATAGTAATCACAAGACAATTATTAGCATACCACAACCCCCGAGGCCATTTTAATAACCATGACTTGGGGGAAAAAAAGAGCCTCTCTCTCTCAAGACAGAGTTTGGATTCTCCGGATTCTCCGGCTGACACTAGTAAGTCAGACCCACAACGTGGGGAAAACGGCGGATCTCGGTAATTTCGTTGGATGCGGGGGGTTCCCTTCTTCTTCTTCTTCTTCTTCTTCTTCTTCTTCTTCTTCTTGCCCCCCCCTTTGTTTTTCAGCGGCGGTGGCGCGGTTACTTAACTGAGGCTCATCATACCTACTTCTACTCAAACCCTCCTCGGGAAGAAGAAGAAGAAGGGGGGTTTGAGTGGAAGGGATGTAATACTACCTATGATGTGACCACTTTTTTGCTTATTTCTTCTAGACAAGGAATGGAGGAATATACCACCCACTAGTTACCTATGTAGGTACTTTGAACTAAAACTAGCTACATAAACTAGTTAACTATGCCACATTACCTGCGCCATGTATTGTTATTTTGTTTTATTTGCTTATTCCGGCAAACGACTCTATGTCTCAGGTCTCGTGCCTTTTGTCACGATAACCGATAGCTGAAGATGGCTTTTTTTTTTTTTTTTTTTTTCCCCCCTTGGTGGGGCATTGAAGTGGGGGATATGGTTTCCTAAACAAGGTTAGAAGGGAGGGGAGGGGGAGGGAAAAGGGACGGACGGACATCCCGCGGGATGACCGACAGGGTAACCTCTTAAGAGGGGGGGAAGAAGAAACTAACTAGCGACTAGCGGCAGCACACACCCCCGGTGTTTCTCCAGGTTGAAAAAAAAGGTATTTCCCGGAATTCACCTTTCGCCTACTGCCCCCCCTCCCGTTTCTTTTTATTTACTTTCTTCTTTTCTTGGGTCCTGCCGGAGTGTGCTCTACATATATACATTGCCGTCTCTCCGGTTCCTAAACTGCCCGCGGTGGGCGGAGGAAGTGAGTTCATTAGAGCTAAATGTAGCTACTCTAGAACATGCAGAGGTACCCGGAATCCCATCACTGATAACAGCGCCACAGCACAAGACAGCGGGTGTGAAGATCCGTGAATGATTGTCCTATTCTAGTTTTACTCCGTGTACTCGGCCATGTCACAAGTGCTCCATGTACTGATGAGGCACTTTGCTCCTTCTCAATCGCTGGGCTTATTTCTCGATGCATTTTATGAATCCTCACATTCCCAAGGGTATAAGTAGGTAATATCATAATTTTACGAATTAAGCATTCACATTTTGACAGGGAGTGGTCACAGAATTTCATCCGAACTTATTGAGTAAATCAAACTAACTGAAATTTCATTGGCATATCAAACCCAATTTCCCCCTGCCAGCCCCAAATAAAGAAATATAGAAATGCTTAAGCGAAAAAAACAAGTCATAACCAAAACTGAAATAATAGAAAACACCCCCAAGACCAAACTTCAAGAACGCAAAAAATCAAAAAGAGGAAGAAAAAAAAAACTGAAAATTGAAAACCGGCATCAAAGTGTTTGCGAACGATGTCTAAATGGCTTTTCCCGTCCGCTGTTACCCATGATACCCACCCGCCAACCAACCAGCCACCCTGGGCATATGCAACCCCCAATCCCAAATAAAGAAAATCGTGAAAAACCCCCAAAAAGCTATGAACACCGAAAGGAAATAGATACCAAGGAAACAACTTTTTAGCCAAGCAGTTTCAATAAATACCCAAATGCCCCCAAATAATGCCCATTCAAATAAGCATGCACTCAAGATCGACGAGTTGCGGGAATTCACTCTTTTTGTCGTAGTGAACATCCTCTTCGCGGCTACCGTTGTTCAAGAATTCCTCAAGAAGTAACAATTCTTCAAAGTCCGCTAGATACTCTGCGGCCCGTTCCGCGCTTGGCCGAGGAAGTGGTGCCCGCCCATATCCTCCGTATCCAAAGTAGCTCTGCAAGCAGGCTTTCGTGCCAACAACTCCTCCCTTGATCGCGCCCCAATCACCTCGCCCAACTACCGCTTGCATTTTTTCCGCCTCGTCCATTCTACCGGCAAGGTAGAGGTTGAAAACGTCCACGCAAGCCCTTGGTGCAATGTTGACAAGTCCACCAATGACACCCTTGCCGCCAGCGACCAAGGTCTGCAAAGTGAAATCCGAAGATCCGCCAAGAGTCATGAATCCGCTTGGCGCCGCATTTGCTACTCTCCCAAGTTTTCCGGTGTTACCGCAAGTAAGCTTGCACCCGACGATATTGGGGTGTTTTGAGAGCTTGGTAACAACGTCCGAATCAAGATCGATGCCCGAAACGGCGCCGGGGTAGTTGTAAATCAGAATCGGGACGGGAGATTCGTTGGCAACGGCAACGAAAAAGTCGTACTGTGATTGCGCCGTGTATAGGGACTTGTAGTATGAAGGCGGGAGAACCATAGCGTAATCGCCGCCGGAGACCAGAGCATCGTGGCACAACTCGATTGTTTCGCGGGTCGATTGTGCACCACAACCGACGATTACTGGTATATCCCGAAAGCCAGCATCATCCAATGCCCCGCGAGTCGCTTCAGTTACACTCCGTCGTTCCGCATGGCTTAGGTGAACAGCTTCCCCGTTCGAACCTTGGGTGACGAGGCCAACAATCCCGCCTTGTGCGAGACGAACAGCATGCTTCCGGATTGTAGGCAGATCGAGGTCCTCGGTGGTGGGGTCAAAGAAGGCTGGCGTTGGGGCGTAGATTCCAGCACGAAGAGGACGATCGGTGCAATCGAAGTTTCCACTTGCATTACTTTTGCTAGAGTACAAGGCTGAGAAACCACTTTTGTTGTGAACATTTGTGACATTGCCATGACGGCCACCACCAGCAACGTGGGGAGCACCAGCTTCACTGTGCAAGGCCAGCCCGCTCAAGGTAGAAGCCATTTCGTCGGTTTCGTGTGAAGAAGAGTGCTCGTTGGTATGGGGAGGCATTGAGAAGGCTGTTAATAACTGTGAAGATTTTGTTTATTGGTAGTAAATAACTATGTAATATATGAGAAGTTGGATGAGGAGGACAATGATGATGGAAAAGGGTGAAGTAGTAGTAGACGATGTATAATGAGAAGGAAGCAAGTTTGAATGAGAAGGGGACTGATTGACTTTAAATAATAGAGAAGATAGGTGATCCACCTTAGAGAGGAAGAAACGTATGTATGATGAGAGGGGGGTAAGCCTTGATGAGGCGTGCTAGCAGTCTGTCCACCCCCTCCCCTCCCTCCCCTTCCATCCCAAATCTCAGAGGAGGAGCCAATTGAAGGGCATATGGCAAGGTATCCACTCGAGACCCAGGTCTTACGGGGTCTCTTCGCCGAGACAGACCAACCCAACAGACTGAAGGGCACTAGCCAATGCGGGGTGTACAGCGAGAGAAGTGGTTCTAGCATCTCGAGTATGCTAACGTCACGAGCATGATACAGACACAAGAGGGAAGAGGAGGGAGAGGAGAGAGGAGAGAGGAGAGAGGACGGAGAGGGAGAGAGAGGAATCCATTGACGGCAGCAGTATCATTAGCAGCAGCAGCATTAGCAACATTCAAAGCAGCAGCCTGACAAACAGACATACAGCGTACATACCGCGGTATGATCCGAGCCCCTGCTACAAATCCAATCCGAACAGCTGGAACGCAGTCTGGTCCTATTATCTCTGATTGTCTTGGTCCGTTCCTTTTTCTTTCCCTGCAGCGAGCCACAGCTGAATAGAGAACAGTCGGGGCGGTGAGAAGGGCGGCGACACCTACGTATGTAAATCGCGGGCACGCGCACTCGTGGAGATTAAACTGTTGGACCTGAGCAGCAACCCACAGCTACGGGTCGTGGTGCGTGGGGGTGCTCTGCCCTCTGCTCTCTGCCCCTCTGTGGGGTGAAACATGGGTCCAGGGGTCTAGCCAGAGTCAGTAGTTACCCTTCACTCCTTGTAAACTTCAGAGAGACGATGGCCGCTCTTGTTGACAGGTATGCATTTACTTGGGCGGCGATGTTGGTGACTCTCTTTCTGTCTTTCTCCTCCTCTTCCTGTCTTTCTCTTCCTCTCTTCCTCTGTCTCTCTTCCTTCCTCTCTTTCCCTCTCCCTCTCCCTCTCCCTCTCTTTCCCCCCTCTCTATCTCCATCCCCTCTCTATCTCTATCTTCTCCCCCGAGGATACCTGTTCTACCTAGAAAGAAATAATGAGTCTAAAGACGCATTGTCACGCAGCATGGCGTGCATCCAACCGCATCCGCTTTCAGAAACATCAGCAGTCCCTGATTCGTAGACTACGTCAAGTACTTCCGTATTCACAAAAAAAGAAATCCCAGATGAGATAACCAAAAAGGATGGGTCACAGTATGCACAATGAATGTACCTACATGTACGGAATTACACTATCACTGTCACTGACTCTACTATCCGCTTTCCGCAATAAAAATAAATATAAAATAGATATAATATGAAAAACAAAAACTCAATGCAGAATCAAGACGACTGCAGCATATTGACAGGCACATCAGTCTCACTGTACTGGCCGTACGTACCCAACAATGGAGTACAATCCACTTACGTCCCCATACATGCTTTCTTGATTATGTAGTACTCACCGTACTTCTGACACGGTAACACATACATGTGAGTCCTCGTCTTGCACAGGATGCGGGTACATCAATAAATTCGGCCAGCAAACTGAACCCCCAATCCCATAAAGATACACAACAGGATGCACCCCGCAGTTTAAGGGAACGGGACCAGCAGAAGGGTACACTTGTTGCAGGTCAGGTCCGTGCTCGCTGTCCTCCTTGTCGCTTTCTCTCCACGTCTAGAGACTCTTTGGGACGCGTGATTTATTTGTTCCTGATGACGCTCTGCCACAGAGAGCAGGGAGCAGCGAGCAGGGAACAGGTAGATCAAGATCTAGAGCTTTTGTTTTGTGTATCACCGCCCCCCATATTTTCTTTTTCTAACTAATGGTAGTGAACCACGGAAACCCTACTCAGGATTATATCCAGCTTTTTAATCACTTTGCATATAGAGTATAGGTACATTCAAGAAAAACAATGTCTGTCTCGAATCAATTAATTGATCCAGCACTGCAGGTGGAAAGCACGAAGCCTTGCTTGGTATACAACCTTTGCAATTCGCCCTTTACGAGACATACCGTCCTCCCTGCCCAAACGGGGTTAGAATACCCGCTTAAGTCGTTAATCCATTTTTTGTTCAAACACCTTATTCTTCTAATACTTGAACACTTATCTACTGACTGACAACTGGCATACAATGACACATGAATAAAAAAATAAAAGAGAGGGAATTCAACCATCCATTCTGTTTCTATTTGTACGGGTCAAAAGTCCGGTACATACCCTCCGGGTTATCGGTTCCGATTTTAGGAATTGTTAAGTGTTGTGAGACTTAGCTGCTAGTACATATGTGCGTTCTTGTGTGGTAGAACAACATAATAAGGCTGAGGGTGAAGTCATTCCAGCTGGGTTGCAATTCGAACTTGCCTTCTCGGAGTTTTACGGTCGAGGTGACTTTGATAACCACCGGCCCTGATGCGATGTCGAGGGGCCGGAGGGGGGGAGCCAGCTACCTCTCTCACATGATCGATGACATGGCGGCAAGAGACTCCAAGAGGGAGATTATTTTTTTCCCCGATCTCCACCATATCTCTGATTAGCTCTTGTGGGTTTTTTTTTCTCCCTATGGCTCAAACTTTTTTTCTTTTCTTTTCTTTTTCCTTTCCGGTTAGCCATAGAAACCCCCACATACGCCCGTTAACGCGTCGTCCACTCTTTTTCCCTCCTTCCAGAAATTCTTGTTCCTGAGAACGTTTGTCGACCCAGCGCATGAGCCATAATAGCAATTCTTTCTTTTGGAACCCGTAGATTCCCCTCCTGTTTGAAGTCTAAAAAAAAGGTTCTGATTTCTCAACACCCCAGCCCTAATCAATTCCCACCTTCAATCCCGATTAAAATTTCGTCAGCGGAGCCTCAGCAGCAGCAGCAGCAGCAGCAGCTAGCTGTTCCTTGTTTGCCGTGCCACTAGTTAGCTAGCTACATAGCTACCCCTTCAAAGCTCAACAGCCCCCCACACTTACCAGCATTGCAGTCAACAGATGGCCTAACGTCATTCCGGTCGTCCTTAAAATGTGCCAAGGAATCCTCATGATCCCCATTGAACCAAACACAAAAATTTAATTTTTTTGTTCCTGTCGACTCTCCCCGGAATCCCGAAAAAAACATAAAACAAAATAAAAAAACACTCACGTGCCGGATTTAGATTCGCCAACTATCAAGACTTGTGCCTTGTTTTTCTTCTGTCTCTCTTTTCTCCCCACGCTGTTGTGTTATACACTGCCTTATCATAGCCTTCCTCTTAACATAGCAACGACGACGATGTCGACTCGGGTTTCCGGGAAGGGGGGACTCCCTCGGATCTGCAGGCTAGAATCGGGAAAGTACATGGAAAGAAAAAAGAAAAGAAGGAAGGGCAGGTCACGGAGACTCTTTAAGATAAAAAGAAAAAGTAAACATTCCACGGAAACAAACATTTCTTCGTTCCAACTTCCTAATATGGTATCTTGACATCCTAAATTAACTGAGACCTTCCCGTACCAAGTAAAAATAAAAAAATAAAAAAGGGAAGATAAAAAAAAAAGCTGGTATATAAGCTAGGACCCATTTTTCTTTTTTGTTTCTCTGTCTCGTGATTCTTCGCTTAAGCCTCATCCAAAACAATAAAAAAACAAAAAAAAGAACCCCGAGCCACAATACGGCTCATCCCATCCCACATGTTTGGATTCGAATGGTTTATCACTAGTTTCTTCCGATGCAAGGATGTTGGCACCTCCCCAGTTATCGCCAGGACCTGCCATCTTCAATTTATATTAGCTCCAGAGGAATGGGACTGGTAGGAGTAGCTTTCCGGATAGACTGATAACCCCCCCTTCTTCAATCTGCCTTATGGGAAAGTAACAGGAATCTCTCCCCCCATTGCCACGGTAAGCTCAACTAAACAAGGGCGATCACCCCGTGGGGCAATTTACACTATTAACCAACTTATTACTTGACAAAACACGGCATATCTATAGTTTTTTTTCTTTCTTTAAAGGCTCTACTGTATATAGAAAGCGTGGGGGAAGATACGGGAAGATGGGGGGGTTAGGGGTTAGAAATAAAAAACGAAATGCCTCCTAATGTTCTTGTAAGCGTAATCAACCAACTAACTATATACGTACTTTTAAGGATACCCTTTACTAAAAAAACTAGTAAGCTTTCTAAAAAGAACCAAGACAGAGATCAGATCCAGATCAAATAGTACGGACGGACGGACGGACCAACCCCCGTTCCGGCGGGATAATTTATATGTTTCGAAAGTCAACGCCCCAAGATCTTGTCTTTTTTTTTTTTTTTTTATTTCTACGCAGGTTGATCATAAAAAATGGTAGAGAAGAGGGGAATGGGGAATGGGGAATGGGAAAAAAAAAATGTGAGCCCGCCCGGGGTGATCTTGAAGCAGTTTTATTCCCAACTGAACTATTTTGATCTCGACGATGACCGTGCTGACTGAGATTCAGGGGTGGTGGTGAGAGAAGAAAACAAATTAGGGAGAGGGCCGTGCTTGCGTAGCTAGTGGTATAATAGTAGCGTTATGGACTGATTTTTTTTTGATTTTTTTGATTTTTTTGATTTTCCTCTCGGCCTACGGGTTCATGTACTCAACCTATATTTCGTAAGCATGATCTCTGAATCTCTACTTCAATACACAAAAAAAAAAAATTAATCGTGATGAGCAACAAACATATAATATACAACAATTAACACGATACTATTTCAATTTGAAAAAAAAAAAACCTCTCTCTCTCGCGCGCACTCGAGTTGGAGAGAGAGAAAAAAGAAAAGAAAAGAAAGAAAAAACTCGGTATTACTTTTGTGTGATCCAATAATCATCCACTTTTTTAAAGGAAAAAAATAAATATCAAATCAAATCAACCATTTAATACTCGTCTCTAATATATGCGGGTACTCACACATCCTGCACGCCAAAAAAAAGGAAGGAAAAAAAATTATCGATTCCCGGTTGGTTCATGAATTAACTCGATAGTAGCACTAGTCGACCATGTGGACAAATCGTACCAACTATTTAAATTATTAATATTCAACTAACACCCCCCCTGTACCCCTGTTCAAGAGGAAGAGGGGTGGGAAGGAAAGTTCCCTCATCCCCCCCCCCCGATGAACACTGCGAGAATTAATGCTAAGGGAAATAGGTGTCCTCTTTTACGTACTGTACGTACTGTATTATACGGATTACGCTAGACAAAATATAGATCAGCCGCTGAATTCCCCCCTCCCCCCCCTCTCTCTCCCCCGTTCACGATATCTCCTACATACATATCGAATAGCTACATAGCTAAGCAACCACGGGGAAACCATCGGAACAACCGGCCGGAACAACATCTAGATTCACCAGTGGCGTTATATGTGTTTTATACTATCTGAAGGTGAATCTCGTCTTGGTTTTTTTTATTGAGGCATTTTCCTTTTTCTTTTTTTTCCCTTTCTCTGCTTCTTCTTCCTCTCATACCTTAATTTTTCATACCTTTGGTTCTTTGAGTGTTGCAGGAAATATACAACATTACTGACATGTGTATGTAGGTTTCTCTCTACACTAGGGAAGATAAAAGGTATCACGATGATCCCTCAGAGTCCCCACATCCTTGTGTAGCTATTCTTGCGTTTTAGAAACCATCAGGGGGGCCGGGGGGCTATGTGTGGGTCCTAGGAAGACACATCGACATCAAAGCGCTGCAGGATTTAAAGTCAGCTCTTCCAAGAATCATGTTCAAACGAGGTCTCGCTTCGATGGGGATAACCCCAGGAAAATCTGGGGAAGACCTTGGTTTTTTTTTTTTTTTTCGGTATTCGGGTTAATTGGATGGGTGCATCTCCCGTCAATACAAAAGAAATAAAAAATAAAATAAAAGAAGTGGGGGGTATTTTTTATATAATGGATCTGTGCACTGGAGGCAGGGAGGAGGATGGGGGAGTGGTTATCATTTCACGCGGAGGAATACTCGCCAGGATCGTGAGTACAACATATCTACAAGCTACTACCCTACAGCTTCATGGGGGCGTTATTTTTGCGAAGGCGTACTAAATTAGTTGGATCTCGGTAAAACGGGTAGAAACGAGTAGACAACTTTTTTTTCTGCACATCTCGAAGAGCATACATATATGCTGTTTCAGTATCTACCTGGGGAGGGGGGAGGGGGGGGGGATCGAGGGCCAATCCTGATACGATATGCGATCTCCACAGTTCTACATCTTGTCTTGCTCCGGCTCTAGGTTCCTTCTACGTCTTCAAATTCAATCGGTTCATAACAATGCTCTCGTTTGTGGCGCGTTAGATCACCGCTTAGATACGGTGAGGAATCTGGGGAGGGGGGGTGTTTTTGCCTATTTTTGTTGAGCGTTGGGCGTGGGGGGCAGAGATCGAAATAAGTCTTTCGTTTTGAACGACATCTCCTTATTTGGTCTGGTGCAGCTGGAGACTTTGGTGACAACAGACTTGGTCTACGCTACAGATCCTTTTGCAGTGTTTACCCGATGCCTCCTATGGCCGTGGGGAAACAAGGAAACAATGAGAGAATATTCAAGAATATTCAATGATCAAGTATCAAGATTCAATTCCGGTATTCCGGGCCTCAAGAACATGCTCTGACATTACACCCACTATAGCTACTAGCGCTTCGAAACAAATAGAAACTTATCAATTGGCCATACAGCTTTACAATTACAACACAGAAAGTTCTGGAATGGTCTCATTTCACTCATCTGGAGACCAGTCTTGTGCATTTCCTGCACCCCGAGGCCGAACAGCGCATGAGCTGATCCTACACTCAGTCTGTACATACCTACAGTTTTGAGGATTACAGTACAGTACGGTAACTGTCGGCAACCAAGCGTTCAAGATTTTGCCACTTCTCCACATTCTTCTCAACCTCGGCAGCCAACCTCGGACTTTGCCCTACAGAATCAGAAGATCCCTTAAGGGGGGCCACTGGTAGTTCTAGCAGGTGTACATGTCCGCAGTCTTAAGGGGTCACCGGGGACGGATCCTCTCTAGCGAGTTCTTGCCTTATCTTACCTTGCATGAGCCTCTATCGCGATAACGTGGCTGAGGGTTGAAATAGCCGGTCACCTATCCTGATTAGGTCACGATATCATAGGGACTTGACGTTAATTTTCGCAGCCTTGGCGCCCAGACCAGCATCTGATCGCGCAACCAGTTATAACAGCCTCGTAGTAATTCCTCTACGCGCATAAAAAGACTTCTAAGTACGTCTTTGGGGGCGATGTGGGTTGCGATCGGCATTTGGTAATTCGGAAGAAGCTGGGAAGCTTTGGCGGTAAACTAATGCACCACCCCAAGACTGTGTGCTCAGACCCTGCATACCCCAAAAGCCTTATGCAGGATTTTGTTATACGTGTCCAGCTACGTTCGATACGGTTTCTTTATGAGAAGTTTCATTTATTCTACTATAGGTGGGCCATTGTATGTTGGCCGTTAGAAATAGGGCCATGAGACGTCACGGTTGGAGAATGGCCTCTGACTGAATTCCTCTTTTTTTTTTTCAGCTTCTTTTTTGACGTCTATACATCCTCTTTAACGGTTGTTGTTTTTGAAGGCATATGCATCAGGAGAAAGAGCTATAAGGATATCATGTAGCCTCTTTACCAATGATCCATATCATAACACCAATCATAAGACATCACTCGGTGAAAGCGACTGACACATTGCTCAATAGCCCCCAAGGAAAGTGACAACAATGTTATGATAGCCCTGAGTAACCAACAAGAGGGTCGACCCCCCCGATAAAGAAGTCTCTGCTGTTCATCTCTGTATCAGGGGTACGTTAGCTATGAACTGTACTCGCAATATCGGTATCGTTTTCTTACAACTGGAAGATTCCAATGCCTTGCATGATAGGGAAACACACTCCAGGCCACTTGTTTCTTGACTGTATAGTTCCTAAAGTTATGAAAATTCACCAAGAGGATCTTTTATTGATAGGGTGAACAGAACCTGGAAGCGATAGAGCTTCTGAGTGTTAATTCTCTAAAATAAAACCGTGACCCCTCGCTAGTGACACGACATCCCACCGTATTCCCAACTCAGCTTAGTTCCACCACAGTGTCGACCCCCCACGAACCCCTCGACGCCCGCATTTCGGACAACAAATGAAAACTCTGTGACCTTTGTGACGTGCATTATATATATATATATAAAAATGGGGGATTTTTTTTTCTTTCGAGAAACAATCGCGCTTCCAACCCCGGTTACGGATCTAAAAAATTGACAAATAACCTCGGTATCACAGCAGCTGTTGCATTCGTCTGAGATTATAAATCTGCTCCGTTTATTAGTATTATATACGTCTACTGCTAGCTATCCCCTGGGTGGGTGTATATACGTATGCAGTAGTAAATCTCTCCGCCCCCCACACACATGATATCCCCATAGTAATTAGGAGGGTGTGTGTGAAGAGTACACCTTTACGGATATGTGCAGACGCTCATCACCCAGAACCGTCTCCCCTTTTCTCTCCCATATATACTCTCAGGTGTCAAATGACTCCCCCCCCAAAAAAAAATCCCATGTGCAAAACAGACAACATTATCGAATAAACACAGAAGCTCGATCTTACAACAAAAACCCCGATCATCAATATCCCCCCCCCACTCATGAGCTCTAAAGGCACACATTATTCTTTCAAGAAACTTAAATAGCGAGTGCTTACTCATGACGCACTACGGTTACCCCCCACTCTTTAAGCGCACCGCACAACTCCCCGTACTAGATGTTTGCATACATCTAGAAGCATTACACCCAATACATATTCTTTTCTGCAAAAAAAAAACAATCCCCCCCCCACTCGCCCATCATGCTCATCGCTCACGTGTTTACTAACCCCCCACACACCTCTGCACACCTCCTGTATTATAAAGAATCAAATCAATTAATCTACACACCTCCCCTTTGTCAAAAAAAGTTAGGGATGAACGCGTCAAAGATAATTTAGTTCTTACAAGTATTTTTTTTTTTTGTGGCATGTTTATCTCTCCCCCCTCCCTTTCTCGATCATCACGCATTTTAATTGCTGCGGTAGTAATATCCTCCTCCTCCTCCTCCTCCACACTCTTGCCAGCCTAATTATATGAGTAATAGTATAATAATCTCTGGAATAAAGGCGGAGTAGACCCAAATAATTTACTAGTGGGCATAATATTAATTATACGTAACCGTATATATAGATTTTTTAAGAGGGGGGGGAGTAATAAGGAGGATCACGCGTGGAAGCTTTGGGAGTTATTAAAGTAACACCTCTAAAATTGGTGACATGTGGCTGAAGTAGTGCATAGAATATAATACGTATACGAATAATTGCACTTAAACATAAATAACCCGCCTAGGGGATAACAAAAGGTACTGGATGAAGGGCTGTAATTGCACTTTGGGGGAAAGGCTGGATAGAAACAATTTCGATACCGAATGCTTATCCATGACGCGCAAATCGGCTCAAGGCTAGAGGCATTAATCTAGTACAAATCTTCCCCGGATATATATATATATTGCTAGCACCCCCACTCACTACCTGCTTCACCCCTCACTTTCCATCTCACGCCGTGACCTATCACGCCCTCCACTCACTCTTTTACCCCACATGGGCATCCTAGCTCTTTAGAGAGAAAGATAAATATGATATAACGAAACTAAGGAAAAGCTGCCAAGTAGAAAGGCTCCTAATACTCGCTTACGAGCATCAGGTACACAAAGCATCCTCACTACAATACTAGCCTACTGCTTCTACCTCCATACGTATCCACCAGCTGGTTTCCATGGCATACTCAATCATCTCAAGCAATTCTATATCGACACAAATAGAGAAAGAAGACACTACGGGGGAAACACCGAGGTTCATCACTTTTCTCTAAAGGACAAAGAAAAAGAAACACTAGTAAAAAGTAAAAATAAAACAGTGCTCAAGAAATCCACTTTACTATTACCACTTTGTCTGCCGCCTAAACCAAACCAGAAAGGTCAGAACCAGTCTACCATCTACCATCTACCAATCGTCTTCTTCTTCTTTCTTCCCTCTCATTGCCTGTTGTCTATCCATCAACTAAATCACACTAGCGTTAGCAAGAGTCTCATAGTAATAAGTATGGGGAAACCCACAGCCTGTGCTAAACCCCCCGCAAAACTTGTCGTAGAACTTCCAGCTCCACTGCTTCCGCTAGCCGTACTCTCTGTTAAACTTGCTCTTGCACTATCGGTACTTGCCGCGGCGGGCGCCGGCTTCCTCCCAACATTCGGTCTTTTCGCTGGTGCAGGCGGCGGTGGTTTCTTTCCAGCAGGTCTAGAAGCAGGTGGTACAGGGCTCGTACCATTCCTTCCTCCTCCCGTACCATTTACCGGGGGCGGAGGTGGAGGAACCGCTCTGTTGGCGACTTGTGGTCTAAGGGGCTCCTCTTTAAGGTATGTGGCTGGCGCCCAGCCTTGTTCATCACCAGTCATTCTCTTAACAAGCCACCAACCTTCATCACCCTTTGAGACGATGATAACGACATCATCCTTGGCGAGGGATAACTCGCGGGCGGATTGCCCTTGGAAGTCGTACATCGCCTTGCATGTCGGTTCTGCTGGTGCTGGGGGGTGAGCTGGGGGAGGGGGTGGCGGCGGCCCGCGAATGGAATTAGTGGATGGTTGTCGGCCATGGCTGATTGCAGAGGCAATTGCTGCAGCAGTATGAGATGCTGGTTGCGTATGAGGTATCTGTTGCGTATGAGGTGTCTGTTGCGGGATGGGACTGATTGCGGGCTGTGAATTGGCAGGCTTTTGTTGCGGCCTTGGTACTGACCTTCCTGCGTGGGCGCCTGTCTTTGGCCCACCAGGTTTCAGGAGCCTACCAGTGGTAATCGGTTTTGCTGCGACGGGTTTTCCCTTTGGTGTAGGCCTTGAAATGCTACTTGGTGGCTCTCCAGGCCCGACGTGGATGGTACTGCTCTTGTACATATCCCCCCGCTGGACGGTAGGATCTTTGACTGTCTTGACAACCGCCAACTTGCCCGGCTTTTTTGAATATTCTATCGTCGGTCCAATCCGTACATCAACACCACCTGGCATAGCAGTACGGAGGTGCGTTACCAACTCCGTCTTAAAGATACAAGAAATAAGTGGATCAGGTTCTTGTGGCGACCCAACACCGAGTGAGAACCAGTCATCACATAGGTTAGACAAGCCAACAAATTTGATGGAGCTTAGAATAATTGTCCTTTCTGCCGAAATTGATAGCTGACCATTGACCATTGCCTGAACGATTATGTAAATAGCCCTATTCGTCTTTTAAAGAAGCAACGTCAGTAATAAAAAAATATTTATGAGACCCTACGGACTTACCATGACAATTATCCTTGGGCTTGGTTTACTACTCCTCCCTAGTTTCGACACTAGCAGCTCGCCTCTGCAGCTAAACAAGATGTTCTCATTCTGATTGATGCCCACAGAATTTCTGATCATTTCTCCCGATCCACCCTTATTACCAATACCTAGGTAATCGCCCATAAATCGCCTGCTCCCTAATAAACTCATTCTCCTCCTCTCCTTCCGTCCTGCAAGTATCCTATGCCCTTCATCTCGGACCTTTAGGAATGCCTCTCCACCTCTCTTTTTCCTCCAAGCCCTTTGAATCCTCGTTGCGCATTCCGCCCTGTACCGGAGGTAATTCCTCCATGCTCGCTGGATCCTAATGGCCATGTTGTGCCAGTACCGATCCCTCATAGTCTCTAGGGCGAACAAAGTCTCAGGGGTCTTAATGAATGCCTTTGTCACACCCATTTGGTATTCCTCTTTCGGAATAGATGTATCCTTGAGAATCTGGATCGTACCGGTCCGAGCATCCCCGGTCCAAGTGTAGTCACCAGCATAAGAGGTTTTGGGAGACAAGAGGTAGAACCGCTCAACGAACTTTTCAAATGTCTGCCTGTAAGCAAAACCCGCTCGTCGAATACGGACGTTCTCTTGCAGACCCAGGTATTTGACTTGATGCAACACCGCTGGAGTATCGTATTCCTTGGGACTCTTGTTCTGATTCGGTTTGATCGTTCTAATATAACTAGGCTGAGATTTCATTAATGTTGTCACAAGATCGTTTGCGGACGCTTTAATCTTGTCGCTAGCCGTTGGAGGTCGTCTTTTCGAGTCCCTGTCGATCTGATCCGGGAATAATGTCCTCAAGAAGCCATTGCTGCTCTGTCCTACGAGGTCTAAAAGATCTTTCAATAACTGGTCCTTGTTCTTATCAGTCATTCCGGCAACAGTGTACATGACATCTCCTGCGTAATGCTTGATCAAAAACTGTCCTTGGCGGTTCTCGAAATGAGCGTTCGAGGACAACATGTTGAGCCTTTGAACAAAGGTCCCATCAGCAGCTCCGGAATCAGCATGCGCGGTCGCGCAGGCATCGTTCAGTGCAGCAAACACTCCTGGTGGTCGCTTCTCTTCAATCAAGTCGCACACAATCTTGTTATCGAAGTATTTAATTGGGGTCCATGTAATTTGCTCCCTAGCGTACTCCTCCTGCTCCGTTCGCAAGGTGAGCTGGATGAAGATCTGTTGCAACTTCTCGTTGACGTAGTTGATACAAATCTGCTCGAAAGAATTGTTCTCGAAAATCTCGAATCCGTAGATATCAAGAATTCCAATTGTGTGGGCAACGGATCCTCGGGTCCTCATCGAGAGATTGACACGGTCTACAATCCACTCGAATAAGTTATTGTAGATAGCCTTCCCGAGAGCATCTCGCACAGCTGTCGCTTGAGTCACATTGAGAGGCACCTCATAAACTGATCCTCTTCTCCCACCCCTGCCTGTTTCCACCATCCTGATTGTTAGTGCTTTATGTACGGCTGGACCATCAACTTCCAGCAAGTAGGCAACAAAATCCGTAACGCTCGAATCCGAAATTGCCCCGTTTCCTTGTTCGTCCTCAACGAACTGAATATTGCCTAGCCATAAAATCACCGACAACATGCGGAAGATGTTATCTTGCTCTTCTTGCGAAAGACCAATTATTCGCATAGCGTTCATGGTGTCTGCGAACTCGGCAGTGTCATCAATTCCATCAACATCAAGACATCTCGATTTTGAGGTGTAGAGATAAGTATCGGGGGTCTGAATTCCGAATGTTTCTAATCCCAGAAATGCCAAATCAGCCCTGTTTTCACTTTTTTTACTCTCAAATAAATCAAGTCAAACAAACCTCTATATGCCTGAGGCGCCGCCTTTGTGTACTGGTAAAAAATATGGAAATTCCTCTCATCTTTAATTTGGCCAACCACTCGGTTTTTTTCTAACAAGTAGTTTGTGATGTTCGCTCCCACTGGCTCTCCTTGGTCGTTGAATTGAATCTCCAAATATTTCCCGTGTCTACTAGAATTGTTATTCCGTAGAGTCTTGGCACACCCGAAAGATTCTAAAAGCGGATTGGTAGCTAAAACCATATCCTTAATCTCCTGGATAGTAGTTGAAGATGTTGAAGATGCTGCAGCAATGTATTGCATTATTCGCTTCGCCGCTTCGGTCTTACCGGCGCCGGATTCGCCGGAGATAATAATACATTGACTCTCCTTGTAGCCATTCATGTTGTAGTACGCGCTCTCCGCAACAGCAAACACATGCGGCGGTACCTCCAGTCTATTCTTCCCCCGATAGCTCGCAAGCACCTCATCGGTATAGATTCCGAGGTCTCGGAAAGGATTGACTGAGATGAGCACATGGCCGATATAAGTCTAGCCGTACATCTCGTACTGTCAGCAATACTCTAGCGGATTGAACCCCTAGTTCATTCCCTTGCTGCGAAAAAAAGAAAAAGAAAAAGGAGCCAACTGACGTAGATCTCATGATTCTCAAATCTTTTCTTCAAATTCTCATTTATAGCTTCGTTTGATATCTTTGATATGAGGGTAAGATCCGTAACTCCAACTTCCTTCTTCTTGTGGGTTTCGAAAACGGCCTTTTTGACCTTTTGTTGCCCACCGGAGGAGCCGGAAGGG
Source organism: Verpa conica (assembly GCA_033030425.1). Lineage (NCBI taxonomy): Eukaryota > Fungi > Ascomycota > Pezizomycetes > Pezizales > Morchellaceae > Verpa > Verpa conica. The sequence continues at coordinate 184,208 of JAUFSD010000012.1, forward strand.
TCAGCATCCTTATTCTTGGCCTTGCGGCCTGCGCGTTTGGTTACGGCCTACATGAGAAGATATTTTTTAGCCTACTCACGAGCTTCTCCGGTGCATGGAGAGGTTTATAGGAGTGTTGGTATGCATACCATCAATCAGGGGGGGAAGAGCGGGGGGTTATATGAGGGGTTAAGCTCGCGGACTTGAAGCTAGATAATAATGAAACACACAGAATCCAGGTGAAAGGATTCTCAGGGGAAAGGACCGAGAAGATACTGGAGATAAAGACTCTCGTGGGTAGGTAGAATATGGATTTGTAGTCGTGATGGCGGTGTCTCCGGGGGTGGAGGCCGGACGGTGTCGGATAAGGTTACGTACTTGGGACCAATTCTAAGCTTCCCTGACTCAGCAGGTGCCAAGACATTTACCCAGCCTCAACCAACGCGTAAGATAGGGACGATGAGGACGATGACGACGGGAGAAAAGGCCTCGTTGACGGTGAAAAGAGCTCAGGGACGCGTATCTAGGGAAATTAAATTCCCCTCTTTGATTGGCTTGTATCCTCAGGCTGTATAAGCTCATCCACGTCCTACGATTGACCACAGGTCTATTGAAGATGCAGCACACAAACATATTACTCTTATACAATATTTGCTCCAGAGGGATCGATAATCATCCCAAAGCCAGTGGAAGGTGCCAAGTCCGTACACGCATGTCAAATTCCAACTGGCAGTTGACAGTTCGCCTTGGCGATCATAAAGATTACGGTGACAATTAGCTTTTTGAAACCCTCCGTTACCCATGCCATCCAGTATCCCAGTGGGGTACACGCCGATAAACGTGGCGCTAGCAATAAGCATAGATTCTGGTTGCTGTGATCACGCCCACATTTTGATAACTATTATGAGAACACGGCCTCTCGTAAGACTTCACAAGATGCCACCCGATAAAGTTACCAAAGACGTCTATTCGACTTCAATAGCTAGATTCGCATTACTTTTAAAGACAAACGTTGACGTCACGACCGACACTAGTGATTGGCACCTCTTGTAACTGTATAAGTAGAGGCTCTCCTCTGCTTATCCTTCCTTCTTTCTCTCTTAAGTTTTATATTATATTAAAAGCAATCAATAATCTTTTTAACAATTAATACTAGAATAAGATTACATGGGCGGCCTTTACACTCTACCAATCAATATAGCATCTACCATAAACATCAAACTGTTAATTTCAAGTAGTGTGGTCCACGAGGCCGCTCGAGGCGAGGTATGTGAGGTGGTCTCGAGGTGCCTCGGCTTTGTAAGCCTCTAGCTTTGGCTCGCCTTGGGTATTAGGAGTTAGGCCTCAAGGTACCTTGAGGAGCCTTGAGGCATAGAACTATTTTTAGTAATAATTTAAGAGCTATTAAATACTCCAATACAAAGTATCTTAGTGTAGTTCCCTGCTGCTACCTACTACCCTATTACCTATTTTATGGCCTTCAAGTCAAGCTCACTAATAGTGGATGATGAATTATGGTGGGAATGACCAAGGTGACCTATTTTACTCCTACTAGAGTCTGTGATCTTTTATTTAATTTATTATTGTCTACCTCGAGGTACCTCGACCTCGTAGCCCCCCGACCTTGCCCCTCCTCGAGGCCGATACCTCAAGGCGAGGCCTGAGGCGCCTCGGCCTCGTGGACCACACTAAAGATTACATGAGCGGCCTATTACGGTGGAAAGCCAACTAACTACACTCTACCAATTAATATAGCATCTACTATAAGACGTCAAACTATTAATTTCAGGTGATACTAAGTTGCTCTTAGAAAGTTTGTACTTCACATCCAGACCTTACTGAAAATTGGTGATTACGATAGACTCTAGGTGCTATTATGCTATGGCACTAAATAAAGGCTGTATGGGGATATTCTATAAGTAAGAATACCTACATGTAGCTATTATTGTTTATAATTTCAGTGGCTTTATATACGATGCGCAATAAAGGACAATCAAGACTCTGGAGTAAAATCGTTATTCATTTCATAATTCAATAGAAAAACTAACTAACTAAATAGCAGCCCTTCCTTATTCCCATACCCACCACATATTAAAAAAATGAAAAGTAGAGCCTACATAAGCTCAGAGAACCAGAAGAAGAAGAGAAAAAAACCAAACTCTCTCCCTTCAAACCACAAATCCACCAATATTAGGTCCCGACCTATATCAGAGACGCCAAAATATGTATACTACTTTTCCAAGCAACACTTCGACATGCTCTCTGTGACCGGATGGCAATGCTTAAATCCCTCGACAATCTCCAAATCCTCTTCCTCTTCCCCCTTATCTTCTTCCTTATCTTCCTCTTCATCCTCATCCTCATCAACCACGATATCATCCCGCTCACTATCATACTCGTAAACGCTCCCCCCATCATAACTATCCGAATAGTAAACCCTATCCGCGTGCGGACGCACAGTATGGATCGGCTCAGGAACGTGCGTCATCACAGTGCGACTATACAAAACTGCAAACTCCGTGTTTGTAGATTCTGCAAGTTGGTACGAGATCATAGGGCCCCGCATTCGTCTAGGACGGGGGAACTGCCTGACATGGCTGCTATGGCGTTGTCCACTTGCCAAAGGTGTTGCGGTCTTTGGTTCCTTGACATTGACTTTTGATATAACTGGGACAAGGTCTAGCTCGACGCATTCGATACTCCAGTCGGACTCTTGCTCGAGAGGAGTCGGGGTTTCATGGAGAGGATATCTTGGATGCGGAGCTCTGTTGTAGAAAGGTGGTGGGGGCGGCGGCGGTGCGGGATGATTATAGGCCGGAGAATAAGGAGCTTGGTTAAAGAGAGGAGACACACTATCCCTTGCGCGGTGAGGATTGCAAGGCTGGACAGGGTAGCTTCCAGGAGGTCTAAATGGCGGGAACGGAGGTCGAATACCATTGGGTGGGAAACCATAACGTGGCTGACGGTCCTGGTCTTCGGTATTCCCAAAGTTGTCTGTACTATCATTCTTCTCACCTTCTCTCTCCTCCTTCGCTTTCTCTTCCATGGTCTGTTGCCATTTCTTGATCTCCTCAAGCCTCTTTTCCTCCTCCTTCTGAGCTTCCTGCTTCTGACGTAGCTCCCTTGCTTTCTGTGCCTTCTTCTCCTCGTCCCTTGCGCTCTTCAAGATTGCGTTCTGAGCTTTAAGGTGAGAGCTGAGGAATGCGAGCTGTGAAGAACTACAACGGCGAAGGCTCTTAATGCCACTCTTGTTCCCCCTGTCGCGGATAAACGGGGTAGCAGCACTCTCGGTGAGAGGGAAAGTATGTACTTGAGGACTCGTCCATGAGGTGTTCTCCACATCTTTGAAGACGTGCATCTCATAGACGGTGATGGCGCGCATATTTCTGTGCATTTTGAAGATATGAAGAGGATAGCAAGTCAATGCGTCTTTATTGAAGAAGGTTCTGGGGGCTGGTCTCTGAGTTTGTTGGTTTGATGAGAGAGAGAGAGATATCCTTCTCAAAGGCAGAGGATGTTGATCTTATACAACATCCTAAAGCTCTCGGTAGGTAGACTTTCCAAAAGCCCTTCTCTCCATTACCCCGGATTTTCTTCCAATGAGAAGCACAAATCCTATAGACTCAGGCGGAGCTACCCCTCGGCATAGGATTATGAGTCTGTTCTGACTCTTATCGTAGAGTGCTTGGTTTGCTGGTTGGTTGCACAGGCGACTTTAAGTAATGATCTGCGGTTGAGTCAAGGCTGAGCGTCTGCCTACTCGGGCACTCAGAGACCGATCAGGCTACCGACTGAGTTCACGACTGAGTTCTCAAGTTACTACGCCTGATGTAAAACATTCCTACCAGGAAAAAATAAATAAAAAACCACGCAAAGGCCAATTATAGCTTAGGACTGATAGAAACCACTAGATCCAGTCAGCCGAGATAGTTGAAGGCTCAGAAAAAAGGTACTACCTTACAAAAGAACCCTGCATAGCCTCCAACTCAGCTTCTGTCTCTGATGATTTGTTGGGGGGAATATTGTTGATGCTTTAAGCCGCATTTACAGGGTTAGGGATGTCCGCTGGTTCGTTGCTAAACCTATTTCAGGGCGCCACGTCTACAGGTAGATATGTAGATATCATATAATATTATGAATGGAGCCTCGAGCCCACTGCGCATTTGGTATCTCTCCAACCTCGGAGCTACATAGGTCCGTTCGTTTTTATTGAGGTGTTTGCCATGCGCAGAAAGCCCTATAGACCAATTAGATGTAGCATTTGCCAACAAGTCTGGTGCTTATAGAAATTCTGTACTTTACCCCGCCTTGGGGAATCTGTCTATTAAAACAAGTGTTTATCCTCATTGCCTTGTTGATAGACTCCAAAAGAAATTAAATATAGGCTTCGACTCAGCTATGACGGTATGTTACTCCCTGATGCATTATCAAAGCTCTAGTAAAGAACACCCTCCCCCCTAACTAGTAAACAGAGTACAGGTTCAAAAAATTTCCTAAAGGTCTTGGCGGACCCAAAAGATGCTACGGTTGAGTTAGTATTCCTTTTATCTCTCAGTCCTTGATCATCCTTGTATACGCCACGGCATCAAAAACAGGAATAATTGTAGTACTAGAGTGTTATTACTAAGGATCCTTAATTGGATCCTAACCTGCACTTCCTAATACAGCAGCCACCCCACCTATTTCTATTTATAAGATGGTAGAACTAAGCTAAAGGGGGGGGTCATTAAAGCATCGTTGCCGTTCACGGCCTTAACCCCACAAACAAGGAGTCTCATGCAGAAGGGACTTGGACGGCCGCCAACGGCAAGCTATGGCTGAAGGACTTCCTTCCCGGGGAGCTTCCACAAGCTCGTATCTTCCTCTACGGATATAACTCCAATGTAGCATTTGCAACATCGACTGCTGGAGTCGACGAGCACGCTGATAACTTGCTTAATCGTCTCAAACTGAAAAGAAGGGTATGAGCCAAAACCTACCAGAAGGGGAGAGGGGAGGGGGGAACCCAGACTAAATCTAATTCATAATTATCTAGACATGTCTGAAACGACCTATAATCTTCATCTGTCACAGTCTAGGTGGAATCATTGCCAAAAAGGCACTTACAAACGCACAGCTCGATATGACATACAAGCCAATCGCCAACGCAACGTGAGTTCTTCCATTCCCGGATTAAGTTTTATCCTACTGGAAGGGGGTGGGGGGGGGAACCCACTTTAATAACCTTTATTTAAAAAAAAAGATACGGACTAGTCTTCTTCGGTACTCCCCACCAAGGCGGAAACTTCACTAGTCTCGGCAACATCGCCGCCACAATCGCCCGTAACGTCCTTCGGAACCCTTCCAACAACCTTTTGGAAGCACTCACAAAGGACTCTCTCTACGCCGACACAATCATCAAAGCTTTCCGCCACCAGCTTGAGAACTACTACGTGTTATCATTTTTCGAAACCCTAAACTATGGAAAAGCTGGTCTGGTATGACATCTCCCTCTCTCTCCCTCTCTCTAATACATCCAAGAGCTAACACGAATACAAAAAAAAAAAAAAAAAGATCGTGGATCAGAAGTCTGCGACTCTGGGACTTGCAGGAACTAGAGAGATCATGATCGCATTAGATGCCGACTATTCGGGACTATGCAGATTCCCAAGCACCGAAGATGATAACTACGAGCAGGTCTCTGGTAATATAATCGAGATGGTCGAGAAGGCTGCTGCGATGGTGGTTAAACTTCCCGAAGATGAGGGTTATAGTGGTCAATTAAGCTCGAATCAATAGAAATATAGTCCTTTATTCCCGAAATGATTTAGTTTGCCGGCCCCATAGTCTAATTTTGGGATGAGTCACTTTTTTTTTTTAAGGTTGATATGGTAGGTGGGTGTGACACACGACTCATTGACTCAATCAACATTCTCCTCTTCTTCTTTGGGTGCATAACTTGACCTAACTACCGTGGACTACAGTAGTTAGATATCTCAGCCTTACATGAAGCCCCCACTCAGTAGAGATGAACACAACCCCTCCCCTCCTCCCCTCCTCCCCGACTAAACAATTCCATGCATACATCTAACCCTGAAGAGACTATATAAACTATAGCACCCCCCCAACCTTTATTCGCGACATAATTGATCACCCACAATCACTCGCTAAAACCACACAGCTACTAGAGCCGAGCCTACTGTCCATATGCGGTTAACCCAAACAATGAGATGTGCTAGCCCTACAATCAAAGTTATTGGGGATACAGAACCATACATAAGATACCAGTCTGACGGAGCCCCTACGTATTAATCTGGTCGATGAATACAGCCCCAACTAGCTACACCCTACGTGTGCTATGTTTTCCATAATTAGGTTAGGGTTCAAACACCTCACTAGGTCCAGCTCAGTTCACTTCATATACAGTCGCCTTTTCACTTCCACACGGATCCTCACAATAAATAGATAAATGACCTTTATATTCACCTAACCTCCCATTCCATAAATCCACCCCCCCCCCCTACCATACCCACTACCCCCCAATAGACAAAACCCCACCACAACATGCCATTTTAGGTATAATCGCTTGCGTGCATGTAGATAAACTAGGTAAAATAGATATAGAAACATAAACAAAAATAAAAACGTTAAACACGTAAGAGAGACGTAAGTATTATAAAGGAAAACCCTTCCAACTCTTGACACTACTTTATTACTCAAAACAAAACATCTACATATCCTCATCATACCCCTGTTGATGCGCCCAGCTCCCCGCCGCCGGTTGGGGGGCCCAGCCACTTACAGGCAGCTTCATCCTCCTCTCGCGCTCAAAATCCGCCCACCGTTTCATCACAATCTTACTAGAATCAAACTCACCCTCGTATTCATAGCCTGCCTTCTTAACCGGCTCACCAGATACCTTTCGAGTATCACCCCATGAGAAATCATCAAATTTCCAGAACGCATATGTAGGGAGGACCAAATTCCACACGGGGAGCGAAAGAAGATAGATAAACATCCAAAGGACATAAGACCAACGATGTGCGGTAAGGACAATGAGGACAGCTGGGAGACCAAGAATAAGTGCAAGGAGGATTAGAGGGATAACAGGAACGGGCTTCTTGACGAAGGAGATGACAACTATTCCGGTTTATTAGCACCATGACAGTTTAATAGATGTGGGAAAGACTTACTCAAATAGAATGTAAACGCAATAGCAGCCGGCAATACAACAGTTCCAATCAACTCAATAAACACAACAAACTGCATACTAAAGCAGAAAGTACCACATAAATCCCTCACGAGTACAAGCTCCATAAGATTGTGCACCGTCGAGTTAATCCATCTACGTCTTTGCGACAGTAGAACCTTAAACTCATCAGGTACAATGGTCTTGCAAACAGCCTGTGGGACGAAAATCTGCTTTCGCTTCGGGAAGGTCTTGAGCATAAGCGTAGACAGGTATCGATCTTCACCGAGGAGGAGCAAGTTTTTTTTGTGCAGAGTATCGACAACGTTCTCAGAGTAGTGCTCGACGACATCGGGGTTGGCAAGGATGGGGACCCAGTAGTTTTGGCCACCCTTAGGAGTTTTGATACGGTACATGCAGAAACATCCGGGGAGACAGGTAACACCACCGAAGACGGATTCGAAAGCCTTGGTCAAATGATGGGAGATAAAGTACCTACATTACAATTAGTTCTCACCTCGCAAAAACAAAAGTGTAGAGAAGAACTTACTCAAAAACTTGAATCATGGAAACCCAAGAGTCAGTCTTATTCGCGATCTTTGTCTCTCCACAAAGTCCCATAATATCCGGATCGTGAACCATAGCCGCAATCATGTGAGTCAAGGAATCCGGGAAAACTTTAGTGTCCGCATCAACCATAAGCACGATCTCATAATAATCCGGTGAAATGCCCGTAATCTTCCAAATGCCATTAAACATCTCGAATTCCAACTCAGTCATACGTTCATCGAACATAACTTTTTGCAAGAACGACATAAGAATAATCTGCGAATCACGTTTGCCACGGTTACCAGCCTTCCCTCCAGAATGTTCGTCTGGGGTTCCGCATTTAACGACGACGAGCATAGGAACACGTTGCTGCTTCTCTGGGGGAATCTGGGAGTTCTGGCCATAGTCGTAGAAACCAGCGTAAACCTTTGCCATATTGTGCCTCTTGGAGCCAGAAGCAACTGCAACGTAGGAGAAAGCCTCAACAGCATTAGGGTGTAGGGCATGGTCTTTCATCATTCCCAAGATAATTTCAGGAGTAGTCTTAGTCTCACCATGACCCTTGATCATACCATCACAGATAATCAACATGAGCTTGTGGGAGTTAGGGTAGTCCGTAGTCGCGATAGAATCCAATGTTGTCCGTACACCTTGCTCGCCCTCAGAATAACAAGTAATGAGACAAAGAGCGTGGGCAAGCGGGAAACCGAAAGGCTGATATTCTGGTGGGGGTTGCGGTACAACAGCCTCATGGATAAAACCAGCAGGACCAGGACCTTCCTCGGAGTAGACACTAAACCTTTCCTGCCCAGGCCCGTGAGGACTCAAGAGGTTGGAATTCGACACCGATTCAGAAACCATTCCACTCAAGCTTCCCTTAGATCCGGTTTGAGCACCTTGTTGATACATCTGACCAGGGGGCAATAATCTCGCGGTGGAGCTCTGCGACCCCATAGTTGTGGGGACCGGCTTTTGATGGCTCTGGGGTCTTTCTTGTGCATATGGGCTGGTGAATCTACTAGTGGTGGGCAAGAAACTTCCTCTCTTCGATGGGGTGGTTGCATCCTTCAACTTTGGGGGAGGGCGGTAAATATCGTCTGACCAATCCTCAATTTCGTTTCTCCGCCTCTTCATATCATTGTTGAGGTCATTAGTACGGGTTGCACCCAATCTCCAACTCAAGAACCAACCAAAAAACAATGCAAGGAAAAACTTGATGAGGACGATGCTGACGATGAAAACCAACGAAACGTAGAGGACCACCTTAGAGGCGATACAACCCACAGTCTCAGTGTCGATACTCCCAACCCTGACAATCTCAGACAAGCACCTCGCGAGTTTCTTCTCAGCGGGCGCCTGGAAAAGATGCGTCACATCCTTCCCTCGGAGTGAGCTATCTAGGCGGAACTCATCAAACTGCGACGGATATTTGACCTGACTTGTATCCAACCAGGTAAGCAGATCAAGATCCAGCACGCTGTTCGAATAAACCAACAGATTTCTCGACGAGTTCTTAACATCATTCCAGGTGAAGTAAACCTCCCCTTGAACATTCAGATCATAATAGGCTTCTCTCGCGGTGACGGATGTATGGCATGCATATCCGGGATATGCCTGATCAGAGAAATTTGCTTTGGTTGAACCATCTTGCTCGAATGCTTTGCACGGAAAGTAATACGCCATACTTCCGGTGGAGTCCGTGGGGATTGAGGAGTTGGCGGAAGGAGTAATAAGACCTTTACACTGGCCATTGACATTCTGGAACATAAAAGAGGCATCCTTCCCTCCATATGTCACCGGAAGATCGTACAAAATGTCAGAGTCCTTGGGGATACCAATAGCAGCTGGGTGCTTTGACCCAACAAGGTTGTACGCTCTCCCGTTGATAATCAAATACCCAGTATCAACCTGATTAATCTTCAGTCTAGGTGTCGGCGACCCACAGACAGCCTCAGTAAACCCGAAAGTCAAGAAACCAACAAATGCGCAAATGAGCACAATGATACTAATCAATCCCATCTTCTCTCTCCAAGCCCGTTGCTGAGCTTTCGCAGGCTTTCCAAAGCATTTTAGGATCGCATCAGGACACCAAAAGGTAATAATTGCGCAGTAGACATTCCATAATGATGGAGGGCGAATAGTTTCCATCTCCTGCGCCTTCTTCAACCTCATCTTTTCGTCTGCAGAAGCTTGCCGGGTGTGCGCTCTAGCCGTCTTTTTAGACGAGTGACGACGGGGGGGCGGATGGCGCATGTCATCCTCAGAATAGCGCGGAATCGATCGTGACGGTCTTGTGAGTGATTTGAGGTCTGAAGAATCTGTTGAGGCGTGAGAAGCTGCTTCGGTCCTGTCCTCGACGATGGGGTCGTTTCCGGTTGTTGAAGGCAAAACATTCATCTGCTGCTGTTGCGCATGCTGGCGGTAGTGATAATTTGGATGGTCTCTATTTATCCTAGTCCGCTCAGGTCGAATCAAGCTTCGCTTCCGCCCAAATTCACTATTTGGGGTTCCGGAGGGACTGTAAGGTTCCGCTGTGACCACAGGAGGTTGTAGTGGGGTTGAATGTTGTTTTCTCGATCTCCGGCCACCGTCAGAGTAGTATCCAGTGGCCTCAACATCATTGGTCCCCCGGCGACGAGGTGGGCGTTGGCGTCCGGGAGAGACTGGGTCCGGTCGTTGAGGTAACGACATTGTAGCAGGAATAGAGAGAGGAGTCTAAAGCGAAAACCATACCTAACGGTTAGCAAGATCCCACTAAGCTATAATAATAATACAAAGGTCTTGCATCAAGATGTAGGGTATTTACGATCTAACCAAAGACCTCGGAATCCTCCACAATTCCCGGTCGTGATGTATAGTAAACAGACGAGATGTGTAAACACAGTGCCGTCTGCCCTTGATGTAAATCCTCTCCCCGAATAGAAAATAAAGAAGACAGAAAGACTTCTTATGCAAGGTAATTAAGCAAAATACCCAGCGACCAGCCCCCTCGGTGAATGATCACCAAAAGCAGTAATGTCACTGGCGCACAACACAACAAACACGAATAAACCAAAGATCGTCAAGTTCGTAAAAAAACAGCTATGTTGAAGGATGGGGGGGGGTGATCGAGGTTGATGGAGAGGGGTTGCAAGAAAGGGTGATGACGGTAGAATTAAGGGCAGCAGGGGACAAGAGTAAACTATACACACCCCTCCAGACTAGCGAGCGAGCAAACAAACAACACGGGGCAGGAAAACAAGAATCTCGAGCGAGTGAGAACGGGTGAGAGACCAGCGAGTGAGGAGCCGCCTGGGGAGTGGACGGGCAAAGAACGAGCGAATGGATGATGGTCTAGTGGAGAGATAACGATGCACACAGCAGCAGAGACACAACAGCCAGACAGGACAAGAGAAGAGAAAACCAAAGAGCAAGTGAGACCTAAACAAGGTACTGGCTGCCACTCAAAAGTCAACTCTCTTTCCCCCCGAGATCTCATTGGACGGGCCCTGGCAGGCCGAGGAACTCTCTGGGGAAATCCTAACACCCGCATGGGGCCTGGTGCTGGCTGACATTGTCCCCATTGGACACATACCCCATTGAGGAACGTTCCAAGCAAGAAAAGGGGTGACAGGGGTCCAGTGCCTCTATTTTTGGCCCCAGTTGCCACAGGAACGGATGACAAACGCCCTTTTCCACTCTAAACCTCGCTTGATTCAGCACGCGTAAAGAGCCGCACTAGGCACCTCATCGTTTATCGTGATCATGGACAATGCGGGAGTTTATCTCGCAGCTCAGTTCAGCTGGAACCCTTAAGTCTTAAGTACCTGCAGATCCCAAAGCGAGTGAAGGAGTGCTCTATGTATACCATGCCTAAGGACACCTCCCTGCTGGAGACTCTATCATGTGCTTCCCCTTCGCTCCGGCCCGAGAGAAGCGTTCTCATTCTCTCTCCCCTCTCACAGCAACGGCATCACGCCACCACCCCATCGCGACCTCGGGATCCCGAACTATCTTGTACTCTTCCCTCAAACGGTTGGCACGGCACATTAGCACTCATCTTATCAAATTTAATTGGAGAATTAACGATACCCAACTCTAGTTAGATCCCCCACTTGTTAAATTCCACACCTAAATTTCAATCCGCTCCCGGACATTCCGGGGCTAGGAACCCTGCATAAAAGAGAGGGACAGAAAAAAAAAGAGGACGGTTAGGGAATTACCGATAGCGATTTATTCTCGAACGTAAGGTGAATGTGGAAGGAGGGTGCACCTAAACGAGGCCCCCCGTTCGTCTAGAATGGAGGGGGGTTAGCGGGATGGAAGCGAGTCATGGGTTGTGATGCTAGCTGGTGGCGGGGATGATTGGTAGCTTATGGGTTAGGTAACTTAGAGACTGAGTTGTAGTTTACAGTCCTTAGTAGTTTATAGCCTTTAACATGAAGCCTGAGAGCTATCGCCTCGAGCGTCACTTTAGCATCGCTTGTGAGCCCTCGTAGAACCCCTCTAAGAATTTTTAGGTTGTTAAAAAAAAGAAGGTTACGCCAAGGATTTGGGCTTATTTAGTGTTCGCATTGGACGCTAGATGGCCAGTGCTCGGCGCTCTCCCTTATACAACTTCGTCAATGATTAGGAGATATAGAGCTCCTACGCAATTGGCTGTCCTAATGTGTATTCTGTTCGGATTCTGCTAAGTCATGTGTGAATGCACACGAGTGATGTTCTTGACTGAGACCTAGGCCGTAAACCCACTGGTCAATAGCAAACACTTGTACCCAGGCACCCCCGTGAGTATCGAGTGAGCCCCTGTGAAGCGTTACTACAACTAGAGAGAGCAAGAGGCACTAATCAAAAAGCAGTGAATTTACTTACTCGGCTAGATCCCCGCACTCTTTAGTGGGACATCTCATTGAAAAACTCCGGGGTGCTCTGACGGGGAGTCCCAGCTTACCCGGTAAGTTCACCGAGTTTACCTGTTTAAAGTTCAGCTTGGAGTTAGTATTGGTGTATTCCAATAGTTTAGTTCGATACCCGAATTAATACTATACTCTTAGTGTAGGGTGAATATTATTTTTGCATCTAAAGGCCTGGAGCAAATATCGCGTCATAATGTACAATTTCAAGTAATTGGTAATTCACCCATCATTGAAGATTCTAATGGGTTTGACTAGCTGCTTACTTTAATCCTGTATTACGTAATAAGTAAAGTTTCCATTAGGTATAGCTCTACCGAAAATGATCGAAACCTAACCCATATACCTATAGAATCCAAGGAATTTCAATCCTAAAGGCCGACGGTGTAGCCGTACGCCCCACGGAGAAAGCCTATAAAACCTGCTAATACCCAAGGGAAAATACCGAAAGTGAACTTTTCACCAATGACGTGAGACTGATGTAAGTTTTGCTAGCACAAGTATTTATAAGGCACACACTCTCGCAAAAGTTAACCCGGCGGTAGTCGTGGGTAGAGGAAGAGCCGTGGTTGCACTGAGGCCTTTTTTTTTCTCGTCACATTCCTAAAAATACCTACAACCATAAAAATAAGCTCACCAAACGGGTAGCGGCACCCAGAAACGGTCGTCCGTCGACAAGAAAACCCACGCTGGTAAGATTATGGAGAGGTCTCTGTACACGTCGAGAGGTAAATAATCACTTACGTCCGAAATACTAATAAAATATTCCTGCAATGCTAGCGCTCATCAACTATTGTGGTTAGTATTGTATTGGATCAAATTTTCTCTGCCCGCTGAGACCCTACAAGCGAGATTTTATGCATGTAGTTTTTTTTTTACTTTTTTTACTTTTTTCTCTCTATTTCTTTCGCGCTGCCGGTTCGGATCCTCTTACTAAATCCTCTTTTCAGGATGTGGTTAGATCTAGAGATCTCTTTTTCCTTTCGCGGGCTCTAACACGTACCCTAGTTAGGTGTAACGGGGTGAACAGCCTTTGTGATACCTGATTGATATCTAAGCATATACAGGCTAATAAGTACCTACATTCTATGTAGTACGAAAGGCGCATGGCGTTTCGGCGCTGTTGCAGTGCGTAATAAAGTGACTTGGAGAAATGTAGCATCGCTCTCCAAGATAAGTGATTGGGCCTTATTAGAGGATCGCTCGGAACCTGGAGCGAAAAGTACATAAGCGTCATTACGAAAAGCGAGGGAGTCGGAGACTGCCTTTAGCAGCCTTTTGGTCCTCGAACGGATAGCCGAAGAGATTTGCCGGGGGTGTCGGAGCGCTAGGGGGAAGCGGTTTTCTACTCTGGCCCACAGAGCAGTAAAGAACTCTATCCCCATGAAAGGGTAGTTTTTTAGGGAGTCTTATAATAACTCCAGGCTTGGTTTATTCCTCAGTACGCGCGTCTGCCATCAATTGCAGGACACGTAGGTTAGGACGCACATCGCCGCTGGAGCTTGGAGGACCTTTGACTAGGTCTGACGGAACGCTACATCTACTACGCCGTTTCTCTACTCTGTTCGTTTATGAGGGCCGCATTTAGCCAGGTCTGATCAGGCTGTGCACGTGTGCTCTCGACACCCCTATTCGGCTGAATATGGAGTAATATAGAAAGTCAATTGAGAATATGAGAACTTGTGATTTGGGCACAAATTTCTGCTGACTACGCCTTCATACAACTTGGAAAGTCTATATTTTTCAGGCAAGTTTTAGATTGGATAATAAAGTTGCCCCATTGGGTTTAGGATATATTGTTTTCCCTTCCCGAGTGCGGGTTCACGGGTGAGGGGTTGTAGGTTCCGACCGAGTATTGCTCAAGCTTCAAGTTGCGAGTCTGGGAGTTAGCAGTGACACCTGGGCAAGCACGTTAAAAAGATAGTAGTCGCGAGACAAAAGAGAAGAGGAACTCGGGGACTTGAGACTCCGAATCCTTTGTGGACTGGTCCTTCGCTGCCCAAACCGACCCCACCTTTCTGTTGTTGAACCCTTCCACCGGGTTTTCAGCGATGTCACATTACTTACATGGCCTTTCCCCTGTTCTGCCCCGCGGTTACCAGAGCCCCCGAGATGCAAGCCTCTAGCTCTGTCCCTAAAATAGGTCCTCTCACGCAATTCAGGGGATTGAAGAGTAATCCTTGGAAGCCCACTCTGGTTTTCCACTGCAACCTGGAGGAAAAGTATACTCCATCGAACAACAAAGTCGTAATCATTGCCTCGTTATCTTTGTCATCTGGGTTTCAATCTCTGTATGATACAATAGATGGGTGAGAAGAGAGGGGGGTTTGACGGATCACCACCCGTATCCCCTTTCTTTTCGTTCGTTCCTTCCAAAAGAGATGTTTGTCACAGTACCGCAATCAGTTAGGTAAGGATGCAGCTGTTTCCCTGAGCAACGCCCGCCATCCCCACCGCCCAAGGGTCCAAGGGCTCAATGGAGGTACTCTCCTTAAACGCCAATGTGGGAAAGAAAAGTTACATCCACCTCGTGGGCGCCAGGCAGGTTCCAGTGCGCAACCGCCGTAACTGACGTCTGGCACCGCCTGGCACCGTCTCTCGGCTAAGCCAAGATCAAGGGAGGTCCCTGGGAGAGAGCCATCTGACCTCTGACCTCTTGGGGTCTCTGCCAGTCTGTGCAGTAGGGACCCTGGGATAACGTACCCTTCTGTCTCTCCTCCATCGTAGTCTCGCCACCTTCGCTCGTTATCCAAATACAGTACACTCGCTTCACCAACGTTCTCAGGTGTGAATAAGGAGAGGGAGTTACTATCCCATCTACAGTCATTCGTTTTCTACAGAGCAGTACTCCTTGAGTCACCCTCCCGGTCATTCTACGTATTCATCTTCCCTGGTGCTTCAGTTATCCCCCCCCCGGCTACTTACTCGTACTGCTCGCTGTTGCACCCGTAAACTGGCTGTGCGATTGCGATTCCACGCATCTTTCCGTTTATTGCTTTTTATTCCGCCCGGCTTCCTGCTGCCTTTTTTTTTATACATTCAGCAGTGTAAAACGTGGATCAGGAAACTTCCAGCCAATCCTAACTGTTTGCCGATTCACGATTCAATTTAGGTTGAGCGAATCTCTGCTACACAGCAGATTTGCCTTGTGCCCAGTTCCTACATCTAGAACTGGGAGAAAAAAAAGGAAGAGGTCGGAGTAGCCCACAGCTCACACTGCATTCAAGCACCCCCCAGTACAATTTCCTGCTACACCACCCTCCTAGATCTGTTTTTCCAAAACGGACGTCAACCAATAGATTTTGGACTTGAAAGCCAGTAAAATAGTGAGAGCCTCCTTTGGCTCCTACTACAGCCTCGTTCTATTCATATAGTCACTCGCTTCCTCTTCCTCTTCTTTAACCCCTTCACTCGCTTTTTTTTTGGTACATTCGTTAGACCTCGAGAAAAAGGTTACTTTTGGAACTGTCTGTTCTGTCGATCGTAGCTGATTAAGTTGCCTGGGTACGTAGGCCTCAATATGTTGCTCATCCATGTCTGTACCAGTCGAACCGTGGGTTGAAAGCTGACTGGGTCCCGGTTTTCCAGTTTCCCCATTCCAAAAGACGACTTCCGCCATCATCTTTCAGAGATCGTGCAGCAAGTGACCAGGAACCAAGCAATCACGACAGACTAATTGTCGTACTTACGCAATTCGGAAACCAGTAATAATTGCTAGCCCCAGCCCTACTGTATCCTACCGGTTCTCCGACGCCCAGTAGCTGTGTGTTTCGGCCACTTAGAGTAGACACATCGGACATCTGAGACACGGGATAACCAGCGATAGCGGTGGCCTTATAAATAACGGTGGGAACGGTTTTTGAAAAGGAAACCAGCATTCAAAATTTCGGAGTTTCGTTCTCGACATAGAGGCATTCTTTGGCCTGTAATTGCGCTTTGAGGGGAGCCAAATCTCCAGAGGCTGTCCTAAGAATTAGTTACGACCAGCACCGAAGGGAGTTCTTGAAGCAATACCAACAATGGCGACTGCTGTATCACGCAACGAAGGCTACCAAGCAGGGATCCCTGCATCCCCAGTGTCTTCAAGAAACTCTATGAGCTCCACAAACCGCAAGCCCCTTTCTCCAACGTCACCTATCTATGCAAAACAGCAAAGATTTACCTCAAGCGATGGCTACACGGACGAAGATACACATCAAAGCCCCTACCCCTCGCCTAGGCATGCCCAGCCCGATTGGACGACGCAAGGGTCTGCCCAACAATATCAGCAGCAATTGCCCACCTTTCATGGACGTGTACAGTCCGTACAGTCTCTTGATTCACGCGACCTTCAGACTCCATCACCCGACCTCGCACTTGAACTTGACCGTCGTAGAGAACTTGACCCTCCGATACAACCACCTCTTACCTCCCCCATCTTCAGATCACAGGCAACCTATCAAGCTGGACCGATGCCCCAACCACAGTCTGCTATCATATCTTCTGGAGAGAGTCCACGTTCATCTAAGAGCTCGTCAGATTTTGGGGATCATGTAGTTCCTGGGCAGGAGTCTCCAATAAGCCAGGTATCGTCGAGAGAAAGTCAAGGGAAACTGCAATCGCAACATCATTACCACCATCAACAATTTACGGAGAATGGTAATAATAGTTATCGGGAGCGGAATGGCAGCGGGCCCTTCGTCGGGAATAACTTTCGGGAACGGAATGGTAGTGTGCCTCTGATAGGGCATAACTATCAAGAACGGAATGGTAGTGGGCCACTTGCCGTGAATGGGGCGCCTCAATATACGAGACGGAACTCTGCATCGCCAACACTATCTGGTGGACAGAATAAGGACGGAAATGGAAGACATTTACAAGCCCCATCACCGCAATACCTCACAGTCTCGAGACCTTCGTCGATGTATTCGGCTTTGTCAGCGGATGGCCGAATGAGAGCTCCAGGGTCTCCAAATTCTCACCAACGAGCTGTCAGCGCGCACTCTTCTTATGACAGTCGGTTATCGTCTTATACAGATTTGACACAACCTGCGCACCACCAAGCACAAACCCCAGTAGCTTCATTTGACAATTCTCATCTGAGGGAGCAGGTTGGCGTGAATGCATCGCTGCTTACAAACAAACAGACGCTGGAAATGTATCGGACAAACGCGAAGAAGTCGCAAGATCCTAGACTGCAATACGAGCTGGCTGTATTTATGATACAAGCTGCACAGCAGCAAGATACAGGCCCTGCTTCCCCGAGAGGCTCTGGAGGAGCAAGAGATTTGGAGAACCCTTATGTAGATAATGCATCCAAGAACGAGCTCTTGCGGGAAGCCAGGTCAATCCTAGAACGGCTCTGTGGAAAAATGGCGCAAGCACAGTACTACCTCGCAGACGCATATGCTTCTGGACTCTTCACTAAAGGGAAGGAAGAGAATGATAAAGCATTCCCACTGTTTGTTGCCGCATCGAAGCATGGACACGCGGAAGCAGGTTATCGTGCAGCACTTTGCTATGAGTTTGGTTGGGGTTGTCGAAAGGATCCTGCAAAGTCTGTTCAATTCTATCGGCAGTCAGCAAGTAAAAATCATCCAGGAGCAATGACACGGCTCGGGATGGCATGCCTCCGCTCAGATCTTGGTCTTCAGGGCCGGTATAAGGAGGGCGTGAAGTGGCTCAAACGTGCTACAGACGTTGCAGATGAACAGTACCCAAATGCGCCATATGAGCTCGCATGCATGCACGAGACAGGGTTCGGTGACGATGTCTTCCAGGACCCAACTTACGCTGCACAGTTATTCACACAGGCCGCTGAACTTGGTCATACCGACGCATATTACCGGATGGGCGATGCGTATGAGCACGGAAAACTGAATTGTCCCCGGGACGCTGCATTAAGTGTGCACTTTTATACCGGTGCCGCGCAGAGAGGACATCCGATGGCCATGATGGCACTGTGCGCTTGGTATCTTGTTGGTGCTGAGCCAGTGTTAGATAAGAACGAGGATGAGGCCTACCAATGGGCGTTGAAGGCTTCTGAGTCTGGTACGTACTTTTTTGTACTTTTGGTTTTAGTTGTTTGGTAATATTAACGTCATATAATAGGTCTTCCTAAAGCGGAGTATGCCGTTGGATATTTTACCGAGATGGGCATTGGCTGCCGCAGAGACCCGCTAGAGGCTAACGTGTGGTACGTGAAGGCGGCTGAGCATGGTGACCAACGCGCTGTAGCAAGGTTAAAGGTCATCCACGAAGCAGCATCAGGGGCGCCTCCGACGAAAAAGAGCAAAAAGAAGGAGAAGGAGAAGGAGAAAGATAAGGACAAGCCAAGGGTCCTAGAGAAAAAGCACCATGATGGTGACGATAAGGACTGTGTAATAATGTGAGGTTACGATGGGGACGAGTTTTTCTCTTTTAAACGATTACTACAAAAGATTTCAGTCTCTTTTATTTCGGTGTCTTCATTTCTGTTTGTGCATTTGGTTATTTTCACGCTTATGCTTTATTATACCTTTTTATAGTTGGAGATTCGGAACACTCATTTTTTGTCTAGTTGGGTCATTTTATTATCCCTTTTGGTATGCGGGGGCCCAGGGTCATTTTTGTTTACTTTATTTGGTGCATGAGATTTACGGTGCGTATGGGCGTCGCTTTATTTGTATTTTCTTCTTTCCTTGAGAGTCCTAAAAGTGGGCCTTTATGCATACCTTATTATGCGTTTTGATGTGAAGGTCTATAGAGTGTATTAATTTTCATATTTATTTTCTTATTATATTTTTTCATACCTTGTTGAGTTTTCTTTATAGCTGAGATGCGTTTTAGCATAAGTTTTGGGGGGTTTCACAGTCTATATCTAAGGTGTATTTAGGCGATGTTAATTGTTGATTATTCCTTGTCACTATTTCATGTGCACTTGCAATTTAGATGATATATTCTTGATGTTTGCTTATATTTATGCGTTTGAGGTTATTTCTAAGGGTGGTGACTTTTAAGGATTTTTTTCCTGGCTAGATAAGTAGGTCGCCAGTTAACGTTATACCTATGGCGCTAAGCTCTCATGAGTAGTCATCGTTTCTCACTCGTCTGACTCAAACAGTATTAGTCACTCTTATTGGCCTATTAAAATAGAATGCTCAAGATTGTCTTTTTATCTATTTCCTTTTACGCTCCCCCCTGACTTTAAATTCTAGATACTTACAGGGTTATATTCTCCTTTAGAGTAGATGATCTCTATAACTATTCCCCAAGTTTCACATATTCTGCTCTAATCCTAGGCATACCCTGCTAACTCTCGAATATCTTTACCCACCGAAAACGAACTCAGTATCCAAGAATTCTATAACCCCTCTTGCCTCTGCATCATCTAGGACCTCTAGAGAATGTTCATTTGCACCGTGTGCAAGTTCTTGTAGTGACGGGAATAGGGAGTGGAGGACTAGCGTAGCTGTTATATCACCGTCAGAAATGTGTAAAAGTAAAGTCAAGAGCAGGGATGTAAGTGGTGAAACCAACTATGAGACGACAGATTTGAATTATTATTGGTCATGAGGGATAGCATTCGTGCTGGTGTCCAGTTTGCTTGGGTCTGTATAGGTCTTAGTCATTGACTCTGGAAGGGGATTAGGGATAGAGAAAGTAGTTGTTACTTCAGCTTCAAGAGTGACCTGTGTAGTGGCAGTGTTGAAATCCTTTACCAGACTTTCGAGAGCTTTTTGGAGATCTTGTAGTGTAAATAGAGGGATGAGATATACTGGTTCTACGAAGGTATTTTCGAGTCTATCGTCAACTTAAGGATTAGTAATTAAAAAAAGACTCATAGAGTTTATGAGGTGGTAAAATTTACAAAAGTTGGAATTCCCACACCCCACTCCCGAGAAAAATGATGAAAATGGCATCTGTACTCTCTACGCTTTGCATGGCTCTATCAATCCTCTTAAGGCAGTCTGTTGAATCATCGCTATCAGAAATAAGTAAGACAGAGATGCCACCTGGGAGCTTTAAGTCGGTTGTTGTGAGTGTATTGGATTCTACTAGACGGAGGTTGGTGAGAGAGGGAAGAGCGGCAGACCAGGGGTTGCGGGAGCGAAGAGTTGATGAGAACATGATTGTTTCAATTGGAGAAACATGGCCGGTAGTGGTAATTATGCGAGGTGGGTTGGGTGTGGCGTAAGTGGATCACAGCCTATCACTCGAAACCACTATCATCGTATGATTTATTTAAACGTCATCGGTAGTTTACCATTAGCGCTGTAAAAGTCTTTCCGGTATAAGCCCCTTACGATTTGTGTCATAGTTTCTGGTATCAGGTAATAAACCTATTGTATTTCTAGCCTTGTACGTGGTGTTTGGGGATCTAGGGAGTTCTTGGCTAAGGTTAGGTGATAGGCTGGTGTTGCTACTCTAATATGCCTACCTTACTTTGTCAATGCCTTTTACACTTGGAGAAGAACTGGTATTCGTCATGTTATCTATTGGTGCATATGGCTAGCGATAAAATAAAGATAAAAGGAGAGAAATAAAGAGAATATTCCTACGAAAATGTGTAATAAAATCCCTTTAGAACATAAAAAATAAAGGGAGGGCTTTAAGTGCTTTTTCGTGCTAATATAAATTCCCCCATACAACATACAAAGTGACTAAAATCAACCATAATAGTAATAGTCATTCCTAACTTTGTCAGAAGATCTTAATCCTTAGTGTTTTTGTGCTCTAGCCATCTCTTCAATAATAGCATCGTACTTTGCCTGTGCCTCTTTACGTTTCTGCTTTATTGTCTTCTTTGGGACAGGTACTGGGCTTGTGTACCCATCGTCATACTCATCATACTCGTCGTGCTTCGGGGTATTCTCAGCGGCTGGCTCTTGAGCCTTGTGTTTAGTACTGAAAGTTCCAATGGTTTCAGAATCCTTCGGGAGTTTTACACCACCTTCCTGCTCATACCACTCTTCACCTTCTTCACCTTTACCGGAATAAGGCCTGATACAAGTCTCTTCGCCGATCTCGACACCTCCATCATCGTTGCTAGGCAAGAACCTCGTGAGGAATGCTTCTGATTTCTTCTTTTCTGCTACAGCCTTATCTTGGCTGTAATATTTGGTAAGATGCTCAACCGTTTTATCCATTTCCCTGGCCGTAGTCTCCCTGTTTTTTTTACGGCTTACTGCCCTCTTTTGATGTTCCAGTTCTCTATCTCCAACATTTTTCAGGTGATTTAAAGCGAGATTTTCGACTATATGGTCCATGTTATTAATAGCAAGGTCTCTACTCTGCTGCCTTCCGGTAATACTCCTGTAGCGCTCCTGTTCGTTCTCGCCAATATCCTGTATGTAGTCCATAACGAGGGTATCAACTAGGGTATCGTCTTTCAGAGTAGCCAATTTTTTGCTTTGCTTTATACCAGTAATTTTCCTTTGACGCTCCTGTAGTTTCTCACTGACCTCTTGGAAGTGGTCCATCACCATACTGTCGACAATATCCTCCTCTTCTATCCCCATACCTGTCAGCTTCTTGGCCTGAATATGCCCAAGAGTCTTTCTTTGGTGTTCTCGAGCCCTTTCTTCGACCTCTTGATTATGAACCATCGCCAAATCACCAACTATATCATCCATCTCAAGATCGGCAATTTTCTTACTCTGAAGCTTACCCTCCGTCTTCCGATAGTACTCCTCTCTTCTTTCACCTATCTCCTGGCTATGATCCATTACAAAATCATCAACTATATCATCCATCTTGAGACGGGTCAGTTCCTTGTTTTGTATCCTTCCTGTATTCCTCCTACGGTGTTCCTCCTCCTTCTCGTAGACTTCCTGAATATGATCCATTGCTAAATTTTCGACAAAGTCCCCCATCCTCAAGTCATTCAATTCCTTATTCTGAAATTTGCCCGCTATCTTCCTATAACGTTCCTCCTCCCTCTCACCAATTTCTTGGCTATGATCCATAGCAATATTATCAACTATATCCTCCATCCTCAAGAGGTTTAGCTCCTTAGTCTGTTTCTTTCCTACGGTTGTCCTATATTTCTCTGCTCCTCTCTCGCATACCTCCTGAGAGTGATCCATAGCAACATCATCAACCATATCATCCATCCTCAAATTATTAAGCTGCTTAGTCTGTTCTTTCCCGATATTCTTACGGTGCCTTTCCTGGTACTTGTCTTCAATGTTGAATTCATGATCGATGGCAATGTCTTCAAGTGTATCCTCAAAGAACAATTTGTTCTTGTGCTGTACGCTCGCTTTATCACGCTTCTCCTCATCCTGACGTAATTTAACTTCGAACAGGGTATCCATAATGAGAGAATCAATCTGTTCAGAGAGCTCCCTCTCAAACCTCTTTGCCTCAACGTTATAATCAGTTTGACCCATATCATTCTGCCAGCTTGCAACTGCAGCTTTACAGTCTTCTTTGGTCCATATGACAGTATCCGGGATTAGGGCTTGTGGCGGGATGATGACTCCTCCTTTTTCCTCTTCTTCAGCGACCTCTTCGAAACGTTGCTGCCCAAACAACGTCTCATCTGCTGCAATATATGCCTCATAAACCGCGCGATCTGTCTCATACTGTGCTAACCGGGAAGCTTTACGTTTCTTTCCTTTTGAAAAACGCTTTCTCAAATCAATTTGATCCTGTATCTTACGCTGGCGCTCAGCTTCGGCGGCAGCAATAGCAGCAGCAGCCTCATCCCTCAGTTTTTGGTTCTCAAAAGCTCTGTACTGTGCCATCTCTTCTTCATCATCGGAATCAGGAAGCCGAACATATGGCCCTTCATCTTCATCGCTAGGAGGATGAGGTCTTTTTGAACTGAAAGTTAGGGTATCCTCTTCTTCATCATCTCGGGCTTCCCCATACATCATACTTCCGGCGATACCATCAAGGTAAAGGTAATCTAAGAGCCCCCCCATACTGGAAGTGAATTTAGGCTTCTCCGGGAGAACGAATTTGAGCTGTGGGCATATACAATTAGGCTTCGTACATGGCTCAGGCGCTCTGGTCCGAGAAATACGACGACCAAGGTATTGACGATGGTTATGAACGAGGCTACTTATCTCAGCTTTAGTTCCAGAGACACTAAAGTACCCGAGACGTTCAGCTCTACTGGAGGAGAGTTTGAAGGGTTTGTGGGCTTGGCTCTCGAGAATGTGTCTTTCGTAGCCTTTCTCTGTTGGGAAATGTATTTTGCACGTGGGGCAGGAATGCTTATAAAATTTGTCGAGATAGTTTGAAGTGGATCTAGGGGGTGGCATGAGGTTGATGGGTTCTTCGTTTTTTCTTTGTTTGCCTTTTTGAGCTTGTATCAGAATTAGGTAAATAATGTATGTGGAGATGAAAGACAAACTTAGTTTAGGTGTTTGATCGGCAAACATATCTGTAACTCTAGCGGTATTTTCCACGCTGATGTGAGTGGCGCCCTTTGTTTCAAGGTTAACTTTCTTAGAGGGATTCTCTTTCAAAATACCGACTTCCGGTGTAGAGACTTCTAGGGACATTGGGTCTTCTAGTCCTGTGTAGAGATTGTCTAGAGGAGCCGATAGAGAACAGACATTGGAGCCTGATTCTTGTAATTCTGTTGCATCCAATGGACAATCAGCAGTAATAACGGGGTTCATTCTATCAAATTCTCAAAAAAGGTACCCTGTTCGCTAGAGTGTTTCCTTTTATGAATATACTAGTAGTGGAGTGAAGTGATGATAACAAAATAGGAGATAGATGAAGATAGATGTTGTACACAATGGAGGGAGATGAAGGCCCTGATCAGATTTTAGGAGAGTTGCAGCATACATGTAGGGTTTTTGTGGGGGTGGGCATACATGTAAGGGAGCGTCAAAGTATGTAGTAAACTAAACAAAACATATAAGATCACTCGGCTCAAAGAACAGAATAGAGTGGAATTATTCTCCGTCTGGACACTTCCCATCGACCCTGATAAGCGCTAGATAATTACATAAAATAGCCGTCTTGGTATTTACATATTGAAGCAAAGATAATACATTAACGGGGAACAAGAACTAAAAAACCCTCGGAAAAGAGAATCTGGAGATTTGAGAATAGAATAAGTAAAAGTTCATGTACAAACGGAGGGCTTAAAATTTATACAAAGATTTTCTTATGATAATAAAGACGACGATGATAACTATCTTGATAGGACTGGGGGTGTCCTCACAGCAGTTTTGTCCGATTCTGATGGACCTGACACCGGTTTTGTCTTAATTATAGCTGGTGACCCAACAGGAGTAGTTGTAGCATTCACATTATTAGTATTTTCCTCAGAGTCCGTACTGTTGGATCCCCATATCCTCCCCCAGAGGCCCGTTCCTGTGTCCGACACCGACTCCCATAGTGGTGTTGGTTCAATAATCTTTCGTTCCTTTCTTCCTTCACCATGCCCCGGATAGGTACCCTTTCCACCCTTTAGCTTCCAGTTTTCTTCCTCCAAGATGAGGATTCTCTCTTCATCTTGGAGACCCTGTTCCTCTAACTCTGCTAGACGCTCTTCGTCCTGTCTCATCCTGACCTCAAGGAGCTCCAGACGTTCTGCTATTACATCACGTCTGCCTGCCTCCTTCCGTCTAGACCGTATCTGCTCAGCTAAGATGAGAGACCCCGCAACAACAAACAGGAAGAACTCGCTGATGAAGTTTGCCCCACTCTCAATTGCTTTTGCTTCCGTAAGTGGTCGGACACGTGGGCGTGCAACAGGTGTGGGGGTAAAATGAGCGTGTGGTTTCTGTGTAAGTGGTTTCGGTGCATGCACTTTCGGTGGGCCAAACACAGGTGGTGGAGGGACAGGCTTGACCGAGGAGACAGTGCTGAGATCTGCAGGGAAATGTGCAGCACCTTCAGACAGCTTTTTTGTAGCTTGGCGGGCAGCCTCGCGGTCGGCTTGCTCGGCTTTTATGAATGATGCTGTGTCTTGGAGGAGGCCAAGGCGTAGACGGACATCGACTTGATGGATTGACTGGGCGAGGTAAATGCAGACTTTACGAAAGCGGGGGTGTTCGCGGGCTTGTTGTTTGATCTTACTCTATGAGAGAGTTAGTAAATATAATAAGAGCAGATAAATTTCAGAGTAATTACAGCCATAGGCTTGGCCAGTGTTTTGATGGCTAAAGAGCCAAGTTTAATTGCTGTTGTTGACATAGCTGGATTATACTGCTGAAGTTACCCCACAATAACCCCGCGTCAGTAATTAAAATTTATTATTTTATAGTGAGAGAGGTGGGGTGAAAGATGCAGCGTAGCGATAAGAAGACATGAAACATACCTTTAGATAAACAACCTAAGGGCCCTGAAGCTAAAACCGGGGATCTGAATCTATGTAGAAGCCATAGATATAAAGCTGAAGAGAACATCCATATAAGGATTGAACTTTGACTCAGCTGTCGGGCAGGGGTCCAGAAGGGTAAGAAGTAGCGGGTATTAGGACTAGGGTTGGAAGGTTTTGCTGTGATAAATCCCGGTGAGCGACTGTGCAGAGACTAGCGTGCCAAGAGACCCAAGCCACGTCATGATTTTTCTCACATGTAGAGTCTTCTATATCGAGTAATAAAGATATAATGTGTGTTAGTCAATAGGGTGTATTGCAGTAGGTATCGTAGGATTCTATGATGATAAACGAAGTCCCTATGGGGAAGAAATGCTTGTTCCTCATGTGTTGGGGTGAAGGGTGATAGGGCATGATCTATGCTGGATAACATAAACTAAATGACACTCACTATCTATCTATCACTCACTATACTTAGGCACATGCAGTGCGAGTGCTATTATGTGTATGTGTATGTGTAGTATGTAACTACTCTAAAAATCACTCTTTGGTAGGTGCATCCCATAGATTCCCTATTAACCTCACTTGACAAGCTATGAAACACCTGCAAGATAATATAATTTAAGCCTAGTTTTCCTACCTAAAAATATGTAAATATAGTACATTTCAAGTTTTAGAAATAGCTGTAGTTCTGTAAAGGTTTCTCTTGAGATCCAAGATCGGTAGTCGGTGAAGTCTTAATAAATGCTACCATGAACTCCGCCCATGGTAGGTAGTCTTCGGCATACAGATCTAGGACTAGATTGTCTCCTCTCTCATAGAGCTTTAAAATGTTGACTGCGTAATGCCTTACTCCTCAATCGTTTATGAAGCTGATCATTTCGACAATAGAATTCCGTGCTCCGATATACTAGCACATTCTTAAAAGATTTTACCCTTTGATTGCGGATTATGAGTAGACGAACTTCAATACTCCGGAGAACGTATGTGGTTTGGCACTAGAATATCTATTTCTAATTTAGAAAGCAGGTCATATCGTACTATAACATGTATATCTTCTAGACTCTATGAATGGCCCAATGAGATGTGGATATGCTACCGGCTACCGGTGAATAACCGACTAAGATAACATCTAGAGCAGCATTAGAAAATACTGAGAAAGTCTGTCGTAAATATTGTCAAAACCATCACCCTTCCCACCTACTTGTAGTCGTTAAGCGCCTCCGGAATACGTAACGGGAAGCGCCGTATCTTTCCTATGGGTTATTTGTAAGCTTGTGCTGTTGGCCAGTTCCAACAACCTCCTTGACAAGAAAAAAATATAGCGAATCGTTGATCTTGGAGCATATATATATCTTACAGGCGAATAAGATAGTAGGTAAGCAAACGGCGCTCCCTATTGCAATAACGTATTCCAGGAACGCTTGACCACTACGAGTGGAGTGGGCGTATCTTCTGGGTAAGGGTTCGATGTTGTCGTAGCAACGCGCCATTCGTTTCAATGTTTATCCACATCGCTGGGGAGCCCTGGCACGGACTAGCCCATTCTCACTGGCTAGTGACCCGTGTGTACTTCCTGGACTTCACTTCTTCCCTTCCTCCTTTCCTCCCAATCCCCCTCCCAAACACCAACAACGGCTTCGATATATAGCCTCGTGCGATCGACCCAATACTAACCGGTAGAGCTAGCAGGGAGGCATCAACTATCCAAGATTTACCTATTGTTATTGTTAAAACCTGTAACCTCACGCGTGTTCCCTTGGCCCAAAAAGAACACATAACGACAAGGACCGAGAAGATATTCCATATACCTAATGGCAAATATCCAAACTGGGGCTAAAATACTAGCATCCATGGATCCTAATCAACGTCCCGCACGAAGGCAGCGCTCTACTGCCCAAAAGTCAACTATACCGTCTCCCCTGAAAAAACAGTCCGACTACCACCTTGTCGCTCCTCTGAAGACCACTACTAAGCCATTGGCCCCCTCGGCATCTTCCGGCGCATCAAATAGGGCCCAACCAACAGGTGCACCAAAGACACCAAAGCAGAGCAGCAAAGAACGGAAGAAGAAGTTCCTCTGCGCTACCCCGCCTACAGTACTCCAAGACACCAGAGGGAAGACTGAGTACGATCGAGGAAAGCAACTTGGTGAAGGTGGTTTTGCAAGATGCTTTTTAGTGCAGAACAAGGAGGGGGGGCTGTTTGCTGCAAAGACTGTAGCTAAGAAAAGTTTGCAGAGCCAGAAAATGAAGGCTAAGGTTTGCTTCTAGCTGATTTTTTTTTTTTTTTTTTGCACGCAGTACTAACTCTACATAGTTCTTTGGAGAGATCCAAGTCCACAAAACTATGATCCACCCGAATATTGTAAAATTTGTCGAATGCTTCGAAGACCCGGATAATATCTACATGATCCTCGAGCTCTGTCCCAACAAATCCATGATGGACATGTTACGCGCCCGGAAAAGGTTTACAGAGCCCGAGACACGCTTTTTCGTTCTACAGCTCTTGGGAGCTCTTAAATATATGCACGGGAAGAAGGTTATCCATCGTGACCTGAAACTCGGGAATATCTTTTTGGATAAAGATATGAATATTAAATTAGGAGATTTTGGCTTGGCGGCACTTTTAGTTGACGAAAACGACCGTAAAAAGACTATCTGTGGAACACCTAATTATATTGCACCGGAGGTTTTATTTGGAGGTGGGAAAGAGGGGCAAGGGCATAGTTTTGAGGTTGATCTTTGGGGCGTTGGTGTTATCATGTGAGTTCCAAGAGACCGGAAATGCTAATAGGATACTAACCTTGGATAGGTACGCCATGCTTGTCGGAAGACCACCATTTCAGGCCAACGATGTGGATTCTATATACAGGTATACCGAAACATAGACTCTCTAGGTTGGGCAAGTCACTAACTGCTGAACAGAAAAATCCGACATAATACTTTTACATGGCCAGAAGATATACCCGTAAGCTCTGCAGCTAGATCTCTTGTAAACTCCATTTTGGAGCACGATCCAGAGGCTCGTCCCTCCTTAGACGATGTTGCAAATCATCGTTTCTTCAAATCTGGGTTCTTCCCAAGATCTATTCCATCCAGTGCAACCAAGGAAGAGCCTATATGGCGGGGAACGACCGGACAGGGCGTAGGAGCTCTGACCACAAATCGAGAGGACTGGGCCAGAAATTACGAGGAGGTTGCTAGAGTTTGTGGAATTGGCAATGTGCCAGAGGGACGATATACCCCTGTCGGTGACCATCCTGGGGAGACCGTAGATCTTTTGACACTTCCCCCCTCAAGACCAGCATCCGCTGCATCAAACAAAAACAGTGCTGTCCCGGAAAAGAAGATGGAGAGTGCGGAAGAAGAAGAAGAGAGAAAACAACCAATAAAGCAAGACAAGGCCTTTATCCTCCCAGAGGCTCTAAGCCCCAGAGATGGGCATGCTAGGATGAGAGGTGTAGGTGTATTGAAGAAAATTCCAAGTCTTTTGGGGCCTTCACGAGGTGGGTTGTTGGGATCAGGGTCGATTCCGGCAAGAAATGCATCAGTGAAGCCTATAGCCGAGGATGAGGAGGAAGAGGAGGAGGTGAGTGATGAAGAAGAGCCTGCACCACCTCCGCAGAGGCAATTGCGACAGCAGCCAATACGTAGAAGCACGGCAATCGCGGCTGCTGCGGCTGCTGCCCAGGTTCCAGCTCCAGCTCCAGCCCCGGTGAAGCTTCCAGCAAGGAGAGGGTTAGTAAGGTCATATGCCGCAGAAATGCGAGCTGTTGCTGCAGGTGTAGAAGCAGATAGGCTAGCCCAAGGGCCTCCAATCATGGCTCTGCCTAAGAAGCAGACAACTCTAGAAAATCGGCCTGAGCGTCCAGCATCATCTGCAGAATTTAGAGAGAAAGCATCAGAGACCAGCGAAAAAGAAACTACATCAGAAAGTAACGGTCCAGTGATTCCGTTCACTCCCATTCTTAGCTCAAAGATTGGAAGTTCTATCCCATCCACCACTACATCCGCCATTCTTGCGTCGTTACAGCCCTATATTCAAAATTTCAACGCTTTCACAACCGGGAAGCTGCATCTACTCCCTCCCCAACCCCCAGCCACTATTGAAGCTATAAGGGCGTTCAAGAAGGGCGAGAAGAACACCAGTTTGTTTATCACTAAATGGGTAGACTACACAAATAAATATGGTGTTGCTTATATCCTCACTGATGGCACCTGTGTCGCAATGTATAACGACAATACATCACTTGTTGTTGACAGCGTCGGCGGACAGAGAGTTGAGTTCATCACACAATCTACTGTCGATAATCCTTCAGGGCGAAGAAGCAGCAAGCAGGAGGTGACTTACAGAAGACTATCGACTACTATGGGGGTAATGAACCAGAAAAAGAAGTCAAGCAAAGGGCTATCGAGTAAGGTGACCATGTGGAAGAGATTTGGAAACTACATGAAAACCAATCTTGGATCAGAGGCAGAATGGTCTTTTGTAAGAGACCGAGAGCATAGTGAGCAGACTGCGCAGGATCCAGAGGGTGGCATGGTGTTTGTTACACATTATGCTAGACTGAGACGATGCGCAATGTTCAGGTTCTCGGACGGTGGCTTTCAGGTTAGTCTCTATATGTCGACCCAACCCCCTAAAACGTATACTAACAGATTGAAATAGCTAAACTTTATTGATCACTCGAAACTAATTGTTCCATCCGGCGGACGAACATTACGCATGATCACCAAACATCATCAGTTCATCGTCATGTCCCTCGAGGAAGCACATAGGGAGGTTTTTATCGTTAAAAACAGGGTCCTGTTGGAGTTTGGCCTGAGAGAGAAACTAGAGTATCTCGGTGAAATATTCACAATTTGGACAAACACTGGAAGGTTCCCAAGGGATTACGATGTTATTGAGGGAAAACCCTTGATTGTACTAGGGGAGGCTTAAACTCGTGACAAGGTTGATCTGAGGTGATGGGCGGATAGATAGATGGGATGATGGAGTGTTGGGTATTAATGTCTTTTTATGATGGGATGGTGGGCGTTTATCAGCTAGCGATCTGGGGTTGTTGTGGTTGTATTTTTTGCGTTTGTTTCGCGGGTCTTTGCCTCTCATTTTTACTTCTGATGTTCCTATTTGGTTATGTGGTTACTTTATACCTTTTTGTTGGCAGGTGCAAACGCGAATGGCATGTGCATAATCGAGACATTGGTTTGGCGAGCATGATCAAGGTTTTGTTAGCAATGAAATATTTATGACTTATAGTTTCTTATGAGTTGCTACATAGCTTGGCTTGGTGTGGTCGGGCTTGGGAGAGGGGCAAAGATCCTAAGTACTAAACCTTGTACCAAAGCTTATTGGTAACCACAAGCCAAGCCGGAATACAGTCTGGGGGTACATGTATTTTTACTTTAAAGCTGCACAGTGCTTTGAGAATCCCGATACGAGGTATATGTAATCTTTCAGTTGACTAGAGTCATTAGTGTTTTTATAATAGCCAGTGTTAATATAAGATGAATAATCATCATCAGCCCATGTTGATCACTCGCGAGCTTTAATCACAAGAAATCACTCGCCAATAAAGTCATTGTCATGTTTCCGCCATGATTCTTATCAGTGGGACAGTGGGACAAGACCATAGGACACCACCATACGATAGAACAAGGCAAACAAAACAATAGTATTGTTACCAATGAGGCTGCAAATCGCTATGCGTCGGCTTACTAACCATATTAGGCTCATGCATCCATAGCGCGAAACAGAGTTGCTCGGCGTGGTTTCTTCTGGTTTACCCTCTGCCCCATCAACAGAGTCTCTCTTTTCTTTCCTCCCGCCCCGTTCGACCCATCCTCCCCCCCCAGCTGCAGCACACCAGTCGCCAGACGTCATCTCTCACAGCCAGCCATTCAGCCAGTCGCGCTCTCCTTCGTTGTCTGTTTTATAACTCATAGAGACTCTTGTTTGCACGGACGGACGCTGTTACTGCTGCTTGCATTGCTACCACTGCTGCTACTATACTATACTTACCCAGGGCAGCACACGAAAGGGGATCCCCGTGCCTGCCGTATTCCATCGTAGTAGAGTGCGCACCGGCGCACGTCGGCCAGTCTTGCGTGTCGACGACTAGCACCCAGGTTGATCGTCCTTTAGGTCTTCTCCTAATAAGTGTCGCGGTCGGCGCGGTGTTGACTTGAACTTTTTTATTGAAGCCTATTAGGATAACAGTCAATCACTTGCCCGTCATGTCTAGTAAAGATAATAGCTGGCACCCGCCTCCCCCTCCTCCATCTCAGCCAGAGCAGCACCAGCAGTCCCAGCCTCAGCAGCAACAACAGCAACAGCAACAGCAGCAGTCTTCTGGGGGTCCTCCTCCTCTTCCTCCCTCATCATCCCAGCAGCAGCAGCAACAGCATAGACCTCCTCCTTCGTACACGTGAGTGTTGTTTCTTCATCTCTCCCGGGGAGGAGACGCTACGGGATAAGCCGTTGGTGTGTGTGTGTGTGTACTAAAGACTGACGCGCTCAATTTTAGAAGTGGACCGGGACAGACACAGCCTCCTCCTGTTCTACCCCCTCCCTCTTCCATGAGCTCGGGTGGGTGTAAGTAATTTCTTTCCTCCACCCATTGAATGTGGATACGTGAAGACCCGGTGTTCTGATGCGTGTTGAGGTGACAGCAACTTTCTTTAACCAAGCAGCAGCGCATCCTATGTCACTCCCTACGTTATCTACGGGTTCTCATCAGTCCTATTCACTACCTGCGATGCAACCTATCCCTACAGGTCCCCCACCGTCTGGAAGCAATACGGGCTCACAGCAACAAAGAGAGCCTCAGCAAGCTCCTCAAGGTCCTCCTCCACAACCTCAGCAGCCTCCACCACAGCAGCAGCAGCAACAACAGCAGGGTCAGCCACCAATACAGCAGCAGCAGCAGCAACAGCGTCCTGGATTACCGTCAAATAGTCCTGCACAGGCTGCCCTCGTAATGCAGACACCGCCACCCGTAGTTACCCAGATGCCTCTTTTAGGTTCATCTCAGGGACCGCATCCTGGTCAGCAACAGCAGCAGCAACAGCAGCAACAGCAAAGTGCTGGAGGACCCCCTGCTCACTCATTGTCAAGTATTCAAAATTCTCTTTCTGCGCAACAGCAGCAGCACCAGGCAGGCTTGAATCAAGCAGTTAGTCAGGCCCATAGTCAAGCTCAAGCAGCGGCTTCTCAGATGCCCCCATCCGCAACCGGACCCGGAAGTGGGCCCGGGGGCCCCATTCTTAATGTAGGAGGCCCCCTACCAGCAGCCCTTACTCCCCCCCGTTCTTTCGCTTCCCTTCCCCTTAGTTCCGTTGCGGCGCACGATATAGACCGTCGTAGGATGTCGTCGTCTTCGTCTTCTTTAGCTTTGCAGGGTGCTCATGGTCAGTTGAATGTGAAGGATGCTTTGTCATATCTCGATCAGGTCAAATACCAATTCCAGGACCAGCCGGATGTGTATAACAAATTCTTGGACATCATGAAAGATTTCAAGAGCCAGGCGTATGTAGCCCCAAACTTCTTTTCTTCCCCCCCCCTTTCCTTTTCTACCTATCGAGAAAGGAACAGAATGGTAATTGAAAAGTTGGTGATGTTGACGAAGTTGGTCTTCTAGAATCGATACCCCCGGAGTGATAGACCGCGTTTCTACTCTTTTTAGCGGCCACCCGAGCCTTATTCAAGGTTTCAATACTTTCTTGCCCCCTGGGTACCGTATCGAGTGTTCGCAAGACCCAAGAGATACTAAAATTACTGTCACCACACCATCTGGGATTCATCACGCTTCTTCGGGCGGTGAGGTCTCAATTGGCGGTGGTGGGAGTGGGATTCCTTTAACTAGTGCTTCTCTTAGCGGTGCTGGGGGTGGTCCTGGGCAGCCTGCTCACTCAAGGTTTTATGAACAGCAAGGTAGCAGGTGGAGTGGTGGTGTTGATAACGTCATGTATGGTTCCTATCCTACTGGCGGCCCCGGACAGCAGCAGCCACAGCAGCCACCCCAACAGCAGTCGGAGCCACTTTCAGCACACCAACTACATCAGCAACAGTTGGCGGCACAACAGCATGCTCAGGCTCAGCAACAAGCACAGCAGCGACAGGCGCAGCACCAAGCTAGTGTGCAACAGGGAGTTAACCAATTACAGTCTGCAGCTGCTCACACAAACGGGGCTACTGTTAAGGTACCAGCTGGACTGATTGTTCCCCAAGGTCCTGGTACACCATCTGGTGTTAGCGATGCTAAGACTGGTAAAGGGCCCGTAGAATTTAATCATGCCATTAGCTATGTGAATAAAATTAAGGTAAGTCTCTACTAAATTTTTGGTCGCGTGTAGCCTCTCGTGGCACAATACTCAATTTTTTTTTTTTTGGTAGAATCGGTTTGCGCAACAACCAGAAATATACAAACAATTTCTTGAAATTCTTCAAACATACCAGCGAGAGTCAAAGCCGATCCAAGATGTATATTCACAGGTCACAGAACTTTTTAAGACTGCTCAGGACCTTTTGGAAGACTTTAAGCAATTTCTTCCTGAATCGGCAGCTCAGGCTCGGGCGGCAGCGGCAGCCAAAGCGGCAGCAGATGAAGCCGCCGCATATCCGTCTGGAGGTTTGGGACCACCGGGACCTACAGCGGGAGGAGCTCAGGCTAGATTGCCCCCTGTCGGGAATTTCGCTCCCCCGCCGAGTGTCGGGAAGGAGAACAAAGGAAAGAAGAGGGGCCCACAGGCGCCAACACAGGAACAGAAGGCTGATACCACTGTAGTGGGTGGGAATCCTTTGGGGGGTAGGGGCACGGCTAAGGTGGGTTTATCGCATTTCACGCTCTTGTTTCTTGTACAATTTTTTTTTACTTCCTTGCCTTTACCCAGTACCTCTTCCGATAGGTCGCAAATTTATTTTGGCTTTAGCAGCCTTAATGGACATATTGATCCTTTTTCCGGGGTTTGGGATTGGTTGTTTTGGAGCTTGAGGCGGGGGGGTGCATAGGCTAGTTACTAATAAACTTGTGATGTTTAGAGACATAAAACTGGCGTCAATAAGCCCTCAGTAGCAGAGCAGTTGGCAGCTGTTTCTCCGACACTGATCCCATTCCAGCCTGAACCATTTGGGCCATCACCACAGCCTATGGCATCAACCGAGGAGTTGGCATTTTTCGACCGCGTGAAAAAATTCATTGGTAACAAACAAACTTATAATGAGTTTTTGAAGCTGTTGAATTTGTTCTCGCAAGACCTTATTGGCAAGGACATGCTAGTCGATAAGGTTGCGAACTTCATTGGTGGGAACAAAGAGTTGATGGACTGGTTCAAAAGATTTGTGGGATGGGAAGGCAGGGATGAAGTCATTGACAACATTCCTCGATCACTCAATAAGGTTAGGTTGAGTGTTTGTCGTGGCCTTGGACCGAGTTATCGGCTATTACCTAAGCTTGTATGTCACTTTTCTTGCCTAATTTTACCGATTAGGGAACTAACAAGGCGATTGATTATTAGGAGGCACAGAAACCTTGTAGTGGTCGGGATGAAATGTGCTGGGAAGTTCTTAACGATCAATGGGCGTCGCATCCTACCTGGGCATCTGAGGATTCCGGGTTTGTTGCACACAAAAAGAACCAATATGAGGATATCCTCCACCGCATTGAGGAAGAACGTCATGACTATGACTTCAACATTGAGGCCAACCTTAGGACTATTCAACTCCTCGAGCCGATTGCACAGAGAATTGCGGGGATGACACCTGAAGAGAAGTTAAATTACAAGCTACAGTCGGGTCTTGGCGGTCAGAGCAAGACGATTTATCAGCGAATAATTAAGAAGGTCTACGATAAGGAGAAGGGTCTAGAAGTCATTGAGATGCTACACAACAACCCAGTTGCAACTGTCCCAATTGTATTGAAGCGTCTGAAGTCAAAAGACGAAGAGTGGAAGGCAGCTCAACGTGAGTGGCAGAAGGTATGGCGAGACCAGACTGCGAGGGTCTTCTGGAAAAGTCTGGATCACCAGGGTATAACCGTCAAGGGTAATGACAAGAAGGCGTTTACAATTAAATCCTTGGTAAATGAAATCCAGGCCAAGCACAGAGAGCAGGTCAACAAGCGGGTTAGCGCCACAACACCCACACCTGAATATCAATTCCAATACTCGTTTTCAGACTTTGGAATCATTCTTGATGCTAGTAGGTTGTTGGCTGTTTCACTGGAGCACAACAACATCTTCAGTCTGAACGATCGCGAGAAGATTGATGGGTTTATTAAGTCGTTTATTCCGCTGTTTTTCGGTATGAATTCACGGGATGTTGAAGATACCGTCAACAGCATCGCACGGAAAACACCTGATGATGATCAGGATGATGCTCAATCTCCTGCAGCTGGTGAAGGTACTTCAACTAGGAGTGGACGTCGTGCTCAAAGACAAGATCAAGACCTGCTTAGGGATGTTCTCAAGAGGGGTAAGAACGGAAAGGCCTCGAGGAAAGAGAAAGAAGGGAGTGTACCCTCGCGCGGTAGTAAAGAATCCACCCCTGAGATAGGGCAGCACGATGCCGATATTGAGATGGGCATCGACGGGCCCACGGACCGCCCAATCAAGGAAGAAGGAAACTGGATTGCAAGGCCATTGAAACACCTTCCTGATATGAAACCCGGGACACCTACATCTCACGCTGACGAGCCGATGCTACCTATCAAGCGGAACATCTACTCCCTTTACTGTAACACAACTATCTACGGCTTTTTCAGGACATTCCAGATCCTCTGTAGCCGTTTGGCCGACATCAAAGCATCGGAGGCAGATATCCGGAAGGATATTGAGATTCGCAAGCACCACAAGGTCGCAAACGAGCTTAATATTGCGAATCAGCGGATCGAGGATTTATTCGCAGACACTGGCCCAAATGCAAACTACTACTCACAGGTCCTAGACATGTGCGAGAAGTTCATCGAGGGTGATATCGACGCCAATACCTTTGAAGAAGGTCTCAGGTCAGTGTATGTGCAAACAGGATGGCAGCTATATACAATTGATAAGCTGCTTCTTGCCATCTTGAAGTTTATCCAGACTATCGTACCGAACGACACGAAGGAGAAGAACCCAGAGAAGGAGAAGAATGCAGATATCATATTGAGATTCCAGAGGGATAGAGAGAGGAGGGAGTTTACTAAGGAGAAGGGGGAGTACCAAGAGTTGATCGCTTACAGACGTAATGTTGAAGGGATGTTGGGCCCTGACGACAATGTTTACCGGATTGATTGGGTATGTTTCTTTTTCTTGATTATTATAATGGTTCGGTGACTGACAATTCTCTAAAATACAGCACGAGGATACAAAAGAAGCAACAATCCGCTTCGTTCCTCGCAACGAAGTCACAGTTAATAATGACCTTGACAAAGACCAGCGTTGGAACTACTACATTCAGACATATATGATGGTCTCCCCTACTGAGGGAATCCCACTTGACAAATGCAAAAAGGTGTTCCTCCGCCGTAATCACCCGTCTGAAGAAGATCTCCCTGAGTCCGCTGGGTCACCACGGGAGGCTGCCAGTAATGCTATTGCAGATGGCGCTTGTAACGAGGAGAATATGGAAGTGCGGATTTGTGTCAACACGTACCGACTCTTTTTTATGCAGAACACTGAGGACTTTATAGTAAGGACAAGGAAAGAGCGGATGGCAATGGGGTCTGAGCAATTGGAGCGGGTGAAAGAGAAAAGGAAGAGAAGATGGAGGGAGAAATTTTTGGGAGATACACCCTGGATGAAGGAGATGGATAAGGAGGAGGTAGAGCAAAAGAAAGAGGAGTGGGAAAGATTTGTGAAGGAGGGTAATCATGTGGCCAAGGATGTAGATATGAGTGGTATCTAGTTGGTAGCAGGGCGTGCATGTTTGCCATTAATTGCTGGGCCAGAAGGGCTTGGGTTTTACGAACGGTGTGGTCTTTTTTTTGAAATTCTTTTTCTTTCTTCTTTATATTACTACTTCTTTTGTATCTTTCTTCTGGAATTCGTTTTTTGAGGGATGGAATGGGAAGACGGATGGTGAGGGGGGGCAAAATACGTGCCATGTTAGGTATCTATTATACTTTTGTAACGCTACATATATAGGTACTATATCGTGGATCTTGATAATTTGCTGTAATTTTTAAAAAAACAAAGGTTTTATAGTGTTACTGGCGTTGTCACTATCTTATGGTGGCCGTGTCACCGTTGATAGTAGATTAGTTCCTGTAGACAGATAAGAATCTCACCCCATAAATAACCCTAACCCTAGAGGAATCTCTCCCGAGGCGCATGTCGGGAATCGCGATATTTATCTAGAGGCCCGTCCATCAAACCGCCACATATCGGGTTTCAATTCTGCCTCTAAGACCGCCTTTAATGGGAAGTCTATAGAGAAGAAAAAAAAACTTCCTATCCCAAATTGCTATGAGGGACGCACAGGGAACTTTTCTTGATGTTGGATACTGCACTTTAAATATTTTTCATTTTTCATTTTCTCTCCTCCTCACCCCACCCTCAATCTCTCCTATACTTTTATTTTCATTTATGATTGTTTCTTGCAGGTTGAAACTGAGAGAGAGAGAAGGGGAGGGGGGTGTGGAGGATGAGCGGTGAAGGCGAAGAGGAGGGGGGAGACGATGAGCGATTGAGTGCGTTCATGTAGCCTGGCCACCTACATATTTTTATTTTTTTTCTTACTCATCTCCCTATCATTTTGAAAAGTTTATTTTTCCTTCTCCCTTTCCACCCTCCTATTCCATTATTTCTTCCGTTTGTTCCGTTTTTTTTTCTTTTCATATGTGTGCGTGTGTGGTGTGCGGTGTGTGTGTGTGTGTGTGTGTGTGTGTGCAGATTTAGAAGTGTGTTGTTGTTTTAGATACGAGGGGGGGCTGGCATCTAGGGTTAATGATGGGTGAAACAGTTTCTTTTCTTTCTTTCTGCCTCACTCGTAGGGCTGGGATGGGGGAGGTTCATGGTTCCTCCCCGGGGATAAAGAATCCCGGGAGGTTTGAGAGGAGGAGGGGGAGAGGGGGGGATATAAGTATAACGGTATTGATTTATCAATGGCTTGTCGGGTGATGGGGATGGAGGGGTAGAGGAAGAGGGAGGGGGGGTTCGTAAGATGGGAATTTGAAATGAGGGCTCGTGATCTTGAGCATGCTGCGGTTAAGGCAGAATAGGGTATTATTGAGATTGATATGATAAAACGGGGGGAAGTAGCGATGAGGGGGGGAGAAGAAAGAAGAGGCTGCGGTCTAGGCTTTTGGTTGTGGATTTGACTGGTTATCTGGCTTTACCGTTTTGCGTAATGGGCGGCGTTGGGGAACAACTTGTTGGTCCGAGGTACTCTCGAGTAGGTACATGAGCGGGGGATTGCTTGCTTGTTTGCCTTGGAGTTAGGATGAAGTCGTTATGATCGGGAATCTCATCGGACACAAGGTGTGCTGTGCTATGCTGACAGGGGTAGCCGTGATCATTGATATTAGTTTTGTATCCTATGCCCCCCCTCCTCCCTTCCTGGAGAGCTTTGACTCTCAGCGTACATAAAAACGGCCTGTGTTTCGACTTTAGAGTATCTCTACGGGAGTACGCAGGCTGTGGGGGGGGGGGGCGAGTGAGGGTAGTTATAATTCAAATAGTATTAGGTATCGTACGTGCTGAGCTTGGGGGTAGGGTGTGGGGTGGGGAATTGTGGCAATGTTATTGGGCTTTTGCTCAACTGCATTTCCGTAAGACAGACCCTCGCGAATCGAAATCGTTGGTTCTCTGCCCACCCCGCGCGATATCTGACCTTTTCTTGCGGCCTTGAAAAGGTCTCAAGCGGCCAGCCAACATTACTGTAACCGAGGGGAGCGAATACACAAGAGGTAATAAAGAATCCCCGGGGAGGGAATCCGAGACCTAAAGTTAAATAAGGCTCAGGACAAGTAATCAATTACTGGACAATGTAGTTTTCTTGTTCCCGAAGATGGCCACCCCTCCTTCGTGATATCTGGAGCTCTACCCGTACGCTGCTGCTGCTGCTGCTACTTCTGCTGCTTGAAGTGCAAAACTACATGTACTGTTGCTTGGACCACGTCGCATTTGTTTGATTTTTCTAGTAGTTGTTAATTATTGTTTTTTCTCACTATTTCTTTACTTTTTTACTTGTAATTGGAGGCTACATGTATTTCGTGTTCATGTGGGTACATGTACTTGAAGTCTCATGTGCAATCTGCAGAGCCTCTTCGGGTGCCCCCTCCCAAATCCTCGGCGTTTATCAGGTTACATCAAAGTGAAAGACGTAGATGACTATACACCTAACCCAAGTAACCTGCCTGCTGCAGATTACAACACCACACAAAGTAAGGTAGAATAGGTATACTCCTCTACAATGTATCCGGTTCATCATACGTCTATCATCTTGACTCACTAATATACCGTCTGCAGTCTGGCTTCCCATCTTACACAAAGTGAACGAACGGGCTACCCCCCACCGATAGTCTGGGCTGCTAATTCGACGACAAGACACCCCACCTCCACTACCACCTCCACCTACATGCAGACATACACACATAAAGCTAGAGTACATCCAGACACACACATCAATACGCACATACTGAAAGTGAGTACATACATCCCTACATCACAGCACTGTGTCCTTTCGTCCTACCAACGGTAAGATGGCCCAGTTCTGCCACATATTTTTATGCCCAGCAACCCGTTAAATCTCGATAAATACGAAAACAGTAGTGACACTAAACTTGAAAGCCAAGGATCTGTTGTAGATCGTAGCTGCATCAGAGAGGCCAGGAGAGGAGCAATAGCACATTCAGGAAAGTCGATTCGACGGTGCGGTGATTGGCTGGGACAACAACAACGGCAGTAGCAACAGCAAGCATCAAGCAGCAGCAGCGGTGGCGGCTATCGCCCAGTTTCTCACCCCCCCAAGCAACACCAGAGACAGCGGCTCTCATACACATCAACTTCCGCGTTATCTATTTACTTGGGAGAGACAGAAATCGCACTTGATAATTGCGTATATGCGATAATGTCCAATTCACAAAATCCGGATATCTTCAGTGGGGTTCCTTGGTGTGGCGGCAGTGATAGTGGTGGTGGTGATAGTGAGGATGGTGCCCGGCCCATAGTAGTACCACAACTGTCGTTCACCAGTCGGAGATCGCCATGGCCATTTTCGTCAACGAGTTCTTCCATGACAGATTCCATTCCACCGAATGGTGATCCTCTGCCTTCGTGTACGAGCTATACCTGCACCAGCGAATCTACTGCAGAACCAAGCCACCGCTGCGATCCGAATTCTCATCAAGACCGCCGCCTCCACTTCCTCAATCATCCTCACGACCCTCTCCAGCGGCACCACCACAACCAATTTGACCTGTCAACCGGTCTAGCTTCTCCTCGAGCGGACACCCCTCTCTCCTTCGCCGCACGGGGTGCCTCGGTACCCCCCCCAAGCAATGAAGATCACCAGCGTGGTGCTCCTGCACAACAGCAAGGCATTGCGTCTTCTCCCGCCGCCGCCGCTATTGCTGACCAAGATTTCCCTTCCTTTGCATTGACCCTACCAGATAGCTGGAACAACAGTCTTTCTCCCGCTCCCTCATTCGGCTCCTTCTCAAGTGCACACAGCTCGAATTTATCCTCCGAGACTGAGTTCGGCGGCGCTCCAATAACCCCCGAAGACGTTGATGATACACTGAGAAACAAACACCTATCACCCCGTACCGGCTTTAGCAACAATAAGAACCCTGAAACCCTAGACATCGACGAGGGTGAAGAGGAAGATTCAGACGGAGGTATAGGCCTTTCCGATAACGAGATGGCTTCTTCAGGTCCTGTTGAGGTGCTTTGTTCATCCTCAGCTCTTCACGCCACCGTCATGGATGAAGATGAGGATGGGTTTTCTCCAAACAACCTGGTCACCCGCCCACCGTCTCCTGTGGGCGGTGGCTCTGCTTTCTTGATGGATATCTTTTCACCCCCATATGAAAGTCAGAATCCACTAGAAAGCAGCGAAGACCTCATATCCTTCCCGGCTCTCCCAAGCTTCCACATGCAGCTGAGCCCCCACCTAGATGACTTTGACTCCCAACCAAACATTCAGGAAACATCACCACCATCGGCATTTCTGCTGGATAGCCATTTGCACACACCATCTACTCCAAGCACACCCGCTGAAACCTTAATCGATTCGTCGTCCCCAGACGCTCTGATTTCGGTTTTCCGGGGCACAGACGGACTTGAGATCGCTACAGGGGAGGATGAAGAATTATTTGTTGTTGAGTCAGAGCTGAACAATTCACCGGGTCCACAAGAGAGTATGCATTCTCAATCGTCTTCTCAATCTCCTCCAACAGCAGCCGCAGTTCCTGTCTCTCTGGCTACTTTTGCAACTGCTGCGGCGGAGATCATGGTAGCAGCTGGTGTTGGAGGATTTGTTCCCCCTCCTGCCCGTGATTCACCTCCTTCACCCACACTACCTCCTCCACTTCCCCCAAATTTATCCCCTCTTCCTCCCCATGTTTCGACATGGCTCCCAAATATATTTTCCGCACCTGAAATCTACGAGGGGGCTTTCAGTGATGATGATGATTTTGATGACATAACTAATCATCCGTTTGAAC
This sequence comes from Verpa conica, assembly GCA_033030425.1. Lineage (NCBI taxonomy): Eukaryota > Fungi > Ascomycota > Pezizomycetes > Pezizales > Morchellaceae > Verpa > Verpa conica. Next base: position 226,693 of record JAUFSD010000012.1, read on the forward strand.
ACAATTTGCCTCTTGAAGACATTGAGAATTACAACAAAGATTTTGCAAAATTCTGTTTGCATGCCTATTGCAGGTATCGGCTAAACCATACCAAATTCCCAAAACTGTCGGCGGCCGCGGCGGATGTCAAGAACATGGTGCGACTCAGCGAAGTCACGAGAGCCGAAATGGTAGAGAATGGGTGGGATTATCAGGCAATCCCATGGGATACCTTGGGGATTAGTAGTGAGGTGGCAAGGGGGCTTAGGCGAAAGGAATATACCAACTATGAGAATGTCAAAGGCCTTGAATATGAAGAAAACCCAGTATGTTTGAAAATCTTCCTCTGTGTTATAATATTACGAGCTGAGTCAATACCTTTTGGCTTGGCCGGTGCTGTGTCGTGTTTCCTGCATCATGTCCCTTACATCGCCTCCAATAGATTGTCATACATTACTTCCTAAGCCACGCCTCTCAAAAAAGTTTGTCCCTTTAGCTAACTCTGTGGATAGATAAGGGTTCCAGCAAACCGAAATTTTTTCGATTTCAGACGGATGGATAATGAGCAGCGTTGTCGTTTAATACATTTTCAGCTACGGAACCTAATAGGAGTCATCTCGAGGAATGACGTCTTTTACGCTGGGGATGCGTTAGTGATGCACACAAACCCCCTGACAGGTAAGTCAAGAACAATGATGGACCTGCGGACACCCGACAGTTGGAGTGGGAACCCGATAAGAATTTCAACGCTCGGTACATGTGGAGGTTCAAACGGCGTAGTTATTGCGGGGTGCTTCTATGGAGAATACGCAATGAAACCGCTCCATGCGCCTGCCGATGCTCCACCAATCACGGGAATTGTCACGCAGAACGAGAGCGGCATCACAAACCACGTGCAGATGATTAAGAACCGGACCACGGGTACACCCAATGCGGTGTTCTCGTCCAACGACTATTTTATCCGGGTTTTGAATTGTGGTGAGGGTATGCGGTTTATCAGTGAGCACCAGTATAATTGGCCAGTCAACTGTTCAGTCACCAGTCCTGACTCGCGACTGAGGGTTGTTGTGGGTGATGATACTGAGGTTTTGGTTTGTGATGCGGAGAGAGGGACGACGGAGTTCGTTCTGAAGGGCCACCGAGACTTTGGGTTTGCGGCTGCCTGGAGTGATGATGGATATACTATTGCTACTGGAAACCAGGATAAGACTGTACGCATTTTTGATGCACGGAACCTTAGTAAGACGGTGAAGGTGTTGCCGGCGGTAATGGCAGGTGTGAGGACGCTCCGATTCTCACCAATTGGTTACGGTGGTAAACGAGTACTGGCTATGGCGGAACCAGCAGACGTTGTGCAACTCGTCGATGCGGTTTCATGGGATTCTTTACAGCAGATCGATTTCTGGGGCGAGGTTGGGGGAATAGACTTCGATCCATCGGGCGAGGAATTTTACATTGCGAATGCGGATAAGTCTGTTGGTGGGATTATGGAGTTTTCGAGGGCGAAGGGGTCAGCATATTACGAAGATTATAGTTTCCAGAAGGCACAACAACGCCATAGCACAGAAAAGGGTGTGAGGCGTAGGCGGCGGAAGAGGAGTGCTTTTTTTGCTTCTTCAGACGATGACTCTGAATCGACAGCGTTTTCGGACGAGGAGCCGTTAGAGGATGATGACGATGTTAGGGAGCAATTGGATACGAGGAAGAGGGGCAGGTATTATGACAGTCGACGATACAAACGATTGGGGCATGATATGAGCACTGTTTTTGTTTAAATGAGATAAAGAGGGAATATGTGGTACTTCTTGATGTCTTTTGTTTTTGATTGTTTCGTTTTTGTTCATTGGGTCTTTTTTGTCCTCTTGGTTGACTATTGGAATATGGTCTTTTTTGGTACTTTTAGGCGTGATATGGTTTTTGTGTATCTTGATGGTGGTTGTGGCGTATGGGACGGGGGAGAAGGACAGCGGATTTTTTTATACAGTAATTTCTCGGACCGAACTGCTTTTTTTCTTCCTCGACGGGCTTGAGGTGCAATATTGTCATCCATCGTGTTTTTTCCCCTAGGATCGTCATTCTTGGTTCATAGGGTTTCTTCATACTCCTCTTACGGTTTTGAAGGAAAATCATTGGAGAAAGGGTCATTATGAATATGGGGTTGGGGGGGTACTGGCTGTTTGCATCTTTATGGATAGGGTTGGTGTTTTAAATTTTGAATCTTCTTTTCTCTGTGGAGATTCTCTTTCATTGATTGTTACACAGTGTAATCGAGCTTTCTCGGTTCTCTATGTAAGGGCCTCGCGGATGAGTTTGGGTCTGTTGTGGGGAGAAATGATTGATGCTTCTGGTCTTGGTGGCCTTTCTTGGCGCGGGTGCCGAATTAAGGTTGTTGCCATAAATAACTGGCGCGTAGGGGGTGAATTTGGGCCTCCTTTACCAGTACCCTGGATATTCCAACTTTCCCCCCCAATTACCTACGCATGCAGTTCTCCCGAGAGATCGTGCCATGATTTAGTTTTTCCCCCGCTATTTGCTTCCGTCTGATATATCGTTTTTTAGTAATTACCGGATATTTATTCTCTTCGTGGATTGTGATACATGGAGATAAGACCACACCTCTAGTACCGGCTTTACGCAATTCCCCACGCATGAGGATCGTGTTTTTGAATCTGTTTAGGATACCTCTCATTCTAATTTCTCTGCGCGGAATGGCCATCCGAATCCTTTGTTTTCCAGCCCATCGGCAATCTATAGGTTGTACTGGTAATTTGGAGGGGGGAGTGTTGGGTACTACCGATCATGGCATATGCCGTCAATAGGCAACAGCGAACTTGGCTGAGCTAGGATAGAGCTTTTACTTTCTTGGGAATTGAGAGAGGGGGAAGCTGATGAAACTGACACTCGAGGGCTGTCTTACAAGAAAATTTTCCGGTGTAACAGTGTCTAGCCTTGGAGATATCCTGCTCTAGGCGATATCAAAGTTGAGACGCGGCACAATAGATCAATTCTATTATTGTGGCTACTATTTTGAAGGGATCTAGGGCTGGCTTGAGTCAAGAAGTATCTGAAGTCTTGGTCAGGGGGGTACGAGTGATGTTCCATGAATAGGTGGCGCAGGGCTCTCGTTCCCATGACTTCTTTTATTAAGAACAAGCTCTTCCCCCGCATCGAGATCTGCCACAGAATACTCGCAGAGTGGTACGCAATTACAGCGCCTCACAACGTATCTGTGGACACGGTTTCGTAACCATTGGGTTGGGGCCTGCAAGAAATCATTATGTCACTGATAAAGGCTGACCCCTCCAATCTACTCTAGGCACCCATGGGATTTCTTTTTTGAATATTTAGCCTAGTACTGATTAGTATCTACGAGAAACAAGCCCAACATCATTCTGTCAGCCTTCTACATACCACGATGGGGATCACTCCGTGGCCACTGGTTGTATTTGTTCGAGGGACTGCCCCTCCCGTCCTGTCTAACCTGTACTGCGGGCCGCTTCTTATATCCGTATTAAGGATCCATAAGGTTTAGAGGCAGTCGAAGGGATAATGGACCTTTACTGGACAAAGCACGTAGCGGAAGGAATGAAGCTTGCTTTCCGTTAAACTGCTTAATGTAATTGGTAGAATCACATGTCTCCCCCGCTGTGCAGTTTTAGAATTACTGGGTAGCCTTTTCGAGCCATGTGAAGATAAGATATCATTCTCACCGCCCCCACCGTCTACGCCATCAACGAACCTCTAACGATTCCTCTATCCGCAGCGCTCCTCAACGCGCACAGAAACCACGCAGTGTGCGCGAAAGAATCCCTGCTACTCCCAAAAAGTGGTTACACGTGCAATGTGAACACGAGGTAATGGTAGAACTATTGGGCTATACATTTTGATTTCAGTAAATAGTCAGCCTGGACAGCAGTTGCGGGCTTCTAATGCTTAGTTCCTACTTTGCGCATTTTTACAGCCTTCAACAACGAACTTACGTTGGATACTCCCAGGTAAAAAGAATATTTTTTTTCATCAAGGATTTTGCGCTTAGCAGCTATAATCCTGACATAAATACCCCGTTAGGTAACTATGGCGGAAGCTTTTGGATTCGCTCGTAGCATCATCAGTCTTATACAACTCACAGCACAGATAATCTCTTCTATCCACGCATATGTTGGCAAGGTGCAACGCACACCTGACGATATACACCTTCTTGTGGACGAGCTTTGCTCGCTCAACAAGACCCTGATGATATTACAACACGGGTTCGCAACGCCTCCGTGTTCTGTTCAACCAAAGCTTCAGCTCGATGCTATCAATACAACGCTCCATGAGTGCCTCCAAGGGTTACAGCAACTTGCCTCAAAGTTGGAACCCACCGAGAACCGGAAGTTTTTGGGCATCATGGGGTACTTAAGGTGGCCCCTGAAAGAGAAGGAAACAAGACATCATGTATCAATTATAGAAAGGCAAAGGGGTCTTTGTCTTTCTATTCTTACTTCAAATCAGATGTGAGTCAAGTATTTGTTACAAACGCCTCACGTAGGTATGCTGACATTTTTATATTAAGGCTCTATTCATCGGAGGTCATAGAGCTTAGGGTGCCCTCAGAACATGCAGTTCATGATCTGCGCGTTGTGTCTCCTGTCCTGAACTCTTTGAATAAGAAGGAGAGCACTCTGGACACGGGTGAGGAGGATGAGTTCATACATATAGCTTTCCGGGGAAGAAAAAACTCTACTGACGTGAGGATTTCAGAGGAGGAACGGAAGCAAGTCTTTAGCTGGTTGCGTTGTGGTGATTACAAAAGACATCTCGATATCCGTCAGCAACGGCTCAAAAAAACAGGTAGCTGGCTTTTGGAAGATCCGGAATTTCAAGAGTGGAAGGAACAAAGAAGCTTTCGGTTAATCTGGGGTTGTGGAATACGTATGTGTTCTATCATTTGAAACTACTTGGGGATCGCACTCATTATTTGGATAGCTGGAGCTGGAAAGACGTTTCTTAGGTATGAAACTCCTATCTCGTAGTATCAGTATTTACAAGCTATAGCTAATACAACAATTAGCTCTATGGTAATCGATCACCTCGAGTCTCAAGCGTCTACCGGGGATTTTGGGGTAGCCCACATATATTTCGACTACCAGGACCAGGAACAACAGGAGCCTGTCTATGTGCTGGCTAGTCTGGTCGAGCAACTTTCCCATCAACGCCCGAACCTATTTACAAATATCGAGAGCCTTTATAGCGACTTGAAGCCCAAAGGAGGGAAGCCATCCATTAATGAGCTCTATGATATTCTTCTTAGAACCTCTAGGTCCTTCCATCGGGTCTTTTTTGTTTTCGACGCACTAGACGAATGCAACCAAAGCCAACGGAAATTTCTCTTCCCTCTATTCCGTCGTATGGAAAGAGACGGTATCAGTATTTTCTTGACTAGCCGGCCGTATCCCGAGGACATCCAGAACTTCCTTCGTGTTGCAGTAAAGATAGAAATTTCTGCAAAAGGGGAGGATATTGGGATGTATATTCAACAAAAGATTGACGAGGACCCAAGAGCGGGAATGCTTGGTAATTTTAGAGATAAAATTATTGCCGAGCTTGTGGAGTGTGCTAGAGGAATGTAAGTGGGGTTCAATCATTGGACGTGGTACCTGTCTTACTGACTTGACTGGGTCTAGGTTCCTGCTTGCCCGATTCCATATGGCCTATATCTGCCAACAAACCTCTACGAAACAGATCTTAATGGCACTTCAGAAAATACGAGACGAGAGTTCTTCTGTTGTAAAAAGACCTCTTGATCCAACCTATGACAGAGCAATTGAAAATATCCGTAAACAGAGGAAGAGCTGTGTGAGATTGGCGACAAAAGTTCTCTCATGGCTTCTCCTCACACGGCGAGCACTCACTCTAGACGAGCTTCGGACTGCTGTATCAGTAGAACCGAATCGCTATAGGCTCGGCGAGTTTGAATTGCCGGATAAAGAGACACTACTTGAGGTTTGCGACAGCCTTGTGACCATTGGTGAACACAGCAATACCGTCCATCTTGCGCATTATACGGTTCAGGAGTATCTTCTAAGAAACTCGATCGTCACAGATGCGGGGAATCTGGAATACGAACTAGCTTCGACATGTATCACCTACCTTTCGTCTGATACTTTTGCTCTTGGTACCTCATTCATTCAGGATCTACAGAGTTCATGCCCTTTCCTTAACTATACGGTCCGCTATTTATCCTCCCATATCAAATCCTGTAATGAATATACTTCGACGAACTCTTCGGTGGTGCTAGCATTGGCAATTCTCAAATTCCTTGTGAGCTCCGGGAATATTTCTACTTATTTACAGGCCTTGTGCGCCCAAAAGGAGTGGTACTACCGCTATGGGAAACACATACCATTTTGGGATAGTAGCCGGAACGAGTATCTCCGCCTGCATGTCGCATCTGCCATAGGGAGTCATGTAGTTGTCCAGTTACTACTAGAAGGTGCCAATCTCTCAATTACGGACAACAATGGGTGGGGTGTTTTTATTCTGGCTAAAAATACACAAGGGCATGAAGCTGTAGCCAAGCTTTTACTAGACGACAGAGCTCATCTAGATATCCTTGCTAAAGACGACCATGGGCAGACAGCGCTGCACGTAGCAGCTTCTGAAGGACACACCACAATAGTTCAGCTATTACTCGAGAAAGGATCCGACCTCTCAGCCTCCGATAATGACGGAAGAACTGCCCTTCACATGGCAGCTTTTCGAGGGCACGAGGAAGTTGTCAGAATTCTTATCTACAACGGTGCAGATGTCTCAGCTTTGGATTCAAGTGGCAAGGCAGCGCTTTCTTGGGCGGTATTAGAGGGTCATGAAGAGGTTATAAGGGCCCTTGTTCAGTGTGGTGCAGATATCTCTACTGTTGATTCTGAAGAGTGGACATTAGTGCCCTCGGCAGCCTACGAAGGTCATGAGATAGTGGTTCAGGTACTACTCAAAAACCACAATGGAACTTGGGATGAAGATATGCTTGACGGAGTAGTACCTGAAGAGCATAAGATATTAGCCCTACTTCCGCGCATAGAAAATATCGAATCTCCACCTTCTATTACTGATCAATGGGCATTGCAACGTTGGCAAAAGCCAGAAACAGTCTCTGCAGCTAGTATAGCACCTAGTAGCTCAAGTTCATCCGCGTCGACCCAGCGAGCATTTACTAGGAACAGTAGCATTAGCACATATTACACTAGTGATGATGGAATAGAGGAGGAAGAGGACGAGGAAGAAGATGATGTTTCGACGATAGATAGAGGCTCCATAATTACAGGCGATTATTCCTCGTACTCGAGCTCTTGCTCCGAATTCGGTTCCAGTTGGGGCATTGTGAGTCACGGGAGTGGTGAGAAGGGGAAGCGGAAAGCGGCCGACTCCCAAGCGGACCCTCAACAAAATTCCTTCACAAACGGCCCACAGAATAATGGTCAGGGAGATGGTTCGGAAGACCCATCCGATCGGAGACAGAAGAAGAGGAGAAATGGACGCCAAGCCCCTACGCCTAGTTCAACAGACAATGGGGGCCACCCCCCATATGCGTGCCCTTACTACAAGAATAATTCTCAAAATTATTCAAGTTGTGCTGAGTGGAGTAATATGAAAATACATAGGGTAAAGTATGGCTATACCCTCAGGACCTCCTTTCCTTGAGATTGGAACAGTACTGATTTAATTGACGAGTACAGAGAGCATTGTAGGAGAGCTCACCTGAAACCTGTCCAGTGTCTTCGATGTAGCACATTCCGAACCGGCGATAACGGCCAATTGAACTTACACCTAAGAGGAGGGGATTGCTCAAAGGCTATAGAGTTCATCCCAATAGAGAGCGAAGACATCAACAAAGGGAAGCTTCTCGAGAAGAAATGCAAGCATTGGAAACAGATATATATGATCTTGTTTCCAGATTGCCCTGAGGACGACGTACCAGATCCTTGTAAGTTTATCTTGCATGGAAGCTTGGTAGTGGTTTTGACTAAAAGTACTAGATTTGGAGGATCATGTCAAAGAACCCCCTGCTCTTATTGACCAGGGGATCCTCCCACTTCAAGCCCGCGGCGAGATTACCCCCACCCAACTGATGAACGACCATCTCGAGTTTTTGGATTGGTGTAAACAGAATATGTACACGAGGTTCTGGCGTATATGGCAGCAAGAAACCGGCCGCTATCAGCTACAAGAAAGCCTAGATAAAGGAGTTATAAGTCGTAGCCCCAGTAGTGTATCACCCAGTAACTTGCTTGAACTACCCGAAGCTAGGCCTCCTGGTATAACTCGCTATAACCCGCCCAGATCATCCGATGCTGGGTCTTCGAGGGATATACCTCATGCAGACTATGGAGGCCTTCAATTCGGTAACGGTACTGCTCTTCAATCAGGGGGGCAGTGGGAAATGGGGGTTCCGGGCTTGAACGAGGAGTGTGGTTATGGGGAGTGGGATAATGGCCAAAACCCCTTTTTAACTCCCGATGGGTACTTGGATTGCTTTCCTAGCACCTAGAGGTTTATATTATGGGAAAAAGGTGTTTGTGTTTTATTCTTAGGGCGGATTCAGTTGTTTATTAAAATGGGCTAGGGGGTAGGACTAGATATATATTTGGGTACCAGGCATGTATACTCGGGGTTTTTATTATTGGGGGTATCAAGAAAAGTTATTCTATTCATTGTATTCGTTTAAATCATGGCCATTGAATATCACTCGCGATAATCACACAAGGCTTCTCGTGTGCCCTAAGGCGCTCTCTATAAAAACAATATCTTAAGCCTAAATCTATACCAATTACTTGACTCTATATAAAGAAACAAAAATACAGTCTCATCCACCCCCATTAAAAAGACCCATGAAACACCTTTTTCCGACTCCCACCTACCCACCCCACCCTCCGCACAATACCCCACAGAGACAACGAGTCCCCATCGCATATACACCTCCCGTCATCCACATACTCAGTGTTATGAAGGGGCTATTGCCTTGTTATGAGCCAGATATTCGCCCCTCGTACTTAGACGCACCATAGCAAGCAGGGCCCTTGCCTTCCACAGCCGCCGCACGAAACAAATAGCCAGCTCATAACACTGAATGTAGCGGATGACTAAAAAAAGCATATATGATTTGACAGGAGAGTCAGTTGCATGTCAGTCGAGTGATTAAGCGGAGCGTAGGGTGAGACTAGACAGGAGTAATAGACAAAGAGCATATGATACTAAAGAGATATTTGATATTAAGAAAAAATTAAAAAAACCTCCGGGTGATATAAAGAGTTAAAAAAAAATTTTATAAAAAAAAAATTCTTGCCCGTCTAAATCCTCATTATATATGGCAACTTCGTTATCCCCCATCTCCCGGTACACCAAGGGTACCAGTAATGCTGCCTTTTGGGCCATCTGCTGGCACCCTTTGGTGTAACAGGAGGCTGGAGGGTAGCCGAGGGTACGAAAATAGAATTTGAGAAAGAGTATTAAAAGAAGTAAAAGAGATGATACTGTTCACATTAGCTACTCTTACCTCCACTTCCACCTCCCCCCTCCGCCCTCCCCCCTTCCCCCCCACAAGAAATTCCTAGTAGGATTTGTATTATCCGTATCACCATTACACTCTGATGGACGAGTGCAATGGGTGGACGAGCATAACAAAGAGTCCAAACAAGACTCGAGGAAGAGGGTATAAGTGGGAGAGATGAAGAGGGAAGAAACCTGTATAGAAGAAAAAATAGAAGCGAGTTTAGTAGTAATGATATACACACAAAATAAAAGAGATAGAATTAACTATTAAAAATTAACTATTACCACCCACCGCCGCTGTGCCCTCCCTCAACCAAGGCGGTGAGAACTCAGTATCATATTCCAAATGTGGATTAAACAACTCGATAAACTACCCAACTCATCAATTAGCTAATATTCTATTACTACACCCCCCATTCTTTGCAAAGCCCTCAAGAAGAAAGCTTACCTCTAAATCAGCTTCCCCCTTCTCTCCAGCGTACCGCCCATACTCCGCATGCGTAGCCGCCAGACTCCACCCCTGCAGAACTCGTCTCATACAGCCGACCAACACCCCCGCGCGGTGTTTCCCTTTGTTTGAGTGCACCAGTACAGGGTAGTTCCTTCTGTCCAGCAGGATCAGCAGCGCAGCTGTGATGAAGTCTGGGTTGTTTGAAACGAAGGGCTCCCTTACGGCGGGCTGGCGGAAGTGGTGGAGTGTGATTGAGTGAGAGGCAAGCCAGGCTGTATTTTCGGGTAGGTAATCTTGATCGCCAAGGTAGCTGATGGGGGGGGAACAGTTGTGTTAGCTATACTGAGTGCGGGGGTGTGAGGGATACTTAGAGGGGGGGGGGTTACATTATTGTCTTTAGACATAACCGCTCTAACATTGGGAAGTTGATCTGAAGGGGATAGCCACTCCTGTAGACGCCTGTTGCAACAAGCTGGAACGACAACGGTGGGACAATGAACTGCTTCTGGGGCCGCGGCCTCACGTAGATCTCCTGCGACTCGGAGTTTGTGTCATTGCAAGAGCAGACTCTTGGGTGTGCTGTGGTGGCAGCCATTGTGTTTGTGTTTGTGTTTCTTGTGTTGTCCGGTGGAGTGTTTTCCTTCACCTCAGTTGTACGTCGTCGTGATGTCTTTGAGGTTATGTAGTGGGGGGGTCTGCAGGCTGACGTGGGTGCCAAGGGCGGTGCGAGACAACGACATCGCGGGAGTGGGAGTGTAGAGGGGATTAGAGATTAGAGATTAGAGAATACAAAATACAGAATAGACAATACAGAATACACACCGCGGAGGGTGGAGATGAAGAATCCGAGGAAGTAATCCCCCCCATTCTTATATCCTCCCCCCCTAAGAAAAAGACATCAATGACTGAAATATCATCTAGAATCCGTATCTACTATCGTCTCCATAGACCACCAATCAACCCAAATATTCACCGAATTCTTATCTCCTCACCGTTTGTTACCCCGCCCCGCAAACGTCTTCCGCGAAAGAAAGAAAAAAGCAATCAGTTTATTCGCTCTCCACCCGGCAAATGCAGCTTTTAACCTCGCCAGTATCGTGGGAATGCTACTGGATCGTCCGGGGGAAGCCGCGCTCCCACGGCCAACTGATAGGTGGTGGGTTGTCTCATGCATGAGAGCCCGCATACCGTGGACAACACGGGCTTTTCGCCCAGCGCATACAAACCACGTATGAGGGCCGCCCACTCAACTCTACGTATAAGACTTCACCACCGCCCCCCCCATCGGCATGGGGGGTTGGAAATTAACGAATTTTTCAAGCCGCTGAATCCTACCTACCTACTGTTCTCCACCATTCAAAACCTACATACTACGAAATTCTTTGGAGAAAGAAGAAAAGAAAGAAAAAAAATATACCACCTCACAAATCTCGAGATACTACACCATGTCCTATAACACCAGTTCCTACAAGGGGTGGGGTGACGTCGACTCCCGGGAAGCCCAATACAATTACACTCCCGACAGCGACACAGACTACTACGACGGCCTCGAGATGCGCATATCTAGCCGTAATACCACTACTCCCTCGACTTTCGGACTCGGGACCCGGAAGCCTCGTCGTTCTCCTCCCCGGGCTCCATTCAGACAGCCTGAAGGGCCCGAGACCACAACTTCGTCCTCAGGCTATGGATATACACATCCTCTCACATCTTCATCTTCGTCATCGTCATCGTCATCACCGTCAGAAAGGCACTGCTGCCACAGCACCTCCCGCCATGAGGAGCTTTTGCGCACTCCCCCAAAGCCAACCCCGCGGTACGACGAGCCTATCGAGCCGTTGAACTCGCTGTCACCGAGACCGAGCACGCAGAAGAGAAACAGTATTGGGAGTCGTCCTTCGTTGAAGGGTAATACAAGGACGTCTTTCACGGCGAATGGAGACCGGGTGGAGGAGTATGTTGGGGAGGAGAGCTTAAGGATTGGGACACATTGGGCTGACGAAGATGACTATGTGAATGGAGGTCATGTAGAGGGGCTGGGGACGAGGGGTGCTAGGAGGAATAGTGGATATGGGAGGGGAGACACATGGTAAGAGAAATTTGAAAAGAAAAAAAAAAAAACGAAAAAAAAAAACAAAACAAAAATGAAAGCGGGGGGATTAATGAGGGGGGATTTTTTATTTTTTTTTGACTTCTGAATATGTATTTTGTCTGGGTAGTTTTTTGGTTCAATTTCCTTTGGGAGGAGTTTTCTGGGTGGATGGCTGTGACGAGTTATGATTATCACGAGACTAAACGAATTCACTTTTACCTGATTGTATTATCTTCACAAAGTAGACGAGGGGTGCACAAGGTGTCCATAGCCCCATACCAGCTACCACAAGCGACGGCGCGCTCGCTCGGCTAGACAATTCCTCACAGCCTGCGTCTCGGTCCGTGCGTCCTCGCTGGTGATCACTGCTCCACTTTCAGTGTAAGCCCAGCCAATAGGGTATCTAGAGGCAAGAAGCACACGTTCGCGTCAGACACCTGCACCAGACGGGGCATCTTAGCGAGGTGCAGGATCCTACCGAGTGGCTAACGGGAGTCATTACTCGAGTGAGGACCTATGATTGTGTCTTGGGCGCGTATGCATGTACGTTACAGGGCGGTTAGCTGTTGTTGATCCTCGCACTGCAGTAGTCCAATACTACTTTTGTAAAAATAGTAGCCTTTGGGATGGGGGCGGGGCGTGTAGGACTGCTTTTTAGTCAAGGTTGGATTAGGTTGTGCATTTGCCTGGATTCTAGACCTTTGTCTCTATGATGCAAATTTTTTTAATTAGGTTTAGTATAGATAGGGTTCTAAATATATTATATAAAACGGCAGAAATATCCGTGTTTGTGTGGTGTAATAATAATAAAGATTGGAATTAATAAGAAACGTGGAAATATTATGTATGATATAACACCCAACCTCAATAACTACAACGCACTTTGCATGCAGCTTCCCGGCTGCTGTGACACCGTGGGCTATATAAACCATATATACAAAAATCTCAGTATATATGTGCGCGGGTTACGCAACATCTGGGTGTTTTTTGTTACCCTGCAATAGACTGTGTTTGTTTCGTCTGGAGTAATGTTTGCTCTAGTTTCTTGTGATTATGATTTTCTGTATCGTATATCTGGCGGTATATCACCTACAGCTGCTGGGTAAAGAAAAAAAATTGTAAGAATCCCTAAATTCTGATCTGAGACTCTTATAGTTTCGACCGTTTATAAGACCTGGGATATAGGGCTGCTACGAGGCCTCGTTGTACAAACGGACCTAAGTGGCATCTTATACTCTTGGCAGACGCGGAGGGTGAATGATTTACGTTTATTTCAGGTCTTAAATGCTTATGTAAAACCAATAGGGTCTTGTTTAGCTCTCAAAGTATGTAGACCTTGTTATTTTCAGTACTAGGCAGTTTTTTTCTTGATAGTATATACTTCCTTGGTTCGCCGTTTATAGTTATACTATCATCTCGTTCTCTTTTTTTCAGCACTTAGACCCTATATAAACGCTTTATGTTTACCCTACACAATATGTTACAGTACCTAACACCTGTATTTACAAGAGGGGGGGGGGCTATGAGACAAATTTGTTTCACCACAAACCAAACATGCAGAAGAAACGGGAATGAAAACAAAAAGAAGCGGTACTCCAACAGAGCGAGCGCCCAAAAAACAGAAACAAGCAGTACCATGTTGACGCCTTAGAGCTACTACATATCTTCCATACGATGCGAAGTTTGATTGTGGCTTTTTACACCCACACGCTGGTTAACCGACTTCAGGCACCTCATTACGCGCGCGACCGGTTGGTATTGAAAGTTCCTCATGAGGATTCAAGCTGATTTCAACACCTTCTGCTGTATCAGCTAGATACTGGCATTTTATAGAGGTTATAGTACTGGCTTATCCAGTGGTAGAGAGAGAGGCTGTAAGGTTCGGCTACGGAGGAGTAAAGGGAAACAATCTACTAAGAGATTTTTCCGAGGAGGTTACGCGTAATCGACATTGTTCTAGAGATGATATGATTTATGGGTTGAAAAATCCAAAATAGTTGGTTCCATTATAATAGGACTAACCAATGAAGCCTCATATGAACGAGATACCTACTACAAGAATAAGTTAGATAGTGTCAAAATAACAGAACCAGTTATTTCAATGGGAGGACTGTATTCTAATGTAAAGGTGTATCTTAACGGTATCTATCGGGATTCCTTTTCAGGAATCACCCCCCGGGAATCACGAATACGGAAGTCCCGGAATAGCCAACACGGGCTGAACACTGAACGAGATTGCGATACGCCGCAAAGTGTTATCTCGGGATTCCTAGTGAGCTGAATTAACACATGGCGAAAAATCCCGTCGGTGAGATCTGCAAAATTGGTACCGTAAAATACCACAACTACTTTATATAGGTACTCGTGGCAGGCAATAAGTACCCCGGAAATGCAAGTGAATATTCTCACTAATACACAGGTATACTTTTCACAGATAGCCCTCTTTATCCGATATATATCCCCTATCAGAAATCTACATTTTCGGGTACTTATTGCTTGTCGCGAGTAGTAACGTCGACATAGTGGCTTCCTGCATCATCCATCTTACAGGTAATTGGTGGGAAATAAAAAGTAAGACAACTTACCTGTTGGTAGGGATTTTACGGGTCAAGGTATTCACATTCTACGGGGGAGGCAATGACACAGCTAGTATGTCGGCGAAGTTATTAGACACAAGCGCGACGTGTCAGCTCTTGACTAGGTTTAGGGGTAGGCTACTGGGGTTCTATGTATTTCAAGGGCTTGGATAACTTTATAGCTTATTAGAACTAGAAAAGTCTTCATTTTCGGCCACTATGGGCAATATGAGTGCCCGTACTCTACAGCGTTGGAAGTATTCCCGCGCCGGGTAGGTTCGGTCTAGTGTAGTATTGCGGAGGTGAGCCAGCCTGCTTACTTAATCAAGGGCGCCCAAGAAACACTCGGATACCTACTCATAAGTTAGTTGTACAGCTTGCAGGACATGGTGGGATATGTTACGGAGATTCCTACTTCTCTACTCATTACCAGACCTAAAGCATGAGGTTTCCTCAACTAGTTTAGACGCCAATGACTCTAGGGGTATTAGGAAATGATCCTCAATTTAGCGTGCCTTTTCCTTGCACTTCCTGACGCCCTATGTTTAGCCGGTCATTCACTAATAATTATTAGTTTTCACTAATCGTGGATTATCTTCGCAGATAACTGGATAAGGCGTCTACACCCGGCATAGACGCTATTTTCTACTGACCGCTCCACCTGTAAGATAGCGATATGTCGGTAGAAATAGCCACCTTGGCTAACTCCAAAACCGGCAACTCCAAGCCCGCCTATTGGATGTGCGGAGATTCTATGAGAGCGACTGAACACACACGGCGCAACTATCTAGTTCCGGTAGTCTAAGTAGGTAGGCTAGAATAATGTTCATCATGGGGGAGGTAAGTCGAGCCTGGAAATAACCGGGGGACCGTGCAAATTGTGGGGCACGCAGTTTTTGAGCCTATTGGTGTCTGGTTCTCATCGTTTTTACATACGCGCTAGTAAGTACTGCTTTTGAACTCGAGTAATATTCATGTAGCCAAGAGGCATCAATGTCTCGGCCAAGAGGGTGGATGGTGCTATATAATTCAGATCACGAATAATCACTCGGTCTTGGCTAGTACATAATGTGGTAAATGGAAAGCACGATTGTATATTACTGCCCTAGCGGCGAACTCCTCCTATATATCCTCCATATCGAGCCGTGGTCCGCCCGCTGTGGAGGTCTCGCCGAAATGACAAGGTGAAGATCGGGGCTATTTAGGAAGATCTACAACACATAATATCTTAGTGAATGACGAATGAATGAGTGAATTAATTATAATTAAGTACATGGAGCAGTATCTTACTGAATGAATAAATTAATCATAAGTTAGTCTCGTGCCCATCCCCTACGGTGGCTGCGCAGCAAAAGCAACCATTAGGGCTGGGAACGAGACTAATTATAAGTACCTTAATATCTTAGTGATGTTGACTGATAACCAAGTGATTGATTGATTAAATATAATATCTGAGAGACATCATTGCCGTTATAATCACCATCTACTTTCCACCAGTTTGGAAGTTCATCAAGGTAATACCTTATTAAGGGTATCAATCACTTACCATTAATACGTAGTAAAGACATGAGCTTCTATAGTCATAGCCTTGGGTTCTGCTATTTTCATTCATCTCAGGCGCTTCCTCCCCTCTACTATCGAGAGCCTCTAGACAAACCTTTTTTCGAGTCAGCATTCGTATATATCTGGTGGTTTTCCCAAAAATCTCACTTCTTCTAGTCTGTGACTATGGGGCCGTCATTTTGTCACCCAATCTCTCTCTAGGTGGATCGGAATTTGTTATCACAAAAAGCCCAGGGAACCGCTGGATACGTGATTCCGTAGGTACTACAGATCCATTGATTTAGGCGATAAAACTAGTAAGGAATAACCAGGATTTACAGCTGGAAAGTCTTCCTAGATATGCCATCCATGTATATCAACCTGAATGAGAATATCTTAGATAATTTTATTAATATTTGGTACCCTGGTGGCCGACTGAGACGTTAGTGTACCAACAAGGCTATGCTATTTGAATGCCATGTACAGAGGTTTGGAGGGCTCATCTCAGCTTATTTATAAACTGATGGCTCATACTGTCAACGTTGAATCAAGCACTATGCACTCCTGTAGCCTATTTACCCCCATACCCAAGCCTTACACCCTCCAGTATATGTAATGAATGGAATAGGAATGAACTTACAGCCCCCTAACAAGATCAAACATTGGGTTGACCTGACGAAGTTCTCAGTTAACCTAGTACGGCTATTCCTAGGACCCGACCGACATATCTTACCCATGTTTCTCTCAAGATGATATAAACACCGTACAGACTATCGCTGGTTTCGGGTGGCTCAACCAATGGAAAACATACCGCTGGATGATATTATTCACAGAAGAATGCTTTTAAGCTACCTCCTAAGCTGCGTAGATACAAGGACTATTGGGGATAGTATGAGAGGATACCTAGAACTAGCAGCCTATCCAATAATATCATAAGCACCGAAAATGGTTTTAGATTTTCAGTTCCTAGATGACTATTTGCCTTTCTGTATAATATGCGTATACCTAGGCTTCCTAGGGAGAGATAAATATATAAATGGTTGGTAGCCCTCTGGTTTACTCTTCTGCTATATATCTGGCTGTTATGATTTTAGAGATTATCTATCTCTCTATGGGGATCTCTAGCCAGTGTTGTCAGTCGTCCGGGTCGGACTGCAGGGCCCCTAGCGGGGCCCTACCGATCGTGGGGACCGGACGGACTATCAGGGAAAGCCGGTCCAGGACCAGGAAATTTAGGGACTGCGGGTTTATACAAAGACTGGAGGGCCCGGTAGTAGACAGGGCTCTATAGGGCCCTGCAGGGATCTACGAGGCCTGAGGTTTTTTGAGTATCTCCTACAGGGCCCGATGGACTTAGTGGGGTAGTTTTACTCTACGGAGGGCCCTGAATGGCCGGGTGAAGGTAACTGTACCTCTTAAAATGTTCACATGTCTTTTTCATTTCATTAATATACTTATTTTTCCTGTTTCAAAACGCTGCCCTGCAGTCCCCTGAAGTCCCCCACAGTCAACGCCTGCTGTAGTCCCCTACAGGTGACTATAGTCAATAGTCTTAGCCTCCTACTCCCTAGGGCATCTCGCCTGCCATGACCGGACGCCCTACAGCTCATGGTCCCGTCCAGTCCTAGGCTCAGAACGGACGGACTGCCCGACTGACAACACTGTCTCTAGCAAAAACACACCAGGAACCTAGTCGTGAAGATCTCTGACTCGCCCTTTCCATGGTAGGATATGAAAGGGAAGAACAAGGGCACAGAAGAATGAGGAAGGTTAATGAAATACAGGAGAGTAATAGGTAGTGGAAACTAAGGGTAATGGACTAAATGAATAACAAGTAGTGATAGGAGGAGGAAGAGGAAGCGTAAGAAATAAATGGAGGGTATAGGCTTTCAGGAGTGTATGCCAATGTGAGGAGCGGTCGATTATACATCTACTACCCAATGAGAGGGGGGGAAAGCCGATACTTGGTTTACCACTCGTGGATATAAGGTTACAGGGGGGGTCGTTTTTGTATAATTCTTTTTACTGGGGGCTTAGTTTACTAGCTTGCCAAGAGTAATATAACGTAATACTACTACTAATACTAATTGATTAAATAAATAGGATTAAGTTAGATTTTTAAACCCCGCTAGTCGCTAGTGGATTTCCCGACTTGAATGATTACCAATTTTTTTATCTTCAAGCCCCGACCTAATGAATCTCAATTAAGCTAGGTAAGAAACCTAGTTAGGATTATTACTTACAGTAAGGAGTTGATCAACCCTCTATCCCTACGTATATATTCCAAGTATCTGCATTACCATACACTGTCGCTAGTATATTATGTACCTATCGTCTTCCCCGCAGCTATATAGAGCTGAAACGTTAAAAACAGAACAGACAGCTGGTACTAGGTTTATGACCTCGAAACACAGAGTACCACAGACCCAAACTAATACAAAACCCGGTAACAAATATTTTTAAAAAATGACAAACAGCTCTGCCCGGCTATCTAGCCAGCCCCCCTTATACTCTAGCGACTACCTGATTTTTTGTATACTGCTCGGGATCTCACCGGGGTTACCAAAATATTCAGAATTTCTTTCTTACAACGTTATTTGTATGCCGAAAAGGACTCTAATTGTAGCTCCTTTGATTCTCGGACTTTATTATTGATTGAGGTGGAAATCCCGTTACATATCCTCACATTCCTGTAGTACTTCGTCACTCTTAAGAGCCTGACTTGATACCCCCCCTACAGCTCGGGTAAAGAATCAGTCAATGTGCTTTTTTACCAGCCAAACTTTTGTATGGATAAAGCATGGGTGAAAGGCACTGGGAAAGGCGCTGTGGAAGGCACTGAATTAAAGGTACTGGAAAAGGCACCTAGAATATTCCACTGGCCAGAGCTTGAATGGCTAAAGGAAGGCTAATGGAGGGAAAGGCATGATTTTTGTAATGTCACGGTACCATATGATATGCCGGTGAACCGATGGTGTTCTATTCTTAGTCCCAGAACACTGTTATATACAGCAATGACGCACGCATAGCGTGCCTTCTCCTACCGTGGGCAGCCCTCCGCTTACACATATGGGTCTCATGGTGCCACGTAACCTTATTTCCACGCTCCCGGCCTGAGTAGCCTCGGCCTTGCCGTTAAATTTCCCCCTAAATATAGTATTATATATGGCTTAAAGTACATTCTTACTCCCTTTCTGCCCTCTAAGATCCGAAAAAACTACAATTTTATCTACATTATCATATTTGAACTCTCTAGGAGTTGAACCTGAAGCATTCACCACATTTAACCCATGTACCAACTAGACCACTAGTTGTTGTACTTTCCTTCACATTATGCCACATATGAACTACTAAAGTAGTAGTTATTGTTGGAATGAGTGACACTCTGTGAAGTTAAGTGTGGCGAATAAGGGGTGTGGCAACACCGGAGGAATAGAATCCCGGATGGTCCGGTAGGGTAACCAGGCGGGGGAATAGTATAACCGACGGAAGGAAATTCTATCCGAACATCGGAAGAATTGTATGGTAACGGATGGGCTTTTACTTTGTATTTTGGGTACGGGATATTTTCTATGTTAAGCATATTTGTAACTATATAAGCAGGCTTTCCCTGCGTCTTTCTTTAGGTATCAATCAAGTTTGTTCTTTAGTTATATCTGTCCCTGACTATACTCTTAGCCTATTGTTTAAAAGTTATAGAGAGGGTAAAAGAAGAGATAAAGGATGATAATTGCATTTAAATAAGATGGAAATAGGATGGCAACTGTAGCTAAATATTATGAAAAAGGGATAAACTAACACAGGGGAAAAGCAGGTAAAATAGAGGGTAATAGCAGTACTGATACTTTTGCACCAACCATCCCCCCCAAAGCAAATTCTTTTTCCGATTTCTCACCCCTGTCTGTATGGGAAATTCCGATACTGGTTCATTAACCACGGTTGTAGAGCCTACTTATCTAGGTAAAGGTCTTCCTATCCCGTGCCCTCTATGACAGAAGTAGCTGTACTATTGTGACAACGAAAGAAGTTGCCCACTGTGCACTATAAGCCAGCATTAGACTACTGTAGGCTGCCTGGTGTTCTTTAATATCGAAAAGTCAAATTGAAGAAAATGATCTAATTCGATCGGACAGAAAACCAAGGATGATATTATGTAAATGGAACAGGAGAGGAATTATCTAAGTTGGGACATGACTCTAAGAGGACAGGTGTCTATGTGGCTAGTAATACTTAGCCTTGTCTACTAGCGTATGCCACAATACCTGCTTACTAGGTCGAAAAATACTTCCTTATCGGACAATAGCCAGCGATAGCTATCTAGTGTCTAAATCTCGGAAAAAGTCCAACAGAGCGATCTCCTAGCGTAACTTCTCCAGGTAATCCTTAGTCCTCGTGGGACGTGGGTCACGGAGACCAGACCGACCCATTGGGTAGCGATTACTGGGAGCTAAACCATTCTCAAAGCTATTCTTCCATGACAAAGGACACACAAGTCCGGTCAATACAAGAAGACTAGAGGTGATTCTCAAACCGCACTCGCGAAGATATGAGGATTTTTTCATCCTCTACGGGGTTTTCGTTTAGGGGAATTATATTAATACCGTGTTTTTAGGAATTAGAAGCATGACATGAAACTTCTGATAAGCTCCTTATTCTACGTTTTTTTCCAAGTAACCTGTACTGTGCAGGGGATTCTAATGGACGGAGGCTTTTATAGACGTTCCTAAGCGGTATCTAAGCTAGATTAGGCCGACAAGAGAATTCTATTCTACAGACTAGCATAGCAAGATAATCACTTTGCTCGGTATATTCTGATGTGTGGCTATATCGGTGGTTGCATTACTCAAGTTATACGGGCTCTAAAAGAAAGCTTCCCATTTACACTCCTCCGTGACGTCGGGATAGAGACTTACTTAGACTAATATAAGGGATAGACGGTATTTGGGCTAAGCCAAAAAGGACGCTTTTTATTTCATCTTCCTGAGCTATCTCATTGGAAGACCTACTATGGTACGACTGAGCCTTGGGTGCTATTAATACCAAGGCTTACTCGCATTTCAAGAAAGAGTTCGCCCAGGCCCCCGATGCAACCGTGGTCCCTACCACAAAAACCACTATTACTCCACAAAGGATCAAAGTATTGCCTAGTAAAAATAGGAGTGTAATCATAGGATACTAGAGAAAAAATATATTTACTTTGAGCTGATAGAAAATTCATTATCCTATCTCAGTACCCTTGGGTCTACTTACAGACCAATATTCTATTACTTGTATAGTATAATTTACCAGTTGCTTAAAAGTGATTCTTATATCCTATATGTCTCTGAGAAATATCTTTTGAGTGCTAGCTATCCATTACATGTGCTGGTATTTATTTGCATAGATTGGGTGTTGAAATATATTGAATCTTGTTAAATAGCCATATGATGAAAAAATACACCATCTATAGAGTCTGATAGATAATACCTAATAGTTAACTATAGCTATTCTATTTAAAAAGATAGCTTTAATGCCCTCTTAGGCAATTCCCAAAAATGCGGCAGCCTAATATATCCATAGACTCTTGATTTTTACTTGGTAGTAGTGGTTCAATGCTACTTAGTACAAATATTTCCCTTTAGTAGAGCCCCTACAGAGGTTATGAGATGAGCTATAAGACTACAATGTTTTCTTCCTGTATTTCTGACCTCTTAGTATCTCCTACAAAAATATCTAAACACTCTGAGTTTTATGGAATTTATAATATGTTAGGAAGGGGGGTCATTTTTGGTGCGCTTGCCAAGAGGGCGATCACTTTCTTGAAATGCGAGTATATGTGCGTCTATTGCTTGATTTGCTCTCGCCACCTCCTGAGCCGGGAAACGGCTGGCGGCAACCTCTGACCGAGTGGGCTTTATGGCAAATTGTGTTTGGGATTTGTGTTTCTACTGCTAGCTACCGCATAACCTGGCGAGACCGATAATCGCGCTAGGAGGTTGAAATAAGAATTGGCAAAGCACTTAACTCTCAAAGGAAGCTACTATCCCTAAATAAGCAAAGAAAAGCGAAGGAGGTATCTCTCTTGGTATAGTAAGTGGCGAAAACAGTTGCTGCTAAACTCTTCTTAGGGAGATTGTCCAGCCACACTTTGTTTAGACGTCTTAGTGCGGTTCTCAGTCTCGCCAGATTTTGTGGTAGGTCCGGGTAGTGTGGGGTAAGTGGCGAATAGGTTCGCTTGAAACTATCCTAGGTTGTGTCTGCAAAAGGACCTAATTGCGAATAGTAGATGCTTTAAATTGTTTTTCTGAAATGGGGAGTGGGTAGCGTTAAATATCTGAAACTGGGAATCGGATTTATATAGAAGGGAAGAAATTTAAATTCTAGAGGTATACGTGATGGTCTATGATATACTGGTGCTTACCCCTCGTCTGGTTTCTTTCCTAGATATCTGCCAGAAATATGAACTTTGCTGATTTAGAAGATTAGGAGGATCTAATTGTGCCTGCTGATAGGGGCGGTACAACCCATTGATTTTGCAGGGATCCCACCACAAGTAGGCATGTACTTATCTGAATACATTCATAAAAACCCGTATAGATGCACATGTGGATGGCCTAAGTTTGTTTCGCTTCTGCTTATCTTTTTTGTTCCTGTTTCATATTCACTCTTGTGCTTGCTTCATGTATTTATGAATAATCATCATCATCAACTTTTGTGCTTGCTGGCCTCCTCAGTTACTCTTATATCCAATACAATTCAGTTTCCCGGCTCAGACTTCACTCCCATAACCAGAATTATCAATCCTGTAATGCCCAAATCAAACAATGGCCCCACCAGATTGTAGGTCTTGGAGATATTATAACGGCTAGAGAATATCTTCTATACCATTCGAATACATAATGTGTACACTCTTTCATTTTCAGAATGTTGGTATTCCGGTTGCCACTACTATAAATACGTTCCCGTGGGGGACATGGTGGCGCATCGGTGGCGCTTCAATAGTAACACCAGTCTAGCCAATAAATGGCTATAGTAGAGTCCGGAGATATTCAGCGGGCGTCTGGCAAGTGAATTTGATTTAGCACGCAGACCATTGGCCAAGGGGTAACCCCGCACTCCAAGCACAACGCGGGCAGGCTACCACTGCATACCGTTCGTATTGCTAGTTTGAAGGCTACAAGGCTAATGTGTTTTTCGTCTGCGGGATCAAGTGCCTGTAGACAGGGTAAGGTTTAAGGCAGTGAACTTGTAATGGGGGGATAATCACTGCATATGCAGTTGGTCTTGTTCCCGTAGAGAGAGTACACGGCGGTGCAAAACAATCTAATGTCTAGCCCTTTAGCACGAAGTTCGAGCTGTGATTCCGGGCTGTGCCTGTACCTATGATTCATAGTGTCATCTTATCAGATCCTCATAGATATGCGCCCTACATGGAGCACGCAGCCTGGTTGGACAATTCCGGGAACTTGATATGCAAGTGGTGCACCCACCAATCGATAGGCGTTCCTTGCACTCTGCACACTCGCGCTCAAACAGGTCTCACACAAGGCCCTGTCTCTCAACCCCATCTCAAACACGCTGGGATCGCCTGGCGATCACTGGTCTGATAGAGTGCGTCAGTGGGACCCGCAGATCCTCTGGGGGCCAGCGACAACTGCAGGCGAGGTGTCTTAGCGAGGTGTGGGAACGGCATCCGAGTGGAGTGTGGGGGAATGGGTTTTGCCGGTTGTGTGGGCAGGGAAGCTGGACGCGAGTGGTGATGGTAGCGAGGGGAGTACTCGAGTGCCTACTCTGCCCACTCTCCTCTGCCCACTCTGCTCTACCCACTCTCCTCTCCTCTCCCACTCTCCCGCTGCTACCGCTGGATGCACGAGTGAGGGCCTATGAGTGACGCAATGGCTCACCACTGTGCCCGAGTGAGAAGCGATGATTAATCGGGGGACTCAGCTGCATCCCCGGCCGCATCACAGCATCACTGCATCCTCTCAGCACCCTCTGCGCCCATCCACTCTCTCCCACTCTCACCCACTCTCTCACCCTCTCTCTCTCTCACCCTCTCCCCTCCCTGTCACTAGGTCTAACCCTAACCGCGACTCTATGGATATC
This sequence comes from Verpa conica, assembly GCA_033030425.1. Lineage (NCBI taxonomy): Eukaryota > Fungi > Ascomycota > Pezizomycetes > Pezizales > Morchellaceae > Verpa > Verpa conica. The sequence goes on from JAUFSD010000012.1 coordinate 250,946, forward strand.
TGCATCTTGTACGAGGCTGCAGTCTACCTGGCGACCCTCAACTCTTATTCCCTCTCCACCAGCAGCTACAACACCACAAACTATCACCATGTCGATCCTCGACCTTCCCTGCGAACTCTACCTTCTCATAGCCGACCATCTCACCTCCCCCCGCGATGTCCACCACCTGCTCCTCGCCCACCGCGGTCTGGCGAACTTCATGAGACCCGTTCTCTTCCGCTATGCCTCTCACCCAACATACGCTGCTGCTGCCCTCTACTGCTTTGCCGCCAACCGCAACCTCGAAAGGATCCAATCGCACCTCACAGCCCTGCAAAAGTGGGGCACTCCCATTACAACAGACGCCGAGTCCATTCTCGCCCAGGGCCCAAACCTCATATGGGAGTCCCCCTGCGAGGGGTATCACGACTGGAACCACACCCTCGGCAAACTCGAGTTCCGCGCTAGATCCGCAGTGCAGCGCGCACTGCACTGGGCAGTCATCAACAACAAGCCCTCAATGATCCAGCTCCTCCTGTCACAGGGCGCCGAAGTCGACTATCGAGACCCAAAAACCGGCGGGAAAGCCATCGACCACGCGATCCGCCAAGGAAGCGTCGAGATCGTCAAAGTGCTCATCGACAACGGCGCAGACGTAACTGTGTGGGAGCCGAAATGCGGAAGCCTCCTACACTGCATGATCGGGTGCATGCGTAGCCCGATCACATTCATAGTGGGGAGAGAGCAGATATACAGAGAGATCATGGTACTCCTACTCAAAGGCGGTGCAAACATCGCTGTTCGAGACACATACGGCCAAACGGCTCTCCACCTCGCCATCCTCTGTTGGCATACCGCCATCCCGCTCCTGCTCGAATGGGGCGCTGATGTCAATGCCCGCGACGAGAAAGGAAACACACCGCTCCATCTGGCTGTAGTCACCACGCCCTCCATAACGGTTCCTACCCTACTGAAGCACGGCGCGGACCCAACGATTAAAAACATGCACGGACATTTCCCGGTGTGTCTGGCAAACAGATTAACCCCCTACGGCACCGTCAACGCCCTGACGATTGCGGCGGAACATCACCCGGTCAAATGTTGCAGATCGGTTCCGCCGGAGTATACGACTGATGAGATGAGGTTGATACCGTTTAGGAATATGAGAGCGAGTGTATGGCCGGTCCCTAATTGTAGTCGGAGTACCCGATGATATGAGGAGGGAGAGAGAGGTTTGTTTCTTGGGTAATACTGTCTAATTGATTTGTATATACTCGGGGGCCTCTATTCTGGTTTTGTTTATTTTTTTCTCAAAAGGTCGAATGTTGGATTTTCCTTTTTTAAGAGGGGGAGGGTTCTATATATTTTTATTGTGGTTGTAGGATGGTCGTATTTGGTGTGGAGCTGGATACCAGTGTAAATAAAAAATACACGTCTCGGAATAGGTATGTATAACCCTTCCTCTTGATTAACATGAAGCTAATAATTGGTGTTTCAGGTGATTGCGTCATTCTATTGAAAGTACGTCATGGTAGGGGGTCCGGGTCTTTACATGACTATCAGGACACCTGTGATTGGATAATATTATTGTTATTATTATTATTATTAGAAAGAATCTCTATCTAGTATATTAAAAATAAAAAATTAATACAAAAGGAGTTGGAATAAGATTTTTTTTTCTTTCTTCTTTGTCTCAAATTCCTCGTGACTTTATAAGAACCTAATCCCGAGTCGGAAAGTCTGTGCGTGTAATCTAGATATTGCGCAATTTAAAGCGCGGAGATCGTGTCTTATACTTTATTCTAACCTCTTAGCGTGTGTACTAGTGGTAGTACTATCTTGATTACCCTCTGATTATGGGGATTTGTGTGAGTGATGGGTTATGAATGAATACGGAAACAATTTTTTTCGGGAGATATTTCACGGTCTCTAGGGATAGAGATAAAGTCAAAGCTCAATACTGCAGCAAGACTATTTTTCGTATAGAAACTCTTAATGAGGGGCTAGGGGGGGGGAGTGATTGGCTTCACGGTGAATTGGTTTACTTAGATTACTTTGTGATGATCAGCCTTTCCTATAATTAATGATATCCACCCTATATATATAATATAAGGATATAATACTACTCTAATTTCATATTCTCATAGGGCGATCTCGCTGTATATTTAATTCTGTCTGGTCGGGGAGTGCGTACCTTACAAGGTAATTATTCTTATAGCCCGATGCCTTAATTATAGGGCGATTGTGCTGTATATAAGTTAACTCTCCGGTCAATCTGGCGTATGACCTGAATTGAATGAATGAATGAATTAATCATAAGTACCTGGGGTATGGCCTTTTTGGGTGTAATATTCCTTAAAAAGGTCTTTGCACATACCTACCTAGGTTTTCAAGGTGGCTCTACAAAACCTAAGTACCTTAGGGCGTTAGAAGATCTTGATGTGAGATAACCGGGGTTAGGGCTTCATGTATTATGATTAATCAGTCATGTGAGATATTTCCTTTCCATCTAGAAAGAGGTTGTTGATTGCTTTGTATTTACAAAAATATGAAAGCAAAACATAACAGAAACATTTAATCTAATACTTTTCCAGACCTGTATGCCAGCTATTGAAAGAAAGAAAAAGATTTAACCAAGGAAATATAACCTACATATATATAAATACGCTCCTAATACAAATAAAATAGCCATATCCGACATCAGAGTACTTATAGTTAATTCATTCATCCATTCGTCCTACATTATCACCCTAAGTCAAACCAGTCATTCAATCCTAGAAAATCCGCCAACTCTCCTCAATACCCACATAGATACCGCCTCCGCCCATATCAATATCGCCCATCTATCTAGTTTTAAAAAGAGATTCCCCGCTATTCACGGATCTTCAACTATTTCCATGAAGTTGTCACTTAGGATTATATTACCCGGTATACAACCATCTTGTACATGAAGGTCATTTGAGGGATTTTCTTGCCCTAATCCATCAAGATCCGTCAAAGAACCCCAATCAACACTCTGTATATTTGAAGGATCTTGGTCTGGTATTTGGAAATCGGTAAGCTGCTGAGCTTCATGTAGTAGAGCTGAAAAGCTACTAATAGTGGTATTTTGGTCGTGGTTCTGGTTTCCAAGATCTCCGCCGGTCTCCTCTGAGAGTAGTTGTTGGCCTTCATTTTGGAGCGCAAGGGGTTCATGAAGTGACTTTGGGATGCTAGACTGCTGACCTTCGGGTGGCTCGATCGGGGGGTTATGAACAGCGGTATCATACTCATTGGACTCGGTGCCGGATTCGTCCCGGCAGTCAATAGAGGTTATTAAGACTTCAATCTCCTCTTGCCAATCTATTTCCACTTTTGTCAATAATTTGTATGCGGAACTAGATGCAAGGGTAGGCCTACATGGATCTGGTATATATAAAGGAAACAAGGTTTCGTAGATTCTTTCCCAAGTCTTTACTTTCTTTATATCATTAGCTTTTTGTTGGATCTTCTCTTCCTCAGATGGGTCATAGGTCGTCGGTTTTTTGCAATCATCGCCGTCCAAATGCTGGTTGATTTTTTCTTGAGTAGAAGCTCGAAATATTTTGCACCGATGGCATTGAACCCCTAGATGTGACTTGCAATGACTTCTTTATTTGGAGATTATGTCAGTGCTTCTATGCAATCTTCAGTCGTTGGAGGCATGAGATCATACTTCACTACATCTAACTTGTGATTGCGCCATTTAGCACACTCCAGATTTTTTAGGGGATCGTTTTTGTGGTAAGGACAGGCAAGTGGCCTTTTGGGCTTGCCAAGTGATTTATTTTGGCCTTCTCTGTTTTTCTTTCGCCTTTTATTAGGCCGACCAGAAGCATCATCATCTTCTTGGCTGCCCGAATTCTCTGTAGACCTTTGGGACGAGGACCGTTTTCGTGTGATTCTCTCTTTACCTTTCCCCTCCCTCCTTTCTCCGTCCCCACAGCTCCGGAAATTACCGGTGTTCTTTGTACAAGAAAATACTTCCGAGCTGCAGTTACTATCACCTTCTGAAACCGTCTCCATTTCATCGTCACCACTCTCTAGTTCATCCTCATCCTCATCCTCATCCTCATCCTCATCCCCATCCCCATCTCCATCTCCATCCTCATCCCCGTATGCTAAAATTGTATTTTCTGTGGAAGGCCATGGTGTTGCGGGTGCAGAGTCTCCAGATAAGGTGCCACTAGATGTGCCATCACTTTGTGTCGTTGGCTCTGGGGGTTTGTTGTCGCTTTGGTCGCCGCTCTCTGGCTGATTTTTGGGGGTATGGGGCCTGGGAACTTTGGGTGAAATATCCTCTTTAATATTGGCCTCTAATCCACCCGTATTTTCTTCGTATGTACTGGTATCTCCAGGCTTAGGCGAATCGAAATATGTGTCGAGATGAGAGGGGTGATTATGACAGCTACTATCGTCACCGGAGTCCGCCTTTATTTCGTCATGGTCATCTTTAATGGTAGTATTTGTGTCACGACCATCAGAAACAATGCCCATTTGTGTAGTTAGCTCTAGCCTGCCCAAAGGATTTAGGGTCGTCTTTTTGAGTCCGACACTTCTAGTCTTTTCTTTCTCCTCCTCTAAAAAGCGGATTATTTCCTGGTACCCTCTAGACTGTGCTATATCCATGGGCGTACGCATATGTTTGTCCTGCAAAAAGATGTTGGCTCCAAGCCTTACAAGTTCCGTGATCATCTCGAACTTGCCTGTATTGGCTGCATAGTGGAGTGGAGTAAGTTTATTGTAGTCCTGGCACGAAATGTAGGCTCCATTCTCATGAAGTAGCGTGACAATAGAATATCTGCCTTCAGCTGCTGCATCATGGAGTGCAGTTCGCCCAGTGCTGTCCTTACACGAGACATCGGCCCCATTCTTAAGAAGTATTGAGATAATAAAGTAGTACTGCCCGTGAACTGCCTGGAGTGATTTCAAGGCACCCAAATCATACCTATTTGGATGTCCCAAGCAACATACTTGTGCACCAATAGATCCCTGTATCTTTAGCGCGCCTTTAGACTGCTCCGGGAAGCATACTGGACCGCTCTTTCTAGCTGCTTGGTCGTAGGATTCTTGGTAAGGGATGCCATCATTCTCTATTAGTTCGGGGAAAATAGAGTAACCAGTTCCTGCTGCTGCTGCGTCGTGGAGTGCGGTGCGCCCATTGCGGTCCTGACATGAGACGTCGGCCTTACTGTCGAGTAGTAGCTGAACAACAGGATAGCAACCCCCGGCCGCCGCATCATGAAGTGGGGTGCGCCCATTGTTGTCCTGACACGAGGCGTCGGCCCTATGGCCGAGTAGTATCCCGACCACAAGATTGCTACCCCCGGCCGCCGCATCGTGGAGTGCGGTGCGCCCATTGTGGTCTTGACATGAGGCGTCGGCCCCATTGTCCAGTAGTAGCCCGGCAATAAAATAAGAATCTCTGGCTGCTGCATCATGGAGCGCGGTGCGCCCATTGAGGTCCTGACATGAGATGTCGACCTCATTGTTGAGTAGTATCGGGATAACATGCAAGTGATTCCCGGCCACCGCGTGGTGGAGTGCGGTGCGCCCATTGTGGTCTTGACATGAGGCGTCGGCTCCATTGACGAGTAGTAGCTGGACACTACAGTGACAACCCTCGGCCGCCGCATCGTGGAGTGCGGTACGTCCATTATTATCCTTGCAATAGATATCGGCTTTACTTTTAAGTAATAGTTCGATAATAGAAGAGCTGTGTTTGGCTACTGCATCATGGAGTACGGTGCGCCCATTTTTGTCCTTGTGCAAGACATTTGCCCCATTTTCAATTAATAGCTGGAAAATAGAATAACTGTCCCCAGCTGATGGGATTGTGGTAATAGAATAGTCGATTCTTACCGCTGCGTCGTGGAGTGGGGTACGTCCGCTGTGGTCCTCGTGTGAGACATCGGCTCCACACTCAAGTAATTGTTCGATAACAGAATATCTGCCTTCAGCTACCGCATCGTGAAGTGCGGTACGTCCAGATTCATCTCGGTAATTGATGTTGTCTTTATTGCCAAGTAGCAAGGCAAGAGAAGTGTCACCCGAAACTACTTTGTGGGGTGCGGTGCGTCCGTTGCCGTCCTGTAGCGAAGCGTCGACTCCTCTTGCAAGTAATCTGGAAAGGAAACGTTTATCGTCACTACATAGCGGTTTAAGCTTATATGTGCCTGTGTGTAAGGCGTTATTAGCTCCTACTTTGAATAGCCTGGAGACTACATGCCCATTCCTTCCGGGTATCATAAATATTATAGGAAACGTTTGCTATGCTTACCGTTGCCGATACTATCGCTAGTATACTTGCTGATTTCTCCCTTCGGGCGAGTCTCCGTATTATTGCTGATTCTCCTACTCGGTAGCCTACCGCTATCGTCGTCTGTGAATACAACTCCGCTATCTCCACTCCTGATACTATCATGTGACATAGGTTCAGATAAACTTCTCCTATTTCTTAGAACACTGGGTATGGACTCCTCGTGAAGGTGTTCGTCCATGGCTCGAGTGGAAATCTATAGAGCGTGCTGGGGTAGGATCTAGAATATCGGTGATTGACAACGCCGCTATATATACTAGGTAGAAAATTGCAACGGTATAGGTATGAGCTCCGGGCCAAGGGCTGTAGTAGGTTTTTGTAAAGGATTTGCGCCTAAAGGAAATCTTCGTTTTCCGGAGCTTCATGCGTCGGTGTTATAGCAGATAGGTGGAGTAGGGGAGTAGGTAGTGTTGAAGGTTGTGCTGAAAACCACATTACACAGATTTTAGTTTAGTGTCACGTGATCGCTTTCACAACACGCTTTAGATTGTTGTAAGGCGCGTCTCCCAGAGCTTGGCGTGTTTCTCACGCAGATCCTAGCCTCTATCAAACCATAGAAATGAATCATATTTTTCACAGGTAGATACTAAGTAAAGGAGTATTGTAGGGTGTTATGAAAAGGACATTAAGGGAAATTGGATGCTTTACCTAACAATTTACCCAACACAATAACCTACACATTTCCCAAGTATTTACTCTACTAAAAAAAAACCCAGTCCACTGGGAGTTGAACCTCTGCAGCTCAGTGCTATTCAGACCACTTATTATATAGACCATTTGTTGATATCTTTTGGCTTGATTCTTTGTCTATATTACCTCAGAAAATAGTAGGCAAAAGGATAGGGGAAAGGGTAGGGAAAAGGGTAAGGGAGCGGAAAGGCTAAGGGAAAGGCTAGGGGAAAGGGTAAGGAAAAGGGTGGGGGAGCGGAAAGGGTAGGGGAAAGGGTAGGGGAAAGGGTAGGGGAAAGGGTAAGGGACAGGAAAGGGTAGGGGAAAAGGATAAGTAAAAGCAGTGGAAAGGGTAACTCTTAGTAAATGAATCATAAAATGATTCAGGTGATTCATTTCCTACAAGCCTTGCAGGTAAATGTGTAGTTTATTGCCTTTTCCCAAGTTATTTGTATGAGGTAATGTGTACCTGATGCATATACATGGCCTAGTAGAGAGCTGCGTGAAGCATATTTAAATTTTGGGTTGGAAAATCTCTTTTAGGATACTAGAAAATACTCTTAAATATTAAGATTTATCTGAATTGTGACTGAACCTTAGGAGTAAAGATTATAGATAATTCTTTGTAATGGAGTACATAAATCTAAGTACCTTCAATCAGCTCTTGATGTAACCTTCCCTCGATCCCCATCCAGAAAGGTTAGTTACATGTAGTCAACCCCATCATGTTTGCTACGCTAGCGCGATAGTACTATAGCTATTTGATGAGTTATTCTAGTAACTAAATCATAAAAACTATGATTATTTAATGAGCCGAACAAAAAGGAAAAAGAAAAATAGTTAAAAGCATGTACTTAATAAATAAGGCAAAAAAGATGAGGGAGAAAAAGCGGTCCCACGATTTTCTAAAGTACTCTATAAATATACTAAACCTTTCCAGCTGTTCTTGCTTGCAGCTCAACCATAGTATATGAGACCTATACGTGCGTCCCCACCAAATAGGAGTATAACTGTTACTCGGCTGTAAATACCCTTCTAATCCCCAATTAACTCAAGATACAATCCAATAAAAACCCATCTCCTCCATTAACCGCCCACTTGGGTACTATCTCCACTTATACCACCTATTTGCCTAGCTCTAGAAAGGCATTCACCAAATCCACCAAATCCCCAAGTGTCTATGTATCCCTCTATATCGTATTCTAAACGAGGGTCGTTGATAGGAATTTCTAGGCCGTGTTCGATTATTCGAGATTCCGGGTTCGGTGGCCATTCACAGGTACCAGCTGGTAGATAAGCAACACCTTGGATTGGTATAATATTGATAGATTGATCGAATTCATCTAGCTCGGCTGTAAAGCCATTAACATTAACCATCGTGCTTTGGTTGTGGGTTTTATCCCCGGGGCCTTGGCCGCTTTTGTCGGGTAACTGCTGGTGGGTGGTATGCTGTGAAGTTGGGTGTTCATAAACCGGCCTTAGGATTCTAGATTGCTGGGTGTTGGATGGCCCGGCTGGGGAGTCACAAGCAGCTATATGATAGACATTGCGCTCGGCCTCAATGCCACCGACGTCATTGGGTAATTCCTGGCGGGCCCTTGAAATCCAACCTTTGTCGTATTCGTTCAATAATTCGTCCGCAGCCCCGTCCTTAAGATCTAGGCGAACCGTAAGAAATTCCGCCAGGCCCAGTTGATATGCCTGTTTTTCTTGGGGGGTAACCGTAGTGCGCGTAAGCGGTAGAGTACCAGGGGCCGGGGCCGTGTAGAGTTCAATCGGGTGCCAAACTATCATTGTTTTTGTTAAAATTCATATAAAAATTCAATAGATGAGTGGACTTACATGGATCTGGTACATGTAGAGGGAATAAGACTTCATATATTTTCTCCCAAGTCCTCACCTTCCCTATCTCTTCAGACTTTTCTTTGGCTGCTATTTCCTCGGATGGATCATAAATCTCCGGCTTGCTGCAGTCGTCACTATCCAAATGCTGATTGATTTTTTCTTGAGTGCACTCTTGAAAGACTTTGCACCGGGGACACCGGAGCTTTAAATGAGCTGACCTGCAATGATCTCTTTGAATTCAGATCAGCGCTGCAATGGAATCTTGATTCTTGGAGTATGTGGAATTATACTTTACTTGGTCTAGCTTGACGCTGTTCCATTCAGCACATCCGCGGTGCTCTAGGGGATTGTTCTTATAATAGGGGCAGGCGAATGGTTTCTTGTGCTGGTCCGGTAGTTTATTCTGGCCCCCTTTATCTTTCCTTCGCCTTTTATTAGGCCGCCGGGGATTCTCATCCTCATCATCTTGCATACCACGCTTTGAACCCTTTGCGGAGCCTTCAGAAGTAGGAAGGTTCCGTGAGACAATCCCATTGCTTTTCCCTCCCCTCGCTTCTCCACCTCCACGGCCCTGGATATACCCATTGGTTGTTCGGCTAGATGTTGCTTCTATACTATAGTGACTGCTATCGCCATCTGAACTTGTCCCCATCTCATCATCGTCATCCCCTAGTTCCGCCTCATCCTCATCCCCGTCATCATCCTCATCATCATCACGGTCATCCTCATCCTCATGCCCAAGCTCTAGGACTGCATCTTCCGTGAAAGAGGATGGCTTCCTTCGTGTCAGGCTTCCAGGTAAGATATCACTAGACACAGTATCAACTTTTGTGGCTGACTTTGGGGACTCGCTATAATTCTGACCACCATTCACTAGCTGTTTCTTAGGGGAACCTTCACAAGTATTATCGGCTTCAGTGGTTGACCCTAATCTAACCTCGGAATCTGGGTTCGTCTCTTGATGGCTGATGCCCCCAGCCTGTGTAGCCATCTTGCTCAGAAAATTAGCTACCCCAACGTGACCACCAGATACTGCTAAATCTAAGGGCGTATGACCATCCTTATCCCGAAAGGAGACGTCGGCTCTATTTGTAACCAATAGGGAGACAATAGGGGGGTCGCCTCCAGCTGCTGCTTCATGAAGTGCGGTGCGTTTATTGTTGTCTTGACATGAGACATCCGCTCCTAACTTTATAAGTTCTGTGACTGCCCCAAACTGACGTGAATTAGCTGCGCAGTGGAGTGCAGTACGCCCACTGCTATCTTGGCACGAGACACCAGCACCACTCTTGAGTAATAGGGAGGTAATCCGAGTGTCTCCCCTGTCCAGTGCGTTATGGAGCGCGGTACGTCCATTGTTGTCTTGACATGAGGCGTCGGCCCCGTTTTCAAGCAGCAGTTTGATGATAGAAGAGTCCCCCCATGCTGTTGCTTCGTGGAGTGCTGTGTGCCCATTATTGTCTTGACACGAGATATCGGCCCCACTCTTAAGTATTAGCAAGACAATAGAAGCGCACCCCCTAAGGGCTGCGTTGTGGAGTGCGGTTCGACCGTGGCTGTCTTGACATGAGACGTCGGCACCATTCTCAAGCAGTAGCTGGATGATAGAGCAGTCACCCCAAGCTGCTGCTTCGTGGAGTGCGGTGTACCCATTGTTGTCTTGACACGAAACATCGGCACCATTTTCAGTTAGTAATAAGACGACAGAGGTATCTCTTCCAAGGGCTGCTTCGTGGAGTGCAGTGCGCCCTCTACCATCCTTACACAAGACGTCTGCCCCATTTTCAAGTAGTAGCGAGACGATAGAAGGGTCGCCTCTCGCTGCTGCTTTGTGGAGTGCATTGCGACCATCGTTGTCTTGACACAAGACATTGGCTCCACCCTCAAGCAGTAGTTGGATAATAGAACAGTCGCCCCGGGCCGCCGCTTCATGGAGTAGTGTGCGCCCTTTGCTGTCTTGACAGGAAAAATCAACGATACCCTTAATGAGCAGGGAGGCAGTCCGGGGGTCCCCCTCAGACAATGCGTCATGGAGTGCGTTGCGCCCATTGTTGTCTTGACACGAAGCGTCCGCTCCATTTTCAAGCAATAGTCGAATGACAGAAGGGTCACCCCAAGCTGCTGCTTCATGAAGGGCGGTGCGCCCTTTGATATCTTGACGAGAGAGGTCAACCCCATTCTTAAGTAGAAGGGAGGTAATCTGGGTGTCCCGCCTGGCCAATGCGTAATGGAGTGCGGTACGTCCATTACTGTCTTGACACGAGGCGTCTGCTCCACTATCAAGTAGTAGTGAGACAATAGAAGGGCTACCCTTAATTACTGCTTTGTGGAGTATAGTTTGTCCATTGTGGTCTTGGGAGGAGACGTCGGCTCCGTTTGCAAGTAGTCCGGCAATAAAGTGCCTGTCGTTTGCGGATATCGCTTTTTGGAGGTCGATGGATCTACTAATAGCTACTGGGGGTGAGGATACATCGCTATCCTGGCTTTTGGTGCCTGAGTAGTGGAAAATGTAAGTAGGTATTAACGAAAAGAAACAAAAAGTGGTATTCATATGATCAAGCGCTGGCCTCTTACCGGGTGCACTCGAGCTAGCGGGGTTATCATTGGGCAATATCTTGGCCTCTGCCTCTGTTTGACCCTTTACCTCCCCTCCAGGTACCGTTATGATATTCATAACTCGGGCGACAATATAACTCGTGCTTGGGTATGATCTAGGGTATCTGTAGCTGGTAACGTGGCTATATACGTATACCAGGGGTATTAAGAAACGGCGGTGGGATAGTGATAAGCTCCTGGGCCAAGTCAAGACCTATACTGGGCGCTTGTTGAAGACTTGCGCCTGAGATAGGTCTTCTGTTCCCGGAGCTTCATGCGTTATTGCTATAGTAACTGATAGACAGAATGGAGTATTGGAAGTGGAATAGAGGATTGAAAGCAGAATAGGGGATTGGAGGGGCAGAATAGGGGATTGAGAGGCAGAATAGGGGATTGGGGAGGCAGAATGCAGATTTGGAGAGACAGGCAATGAGCAGGCTGCCTGAAGACTATAAGTGAAAAACAGGTCGCAAAACTTTCAGTTTTACAATCACGTGATTAATTTTACAGTATCACTCCAGTTCTTATTTAAAATTAGACTGTTGCGCGTCTTACCAATCACTAAGTTACATCATATCCAAATAGAAGACTGTTGCATATAACTCGCATACTTATTAGGGTACTTGCATAGATTACTACGAGAGTGCTCGGCCCTCGTCGTTGGGAGCGCGTCAGTGGCAATATATCTCTACTAAAATTCATCGCGACGCAGCCCTAACCCAATAAATATGGTGCCAAAGAAGACCCAGGGTTTTACTTCATGCACCATCTAATTTCTTCTATTTTTGTGGTTACATCCGTTGTTTGAAAACTTCATTGCATTGGATTTTGGTGTGCCACCGTGGTTGCAGCCTTGACTTTAATAGGCGCCTGAGTTTCAGCCTTTTAATAATTACATGTATTGTTACTTATCTCGTAATTATCTACTCACATCTTCCGTCTACTCGTGGGAGAAACAATGTACGTAACCCCCCTTTACCAAAATTCTTGCTAAGGCTGAAACTAAAACCGAATTATATTAAGCTTCATTTATATACGTAAATGGGGTTCGTTGCTGTTGGTACTTTCATTTGCTTTAATAGACTGACTACTTTTACCAATCCAAATAGGTTTAATTTTCTCACTAGCTAGAGTTGGAGAATTATTGTAGGCCTACAGCTATTAATTATCGCTTACCTTGGCGTAATGGTAAGGATCTGGTATACTATACCTTGCGCGGTTAAGATAAGGTGCGATTAGTAATAATGTAGTTACCATAGTCATAGCATTTGTCTCCGTTATCGGCACCCCTAGTGATTGTGGCTGGCCACCAGCCGTGTAGACCGGCTCTAGAGCACTAATAGAGGTCTGGCAGCTGGGCAAAAATGTTTTACTCCCGTGTTTCTGTTTCGGAGTCTTCAGTGCCATAGGTTAGAGATACCGGCTTACTCGGCTAAGGTACTTGATTTCCATTATTTGCGTAATGGTTTTTCTACCTCTTCCTCCTTCAGATACAGATGCAAGCGACATTTAGAAAGTCATGCTAAACTTTACTGATATTCCCATTGATTAGCAAGATTCGCAGTGCTTGCTAATCCGAACTAGGTGTAAGCGATAGTCCGTTGTCGCTAGTAATTGTTATAAACACTTCGATTTGATTCTGTCGATATAAACGGTTTCCCTGTCACAATCAATACTGTATGAGGTAAGCTTATTAAGTTGGTCTGGTGTATTTGGAGGAGGGGTAGACTCTTTGCCAAGTTGTTGCCTTGTCTAGCTTATCAGCCCTTTTCAAAGCCTTGTCCCTCCCACACCATGCGGGGTCATTGATTCCTCAGCAGTTCTCGTTAATTCCAAGCTCGGAGTTAGTTTCTCCGGCTGCATAGAAGAAACACGATGTTTCAAATGGTAGTACTGACAGCTGTCAAACTTGGAGCTTCTAGAGGAAGATTGCATTCATACTTCGTCAGCCGGGTATCAGTGCTGTGTCACTCTTTACTGTCTAAGTATGTAAGAGGGCTCCTTTTGTACGTAATAGGTAGGTGAATTGTTTCTTACGTTACTGCTAGGGCCGTTTTCTTTGGCCTCTTCTATCTTATTGATTTATTGAGTCTTTTACCAAGTAAACTATGTAGAATTTTCATTATATATAGTTGTGGCTACTAGTATTTAACTAGTTTCCAAAGCTTTGGCGAGCCGGAGTTTCCCTGGGGTACGCTGTTTAACTCTTTTGTCCGCTCTCTCGCTCTCTCACTCTCTCCTTTCCTCCAATTCCCCTTACCTATAACCCCCAGCACCTCCAGATCTTGTATAGTAAGAAGATATCTCCAGGCCGGTATAGCTGTTACCCCCGCTCGGACTTGTTCCTGCTTCATTATTAGTATCCTCTAGGCCTATCTCACGTTTGACGTATTCCTCTTGTGAAATCGTTAGATATGTTATGGAATAGCTCTATGGTCTTTACTCCGGAGGCTTCTCGCAACTATGGCCGCCGCTTTCTTGGCTTTTATGGGGAGCATGAACGCCTACGCTGGTAAAAGATTTGGGAATTCAAAGTGCAAATTTATGGAGCGTTGGATGTGTTGAAACCTATTTTATCACCGGTGACAAGCAAGTTAAAGGCCACTAGTGGTAAATTACAGGCTAGCTACTAGAGCTAGATTCGGATTAGCTCCGGACATAAATAAAAGGATAAGCATGCTAGTTAGCATGGGACTCTATAGCAAAAGTATGGGGGTATATATAGTATATATAGATTACCGCTAGTGGTATAGTCTCCGGTAGAATTGTTGCGAAAGCAGGGGCTAGCGAGCAAGGGTTTTGTGGCTAGTGCCCACTACTGGAATCTTTATTGAGGACATTAGATACTAATCAGACCTCTGGGTCCTGTATGGAGCGGTTTTTTTGTTTTTTGTTTTCCTTAATAAATACATGAGTCCTGTATGGAGCAGTGAATGTGTCAAAAGTATTTTACCACCGCGGCCGGTGTATCATACCTCAACTATACTGAATTTTAGAGCGTATACGGCCACTGGCAGCTATTTTCACTACCAGCAGTCTTCAATTCCCCACTAGTGATATGGGCTTCCGAATTACAGTAATGAAGGTATAGTACCTCTAAATTCCAGTTCTCTAGTACCACCAGTGGTAAAATAGGTTTTGACACATTCACCGCGCCATAGTACAACCCCACTTAGCAATGACTGGCTATATTGGTGTTTACCGCTAAAAAAACAATTTGTTAGATAAGTAAGATAGTGATCAAAGATAGAGATATAGGAAAGACAGTTTGCAGTCTTTGATAGACTATCTATATACAGTTCTGGGTTACTCCGCTTCTAAAGAAAATAATGAATGACTCAGATACATAGGAAACACATTCATTCATGCTAGTATTGCCTCCGACCCCCCCTTGTGTGAAAAACAAAAATGAAATTTGATGAAAATATCGAAGTATGGTTAAGGTTTGCGTCTGGAGTTGGCTCAACCCCTCCGGCTCCTTAATCTATCTAGGCCTCTAGCCCTCGAGGGGGTTAGCGTTTTCTTACGAGTTAGATTAGGAGCTAAGACGCGGTTAAAGGGTAGAGTAATTAAAGTCTATTACCGTCTTATACACCCATGCTATAAATAGGTAGAGTATTTTACGATAATATCTGCTATTTTCTGTGGGAACTTCTGGCTCTGTTATGGGCCTGTCGGTTAGTATGGCGCTTTCGTGGAGTAGACTGATTTTGGGTTTCGTGTTGCTGAGTTGTAAGATATTTAATAGTGATACCGTGGTCATCTCTGGCATCACTGAGTAATGACGTCTGATTACAAGCTTTTGATGTCCAATGCCTATCATACTCGTCCAGTAACTCGCCCACAGTCCCTTCTCCCAGCTCTAAACGATCTTTAAGAAAATTTGCCAAACCCAGCTGATATCCCCGTTTGTTGAGGGAGATCGCAGCACGGAACCGAAGGACAAATAATAGCTCGTTTTCTTCAATAGGGGACATTAAAACCTCGAACCGGCTCTGCCAAACTATTTCCTTTGTCAGAATAGATACGTAAAATACCTAGTTATGTGAGATGGCCTTACAAGGGCTCGGTGCCTGCAAAGGAAACAAGATTTCATAGATCCTCTGCCAAGTCTTTGCTTTATCCAGATCATCAGCCTTTTCTCTAGTTGTATCCCCCCCAGGCAGATCAAAGATCTCTGGTTTCTCTGGTTTCTCGCAATCCTCATCTATCAGGTGCTGCATGACTTGGTCGTAACTGCCAGCCTGAAATACCTTGCATCGATCACAGCGGAGAGGTTTCAAGTGGTTTGTCCTACAGTGCTCCCTTTAAGTAACAAATATAGTTAGTACTAAGTACCATATAATCTGAATTTTCAAAAAGATGGGTTGATACTTCACGTGTCGGATTTTCATACTGTGCCATCCAGCACAGTCTGAATATTTGAGGGGATTTTTCTTGAAATATGGGCAGGCGAATGGTTTCATGGGCTGGCCAATTCTGCCACCTTTACGTCTTTTAGTTGGTGGGCTAGAAAATCCACCCTCGTATTGGCCACTGTGCCCTGGTTGGTTTGAAAAGCTGTGCGCAGGTCGTTTTCGTGAAATGCCCCCTCTGCTTCTCCCTTCCTCGCAGCTCCGAGCGCTCTCGAGATCTGTCCTATTACGGTTTACCTCTAGGTAATAGTAGTCGTTTTCGCCACCCGAATCTGTCTCCGTTTTATCACCGCCATCCTCTAGCTCGCTCCCACCCATCAACTCACTATCGCCCGCCCTCACAGTACCCTGCCCCAGCATTCCAATCTGGGAACTGCCATATAAAGTACAACTGAATATTAAATCGCTCTGTGAGCCTGTATCTGAAGATTCATGACTGTTTCTGTCATAATTGCTCGGTTTCTCCTTCGGCTGGATACCATACACAGGGTCCGTGTCCTCTGCACAATTATACGGCGTTTTGTTATCCCCTCCACACGTCCAAATAGCCTTCTGACCCCCGTTGTATAAATAGGAGGTTGATTGGGGGGAGTCAGTATCATAGTAATTGTCGCATAGGCCTGTCTCTATTTCTCCCAAATTTTCATCCATACTTGTAAGAGGATGCGAGTTCAGTAGGCTGTAATCGCTAGACGTCCCGACTTGCAAGTCTCGTTCTACGCTACCAATAGGGGCCACTACCTGGGGACTAGTTGCTTCATCCTGGAAATTATCTCTACCCGAACGATAAGCTAGTCCTATTCCGCTGTTTATAGCTACCAGGCCAAATTTCGTGTGATCGGTATTCTCCTGACATAAATCGTACCTTTCGGCTGGGAGAATAGGAGTTTGAGCCACCACCGGTCTGCCAATATAGACCTCTGGGTATAGTCCCGTCTGTTCGTTGCTGTCCTCTGGTAATATTTGGGCGTCCTTCCCCAAGAGATAGATCAGAGTAGTTGGGGCTACAGCCAGTATTGTTGTTCTCCTAGTACTACCTTGATACGAATGCCCACCTCCCTCTTCCCTTAAGCCTATATGATCATTGGGAATCGCAGTACGCGCGGAGCTATGTTTCAAATTTATTGAAGCTTCTGCGTTATGGATTAGGACGCGGATATAGTCGTCCCAGGCCTGGTACGTGCCTGCCTCATCCTAACACCAAGATGTTAGCCCCTTAATAATTTTAAGGCCATACGTTTACCTACCTCGTGATCATCGATTAGAGCAAGAGAAAAAAACAAGTGTTCGTGCCGCCATTCATCAGGTAAGGAATCAGCTAGCCATCTAATTTGGTCGACCTCAGGTAACAAAACTAAGGGATAGGACATATTAGCCTATGAAAATTAGATCTATAAATAGAATACTCTACCTATACCCTCATCATCATCCTCAAAGAATATATCAACTAACGGAAACCTCAAATACTTAACCAAATTCGAATCGGCAGTATCGCAGTTTAGCCGCTGCAGCAATACTTCGAATTCCTTTGGAAAATCCCTGTACCTCTCATCATACTCCGTAACCTCCTTTTGGAAGTATATAAGCGTCCCTAGATATAAAATATACGGCTCCTCGGAGGGACCGTAGATCGTATATACCAAGGAGTACATAACAAGTGAACAGTGACGTGCAGGTGTGTATCCTAGGAATTCTGGTAAATGATGTATTTTTTGCAAGGCGATATTTGTGCTGAGGTAGGATACGAAGCTCGTATTCTGATATTATGGTTGATTACGACCGACTTTAATGAATCAAGAAAGGGGGGGGAGGGGTTAGGAATACAATATCAAATTAATTTATTGTAGATGATAGAGTTATAGAGATCTGGATTTTTTTGGGTTTATAGTAGTCTAATCTTCGAAAGATTTTATATTATATTTATAAGAAAGGTTTGTTTCGTATTGAATAGGATATAGTACAGAGTTGATTGGAGTAGTTGGATTCCCTATTAGCAGGCATCCAGCTGCATGATCCTAAACCGGGGCCGATTGGTTACACATAACTACGCACAACTCAAAGCATAGTCATGTGATTAGATTTATAACGAGTGTACGCGACCGTCACTGTAAACTAGGCCCGTGCATCATAAATCCGACTGCATACTATGCACGCCCAGTCCATTCTAAAAACACCACGAGATTGCGGGTAGTGACCCGCTACAGCGAACTGTAAAAAAGATCGAGAAACGCGAGACACGAGAATCAGCGTTCCTATTCGTTCTTTAGGTATTTGGCAAAGATTCGAGTAGTATGATTGGCCACAATATATACCCTGATTTCTCGATGCTATCCTTTGTAGCGACTGATAGAAAAAGATCGCCGAGAGCTTGAGTGCCTTCGTTGTACACGCATCAGAAGAAAAGTCAGCGCACTAATAGAACTTTCACTGAGGACGTGGGTGGGCTTTACGACGCATTGGGTTTTTTTACCACCGGTGAAATTGAATCCTATATTAGTATAGTTTCACTTAGAAATAAAACTCAAATTGATCGAGCACCGGTAGCCTTCAATTCACCACTGATGGCCTCCGATTTACCATCGGTGGTATGATAAGTTTTGAGACATTTACTCTATATAACTCAAATCTAGAATATCACGTTTCCCAATTTCTTTGCTGTTCACTATATATAGTTAAGTGGTGGCCATCTAGCTGTTGATATACGCGATATTCCTATACCTAGCATAAATGAAACTACGATCTAAAGAAGATATCTAACTAATCAAGCAAAGTGTTGTATTGGCTCATGAGGTGTTACTCAGTAGATAGTATAACAGCTACTATATGCGCTAGAATAAAACAGTACGCCTTGACTACCTTTATGTTATCGGACTGAATAAACCTAAAGCCGTGGGGGCCCAGGATGACCGATTTTCAGAAGCTACATAATTCCTTCTTTGCACATTGTTAGCTAGGTATTTTGCACACCATGCACTAGCCTATAGACTTACATGTATAGAAAAAAGAAGAAAAATACTATATGCACCCCAATTCTAGAAACATCAGCCATATACTTGGGGCGGGCAAAAGTACCCGAAAATGCGGGCCTTGTTCTCACTAATAGATAGCTGTAACTTGCCCACTAGAGCTACTTCGTTGAACAAATAGCCCCTGTCAGAGACTTGCATTGTCAGGTACTTCTTACCTATCCCGAGAATAGTCTCCTGTAGAATTCAAAGATTGAAAATATGACTCCTAGATGACCCAGTTAGTGGAGCCATTGATACTTACCTGCTAACCTTGATCTCCGAACTCTAAGTGAGTTGATAACTAGCCAAACCTTCTGTACGGAGCTGTCCTTGAACGTATTACAAAATTACCCTAGATTTACGATTCTGCGATTATGCAAATGCAGCCGGTGCCAAAACCTCAGAAACCTATGCAATCTATATACATACGGAAATGCTAGTAAAGATTAAAGCATACCAAGAGTGCACTACTCGCGACAGGAGGTACATACCCGGAGGTTTAGGTCTCTGATAGGGAATATCTATTGGGTACAGAGGTTTTTCTGTGGAAGGTATATCTGTCTGTTATCTTGGTGGGGATTCTTACTTGAATTTTGGTACTTATTGCCTGACACGAGTACATATACTCTCATACCATTATATTTCTAGCGCATATATTCCCAAGGCTAGTCTGGGGCGCCTCGTTCACCCATAGCTCGGGTATGTGCGCACACCGACTTGCTTGTTGGAACGCCATAGCAGAACCTTGGACGGGAGATATAACAGTTATCCCACAATCATTCAAGAGGGTGATTTACACATATCTAGCATCATATTAAGAGCTCTAAAAAATCAATCTAATGTTGCCACGATTGTTAGACTACTTTAGCGGGCAAGGCTGAATTTAAAATATACGTTTCTCCGTAAGACCATTACCCCGGTTTGAAGCCTACGCTCCTCCAGGAAATTTACCTACCGCTACCCTAAGTATATATAAGAGACTCTGTTTTATATTTTTATTTTTATTGTTGCGAACTATAGTGCTGGAAAGTGGTGTACTCTAACGATCTATTGCGACATGATAAATTAATGTGACCGAGAACTTCAAAGAAAATAGGGCATATCGATTTTGAACCTGGTAAAACGATCAATGGAGAACTGGGGCTATGGGTATTTATGGTTAAATTAAAAACTAATGCTCTAGTGTTACCTCCCCCTTAGTAGATATATATACCCTCCATAATTTTAAATTAGATATCCCATACATATTAAAACAGGCCAAATTAACCTGTTACAGGAGTTTACATTGATTTCTATGTGTTGCTGATTTAAAATATTCATCACTTTCAATCCGAACGTACACGTAGAGCCTGGTTCTAGCAAAAGGGGAGAATCGCGACAGCATATTTGGGGCTTTTATCGGTCCCTCACAGTTTTCGGAAGATACCAGAAATATATATTAGTAGGTTATATATATAAACATATATAACCTATCTACACATAAATATTATCTCGAATTTATAACAATTAATTGATATATATAGGTTATCAAAAATGAGTTTTCCTTAAATCCGTTCCGCTCAGTGATCTAGACGCGCTATGTTTTCAGACGGAATTATACATTTACTAGATTAACTATAGCTACTTGCAAGTATAGTGAAATCGCCCTATAAATACTCTAGGTTATAAGGATATTCGCCTTATAATTGTATGTATACAGCAGACGGTTTTGTGCACAACTGCAGAAATCATAACCCATGGCAACTCAACAGGCTTAGTTAGAATTATCGCTTACAGAAAACCTCTAGTTTCTAACCACCTCTTATAGCTGATTATTGAGGGGAGGGGGACTAAATACTGAGTCCCCCTCTAGGCCGGCCTCTCCGGCCCCCCATAATCAGCTACAAGATCGATCGAGGCGGTTAAAAACTAAAGGTGGTAACCAAAGATAGAAGTAGGAGCCTAACTCAGTGATTTGGCAGATAGTCACAGGTCTAGGAGTTTAGTCATATTATGTTATATTAGATCCAACACAACTATTATAGACGGGGTATCCTAACATTGGGTATATACGCGGGGTTGAAAGAAGCGAGTATCGGTTCTCAAAAAACACATAACTGCTTCGTGAAAAAAATAATTTCAAGGCTAGTTCGAATATGCAGCTCTGGTTCTGACAAAACGTGACACCCCCTGCTTCTCTTGTTAGTACATGGTGCCTATTGGTTGTGGGCCGGTGCCTTTGTGCTACTTCTCAATTGATATATGGTGCCCGAAGTCTTAAAGGTGTACCAAGCTAAGGGAGCATGCAACGCTCTTGGCGTTCAGGTTAAAATATATAACCAAGAAGAATAAGCCTAAGAAGTATGATTAGAGAGTAAATTAAAGTAACTAGACCCCTTTTATGAATATCAAGATCAAAAAATCAACCAAGAGTCCAGATTTGCTGTTCATATACCAAAATGTAACCTGTACTAATGGGACTTTACACCTGGCCCTGGTGCCAAGAGCGTTGCATTTTCCCTTGCTTGGTAACGTATTCGACGGGGTTGTGGGTCAGTCGGGGTAGTGTGTCGCATAGCAACAGCAAAATCAAATACTACCAGCTGTATGAAGCCCACCTCCAATGTTCAAATAGCTTGATTTTATTTTTTACTTTGTATAATCTATCTTCTAGCTTACTCCTCTTTTTTTTGCAGGTGAATTTGGCCTATAGTTACTGAGAAACTCTCCTGGCCCCTAATCACACACAAATATTTTGTATGAGGAACTTAGAAAGCAGTATAACACAGCCAATTATAGGATAACTTGGTTATAGGGTCTATAATCCTTAGTTACTCTTCTAAAAAGCATTTCTAGCTAGTTATTTATCTCTATATTGTTGTGGTTCTGCAGCTGCTAGCTAGGCTGCTCTTGATTCTTTGCTGTGTTTTGATGTGACACACTACCCCGACTGACCCACAACCCCGTCGAATACGTTACACCTTTAAGACTTCCGACACCATACATGTTTTCCGTAAATCAACGCTAGACACTTCATTCTGCAGAGAAGTTGACTGAACTTATCACCGAAATTCGCGTTTATTCTGGGATTTTTGTTTCAATAAAATGTAGATGCTTAGTGGTACATGTTGCCAGCCACTCAATGTACTCGTTGAAAATAAAGTCTGTCGCCTGGGTACGGGTTGCAGCCAGGCTTCCATACAAGGAAGTGATGTACCCAGACGACAGACTTTATTTTTCAGCGAGTATATAGTACACAACTATGCCCAAGTACCGCAGAATCTAGCGAGACCGAGAATCGCGCTAGGAGGTTGAAATAAGAAGTGGCAAAGCACTTAACTCGTAAAGGAAGCTACTACTCCTAAGTAAGCAAAAAAAAGCGAAGGAGGTATCTCTCTTGGTATAGTAAGTGGCGAAAACAGCTGTTGCTAAACTCTTCTTAGGGAGATTGTCCAGCCACACTTTGTTTAGACGTCTTAGTGCAATTCCCCCTTATGCTGGTGAAAAATGCTGCCCCCCCAAAGTGACGGTGCTTAATATATAGTGACCTACGAAAAAGAGTAGAAGCCTGGGACTAGCCACACGAATGTGGCCCCCACGCAAAAAGGGCAGCTTCACCAGCGTAAGGGATAATTCCAGGATTCTCCATCCCCAAGAAAACAACGCCACGAAACTGCCTGGAACCCAACGAAAGAGCACTTTGTTACTATAAAAGGATGAAACAGTTACTAGAGAATAGATAAGTAGATAAATGTAACTCCGATTCTCCTCGGGCTTCTGAGAATAATTTGATTTGTGATGAATAGCCGGGTATGAGTGACAAATTTAAATGAGTATACTAGGGTAAAATGAAGGCTGCTAATGAGAGTGCTAGTTATTTCATAAATTTATTCTTGATAATTCCCTCTGAGCGATCGAGGCGGGGAGTTTTGACGTATACATAGGCTATATGTATGGGACTAATAGATTTTTGATTAGCTGTTTCGTCTAAGGCATGTCTCCCCCAGAGAGATATGAGGATTTCCGGTCTATATATTTCTTATTTTTAATATTATAAAATATGATTCTTAGCTACTACACTATTTTTAGAGTATACGTAGCCATACTAGAAGTACCAGAGCAGTAATTTTAAGGCTTTGTTAAAGCTACCAAATTACTAGGCTATCCGTGCCAGCGTTACCCAAGCAATGGCGTTATCCTAGTCTCATTCCTATTGCCATGTCCCTTCCTAGACCCTATGGCCAAATTTGCTGTGTATGTTATTTTCTAAGCTCTCCATACAAAATGCTTATGTGTACTTAAGGGCTAGGAAAATTTCTTAGTGGATATAGGCCAAATCCGCCCACCAAAAAAAAAGGAGTAATCTAGAGCATAGATTAAATACCAAGTGAAACAAAGCTAGCTATTTGGATAGTGGAGGTGGGTGTTACAGCTAGCAATATATTCATTTTGCTATGTTACAGTGCTCTGTATGAGGCAACTGTATTAAACCATTGTATGACCTGCATGAAATACATAATGCACTGGAGTTGGTCACATGTAAAACTAAGTTTGTGATCACTCAATTGCGTATCACGTGGCCAAATCGGAATAGAGTCTATACACGTGGCGCAGTGACTGGATCTTCCGCCAAGGATATAGTGTCATCATAGAGCATGTTTTTCCCCTACACCCGAGGCACAGTGCTTGGCAACGTAATACCTACTCAAGATTTGACTTTTACTAGCCATTTATATTTTCACAAAAGTTCTAGGGCTGAGCGTATTGGTTATAGACCCTATCTATTAGCCCGTGCTTATTACCGAAGGAGTTACATGTAAGTGATTTGAGTAATGCACTGGGCTTGTACCTGAATCCTACACTTCCGTAAAAATCAAAAATCACATCGCTGGACCTATACATTCATTTGTGCCTGCTTTTTTTCATAGTTCTTATAGTGATTCGGCCTTTTGCTGTTTTGTTTGAGATATTTGCACGCTAACTTCAAACAGACACTATTCCTATCCCCCACGGCCCCAGAAACACTCTATTGAATTTCCCCCCTCCGCTATCTTAGCTCATATATATTGCTCCTCCTACTCCTCTACTTCTGGGTCCCTGCTTATTCCTGCCCCACTACTACACTAATTAAGGTTACTACTTCTAATTAACTATTAATAGGCTAAGATTCCGTGACAACAAAACATGGGCTAGTTGAAAATTATAGTGACTAAATACAGATAATCCTCTCCCTCTTTTTATTTCTTTTATTTTTTTATTCGATTACTGCTAATAAAATTTTATAGATGACATGGTAAATAAATTAAAGAATTGATATGCCAGAACTATGACCGTATGCGTGGACCTGGCAGAAACTTTTAGCCATTGCCAATTAAGAGAGACAAAAAAAAAAGAAAGAAAAAGATTGGATAAGGGGGAAACAGTCCTTGAAGATAGCTTTATATGTCTATAACCAAAAACCGTAAACTAATCCCCTCAGGCCCAAGACTCTCTATCTATAACTAATTAATTGGGTAGATAGAAGGGAGGATTCCAAGAGTCAGGCGCTTCTGAACCATCCGGAAATAATTCCTGCATAGCAAGCAGATCCTCAATGGTATCTTGGACGATATTGTTTTCAGGGTTATCGATTCCAGAGTCTTCGTCGCGGATGTTTTGAGGTGACAGCGGGCTTTGTACCCAAGCTCCATTATAATTAAGACCCTCCTCCAAAGCTAGATGAGCCTGAGAGGATCCCGGTAGTTCAGGTGGATACTCCACCGAGGCTACATCATAATTTTCGGGAGGCTCGTTCGGTGCCTCTACTTGGTCTACCCAAACTATTTCGATTTTATCAAAACCATTGAGCAGCACTAGTTTATCTTTGATGGAGTGGTCTTACAAGGGTTTGGTATCTGTAGTGGAAATAAGATCTCATAGATCTTCTGCCAAGTCTTTGCCTTCCCTACACCTTTGGCCTTCTCAATGGCGTCATTTCCAGATGGATCTATGATATCTGATTTTTTGCAGTTCTCGCTTTCAAGGTGGTGTTTAATTTCGTCGTATCTACCGGCCCGGAATACCCTACATCTACCGCATTGAAAATGCTTCAAGTGCTGCTCTTTGCAATGTTCCCTTCAACAAGTAGTCGATGTTAGCACTGATTGGGATACGAAAATTCAAGGTCTATTTCAACGGCAACAGTATGGCTTATACTCCTAGCTCTAAGCTTTTGACGGCTCGATAGTAGTACTATGATAGCCTAAAATAAAGCTCATACTGTGACCACCAAAAAAAACAATCTTGATAATATGTTATATTAGAGTGGTAATCCATACTTTACCCGAGAAAGTTTAGCATCATGCCACCCCATGCAGCCTATATATTCAGTAGCGTCGTGTTTGTAGTATGGACAGGCGAATGGACGGCTAGCGGGAGGGCGAAGTGCTTTACTCTGACTCTGTTTACTTCCTCGTAGTCTTTTGCTAGGGTGATCGGAAGAACTATCTTCGCCTTGGCTACTGCCCTCTGTTTGGTTTGGGGGAGTTGTTTGACGCCTAGAACGCTTTAATGAACTTTGTTTGTCCCTTCCACTCTCATTCTCTCCTCCATTACACCTCTTAGTACCGGCGCTAGCTTCAAGACTAGAAAATATTCCGAGGTAGAGGAGCCGCTCGAAAATATCGCTCCCTCTATTGTCGCCCTTTACCCAGCAGTTGCTCCTCCGGACCTGGGCTGTGTTGAGTGAAGTAACAGCAGGTGTGATAGAGTCTTCAAGCATGATGCCGACTAGTCGAAGTCCGGTTATGTCGCTTGTAAACGTGGAGCCACGTTCTCGGTACCTAAACCGCACACGACTCCCCCGTCGAAGCCTTTGTACCCCTAGACCAGGGCCTTCGGTTGTCTCACTTAACTCTCGATGAGGCCGCATCGAAAGTCACTAAAAAGACTTTTTTTGGTGGTGGCCGATGGAGAAGCAAAGGCTAGTAGGTAAGGCGCCGAAGAGCTGGCCGTAATGTCGGAGCCGGATGCGGATCGGGGCTTCTTCAGGTAGAAGAAGCACAAGGTCTTTGGATTGTTACTAAAATGCCTATTAGTACGAGCTATTTTATAATGAAGGTAACCCAAGAGAAGGCTAAACTTGGGCGGTGGCCTAGCTTTAAAACTACAATCTTGCGACTGTCGCGGGTACCCCTCCGATACACAACCAAGTGACTGGGTGGGTTTTCAATTATAGATAGCCAATCAGAGACGTTTATAGGGTGGCAAATGTCTTAGGAATATAAGAACAAATTCTGCATAAGTGGTTAGCAATAGTAGTTCAAAGATACATCTACATATTCCATCAAATTAAAGGGTCTCTGTAACATGATCACTCTGTTTTCACCACCAACTGTCCTTCCATCAATGCTTTCCTAACCTTGAGAGCTTTCTTGAGCCCCCTCTAATTGATGGGTATCTCTAGAAAAACATGGAACACTTGACACCTGAGGGCTAAGATAGATACCCTCTAGTTTAGGGCAGTGATAAATGAAGGCCTGTACAAGTAGAAGCCTAAAATGCGTAGAAATAGCAAAATTCCGACACACAAAACCCATTGAAACACAACAGGACATTTCTATAGGCATGATGCGAGCACTACATACCTTCCAAAATACAAATTGTGTAGTATAACCTAGCAGGTACCAGCACTTAAAGGTGCTTCAGCGTAGCACCCACAGATCACTCCCCAACTGAGACTACAAAAAATGTAGCCCACGTGATCACTTTTTCAATAGACCTTCGCATTTCATCTTCAATAATACTACATCACCTAACTGCCCAGTCGAGAACGCCCACGGGTTGAAGTACTTGGGTGGTTGGGCTTGTACACGCAATTAAGGTGCCAGCGTTTTGGGGACCGATCAGCTATGTCCACATAATTCAAAGCTTATTGGCTAAGATCTACCTCTGTGGGTTCCCCAAGATCACTTTTCACAAACAACTAAGAATAATGAAGGTCACCGTATAGGATCTTACCGAAAATATAGTAAGAAATTGAAAAATCGAATTAAAATCGATCGCCGGGCTATATTAGTTGACTTGTCTAGCTGGTGACAAGTCACGATTGAGCTGGCCGTAGCCGAGAAAGGCTTGCAACATAAACAGGAAACTTCCAGTCACCAATTTTTTAGCCAATCATATCCGGTTTCATGATGGTTTCAAGCTTAGCAACATAAGTAATAAGCACCCATCCAAGGGATAAAACCGTCCTCGATACCTGCTACTCCTCGCCTTTCTAGTTAATTGGGTGGGATTATACAAGTTTCAGTAAAGGAGTGTATCTCAATTTGATTAGAAATCTTCCCTAAACCCCCATAATTTCTTGACCATATGGCCCTCAAAATTTAACAAAAGCTAGATTAGGAAGGGCAGAGAGGTTACCCAAGGGTAAACGTGAGAGTCGGTATGTCATATGACGTAATCAGTCTTCTAATCACTCGATCTATATCAAAAACTTTTGATATATAATAGCAGATGATATATAGAGTATTATTATAAGGCTTTCTTGGCCCCAGAAGCCACGACTGATTATCTATATATCCCAAAAACCCAATTCTCGCTCATGATACAGTCCCTAAATGACCGCTGGTATGACCCTACAAATAGCCTATATTATAATTAAGGTACCCACAATAGGCATAAAGAGTCCCATCAGGAGGCTCGAAGATGAAGCCTTATGGTAAAATAGGAGAGAGCGAGATTCTATCACAACTTTATTAGGTCCGAAAGAAAATTAAACCGTAGATTTTCTTGAGGTTGCAACTTACTACGCGCGTAGTATTTATCAGCTCCCACATCAAAGACTACTCCGAGTTAAAACGAGTAGTAGCCTAAAGTTGTCGACGGCAGTTTTTTTTCCTTGTTTCCTTCTATAAGATACCAATACTTTAAAAACTCATTCGATGATAGTATCAACTTATGTTAGCACGGAAACTTCAGCTATATTTGCTAAGTTTCTAATCTATCGGTACACTCTGGTGTCTATGTCTTGAGAAAAAAACATATAGAGCGCTTAGATTAGATTTAAAGTGACAGACCAGATTATGGTCATTATTTATCATATATAGTAGTATAAGGGACTGAAATAATAGAGCAAAAAGACGTAGATTGATGTTTAATGAGAAGAGGGAGCAAGCTACCAATATATGTCTCACAAAGAAGCCCTAACCCTTATATCACCCGGATTCCTAAATAACTAATCAAGCGTTCTGCGCGTGATCTCTCCCAAGCTATTCCTATTTAGTTTGTGCAGGGGAACCTCACTCGAGTTAAGATCCTACCGTACCTACTCGAAAAATTCGCTATCTCCAGTCTCAGTTGTATTAAATCCGGACCAGAGAGAGTAAGGCTTGGTTTGAGGGTTAAGTTTGGTCTCAAGAACGAATAATATTGAAGGCTTGACTTAAGCGGGTACTATGCACAAAACCCACCATTCACAGGGGATCCACAAACCCTATCCTACTCCTAACCTCCGCCGAGCCTTCCTCTCTCTGGTCCGGATATAATATATCTGAGACCGGACATAGCGAATTTTTCGAGCAGATACGGTATTAGGTACTCACCGTCAGGTTTATAATGCCAGCTGGCTAAGCATACCTGCTAAAATGTCCGAATTTCATACATCCATGCTTAGTCAGCTGGCATTATAAACCTGGCGGTGAGTAGAAGTAGGGGTGATGGCTGTAGAATAGGTACGATATCTATCCCAGGATAACTCCCGTTAAAATGTAATCACGTGATTTGTTTATTAGAAGCTCCAGAGTGCTTTCCCATAATGGCTCGATCAATGCCGCTCAGATATATTGGGTCCATATATTAGTCTCTTCACCAAAAAATACTCAACTAAGCGCTTCCGTGCCAAGAGGTTGACACGTGAAAGGCTTTCAAACCGTCACGTGCTACTCTCTTGGCACGTGGAAACACGAGCATAATTGATCCTTAGAATCCAAACTCAA
Organism: Verpa conica; assembly: GCA_033030425.1. Taxonomy (NCBI): domain Eukaryota; kingdom Fungi; phylum Ascomycota; class Pezizomycetes; order Pezizales; family Morchellaceae; genus Verpa; species Verpa conica. The sequence continues at coordinate 279,750 of JAUFSD010000012.1, forward strand.
GGTCTATGGGAGGCCGGGATTTGGTTAGGTATTCATATATACATGTGTGTGTCTAGCTACAATTACCTACGTGACGCGCAAAAAGACATTAGCAAGCCTTACCTTTAGACACCCACAATTCCTAGTCTCTAAATACAACCTTACTAGCCTTCAAATAATCTCCTAGAATAGACAATCCTACTATAATAACTTCTTATACAAGGCGAAAGGGTATTTGAAAGCAGCTATAAGATTCTACCAGTCTAACATAGTTCATCTTTACTCTAGTTTTAACTTGACAAGCACTTAATATAATTTCGTTAATTACCTGTATATACTATATAAATACTATATAAGGATACAAGCCCACTTCTAGCCTTCAGTTAGAGATCTCTCTGGATGAAGACTAAAAAGGCTTTTCCACATCCCGAGTGAGTTTTGCAGATCTATTTAAGACGAAATGATTCAATCTACTAAACGGTACCCAAACTCCTGCTGAGATCTCCTCCACAGAATATCCCCTCGAGTCCAAGCCGCTTGCTACACGCCTATATTAGTCATCCTAGCGAGGATCATTGATTTATAATATAAAGTGGCAGGATCCTGATCTGGATCTTGGCCATTGTTGGGGTACGAGTTTCCGGATGGTTCCGTTAAGTGATGATTAGTAGTAATACCGTACTCCAGCTAGTTGTTTAATATTTACCCATATAAAGTTTATTTATTTAAATGGTCTCCGCTGGTTTGTCTCTGTGGGCTAACAGAAGGTTGAATTATAAGCTCTCTAGATACTTATTTCAGTACTTAATAATATAAAAGTTATATAAAAATTAAGTTAATTTAGGCCCTACCTAATGCCATTAATACCTATTATCCGAGGATTGCTTTAATATTACGCTAAAAATATTATATTTATATATACTAGCTAATGGAATACGTGATTAAATACACATATTATACCAGCACCCACATATTTCCAGCTCCCCCTAAAGTGAACGTACCCTATGTCAACAATTTATGCCTACAAAGTAGCAATGTTATATCACAGGATGTAACATAATACAATACCCATTAATATAAGCTACACTACCACAAAGTCCGAGGTCCCAAGGGTTATTGTTAATTGGTGGTTTGGAAAACAATGATACTGCTAGGACCGATGATACTCTGGAACCTGTAGAGCTATTGGACTTGGTGTTGCTAAGTGGAAAGGTATTTGACACCGATACCGTGGCCATAATCCCCGCCATCATTCAATAGTGACGCCTGACTATAATTCTTTGAAGCCCAAATTTTCTCGTATTCGCTCAATAGCTTGTTCAAATCTCCCTTCTCCAGCCCTATGCGATTGTGAAGATATTCTGCTAAGCCTGATCGGTATTCTCGTTTATTGGAGGAAATCGCGTCACGAACCCGAAGCGTGAATGATAGCTCGTTTTCCTTAATAGAGGACATTAAGACTTCGGTCTGATTCTGCCAAACTATTTTTCTTTTGTCAGATCTATCAGCAAACATAACTATATGAGATATGCGTACATTGGTTAGGTATGTGCAGAGGAAATAGAATCTCATAGATCCTTTGCCAAGTCTTTGCTTTATCTAAATCATGGGCCTTTTCTTGGGCTGTATCTCTCTCTAGTAGATCAGAGGTCACCGATTTCTCGCAATTTTCGTTTTCCAGGTGTCGCATAATGTGATCATGGTCGCCGGCCCTAAATCTTTTGCACCGGCCGCACAGGAGAGGCTTCAGATGATTTATCTTACAATGTTCTCTTTAAACAATTAGGGTCAGCTCTAGCCACTATATATATTTGCGATCTTGAATCTTCAGGAATGGGCATTCATACCTCACCTGGCGGATTCTGGAATCACACCATTCGGAACAACTAGAATATTTAAGAGGATTTTTTTTGAAATAGGGACATGCGAATAGCTTCCTAGACCGGTCCGATGGCTTATTTTGGCCTTTAAACATTTTGCTGGGCGGTCCTAAGAATTGATCTTCGCCTTGTCCGTGGCCCTCTGGTTGGTTTTCGAGCATTCTGTGCGCGGAACGCTTTCGTGAGCTACCCTCTCTACCTTTCTCTTCTATACGGCGCATATTCTCGGGGTTTATTCTATGAAGGGGTGCCCCTAAGCCACAGCAGCTGTTTTCTTCATCCATTTCATCATCTCCATCCTCTAGCTTATTACCATCTTGACCCTCACCATCCCATCTCAAAGATTTATCATCTGCGAAAGGGGGGAGTACTCTTGGCATATAACGGTTAGGTAAGCTGGAATTAGCCTGTGCGTTTAGTTCCCGAAGTTCGTGATCATACTGGTCATCGCCCTCCACCTTTCTTTTGTACGAAGCGTTGTCCACGGCGTCCTTTGTATAGCTATACCCCAATTTACCCTTATCTCCCCCATAAGCCCTAGGAATTTCGTGGCTCGCCGAATTAGAAGATAATGTAAGGTTCAGGGGTTGGCCATCGCAACTGCTGCCGCTATTCAGACCCGCCTTAGCACTACCATCTCCGCCGCCCCCCACCAGCCCTTCCTTGTCCTCAGTCGTGGTGTTTGTGCGTGTTAACTTTTGTAGTTTAGGGATGCTAAAAAACTCCGCTTTTATATATGTGGTTTGTTTATGACTACCCATAGGTCCTGAGGTCGTTCCGTCAATGTTGTTGCTTCTAATCTGTATTTCCTCCCGCATATCCGCCCTGAAAATTCCACCATCCACTGCTCCTGTCTGACTCTTATTAACCTGGTGTGAGCTGCCGATACGTAGTCCTGCAATCCAATAACCAGTCGAGTAAAGTTTTATATGGTTAATCTTCCCCTGAGATAGTACCGAGACGTCGACTCTTAAAGGTGTAACCTCTATGGCTGTTATTTCTTTGATTATACAAGTCGTAGAGTGAAACTGGATATGCCCATCGCTTTCCTGATATAATTTGCCGAATTCTAATTCCGTAGACTTGTTGGTTTCCCTAAGTATGTGCTCATGCGCTGTTGATATTACCGGTCCTAGTGTGCGTGCATTTGGTGCTCTCGGCCCGTATTTTGCTGATGCTTCAGGCCACCTGTTGTCCAGTACTATCCATAGTTGGTTGCCCCGGCACAGACATCTATCCCCTTGCTTCATAGACCTCTTGATCTCACCCCCATAGTCCTTGTGTAATAATACTATGTCTCCACTGCCGTCTTGGACCAGGTTGTCTATCCTTAAAAAAGCATTTTCCATTATCATTCTGTTATCTTCTCGATACTTTGTAGAGTGAGGTGATGTGTGGCCGTTATTATCTTGAAATAATACCTTGGCCCTTTGAACAAATAAGACCGAGGCACTGATAGGGTGGCTGGCTATATCTGCCGCCTGGGGTGGTATTGCGCATCTATTATAGTTTTGGCATGAGATTTTGTGCCTGTGGGGAAGCGAATATATAAAAAGAAGGTACCTGGCTAAAATTCCCATATGGGAGGGTTCTGTGCGCTGGTCATCGAGGTACGATATAGCAATATTCTTGCCTACAGCTGCCACCCCGTATGGCACGACGCATCTACTATTATCCTGGTAGAAGATATCGACCCACCCGTCAACTAGCTTTATAGTTGTACCGCCTCTAGATATTGTATTGTAGGTTGATGGTCTGAACCGATGGTAATTGGGTGGGAGTTCAGGTAGTGATTTCGTTAGGTAATTCTCCTTAGATACGTATACTACAAGACGGAAAATATAAGCCTATGAAAATTAAATTCATAATGGGGTACGTATCCTACCTATATCCGCATCACAATACATAGCGGGTAGTGATAGAAACTTCGTATGCTCGAGCCGATTCGGGCTGGCGCCAAAGCTGTTGCACTTCGATAATATACAGGATATATTGATTGGCAAGTCCTTAACCACCTCGTCGTAGAAAATTACTCAAGTAAAGTTATAAGCGATTCTTAGCCAAATCATAAGATGTTGGGTTAAGCAGCGATTAAGTGTCGAAAAAGCTGAGGGGAGATATAGGAGCCGGACCTAACTTACCTCCGTGCCAAACTGCACGGAGCCTACCAACTTACAAATGTGTGTGGAACTTATGTGCGAAAGTGCGTGGAGCCCACGTGCGAAAATGCATGATAAACATAGTCACCACAAAATGGGTCTTCGTTAGCGCAGCTGGTATAGATTATTACCCAAAATAGGTTGGGCTAGGTAGTGAAGAATCAAAGATGCAGCTCTTAGATCCACCAATTGTTAAGTACATTGACGACCCCACTAGGCGTGTGGCAGTGTGGTCTGGTCATTATCCCTATTGCTCCAATGCCATTTGGGGGTTGCGTACCCTGAACGAAGCAACCTTAGCCTTCAGTATCAATTGCCCCAGTCAGCCAGGGCCTGACGCCGCTGCGTGGCGTTCAATCCCCTCTCACTCGCTAGAGGGGGTACCTTAATATCCACTACAATCCTTGATAGTGGATTAGGGTTTATCGAATCCAGTTGGATCGGATGGTGGCTGTTATAATCGGAGTCTATTGACTAGATGGACCAGCGAACCGTCTACTCCGACCAGTACACTCCAATAAAGGCCTCCTGACCCAAGATTTGCACTCTTGGTTCTTTTTGCCCCAGGAAATACAATCATGTGATCCATTTTGTAGCAAGACTACATGGTATACCGTAGTATCTCGAACGTGGCTGTGTGGGAGAGAACTACACTATTAGTGGCCAGAGTAATAGAATTTACTATTCGGGTTGAACTTGGCGCCTATTTACTGGTCCTTGTTGTGCCTCAGTGTGTATCCGACTAGTCTAAGAATCCCTTCACACAGCCGTGTTCGGTATCGCCGAGATATTGTCAGATCAAATTAACCCTAAACTGATGAGTAACAGGTAGGCAACGCGTATAGTGAATAGACCCAAGTACTAGCTGGAGTACTCTATGAGTCCTCTAAACCTTCTAAGTCACTAGGATTGTAGTTCTGATTAAAAAGTGGCGTTATAGTAACATTGTGTAAATGTTACTTGTACTCATTATTACGAATATTACGGTAGTGCGTTGGAACTGACTAACAGCTAATATAACCCTAGCCCATTAGCGCAACCTCTCAGGCAGAAATGAAGTAGTAGCTCATAGCCTAACTCGGAAGAAGTGCCTAGACTATCACATAAATAATAACGGTAGTCTCGAGGACAAAAGCGACATTCAAGCCTAATAATCTACTAGCATTCACTAGTCAATTTTATCCTCATATATCATTCTAGGTAGCCTACATAATATAGAAGCGAAGTCGAAACGGCTGGGTATAATATCCGCATCACCCTCCAGATACGCAGAATATCAGTAAGTGTACTAGCGAGGCCGAGGCGTATATTTGTCGGTTTATTTTTACTACGCAGGAACAGAATCACCACCGAATATAAGTCATATGACCAAGATACCTCTCAGCCTTGCTAGTAGAGTATTGAAGATTGACTTCGCCCCTCCAGCACTGCGCAGTGGTGTGAGGTCTCGATTGTGAGCTAGTAACTGGGGCATTGATGCAATAGTGAATCACACAGCCTTATCTCTACGGGGAGGAATACCACGATGCCAGGTTTAGTGTTAGTCATGTGACCGACTACTAGATGCTATCCACGGAAATCTAGCCACGTGACCAACATTAAACCAGCACCATCAGTAGATTCTACACCAAAGATAAACCACGTGATTCACTTCATTAATAAGATTACTCCATTCAGGATATGCGACCCCAAATGGCAATGGAACAATGTGTGGGGGACAATGATCATGACCGCAGCAGCCGCGCACAAATCCTGCCAAGAGCCGATCGAGTGAGATCGAGAGGATCAGATCTGGTTCACAGCAGGTACCCCCACAGAGAACGAGGCCTAGCTGGTCTCCCGATTACGAGCAGAGTACCGTATTACCTCGATAAATTAGCTATACGGGCGTAAAAGCCACCTCCTATCAAGTATATACAAATTATCCAATTATAAGGGTTATTACCTACAGCTAGCTAGCCTTGATTAATTTAGAAAGCGCTGAAACGAGTTTAGAGAACACTTTTGATCGTAGGTGGCGGTGACGCTTGCATAGCCAATTCCTCGAGATAAGAAATGATGGCGTTGAGCTAACAGTTTGGTTGGCTTTAAATGAAGGCTAAATTTGCACTTCCCCGTCCAACGTGGCCTCACATACTTAACTGGCTATATCAAACGCCATTTTTCCCTCTGCCTTCATAGTGTAATGTATATCAAACGCCATTTTTCCCTGACTTCATAGTGTAATGTATTCTTTGCTCAACGCACGTGTACAGCAGTGAGTACCATGAGGCGAACTAAGAGGCTCAGTAGTAGCATGTCGCCAGGCTGTTCCCTATGCTCCCTTTACCTCCTAACATTCCTTACTAGCTACCTCGCTCACCTCCCCACGATACACTTGCACTAGAATTCTACTAAAACATGTCTCTACTGTTTTAAGATTCTTATAGGCATCCTCACTAATTTCCTCGCCATTCTTCACACCTCGGCTATTCCTCTACCTTGGGGCCATGTTCAATACCACATCCTCTACGGCTCCTTGCTAGCTATTCCTACAAGGCCAACCTTGAATTCCAATTTTTGGCTAACATTAGGGTGTAATACCGGAAAATACAGCAAGATATTCATAGAATGACTATGGGCACATAAAGTTTAGATACATGTATACAATAAATACAATAAATACAGTAGAGGAGAATACCCATAATTTAAGGCCTTATAAAACGGGAAATCCTTATCAACTTTACTCTGTAGCTTTCTACAATTAATAAAATCCACCAATGCATTATATATACATATGTACATAGTTGTGTAAGAAAGATTCAAATTTTAAGATCCTGAGAGAATAATTATATAACAGGATGAATAATATACCAATCAGATTAGCAAAAAAGGACATATCTATGTAGGCGGCAGAGTTACTTGTTTAGAGTATAACCCTTAATTCAGTGATTTTCAGAGCCCCTCTTCTAAGACCCGTGGTTCCCATTACAGTAATAACCTGAGCCCGAACTACTCCCTCAAAGCCCATATTGACTCTCACCCCCAAAATTTGAGCCGAGATTAATATTCGACTGTAGTGGAAATTGATAATCCGCACTCAGCCCTTGGGTGTTGCTCAACTGCTGAGTCAAGGATGCCTCAAGTGAGTTACGGTTTATGTTGCCGTTGTCGGTGTGGTCAACCCCAGAATCTTCGTAGTCAACGCCGGAATGTCTAGATAATGGTTCCTGACCACGTAAAAATAAAGTCAAATAATAGTCGTTCAATAATGTATCCATGTCTTCTTTCCCATAACCTAGATTTCTCCCCAAAAATTCTGCCAAACCATCTCGATACCCCTCGGGAAGATGCCCCTCTGGAATTTGGGTGTGCGGTAGGAGGGAATCAATACTGTCCGTCAAAACCTCGGATCGATCTTCCCAAACTATTTTTCCTTTGTCAAAATCACTGAGCAAAACTAGTTAGGTTTCATGAGGTAGTCTTACAAGGGCTTGGTATATACAGCGGGAACAAGACCTCATATAATCTTTCCCAGGTCTTTGCTTTACGCACATCCTCGACTTTCTTCTCAAGATCCCCTCCCTTAGGTTGACTTGTAAGAATATCTGATTTATCGCAGTTCTCGACTTCAAGGTGCCGTGTGATCTCCTCGCTACTACCGGCCCAAAACTTCTTGCAACGGCCACACGGCATATGCTTTAGGTGACTCGTCTTACAATGTTCCCTTCAATAAGTAGTTCGTGTTAGCGCTAGGTGTTATAAAAAGTAAAGGCTTGTTTTGACGGCTCTAGTACAGCTTATGATCCTAACCCTGGAACTTTAACAGCTTGAGGTAAAAGCCGCACTAAAACCATCAAAACAAACCCCTAGCTTTTTTTATGAGACTTGGAGTTTTTTTCAAAGTGGCAATTCATACTTCACTAAAGCAAGTTTGGGAGCATTCCATTTAGCGCATTCCGGGTGTTCGATGGCACTTTTCCGAAAATACGGGCAAGCAAAGAGACGTCGATTAACAAGCAGAGGGGAGGCTTTATTTGATTCTTTTTTGTTATCCCGCTGCCTTTTGTTGGGTTGTTTAGGAGGGTCGTCCTCGCTTTGGCTATCCCCCACTTGTGTTGAAGAAATTTGGCGCGCATCACGCTTTAGCGAGATCTCATCTTTCCTCCCTCCCCCATCGGCATCCTTCTCCTCCCCTTGAAACCCCTTCGTCAAACTAGGTATTAGGGCAGGAGCAGATAAGTAACCTCCGGTCATCTCCATATTGGTATCTCGTAGAGCTTTGCCGGATATTGCAGCTCCATTGCGGTCCGGGTACGGTATTGTGGCGCTATGCCCAAATGAAAACTTCGACATAAGTTTTTGGTCTGTAGGTCTAGTTTTATCTTTTTCACCATGGGATAGTACACCTCCCCCCTTGGATGGTTTATACACCTCCTGATATCCCCTATGTGACTCCGAGCTAAACATCACAATTACACAAACAGGTGATACCTAAATAGCAGCTAGCTGAAAAATAAATGTGGCACGAGTTGGAAAGAATTCGTTTGAAATGCCAGAACCTTTTTTTTGGCTTCGGTCGTCGAGAAATATTGCCCGTGAACAGGTCAAAAACAAAGATCGCGCCTTGGGTGTAGGAAAATGATGACTCGCAGTGTGAGCGTAAAGCTTGAACTTCACAGTATATTAATGCAGGTAGCACTAGGCTTTCTATATATACTAATGGACTACATACAGCAGTGACAAACGTACTTATACAGCGGGACGACCCGGCAGCTGGTAATGTTACTAGCTGGAATTCAAGAGGCTTAGCGCAAAAAGGGTCTTACTCCTCGGACTAACATGCTAAAATTGCTTCTTATGTACTACTATGCATTGAAGGAAAAAACTATTTTCCATTCTTTTAAAAGATCGATACACTACATAAAGACTCTGCCTTTTCGGTCCTTTTAAAAGATCGATACACCACATAAAGACTCTGCATTTTCCCCAGTATATTCCTAAACCTATTTCCTGGTCTCTCCAAATTAATAAGAAATTCTAGGGAAGCTTGAGGCTCCGTTTCGAGTGAAATCAGTTTAATATAGTACTGGGGAAATAAAGCATAGCGGAAAATACAGTACAGCCTCTGCCAAGCCTATCGTGGAATTGGAGCATTGTAATGTACTGGTCTCCCGGTTTCGGGTATAGGCTACAAAGCCCCTTACCCACAAGCCCTTGCCCGGGGCTGTAACTAAGAAATCACTAGATCTATCAGGTCCAATAAGTTGCAGTTGTGACCCAAGTAACACGGCATGTATGTATCGTAGTTTCTATAGAATCGGCTGCCTAAGGTTCAGTTCAAGTGTTATACGTGTATGAGGCGATCATCTGACGTATTTCCAACCATAGCATCAAATTACTTCATCACGTGATTGATTTTTACGGTAAGTATATATACAAAAAGAGCTAGCCATAGCAGAAAATTTCAGGTTTTAACCGGCCTCTTATATGCATTTTGAAGGTTACTCACCTTTTCTTGACAGCCTTCCCTCAAGGCTCAAGTACATATATCGTACACATGGTCTTAAAGGTAGACCACAATGTTTACGCCTATATTCTGAGGTACATATTTAGCCAAAGACTGCAGAAATTTAGAAAGCTTATGGTAACCATAATAAAGAGCCTCAACTTTTTTATAGGCTACTAAAGTCAGTTGTTGCTGTGGAATAAAACCCCTGTTTTAGGCTACTTAGAATGTTCTCTATTATACCTAACACAGAATCAAATATACCGAGGTGCAAAGTTTCCCAATATCATACACTAAAAAGCTTTTTATGTATTAAGAGTATCTAGGCACTTGTATATTAATTATATCTTATTAGAGATAGTTTTTTGGAGATATACAAATATGTGTATTTTGGAGGGGAAGTAGCCAGTGGAGTTGGTACGGTAGGGGTATTCCAAGCCCGGGTTTGATTAGTCCACTTAAGACCATGCGCACCATAGCAACGCTAAGAGGTCAAAAGAGACTGTGGTTAGAAGATCTTACTGAGAAACTTTGAGCAACAATTATTTTCGCCACTCGCTACAGGAAGATATTTCTCGCCCCCCTTTACTCTGCTAGCTATGGATAGAAGCTGTCTTTACAGGTTAAGAACGTCACTACTTCCCCTTTCAATCAACCTCTCAACGCAAAAATGGATCTCACTAGTTAATCTGGCATTATTAATAGAAGTTATCTGACCAAGAACAGTAAAGTTCATGCCGACAAGTTTTTATCTGTATATTGAGAGAAGGCGCCAAGCGCATAGAAAATTTAAATATTGGGATTCGATAGCTACATATATATGCATATTAGATATAAAAATATCAACTGTTATATAATAATACCAGTGTTTATGTCATTTGTGTCGTAAAGCAGGATTTCTTTGAGTTTTATATTGGGTCTAATTCAATGCAAATAGATCACCTCTTATATTAGAAAAGAGTACTGTACGAGAAATCTTTATAGAGATGTCTCACAGAATATTTAATCTTAAAACCGTTATCTCTTTACCACAAAAACCCCCACCATTTGCTAGATAAAGGGAGTTACAAATCAACAGAAACACACCTTTCTCTCCTACTTGCACCACGCTTCCTTGGAATTCACGCGTGACTTAATAGTTAGTCCTATGGAGCATAAGGAAAACTTGGCATCATTCTGTAAGACACATGTTTTACCCCCAATATCTCTCTAATTTGAGGGTGTCATTGGCGGAGGAGGGCATCCAAAAGTACTACAGAAAAAAGTGCGGGTATTAAAAATGTCTTCTCAAGCAAGAACACTACCAGCGAAACATTACTTAACGCTTCTAGTGTTTCTTAATTAGAAAATGCATCACGTGACCTCTTTTGTAGAAGTGTCGTCTTAGTGACACGCATATAACTTTGAGAGGGGTTATTAGTGCTCTGTAGGTGAAAGCACATGCGTATAAATTACTACCCTATATCATACATACATCTGATATTTTGTTGCTTTTTTGAGGCTTATTGGCATCGATTACTTGGCATTTCTTGGAGAGTCCAATCACCCTCAATACCCAAACGGGAGAGTACCTATCTTTAAGAGGTAGGGACTGTCTAATTGACAAGATCGAATCAGAATCGCTGGTCTGGAAAAAGCCTAAAGCACGCAAAACTTAAGTGGCCTCTTTTCAAATCACTATCAACGTACCCAGAGCAAATACCAATCTTTTCTATGGTCCAAATGATAACTGAAAGCATTTTGATATCACCGATTAATGTTTTGACTATAATAGGGCCCATATATACAACCTGATAGGACAACGTGTTTTTTCTTCCTACTGACAAATGAAATACTAAACATGTAGCAACCTCCCATAGGTAGTGCTTTTTGGCCTATCCAAGAATAATGCGATTCTTCATCAATTGCCTGATCGAGTTCTCGAGTGGTCGAATTGATGCAAGCTTTAGATTCTCCAATTAATAGACTGCTCTCCCAAAAATAGTGCTATAAACCATGTTCTGAAAGAAAGAAAAACACTCCCTGCAACAATACGCTGTTAGGAAGTCCATACACATTAGAGTGGTAATTTAAATATAAAATAAAAAACCCGTGCTGGTACAGCACTAGAAAAAACTAAGAAGCTTAATTTTGTTTTTATTACTACAACTATCTGGTACATATTAGGAAGTAGAAAGGGGATGGCAACACTACGCATAACTTCCCAAGGGGTGTTAAAAGAGGAGGAATTCGGTATAGTAGGCCATTCATACAACCACATTATTCTCTGGCGGATCGATGTTTTCATACTTTATCACTCGAAGTAGATCCAGAGATAATTTCTATAGGGTCTTAAATGTAAACAAATGAATAAATGCATAGAGTCCTAGGGCTAAGGCATTCGACAAACACAACCATCTAGGGTCTTAAGTCACTCTTAACCTATTTTCTTCTATTAGTTCTATACCTATAAAAAGCATTCCAGACGTATGCCAGCTAATCCTCCGATGACAGATATCTTATTCATTAGGTAGTAGCTATTCATAATCTTGAAGACACCCTTCACGAGGAGGTTCTGTCAAAGGTTACTCCTAAACTCCTAGAGACCGGTGAGCCACGGGTACCCATACCCCAGAAAAATACGAACCGCAGCTGACATATCAGAAGTACTCCTGCATAAACCTATTTCCTTCTATTTTTCGACATTGTGACCCTTAAGTTGCTTATAGCCCAATAACCTGCCCTTTATTTTATTTTTTCCAAACATACCCGGAAGAAAACACAATCAAAAAAAAAAAAAAGGCCAACTAAAACGCCCACCTATCCCCCCTTCCCCCTCTCACCACACACACACTATCCAGGCCTCCTCTTCACAAACTCCTCCAAATCACCTCTAGTCGCAACACCCAACACAAATCTTCTTCTCTCATCCGTAACCACCGCAAACTCCTCCGACTCCAAAAACGCCTCCAAATCCTCTAGGGGAGTATTCGGTGTAATAACCTTATACACATTTACACCCTTCTTCCTATCAAACCTCGTCATCGCCTTTGAAACCGTGTCGTTCTCCGTGATCCTATTCTCCGGGGATGATGATGATGAGGAAGAGGAGAGTAGGTTTTTGAGCTTGGGGACAGAGATGTATCCGAGGAGGGAGCGCGTGGTCTGAGATATCACTGTGAGTTGGGAGTAGTCACGGTCGTAGGACATTGCGAGGGCTGTGGAGATTGGGGTTGAGGGTGTGATCGAGAGGGCTGGGGCTAGGTCGAGGTCTTCGACGGTGGCCTGATGGGTTTTGTTAGCTGCTGTTCTTGTAGAATTAAATAGAGGGGTTATTACGCCGCGGTATTTGGAGGCGTCCATTGCTGGGTGTTTTGTTGGTTTTGAGGTGACTTCGGCCATGGTGTTTTGATTTTTAAGGTCGGTGGGGGTGGATGGCGGGGTTATGGTGTTGCGTCGTTAACCGTCCGAATTGTGAATCGGTAGTCCCCGGCTTGGCTGGCATGGACCCTAGTATCGCAGTGTCTTGGTCAAGCACGATTTGAGACCTGCTTCCTTAATGAGTGTCTACTCTATATAAATGCTAGACAGATAAACCGCTTTTAATAAAGAGAACACTGCCCCCCTAATACCGACCCCAAATCATCAAAACGTTATCTACGGGAACCATCAAATTTGTCCACACAGTCTAATAAACAGGTGTACATGAAAGTCCATCATAAAACCCAACAATAACCCTCAAACACCCTTATTTCTTTGCCGGCGGTGCAGCCCCTCCAGTAGTTGGCAGCCCAAAGAAGATCTTAAAACCATCATAGAGAAGCCATTGCATTCCCGTCAAAGTTCCAATCATGACGATCCTAACCGGCAATCCATTCCACAACCCGCCGAATCCAATCTCTTTATAAATACGGCTCATAGCCCCACCGAATGCTTCACCGGGTTGGCGATTCGCGTTCAACTTAGAGACCATTACGTCTGCAGGGTGAGAGACCTTTTTGGTCTGTTAGAAGTGCAAAATCTAAGGGGTGAGAGGGGACTTACAATAGCACATAGAATACCGGCGATGTATCCTCCAACGAAGGCAACACCCGCTTGTGCGCCCTTATTATAATCTGATTTTTGACCCGGGAGTTTCTCATAGATCATCTCAACGACTTTTTCGAATGATGCAAACTTCATCATCGTATCTAGCCAACTCTCCATTAGCTCCATCTACACCACTAAAGCACATCCAGAGCACTCACATGGAATCTGTCGTCCCCACAATGGGTACAGTCCCTTATACAACCCAGCGACACCCTCCTTCGCAACAATACTACTAATCCCATGCATTGTCCCTTTGTAAGGACTTGGAATCGCTGTCTGCATCCGCACCTTCACGGCCTCAAGCGGACATAGTGCAATATCGGCAATGAACTCGGCACTTGAAGACGCAGCGAGATAGATCCCAGTCTTGTACTTGTGTGCCTTTTCTTCACCAGCTAGGTCCGAGTAGAACTTCTTAAAGTACTCATAACCGCCGTATTTGAAGGCTCCTTGTGCAGAGTATCCAAAGAATGTTGGTGACCACCCGGTGAAGATCCCACGGAAACCCTCTGTACGCGCGATGATACGCCAGGCGGAGATGTTAGAAGTGTAGAGCTTTGAATCTACTTGGCGACGACATTTTACGAGATCGAGGGGGGTGACGGCAGTGTGTGTAAGGCCCTATCAAGAGGTTAGCTATGTGTGCTAGTATCTACAGTCCCCCTATCCGAGTGATACTCGTAGTAAATCACCTAGAGAGAATACTCACACAAGCAAATAATCCTCCCACCAAAGAAGCAGCATAGAATTTCGCACTATACAGTTCAATATGCCCCGCCTTCTTCTGTGCGGCCTTTGATGCCTTCTCGAACTCTGCCTGTGCTTCTGCAGATAGCTGGTGGGCCTTATCCTTTGCATCCTCGGTAATAGAGGCATACGGATACATCCGCGAAGCAGAGAACGCCGGTGATTTCTGTTTCTGCTGCTCTCTCGGCTGTGACACCGGAGATGCGAACACGCCAGAAAGCGTGTGGGGTGCTGGTAGATTCAGTCCTGGCATTTTAGGTGTTCTCTTGTATTTGTCTTCTATCAATTAACCCCCCGGAAAAGAAGACGAGAGAGTGGAGATGAAACGGTAAGGAAAAGTAGGGATGAGGTATTCAGTGAGACAAGAAGATGGGGGTGGGACTTGTTTATTACTACCTCCGTCATGTGGCTTATTAAGACCAGGGCCAGAGAGTAAAGCTCGGCTTCAAGGTTAGGGTTAATCAATGAACAATATTGGAGACCTGGCTCTGAACAAGCAGTATGCAGCAAACCCACAAAAGACCTTTCAACCGCCCAGCTTCATCCTATTCTGTCCGGAATTAACACGGAGATAGTAATCTTTCCTTATCGCGGGGCTCAAACAGGCATCCGGATGAGACGGATGTGACGTCACGACGGAGCTATAGCCATTTTTTTTTTGTAGTGGGGGCCTTATGCCTTATGTTCCCGAGATACAGGTACCTATCTCTACTTTTTACCATGAGCGAATTCCTTACAAGGTCGGGAAGATCAGGTTTCTAGACCCCCCGGGTTAGATTGTTCCCATAGCCTAGGAATGATCTCAATGCGCCAAGGAATCGGTTACTCGCTGGACAGGGCATCGGTCTCGTGCATACGGTCGACGTCAATTCATCGCTGGAATTCGGGAATCTTGTACGTTGCGCGAGGGGAATATATATCTACATGCTGGAAGCCTACGACAGGAGGTTAAGATCATGGTTTATCACTCGAGATATAGTTTCTCATCCGATATTTCATTAATAGCTAGTGTATGAGATGAGACGACTTGCTATTTGAAGGGCTACCATAATATATACTACTCACGGTAGTGGTGGTATAATTACCTTTCCGAGCCTTTTCGGACTATTCGGTGATCATTAGGTAGTTCAGTGCATATGTTGGAGTCTGTCAGCATTGCTGAAAGGACCTTGGTAGCTACGCTTATATTTAGGGTGAAACTAACTACCCGAACCCGGCCCAACCTGAACGAAATACCACAATGAAATAAGGAATGTTGTCCAGGAACTCAGGGGCTCAAGAACTCCTTGGTAGAGATTTGTTTATAAGCCTTAGAACAAATTTCTACCCTACTCTACCAGAAATGCCTTGATGTTGAACTAGAGATATAGGAAAGTATGAATTTTGACTGTTAAACTCAATCCGGGTAATTAACTCCGCCGCAAGTAAGAGACTCCCCCTTATAAGGTACCTTTAGATATCACCAAGGCCTCCGAGATATTCCAAACATTCACCACACTAGACTCTAGCCTCCCCAAGTACCCCTAACCACAAGATCAAGATTACCTATTTACCACACTAGACCAACACTACCCAAGAATGAAATTAGCGTATCAGCAATCAAGGTACAAAAAACCCGATTCATAACATATCACTCGAAACTCCCATCTATATTGTCTCAAACTACCAACCCAGACCGAAACCCCGGTTCTCACAACCACAAAGACCACATAAAATCCCAAGGTCTTTCTCCAAGAAAGTTAAGTATCTAAACCCTAAGATTAAACCTACAGTTCATATACAAAGGGCGGCCGTGAATACAATAATTCCTTATAGGCTTAATCCTACCATGACCCAAGCTACGCAGAAACCGCTAGAATTCCCCAGCCTGTCATTTAGGTCTGTTTTTTTACTGGTCGAGGCTTATGGTTCGTATGCCAGAGTACTTTTAAGCTGATGTATATATATATATATGCAGTTACGAGTCTATAGGAACGCCGTTGTGTACATGCAAGTTCTACGTCTAATTAGTAGAGGTATAGAGATAACCGTACTAATGGTACTTTACATACCTATACGTAACACAGAATGTTTTGCTTTGGTGTCATCATCGTGACAACCCCTCTCTGCGAGTCTCAGATAAGGAACGGGCCGTATGAAACTTGATATGTAAAAAGCTATAAGCATTATACAGGAAAATATACTGGTAAATGTAGAATAATACCTCGTAGAAAATGTAAACTCCCCCTCAAAAAAAAATAGCTATATAAAACAGGATAATCCTTAACAAGGCTGAAATTTAAGATGGCCACACCAGAGGGGAAAAAAAAAAGAGGGGAAGCGGGCTGGTATTTACAAAAAACATTCATCGTTAAAATAAAGAAAATTGAGGAGCAAAATGTCGTGAATAAAAAACAAGAAAAATAAGTAGTACCTCCTTCCAACCGGTCATATATAATGCAAGTGTCTTGATCATCAATACCATTTTATCATGCCAGACTAAAACCAAAAAAAAAAAAGTTCACCGAGAAAACTCCACACTTTGCCTGCAAAGCCCTCAAAACCTCCAGTCATAAGCCTCAAGAACATTTAATCCCCATAATACTGCCGGATCATAACCCGATCCTGCCTCCTGGCCATTGCCGCCCGGCCCGGCCCTAGCGAAATCTTCAAAACCAACTGGCGAACTGTCGTTACTGCTGGGGTCGGGCTCTGAAGCCAAAGAACAACTCTCGGCGTGATCCGGATGGGCTTTGCTGTCTTGTTGGCCGTGCTGTAAAGCAGCAAAGTTCTGATTCAAGTTGGACATGTCGCTTGAGTGCTGAGGCTCAGCCTGGTGGAGAAAAGGAGAAGAAATTCCATGCCTCCTTTGGGTCTCGTTCACAGTCGACTGGTCCATAACATGATCTCTCCGCAGCTGTTCTTGGCCGTTTTGTTGGTTGTGTTGTTGGAAAGCGGGGTCCGTATTCGAGTTGACGTCTTCCATGTGTTGGGGGTGGACTAAAGGAGGGGCAGTTGAGTGTCTCCTTCGAGCCCCATCACCGGTCGGCTTCCCCATTAATTTCTCCCCTCGTACTTGTCTTTTATCGTCTTGATCATGATGTAGACTGGCGAGCTTCTGATCTGGGTTAAAGGTAACCGAGTTCTGGGCCTCGGGGTGGTGTCTTGAAGGGGAGGGAACCCCTTGCCTTTCCCGAATGGCATTTTCGGTCGGTTTCCTCGCCGATTTCTCTGCCCATGTCTGTTCTTTGCCGGGGCGGGGGTTTTTCTTTCCTGAGTTCGGCTGGCGAGGGGAACTGCGCTCGAAACCTGTGTCTTGAGGGTGTTTCCGAGTGTGATAAGTAGGGTCGCTTGTAGGGGCTTCTGGAGGGTTGGTTTGGTTGTGTGCAAAATTGACACCCCCGTCACCAACGCCCGTAGATAAGGAATACTCAAACTTCAACCTCCGGAGGGTCTGGTATTCGTGAAATAGCTCCTGCACCAATCTCGGTACCTGGCTTTGAAAGTACGCCACAAATCCGCCCAACTCTTCGTTTAATCGCTCTTCAAAGACATCCCCGCCATAGGTCCCAACTGGTGGGGATTCAAGCTTTATGGCAGGCGGGGTTGTCGAGGGCTCGATATGACTCTGCCAAACTAATCGAACTCAGTCTAAATTACTGAGAAGTTTATTTCATAAAGTGGACTTACAAGGAGTTGGTATCTCGCTCTCGATACAGTCTGGAAACAATATCTGGTATATCCGTTCCCAGCTCAAAGACCTCCGCTCGAGAGCCTTTGCTTTCGCGAGGATGTCGCTCTCAATGGGAGCAAGGATCTTCGCCTTCTGACATTCTCCATCTCGTAAATGAATATGTATCTGTCCATTATCGCCGGCTCGATATACGTTGCATCTAGGGCACTGAATAGGCTTCAGATGAGACCTCTTGATATGTTCCCTTCAGCTCGAGTCAGCATCATGTAGATTGACAACTTTTGAGATGTGTAACATACTTGACTCTGTGAATATCCTTCTTGTTCCACTCGGCACAACCTTTGTTTTCCCCGGGATCGTTCTTGAAGTACGGGCAGGCATATGAGGGATCCTGTGATGAGTCGGGAGTCGTAATTTGGCCTCCCTTCCTCCGCTTCCGCCGATGCTCAGACATCTCATCCGAACCACCATTTCGTGGTCGGGTTGCCGATAGACCCTGGTGCCTGGAGCCTCGCGATGAGATACTCACTTTCCGTTTGCCATCTCCACCAATTGCACAATTATATGCTGGAGTGGCGCCGGCACCAACATCAGGTGAGAAAGCAAAGTTTGGCGAGTCATTTTCATAGCTTTCATCTGAATCTGAATTCATCTCTTCGTCTGCGCTTCTCTCTCAGATGCTTGCATCGAAGAGCAACGCCTATTTACTTAGAACTTAAGCGGTCCTTGGGGAGCCGCAGCATACACGCCACCGTGCTGACATTACCATGGCGGACGACGATGAAGCGTACATGCCACCATCCCATTCCGAACCGTATTGGTAGGTGGAAAATCGATCTTGCGAGCTGAGGAGGGACGGACTTATGAATGCGTTGGCAACAACACATGCCTACGTGTCCGACTTACCCAGGTGCGTGCCACAGTTTGCAGCGCTGTCCGATGTCTTGGGTCAGGTTCACGTCCTGCACCGGCCATCTTGGAGCATCTACCAATTTCCATGTACATGTACTCTAGTCCACTTTCACCACTTTCACCCTCCCCCGAGTGATGTCTAGTGAAAAGCGAGGGGGATGTATGTAGTATTCCAGAGAAGTCACTGCTGCCATTCTTGCGACAGTGAGGTCAAATCGGATTTCATCATCTTCGCACTTCGCACAACCCGCCTGCGACCGCGTACGCAGACAGCCCCGCACCTCCGAAATTATCGGTCGTTTTCGAAACCCGTACTTCTTGACAGAGCCCCTCGTTTCATTGTGAATACTTTTTATGTTGAGTTGCAGTACTGTATTGTTTAGGGGCTGGCTCGCTCTAGGGGCGTCCAGAAGACCGCAGTGCATGCACATACCTGCCCCACACACCATCTCTTTGTTGGCCAACAGTCAATTACTGCGTCCCCCGCCCCTGCCTCACAAAGAGTCAAGGACCGTTAGCTGTATGCCTGAGCAAGGTCTGTCAGAGGAGCGAGGCCGAGGGATCTGCGTAATAGCCCACTGAGGTAAGCCAAGAAACGCCCATATTACGGGATAATAAACACCCATATCTGAAATTTGCAAAAGCCTATACCCTCCATTAAGTCATTGAAAGTCCGTTCTCAGCTCTACTTTCAGCGCCACGACGGGAATTTATCTTTATTCTTAATTTTACATTGTGGCTGCTCCCATAAGCGTCCCCAGAGTGCACCATTGATATTACAGACCATAGGAAACGCTCACCTGAGTGAAGAGTGTCTATACTACCCCTGCTGAAAATTTTTTCTTCACAGTGGTCGTACAAGATGAATCATAGATGCCAAGCCCCTCACTCTTGTTTCAGTCATGAAATATCACTCGTAGAAACATTGGGTGATATTTCATGAACTATTGTAAGATCGGTTCCTGAAAGTATGGGGTTCATTGGAATTGGAAAGTATCATCGGATCATAGATATGGGTCACTATATAACCCAATGGTACACAATAGTATTGGTCAAAAGCCCCATAGCACCATAGCCCCATCTGCCGATCATGACGTCTACTCTCAACGCCCCTATAAAGTCCCCCCTTCCCCATACGAGTATCATGAACCCCCAAGCCAACTCAATCAACCAACAAATGCTTCGATAAGTACCCCTCAGAAGATACAATAGATTATACTACACCGGTTCTATATATAACGTATGGTCCTAGAAGATAATAGTATACCACTCAACTTCACCAGCGACCCTTATTGAGTAGTGGAATTCATTTCTCCCATCCTCCTTGTTCTAATTCTAGGAAGAGATAACAGAGCTGGGCTTCCAATACTTAGTTCCGCTTAGTTAAGCCCAACAGACCCGATACTGTCGAAAGCTCTACAACCATAAGAGAAATTATATGAGCTTAAAATTATCCACTTATAATAGACGATAACCAGTACGTCTACGAGCTACGCTACCACAATTATATCAAATACCAAGTACAAGCTATACGGCAGGGAGAGACTGTGAAGTTCCTGTATCCCGGGAACCGAGAGGGTTATGGACAGGCACCAAAGACACATAGTGACGATGAATAGGGCACTATACCTGAGACAACGCCTGTCGAAGCTGCCGAGGCTAACCGATACCAGAACCCCTCTATTACAGGAATCTCGTTTTAAGGGCTAAGGTCACGTGGATATCTCAGCAGCCCTTCACCACACTTGCTAGGATATTCTATCCTCCTCAATGGTTTGGAATCCGCAGAGTTAAGAGATAATCTAGTAGTCAAGACTATGTCGAGGGTAGCTAACTGACGGTTCTAAATTCTAATGACAAGAAACAAAAATAGAACCCCGGTGTCAGGTCTAAAGGGACTGAGCAACTATCTATCTGAATATTCCTACAAAAATAGTGAACTGACTCGGCTACGGGAAGGATGTTTCAGTATACATTCTTCTTACTAAATAGCCCATATTTTGAGGTATACACATAATCCCGTTTGATCTAGACCTTTGGGGAGTCAGAGTTAATTTATGTTCTACTACTAGCTTCAAATATATACAAGCTAGTTAAAATCACTTTTTTAAGCTTATACCAGGCCCAGTAACACTATAGCGGTAGTCCCAAAATACTTACATCACAGAAGATTAGTCAACGTCATCCAAGACACTGAGAGTACTATACTACAATAACAGCCTTCACTTAGAATAGTGCTCGAAGATTCCCAAGGCACTCACGATAGTTGATCGATCGATTTATTATTGATATATAGCCCATAGTAGTTATATACTGCTTTAGAGGGATTTTTACAATATATCACGCCCCCGCCGAGGAAGCCATTAATTATTCCAGTCGTTCCCCTTTCCGCATCCATAACTAGGTGCCAAATGTGTTTAAAAATGTACAAGCTCCGTATAACCGCTCTAGTGAGAGAGAGATGAACGGGTTTAAAAGATGTCAACACCTTAGAGGTCGTGTGTATGGATGCTCGCACATGAAAGATGAATAGTTAGCTAAACCACTGCGGAAAAAGAGGATCTTCTCTACATATTTTCAACCCCCCTTTCAACTACACAACACTGTGAGACCACCGTGAGTAGAGTCAAGTCTAGTACTAGGACATAATTTCTTTAGCGGAAGGGTTTATACTACGTCACTGAGAAGTCTATGTAGATCTTTGAGGTATGCATGACCCGGGGGGTTGACTAGAAGTTTGTGTCTGCTGCTCCTAACCTATTGAGTGTGATAAGGCAGTGCCATTAAATCTTTGTGACCTGCCATAGGCTACTTTAGCGATTAGTAGCCATGATCCTACGATCCTATTGGTGCTCTTACCGACAACCCAAGCAATAAAATCTCATGGCATATGCCCAAAGAGGCAGTGTGTGTGTTATCCTACCGTAAACACCTCCAGAGAACCGACTAGCCAAAACCGGTTACCACTTTAACCATGTAAGCTCTTATTGGCCGACTGAACGTCACTCAACTACCCTATCAGCAGTTCAAGTCCTCCAGACGAAACGAAACATTTGATTACCCGCTGCCAAAAAATGAAACAGATCTGTTGCTAGGAAGAAATAAGCTCACCAATAGTTTCTTAAACCGGCGAGATGTGGAACAATCAGAGATTGGAGAACGCTTTGAGAAGTTCTATAGGCGTAGGCCAGACAGACTCTATTATAGGCCCCCACACTATAAATGAGCTCACCATTATACCATGCCGAATGATATTATATAGATATTCACCACACGTTCCAGAAAATACAGCAGAGGCCCATCCAATAGAGAAAGAAACAGAAGCACTGAACAAGACGGTAGAACCAGTTAGCCACTTAAGTCTAACATTGACCCCAACAGCAGCTAAAGTCTATCACCCCACACAGAAAAAAGAATCTACACAAAAAAGAACCATTATGGCCCATCGATCATCAAAACACAAAAGACTTAGATAACAAACACTACACAAAACCCAGGCGTACAAACAGGTTTAAAGGTTACTTAATTCGTGTTACATTCAATGCCCCCTAGCCAGCGGCTATAGGGCAGCGAGTAGTCTCGTGCCCAGCCTCCACACGCAGCTTGCTGCATCGCCAGATGAATATGAACAAAGCTAAATACCAAGTAGTATCAACGTCCAAAAGTGCCCCACCCGAACTATACTCTATAAACAGGCAAAGTAAAGAGAAACAATAGCATAACCAAAACACACAACTCAAGAACAACCCACTATATCATTTCATACACCCTCCCCCTTCCAAGTACAGGACTCGACGCGGAGATAGAGCTCGCATCCCCTTTTTAAGCGCGGATGATGAGTATATGAACTTACTTCTCCAGGTTATTCAAAACCCCCAAATACCTGGGAAAAAAAACACCCTACTTCCCAAACAGGTATATATACAGATCAACGAACCGACCAACCAAACCCCTCCTCGGAAACCCCTCACCAATCAACAGGACCCGGAGAAAGCTCCACGGAACAAAAACAAGTATATAGAGCTATTAAACGCTCCACCTCCCCTCTAAAAAAAACCAAACATCTCACATAGTGATATTCCATACGTACCGTACCACACAAACTTTCCGCCCCCCCCCCCAGTAACTGACTTACAGGTAGATGACTAAACATTTCAACCTACCTTCCTACCTTCCTTTACAAAATAACAAACAGACCCCAACACACGTTCTTCGCAACCATTAGCCAAATCCATACCTTCCCGGCAGATACCTATTCTGATCAAAATAACATCTGGAAGGTCCAAAACCAGAATAAGGAGCTAATAGGAACATCAAAAAGACAACGCTTACAACCCTCTTACAAAGCTGTGGAACAATCTTAAAACAAGGACCATATTAATCGCCACGTAATCAAAATAACAGACTACATTCTTGACTAAAATAAAACTTACCTGACAACGGGTACGGGTCAAATACCGAGCTTAAATTGCTTTCTCTATAACCCTTGACCCTGACCCCTCGCGATAACATGGATTAGCCTTGCTGACATTATATAACAGGTGATATTTAAAAATTAATAAGCATTCGGCTACGAAAAAAAACGGTCCTACATGGGTTCAGAGGAAAACATCACGTCGAGAATAAAACTTGCTCATGTTTTGCTGTATTACAGAACAGATCCCGGACCAAGATAGGGCCTTTTGTTCGTTCAACTTCATCTCTACTATAAATGACAAAAAGATAGCAAAATTACAAACAAAAACGATAGTAGAAAACCTAACCACCATGCCGACCTCGCTTTGACCGAACCATAAACAATGCAAGAAGAGAAATTTAAGATATTATGTAAAAGGTAAAGAAAAAACCACCTCAACCAACTTTAATACATATATTTCCCTTAGGACAAAGGAAACATGGGGACCATAGACTGGCGTAAGTTCACAAGAGTTATGACCTTGGATTTGATGAATCTAACAATAAATTTGAGCTAAAAAGTAGAAAATTCATTCCAAAAGAGATTAACCAAGGAAAAGCTATTACACCATTTAGGCAGCAAACAACTGAGCACAACCAAAATGTTGCTCAACGTTGTACGCGCCGGTAGGCTTCCAGTAATCATCAGTGTAGGTGAAGTAAGCAACAACTCCGGGAGCAGCAGAAGCAATAGCCGCAATAGCAGTCTTCTGTTGTTCGACACCCGGTACAGCCAAACCATTAGCATCACCGGCCGAGGGCCAACCAGCCTCAAGAACCCAAGCCTTCTTTCCACTGCAAACAGCTGCACTTATAGTTAGTAAAAAGAACCGATATTAAGAAACGATATAAGAGACTTACCCTCAGTGAGCGCGATCTGGCTAGTCATGAAGGTACCAGCTTGATCAGCAGTAGTACCAGCGTTGAAGAAGGGGTGAATATTGACACCGATGACATCCATGGCGGAGCAAAGAGTAGGACCATTGGCCTGGAGGATGTTCAAGGTCTCAGTAGTAGTAACGGGACCAGTGTAACCAGCACCCTTGAACTGAGAAGAGACTGAGACCATATAGGCGGCCAATTCAGCTGCACTACAGTATCCGTTGAAGATAGACTCGTTTCCGACAACGACCAAGACAACCAATTCCCACTTGGCCCACTTGAGGATGTCGGAGACCTGTGAGTCACCAGTGGAAGTACCACCAGACTTGAGGAAGATACCAAGGATCAATCCAAGACCGTGCTTCTCAACAGCGCCACCAACGTTCTCAAGACCAGAGCAGTCGGTAGAGTAGATTCTGACATTCTGGAATCCCCTGGAGGCAATATCGGCAATGTCGGCCTCAACCTCAGAAGCTGTCTTGCACCCACTGTCGTTGCTGTATGGGGAGTAGGTAATGGCCCAAAGACTGCCAGTAGAAATGATACCGGCGCTGGAAGACTGAGCAGGAGCGGAAGAAGAGGTTGAAGACGAAGAGATGACAGTTGCGGCGACAGAAGAGCTAGGGACCTCAGTGGTAGCGGCCTCAGTGGTAGAGGGAGCAGCAGAAGTAACCTCAGTAGTGGCATCAGCAGTGGTGGCTGGAGCAGTAGAAGTAGAGACAACGGCAGCCTCGGTGGTTGTAACGGCGGCAGCAGTGGTGGTAGGCTCAGAGGTAGGGTCGGCAGTGAAGAACGGGCAAGTTACGACCTGGGATGTAACAGTGATTGTGGTGACAACCTCAGGCTGAACGTAGGTTCCAGGAGGATAAGCAGTTGGGACTGGGTACTCTACAGGCACAGTAGCGGAACCAGTGATGGTTGATGTAGTGGCACCAATGACATATGTACCAGGGGTTGGGCAAATGTAAGTTGTGGTGTAGATCTTGCTGGTGGTAACGCCATCCTCGACCGCAACAGTGGCAAGCGGGCAGACAACGGTAGTGGATGTCTCAACAATGGTAGTAACACCACCATATGTCTGAGTTCCAGGGGCGAGCGAAGTTGTCTCAGGAGCACAAACATACTCGGTGCTGGTCAAAGTGATTGTGGTTGCTGGGATGGTGTATGTACCAGGAGTATCAATGGTTGTCACCTGTGGGGTAGGGACTGGTGCAGCTGGTGAAGTTGCAGGGGCTGATTCAGGCACTGAAGACACAGATGGCGTGGCCAACAACGCAGATGAGTGAGAAGTAACAGTCACTTTAGCTGTGGAGGTGAAGGTCGATGTCAATGTGCTTGAAACCGTAGTGGTGACTTCCTCACTGGGTGTGGGCTCCTCAGTCTCAGGGATATCAGTCTCAGGGACATCAGTCTCAGGGACACCAGATTCGGAGACATCTGGAATAATAACTGAGGTAACTGGAGTAGAGTAAGCTGTTGTAGGGACACCCTCAGCAGGGATTCCTGTAGGAGGAAATGACTCTGTAGCATCAACGATTGGTACAATTGTCTTGACTGCCTGAACTGTTGTAGTGGCATCGACATCGACAGGATCGGCATCAGTAGGAGGGATGGCAGGAGCTGTAGTGATGATGTTAGAGATACCCTTTGATAAAGATGTAGATGAAACAGATCATGAAGATCATGATCTCAGAGACACTTACGAGTATAATCCACCAGGTAGGATGTAACGTAGGTCGAGCAAGCACACTCGTCAGCGGTAGGGGTCTCCACGCGAGGCGCCAGCTCCGCATGGGCGTGGGCGTGGCGGCGGTGGGCGTGTCCTCGTGCTGAGGCACTGCTAAGCAGAGTTGTTGCCGCAAGGGCAATCAGACTGTATCTCATGATGACTTTTTTATAGTATAACAACCGGGAAAAAAGAAGCGTAATTCTTCAACCGTCGATCAACAACAAAAGTCTAGCTCGGGAATTGAATACTGTAGTTGGAGAGGCGCAAAGAAAAGAATGCCCGCTGAATGAGTGAAGCGGTTTTTTTTTTTTTTGGTGACGTGAAAAAAGGATGGAATACGCAAAGTTGCCTGGAACAAAGGTCGCCTTGTGCGTGGTGGAGGAAGGAGGAGGGAAGGGGGGGGAATGGGAGGTCAACAGGCTGCATAATAAGGAAAAGTGCCCCCGGTCCCAAGCCAATTGCACCCCCCCAGAAAAGGCAGAAAAGGGGCTTCATCTGAAGTTGGGTAACTGACGCCCAGGGTCTCATGGGTAATCTAATGAACCCAGAGACTTCCCTTATTGACGCTCGTCTCACCCCCCCCCCAAATAGAAAAGTCGATCATTTCACAAGACGGGACAGGGCAATTGCCCGCCCAGAGTTCTTACAGAGGCGGTGAATAGGCAAGCGGGCAACACCGCTGAGAGCTGGGGAGGGAGACTGGGGAGAGGGGAGAGCAACGCTGCGACCAGGGGCAAAGGAAATGAGCCCAGCAACGTTGTCAAACAAGGGTGGTGGCCCTCCAATGGGGAGATGAGCTGCCGATTCCGCTGGCGCTGTGGTGCTAACCCTTGCCCCTCCTGCAAGGTACCACCGCACGAGACAGCCACCACCACCGCCCTATCAGATCCTAGACCCCGCGCCAGGACCCTTTGAAAGTCACCGTTCTCGAGGTCCAGGAGCAACAAGTACCAGACTCCAGAAAGGCTATTCTAGAATGAAGCGGCCTCGGTAGGCATTGTGACCGCGGTGTTTCTACTGGACATAATGGCCGTGCAGGCCCGTTTACGGAGATTTGCTTTTTGGGGGGTGTAAACAGCATCTCCGAAGAGACTTCGGAAATGTCTATATGTATTTTTTGTCCCATCCCAATGGTACATGTATTTTTAATTCCCAAAAATAAATTTGATCTGTTCGAGGGATCCCACAATCCCCTCGTCTCATTTACACCAAAGTTTTAAAAGTATGCGTGCGATTGCTTCATAGCCTTGGCATATTATCCTCTCTGCTAGGTAACGCCAGGACCGGTACGACACCAAGGCTCTCGTTAAAATTCCCGTGTGTTTCAACAACGCTCCGCCCCCCGTAACCCCCAGAGTGCGGGGACCTCCCCTCAACACGGCAGGTATAATACAAAATGTACCCCCCGCCGGCCCCCTCGCCAATATTCTTTGCCCAGAGTAATAATCTTAAGATGCCGTAATACACTCAGCTCTCTTTCAATAGAGAGAATCCCGCCAACAACCGAGTCTTACCTCTCTCTCTCTCGTTCTCGTACCTTGTGCATATACTTGACTAAACCTAATACCCCAAGTCTGGCGCTCAGATACCCGTACATGTTACAGGCATGCATACTCCCAAACCGGGTGTCGAAGGGAAAGAAAGCACACACACACACACACCCCTAGCAGCGGACATGCATGCGAATGACAGACCGTGAAATACTCGTGCATTTCCGGTCCATGGAACTCTGCAGAACCCTCTCTTCGAAAGCACTAACTCACCAAACCAACGGTGTGGTTAGCGATGCGGGATCTGAACCCAGATTCACATCTACCGGCGCCGAGATATGTGTGTGTGGTACCTGAGACTTCTCCCAAAAAGGGATGCGTGTGTGTGTGTGTGAAAATCTCCTCTTGGCAATGAGGCTCGGCGGTACATTCCATACGCGAGTTTTTTCCTTCCCTTTCTTTGTTCTTGTGGGTGTTCTGATCGTCATCCGACATTTGGTTGCGAAAGAGTTCCGAGATTCCGTTTGTGCCGGGGGGGGGGGGGACGTAGAGTACATGTCTACGGATACCTATGCGGGGGTCTCTTTTTTTTCGTGCCGGTTATCAACCACAACCTGTGCGTATGTATGCAAAAATATAATTGTCCGCAAACAAGGCCGCAAAAGGTCAATGCCGTGGTCTCCGCATATGTCATAATATTACCGACCCTTTGACATCTCATGTACTCGTCTCGTCTCGCCTTTGCATGCATAGGTTAGATGGTTACTATTCATTCTCTGTATCGTGTATGATACTACAGATGTCTAACTTATCCTGGTTCTTTCTGTATATTAGGACCGCATAGATAGCGTCTGTAGTGGAGTTCTTCATGTCCGCTCACTCGATATTTTAACTTTTTATTTATTTATTTATTTTCCTCAAAAAAAGGAGTTCTTATGAATAGTAAGCGAGTAATTCTACTGTAATAGGAGTATCTCGGGTTCTAGAGCCGGGAAGTTAGTTGCGCTGGCGAGATTGTTCGGATGCATCTATCCGTGAGTTATCGCCTCACTGCAGCTGGTGGAACAACCCTGGGGATTTTTTATTTTTTGCTTGTTTATCTTCGTTTTTGGCCTCTAGCTGTAATTGTTCTAAGTAGCTTTTACAAACAAGGATAGATAGCTCCCATCCCAATAAAAGAAGAAATAGCGAGGTCTGAGATTAGGGTAATGACTAATCTGTTTCAAAAGTTAGGAAGTCCTGGGGAGCTAGGTTCTAGGGTAAACGTAAATAACATTGTGTAAAGAGGAATATAAAGAATCTATCTTTGTAAGGGGATTGAGGTCTATATCACCGCCTCCCTCTCAGCTCTTTTAAGGATTATATTACCCAGCTTATCCCCCACCAACAAACCAAAGATGCAATTCCCAAAGAGAAAAGCATACCATCAGTAAACATCCACAGTCCTGACCGGCTCCTCAACTAACAAAAACAATGACTTAAAATACACAAACCTCCAACACCAAGTACATTTCCGCCCTTCACAAGCCGAACTATAGCCCACAGGACAGCCCACCTCATCGGGCAAGGGACTACCATGACAGAAGCACTCCCAATCAGCATACGGCATCCCAGTAACCCTGCACCCAAACATCCACCCATCACGACACCCACTTGCCGTCTCATAGAAGCATACACACTTTGATCTGTCGCCGTTGCAGTACTTGCTCATCATTCCGGGACAGGTTTCGTGGGCGGGGATTTGCTTGTTGCATTCGCATTTTGCTGGCTTGTTGGGTTGCGGGTAGCAGAAGAGGTTGAACGTGGGTTGGCAGTGCGTGTGGATGAGTGGGGATTGGGTGTCTTTGATGAGCGTGGGGTCTTTGTAGGTGGGTTAGTGGGGGGGGAGTGAGGGTTAGATTAGGGAGGGTTGGGAAAACGTACGGTGGATGGAGGCTCTGGTGTCGAAAAAGAAAGTAGAGGTAAAAAGTAAAGTAAGGCCATACATGGTAGTAGACCCGAATAGCGGTCGGATGTGGAGTGGGGTAGCAAGAGGTTGGTTTTATTATTATAGTCTGATACTGGAGGGTTTTTGGATGAAAAATAGACCCCGAATAAAGTATTTATATGGGAAGAAATCTTCTCTGTACATAGCTAGGGCTACAAATAAGCATATGCTCAGGAAGAACTCTAAATGACTACATCGAATGTAGATCCGGGAGAATATATTGAGGAGTAGCATTAATCTCTTCCCTCCTTACTGATAGATCTTCCCGTCAGGTCTGTAGCCGTGTTTCTACAAACCCTAGATATCATTACAGTAATAGGCTTCAAAGGTGGGGGGGAGGGGGGAAGGTCAATGCTCCTGAATATTTCTCACCCTTAGGCCAAGAAAGAGAATCTTAATGAGATACTTCCAAGCCCATAGAAAAGACCTAGACTCTTGCGTGATTGTACAACAATGTCGCAGAGGAAATGAGCAAAAAAGAAAGTGTAAGTGCGGAACTTTATTCAGAGGGTTAGTCACTATCTTACCTGAATCACGATAACAAGGGTTCATCCTATCGATTCATCATTGTTACATGTCTCGGAATTAGCCTTTCTTCCCAAGTAACTGGCGCTTATTATTCTGTGTTGGATTTCCTCGTACGACATTTGCACGCAATTGAAGTGAAGATGGCTCGTACAGGTCTCACACATAATTTCTGTGTCTGCGTGTGTGTAGCGATCCTATAGGGTATTTTCACATCACATGATAAACATCCAATCGCCGTCTGAAGGACTGACGTTGAGAGGCTTTAAACGTGCTAGACCGAGCGGCGATTTGGACGTTTCTGGTATATACTCCACTCGGGGGGTCTATGTTGAGACACAGAATGGTTATCAGAGAACATGCGGGGTGCCTTTTGAATGTAGGTATCCGGGAGTGCTTAATACACAGCTGATATTTTACGAGTGTTATAACAGGTGAGAAGTCTACCATCTTGGAGGAGGTGTTTGAGGTGAGGAAAATGAGTCATGAATGGTCACCCACTGGGGATTGTCGGGCCGGATGCTCGACGTCTCGCTAAGCTTTTACAGTATTCTTCCGAGAGAGTACACTATGCAGACATATATACCAACAATAACCCTCTATCTAGAAAAGAAAGTATTAGATATAGTATAGACTTACCTGGCATCAATACTGTCCGGTAAAAAAAAAAAAATTAATATCTCAACCAGGGTGCTGGGACTCTCTTGATTTGTGATCAGCCTGTAGGTGCTTAAACTGTAAAGCAACAACCTTGCGGCCTGCCGGGGTGCAGAGTTTTTACTATTCTAGATAGCAATGATAAAGCACAGGGTATAGAAGGAGGCAGTGGAGGAGGAGGGGGGGAAATAGGTCATAAATCTTATTAAAAACTCCACGCCGCTGTTTTCTCAACTCTTGACCTCGACTTCTCTTCAGCCAGGTCATGTAACGTCACTCGCCAACTTAATTCATTGCCGGCCTCGGCTTCACGTTTCAGTGCTCGTAGTACCTCAGCATATACATTTATTCCATGTCTTGGCCGGCAACTCTTATCTCGGTAAATCACAATATTCCGCCAACGTGTACCAGAACTCGGGCGAATCGGATTGTATGGAACCCGGGGACATCAATTGGCATGTGAGTGACTTCACGTCACGCCATTCTACGGACTACAGACTTCTAGCAACCATCGTTGTAATCTTTCCCCCGAACAACTACACGACACCGTCATCACAATTCTGGATAGGTCAGAGTAGTTGATCAACAGGTTTCTCCAAATTATCATCTATTTCTCGGAGTTCGGATTCACTTCATTCCGACGGATCCGGCCTGCCTATACATATACCGTCCTGCAGTGGTTACGCCACACAGCCCCACAACCCCGCATTAAGTACAGCTGTCGGGTGATATATGACTTGTACGATATATATAAGCTTCACAGAAACCGTATTTATCATATCGTAACGCCCATCAATTCCTGCCTTCATTTTCCCAACTATCCAGAACAGAGCCACCTCGACGCGGGCAGCACGCAATAACCATGATCTGTATCTTGCCATCACCATTCCCAACGCCATAATGCAACAAAAGAAAAAAGAAGAAAACTACTACAAAAACTACAATAAAGAAATAGGAGTATGAAGGGCCACAAGGAAATAAAGGAGAAAAACAAGATTTACAAGTCCGGAAGAGGCAGCAGACGAACGATACCAACCAGCGCACAGGTTTTTCTAAATAAAAAATAAAATAGCAGCAAACAATTCGGCGGGCATACTCAACCCTAAAACCGAAAAAGTTTGAGAATGCTGAGAATACCGACATAAAAGGATATGAGAACAGGAAGGGGAAGCCCCCATCACTGGATTACTCAGTTGCATTCCGCCCCAAAACCCCCTGCCTAAATGGATCCAAAAAAACAGACAAAAAAGAATACCTCCCTATACTTATAAATTATTCATGCCCACCTGCATTCAACGCAATCGATGCTTTCTTTCGTAGCCCAAAGAAGCTCGTTCTGTGTTTGGCTTTCGTCTCTTTTTCCTTTTTCTTGTCCGCCTTTTCCTTCTTATCCCTCTTATCCTCCTTAGTTTCCTTCGGGTCCTCTTTGACGGGGTGCTCCTCTTTCCCATTCCCGTTTTCGAGTTTCTCTTCCTTCTCAAGCTCCTTTACCCTCTCGTTCTCTGGCTCATCTAACTTATTTAGACCACCATTCGTCCCATTCGTCCCATTCGTCCCATTAAATTCCTGGCTCTCATCTGTTGGTGGTAGTCCTGGAGGCAAAAACACTACTGGGGTATTGGGTAGCCCTGGAGTGGGTGGTAGAGGGGGCAAATCTCCACTCTCGTGGGAAAACGAAGCATTCCGTTCCTTATCTTTCTTCCCCTTACCATCACCTCCTAGCCATTTCGGTGGCCCTCGAAGACTTTTACTGGTTTGACGGAATCGGCTCATACCGCCGTGATGACTAGTGTCTCCCTTATCCTTCTTGTCTGCCTTCTCGCGCTCTTTCTCTTCTCGCTTCTCCTTCTCCTTCTCCTTCTTTGATTTGAGCGTGCCAGGGGTCATTGGCTCAAGCTGCTCAATGAGAGATCTCCGATTGTGGTCAGTAGGAGCCTCCGTCTTTGCCGGAGCAGAACTCGAGATATTCAGAGGAGGTAGAGAAGCCTCCTTTGGTTCTGCGCCAAACCCCTTGTTAACGTGTCCGTTCATATAAGCGGCCCCGTTTGGTGATTTATTTCTTGCCGAATCCGTCTTTGCTGCGTCGGCTGCTGCCCGGGCGGCTTCCTCCTCCTGCTGCTCATCCGCCCACATTTCCCTTTGGACAGCCTCCAGAGTTGTCTCTTGGTAAAACAAAACGTACGCACACGCCATCCCTGGACGCTCACCAAAGAAATTTCTCACATAGGCTTTATCTACCGGTTCAACGAGCTCATCGTCAAATAGTAACCAGCCTTTATCCTCGGTCTTGACTATGGCAACGTAATGACCATGATATGGACCACCACCAATATGTACTACCACGGCGTATAGCTCGTACAGCCTATCCGGATCGTCTGCATCGTCTGTTGTGTTGAATAGCCTTAGGTGGTAGGGATACAGCACTCGATAGTGTAGCTTCTCGAACCGGCCTAAATGTTCCATAAACTTGAAACGCTTCAAGTGTAGAGCAAGAACCTTCGGTAGCCGCTTTATTTTCATCCGCTTCTCCGCTTCTTGGAGTCCTCCGCAGGTGTCACAGTGGAATTTATTGCGTTCACACAGCATTTCCGAGGCTGAAAAGTTCCTCAGACATGATGTTACAGAGGAATTCTTCTCCAAATCAATCG
Source organism: Verpa conica (assembly GCA_033030425.1). Taxonomy (NCBI): domain Eukaryota; kingdom Fungi; phylum Ascomycota; class Pezizomycetes; order Pezizales; family Morchellaceae; genus Verpa; species Verpa conica. Next base: position 313,029 of record JAUFSD010000012.1, read on the forward strand.
ACAGGTCGAGAAACTGCTCGTCTCGCCGTGACACGTTCTCACAAGTGAGACACTTGGTTTCGGAACTGAGAAGGCCTTCGAATAGCTCATGGATCCAGCCAGTAGCGGATGCGGAGGTCATAGATGCTGTTGATGCAGCGGAAGAGGAATTTACAGGTGTCAAGGAACCGGAAGACTGGGACTGGGAAGGCATCACTAGATTTCCGCTTCCATTCCTTAGCCCATGCTTCTTTTGATAGTCCTCAACGTTCTCTATAACCTGGTTCAAGACATAGTTTAGGAATTCGTGAGCATCTTGGTGCTGCTGGCCGCTGAACATATCATTCTCCCTCCTCAGGATCTCTAGAAATTTAGTGGGGCTGACGACTCCCGTCCGTGACTCCTGTCCCATAATAGCCTCAAATACATCCTTTAGGCCAGAAAATAAGTTCTCCTCCATGCCGTATGCTGCATTGTTTGCTTGATCAATGTTCAAGACAGGGCCTGTCAATAGTGCTTGCTTCTTTTTTGCCTCAGGCGTGTCCTTGTTGTCCTGTCCCAGGGGGTTATTCATCAAACTAGCTGTTAAGGGCAAAGGTTTCTGTTTCTTTAGGTCCTCTTTTGTTGCAGCGGTAGGCTTTGGTATATTATTTCTGAGAATTCCAGTTGGAGATACTGGAGTTTGTGATGATACTGTAGGCTCGGTGCTTATCCTCGCAAGCTGTCGCGCATTAGGCCCATTGGTCAAGAGCGCTGTGCTGCCATTGGTCTGACCGGGGAGCTGTGCCCTGTGCGGGAAGTTGACGACGTTTTCTCGGAACGGTTTTGAGTAGTAAAGACACTGTAAAATTGAGTTGCAATAGCTGCACCCGGAGAATTAGCTATAAGCACAAACCAAGCTGTAATGCTTATAAAAATCATTTATTGCCCTCCTAGAATGGCCTACCAAGTATTTCCAAACTGCGACCAAAAAAAAAAGCCAAATTAGAGTTTGTTAGCCAAAAAGGCGCATCGGAGGAGTGGGGCATACGCCAACTACATTCTCCATCCCAAAGAACTTGTCGCTACCATCAAGTCTAGGGGGTCCATCTTCTACAAGAGCTTGTAATCCTGTTGGCGGAGGCTCAATCTTCTGCTTCGTAGGTGAATTTAACGCGGGTTGATGCGAGGAGGTCTGTAGGCGCACATGGGGTGGGGGGGTCGTGTCAGCACTTTGCGCGGCACAAACAGAGAGCCTTCTTTCTGTCCTCCCCTCCTCCCATCAGCCCCACAGCCTTCTTTCCAAGCTTCACCAAGCCTTCCTGTTTCCCAGGTTCGGGGTACAGATGTGATTGCTGGAACTGGAGGGGTGCGTGTGAGGTAAGGTAGGGGGGGGGAGAGTAAATGAATTCCGGGGAAGGAATCAAAATCAAATAAGAAGACCAGAAAAAAGAGGACTAACCGCGCGATCCATCCACGATATGTTTCTGAAGGAGCTCAACATTTTTGAGCGGTGATGTCTACCTAAGATGGTAGTGTTTTGTTGGTGTGTGCGTGTGTGGGGGGGGTGAAGGTTGGATGGTGGAGGAACGTTTGTCGTTTACTGTACTCTCTCTCGGGAAGAACTCTTCAATTTTTTTTTCTTTTCCCTAGTAGTGTTGAGGGAAAGGAAATAGGAAAAAAAGAAAAAAGAAAAGAAAGGTCTTGGAATGGGGGAGAGGAGGGAGGGGGGGGGGAAGGAAGGTAGAAGGAAAGAAAAGGAATCCGATGGTGAGAGTGGAAGAATCTCTCTTTTTTTTCACGCTCAGTTGTTCAAGAATGGGTTTCGGGTTTGGTGGAGGGCTTGATGTCTTGCGCAGGTTTCGCGGCAGTAAACTGGGGAAAGGTTTTGGAGTAGGCAGCAGGCAGTAGGGGGGGGGGGGAGACAGAGTGGGAGGGGGAGTGGGGGCGGCAGCGGGCGAGCAGTTAGGAAGGTCGGACAGCCGCAAGTCCGTGGGTAGGTATTGGCAATCTATCTACAGCAGGAGCCACTTTGTCTTGCTTTGGGGCGAGTGACGGATGACAGGTAAACTCTTGTCTGAGAATTCCGAATGGGATGGATGTGCAATGCAGAGGAGGGGGGGAGGGGGATGACGGTGATGCGAGAGAGGGAGAGGTTGAGAGTGGATGGGGGACAGTTGAAGAGGAGGAGGAGGAGGAACTCGGTGGTGGTGACGGGTTCCCTAACGGAAGTACCGAGTGTGTTTTCGCCGGTGATGCACGCCGTGTGTACCGTCAACCAGTCGCGGGCTGCTGCCAGCTGCTGTTTTGCGGGGATAGGGGGTATGTATACTGGCAATTGGTGATGCCGCGCTGGGGATTGTAGCTCAATGGCCTCCGAGTCCTTGCCCGCTACCTTACCCTATTCTATTCTATTCTATTCGCAACACCCTCCACAGCCCACATACCCGGGCAAGGCCACTGCTTGGCTTACATGTAAGCAACTCGTAGATGTGCCTGGCTCTTGTGATATATGACCCTTGATATGGCCCTCTCTCTGCCTCCTACCCTGAGTATCACAATATGCTATGTATACATTCTTACGGTGGGACCCGAAGAACATCAGCCTGGTCTTTAGGAATTCCATAATTAGCACTCCTCTCGTGTGAACCCGTACCAGAGTGGAGAAACGAGCATGACCTTTGTTTCGGGGAGGGTAGTTTTATGGATCTGGGGGGGGGAGGGTGGGAGAGCCCCAGCCGCTCGGAACTCCGCCTCAACCCACAAACCCACAACCCAACCCACACGCCAACGTTGCGTATCTTGTCTCAGGGCTTAGGTTTTTTTTACAAAAAAGAGTTTCCCACAAAGCTAGGCGCACGTTTAGGCTGATCCTGCCCGTTTTCTAACCAACTGGATTTGCGGAGGATAACTCGCGTGGCGTTGACAGGACAAGACTCGACCCTGGTCCTCCAAGGGTATTACACGCACTGCAGCAGGATCTAAAGGGACCCTTTCATTTGCGCGCGCAACCACGAAAAGGTAAAGGAAAAAAGAAAAACATCGCGAGAGAGGCTTTTTGTTTACCCTTTTTTGCCTGTGGATGTATGGGGGGGGAGGGTGTCATCTGTTCTCGGCGTCTAACTTCTGTAGTACTCGCTTGATAAAAAAAACCCTCCACCACCCCCTTCATGAACTCTGTTGTACAAAAAAAAAAAAAGGATTTACCTTACATTTAACGCATTATTAGCCCCCAGAGTTTGTAGATATTAAAACTTTGTTCTCTCGCTCTGTTGATTGTCTCCTGATATATGTGTGTGTGTCAATCAGCCTCAGCAATAAATCATTTTCAAGGATTATCCATACCCTCCCCCATCCGTTTCGTTAATGGTTCTTCAACCTTCTAGCGTCCCCTCAGGGATCCATCTCACATCTACACGTGCCATCGCAGGTATGTGACGTCGTTTACACTTGAATTAGCCGATTACCGGGCGGTGGGGAAGGGGGGGAATATCATCTCACGGATAAGCAAGGTATCTATCGTTAAAATCTGGGGAGGTAAGAAAGGGGGGACGGGTGGGGGAAGAGCGGTTGGTTCGCAGTCATCGCTATTCTCGAAGAAGTCTGAGGCTCAGGTTTGTACCTGTCTCTTATGCTAGGCTACTCCACATATGATTTCAGGTACATCGAAGGAACCTGCATCTTGCAGTAGTAGGGGAGGGGAGGGGGGGGGGGAGGCACACCCGAACGGATCTGGATACCGGCTTTTATAGAGAACACTTTTACATAAACCTCATTTATATCCTTTTTTTTTCCGTCGTAATTCCTCTCAAGGTTTTTTTTTAAACAAACACCAGGGAAAGTCGTATGTGTGTGATTTTGTTTTTTACCCCTGCCAACACCCCATCTATCATCTCCCCACCCTCCTCCCCTCAACAAAAAAAGAAAAGAAAAAAACAATAGACGCCACAACACACACGTCTCCGGGGTAATCACCCCGCAGACCCGAAGCGAAGCGGCGGACCGTGCTTTTTTTTTTTTCGCGGCTGTTGATATGGCTAAAGAAAGAGCTAGCGAGAGGTATTTTGATTTTTCGTATAGGACATACCCGAGGGACTGGAAAACACACAAAATCGAATATAATCTACGGAATTCCGGGTACTTTTATTATGTGATTGGAAAGCAACACTCTGATATTCGTTAATGATAAGTTCCGGTGAGAATGGGGGGGGGGGGGGGGGAGAATGATAGACGATGGATGATCCCAACGATCATCAAGCCACGAGATCTACTATAAACCTACCAAAACAAAACTTACCAGCTTCCGATAAGGTTGTTGTAGAAACATGGGGTTTGAGATCTGTAGAGTTTATTGGTCTCGGCGAAGGTTGTAGTAGTGATTGACCACAGTACTTGCTCACCAACTCTGTTTTCTGTAGTCTTGCACTAGAGGACTGTAACCAACCATTAAGATGAACCGTTAAGGTTGATGACTCCCATAGCCGTGGAGCTAGTAATATATTACCCTTTTTTCTACATTTACCTCTAGGAAAGTATAAGGCGGGTGGTGTTTCCACCCATCAAAGGAAGCTAAGGAAGAGATTAAAAAGTCCCTCGCCTGTTAATATGAACGCCGGAACAAAGCGGGGTAACAGGGTCAAAATCCTGGGGAATCTCTAGAACATCGAGTTATTTTATCGATATACCCTAGTTATTATTTATTTATTTATTTATTAAGCGAAAATTAATTTAATGAAATAAATAAATAAAAAAACGGTGGACGGGTTTGATCGTACATCTCCACATGTATACTATAGCCCCCATCGTAGATATGCGTCTACATAGTTGTGGCACTCGGATTACTATACCGAAGTATTTATTAGTTTTTTTTTCTTATTTGTAATTATTTGCGGGGGGGGGAGGTTTGTTCCTGAATGTATAGTGATTCATCTTTTTTTTTTTCTCGTGGTCACGGATCATCGATGCGCTATAAGGCAGATGCACGAGTAACGTGGAATGAGTCGGAGCATCACGATATCCCCCCATCTTGGTACGTAGCCACAGCGGAATCAGGTTATCCATACTAATCTCCAGAGCGAGAGAGAGAGAAACAGCCATATACCCGCACCAATGTAGCATCACGCGAGAACCAGGGGAGGTGGGCGGTGATCTAGGATATAATACATTACTCTCAGCTCCCTTCATCCTCTCACAATCACGTCAGTTCGTCGTTGCAGCATTTCTACTGGCTAGACACTATCAACACACACCCTCTAATCCTCGCGCATAAAAAAACCCTTTCTGGGGAGTTACCGAGAACGGTAGACAAGGCAAGAACAAGGCATATGGTCCTGGTTATCGGGCTGAACTTTGGTGCAAGAGATGTTAGTGTGACCACAACCCCTAACCCAAGGTAGCTACTCGGGTGTAGTTCGGGTCCTTGTACTCTATAGAAATGTCGTATCTTGAAAAAAAAAACTTGCTTAATCGTAGCATATCTACATGTCTGGGGTGCATATAATGCAGCTTGTTTTTAGCCGCCTTAGTTAGAGATAAGGATGATGTGGGTTGTTAGGGGGGGTCTGACGACGGGCGGGAACTACGATGGTGTTTTTTTGCACTACGAGGAATCGTTCTGTGTTTCTAGCTCTACGGAGATCTGCGGAAAGTTTATTTCGACCTCCTTAGCTATTACTGTGCTATGGTTATTGGTCTATGAGATCTCGGATCCTATGTGTTGAGACAGTGTTTCTAGGCTTAGGTGTTTGCCTTGCTCGTAGTGGGGGTTCGGGCTGAACATCTAGTTGGATGGGCGTGTTAAGGTTGCCGCTAAGGCCCCTTGGGGGCGTTGGTTCTCGTGGAAATAAGCTATGCCCTTTGGGGTCTTGAAGTGACCGTTTTAGCACTTTTAAGTGCGGAAGATATTGGGACGTTTACATAATATAGGCTTACAGGTGTAAAGTATATAAGCTAATAAATATAAGATGAATTGGTCTAATAAAATAGGAGGAGGGGAATTCGTGCCAACATAAGTACATGCTACCTAGGTCAAAGAAACATGGAAACATGCTGTATCAGGGTAGGAAATGAAACAACCCAATCAAATAGGCTCTAGTCAAAATCCCGGAAATGATAGAATGAAGATGAAATTTTATCATTAAAGGGAGGGCAAGATTTACTACTCTTTAAGGTTCTGGTTTTCTTGGAGTTATTAACTTTCTTTCCCTTAAGCCGGGCGTCGAGTACCCTGCCATTTACGCACCACTTGAAGCGGTACTCCTCTCGGGGAAACCTTCTAGTAGCTTTTCTATACACTCAATCCTTTCTCTCTTCGTCTTCTACTTATTGAGCACCTGGGTAGGACTTGTATTGCCATTTCGTTTTCTAGGTCGTAGTAATATGTTTTATCGGTCAAGCCCTCTGGCGAGGTTAATATCAGCTTCTAATGAGTGACATTCAAGCGCACATAACCTGGTGGTATGTGAGACAGTGATAAGTTACGAGTGATGCCGAAACGCCTTTTTTTTCTAATCGTAAGCGAGTGGACTGGTGAGTTTCTGTATGTACATATCGGAGTATGATAACATGTACCTCGGAATTACTTTTGTTGCTGGAACTTTTTTTTAGTCTGAATGTGTGTAGAGTAATTGGAGGTTGTCTTTTCGACCTTTTTTTGTTTAGCTGCCTTCTCGTTGTCCTTTAGTCTGTATAGTAGTGCGCTGCTTTTTCTATTGGTCGTTTCCCTTACTAGAGCCTATTGTCGGTATCGAGGGCTAGAAGGGTGTCTGTTGGCGTTAAGGTTTACTTGAAGCGTGGGTTTCAGCTCTAGAAGTTTTGAGAGTAGTCGGAGTATTCGTGTAGATTATCAGTGTCCTGTATTATACATGCTTCTTCCGCAAATAGGGATACTGGGGGCGTTTGAATCATCTATGGAAAAGGCACTAGTAAGGAAAATCAGGTAGGTGGATACAGCTGACTAACTAGTTAAGAGGGAAAACAAAATGGTAATCTGCTTGTTTGACGCTAGTTTTATCATTGGCTCGTAATATATTTCATCTATTCATCTGGTGTAGGCTCTGATATAAAAGTGCCGTATCCGAGATCTAACTAAAGGAGGATTATAGCTTCTATGACCCCCTTAATAGGTGTATCTACTATTAATAATTTTTGTATAGGTATAACATGACTTCTGGGACTCTAGGTCTAAACTTCACGGCTCTTCTTTTATCCAAGTCGTCAACTGCCTTTACCCTTCAACGTTGATTGTTGGAGCGACCCTATCTCAAACCCCTTTTCTTATATAGTGGTGATTCAAGAATACTCATAGGTAGTCTTAAATGGCCAGAGAAGTACTCCTAGCTATACAAGGAACTCTTTTATTACACATCCTGAGTTGCTTCCTTACCATGACTTACCTAATGGCAAAGAAAGCCTTAATAAGTCGGCGATTACCATAACCAGCATTGACGACTATGCAATAACTTTCGAGGCTTTATGTATGTGGTTAATTCACCCATTAACGGGCTAGAAAGACCTTATTTATGTATTGTAGATCTTCCTAGATAATCCGAGTCTGTTCCTGGAGTAATTCCGGCGGAATATTCATAGTGGGCCAATATAGTGGATATCTAGTAGTAGGAGCATGCCCCTCGGGCGTTCAATTGGTTATCGTGATCCTAATGTTCCATATTATAGTTAAGCCAAGACGCGAGTGATACATCGTGATGCGAATATCAACAACCAATGAATGAATTAATTAATCATAAATACATGGAGCCCTAAGGCTAAGTTATTCGCATACAGCTAATCATATTAATTATGATTTCCGGATTCCCTTGCAATGTCTAAGAATCTTAAAGTTGAGTTAGTTTATTATAGACTAGTTGTTTAGGGTATAGTAATTTGTTTTGTAAACTATAGTTCGCAATTCTGCCAAGTATAGGTTTCATTTCATGTATTTCTACGTACAATCGAATCCATCATAGTGTATTTACGCCTAAGTTGGCAGCGCTTGTAGTGAAGGCATAGATATATTGGAGGCACGCGCCTACTCTAAGAGATGATATAAAGATTCTTAGGGTCGTAACTACGAGCGGAACACTAAATAGTAGATGTTGATCTTGTTATATACACCCTGTCCTAATGGCATCAAATGGACTAAAAATGGTAGTCCCGTAGGTGATTTTATGCCAAGTCTCTAATAGGGCTAGTAATAGTATAACTGTTAGGTGAACAAGTCTAAGATTCGTATCATATTATGCATCACGTGACCTATGAGATCTTAACCGAATCTATCTGAACTAGAGCTAAATAGTAAAGAAATAATAAGGAGGGATTCTTGTCCCTGAGGAATCCTCCTTGAAATAAATGTAATTGGGCGTAGGATAAAATTAATCTAATTGGTTGACCTATGTGAGTCTTGTAAAGTGATAGTTTATAGTTGAAAGGCTGTATATACTTAATAGGTTTATGATATAAATATATATGTGATATTCTTATAGCTAAATGTAATAAATTCTGATCAAAAAAAGGAAACAGTATTATTAATCATAACTTATCACTCGGCCCCCACACAGTTGGAACAAGCAATATTATATTCCGAGTATATGCATAGAAGCCCCACAAATCCACATAACTCCGGTAAGCAATCCTACCCTACACACAGCTATCTACATGTCATAGATATTCACAAGCCAACAGAATGATCATTAGCGCAACTCAAACACATAAGGCCATAAATAGCCTTCAACCTCTCTACACAACCTCCACCCCCACCGCACAAAGCACCCTCTCCTCTTCCTCCTCCCCGTCTTCCCCCTGAGCCCACTCCCACTCCACACCCGCCATACCCTCTATCAATCCCTCCTCCCCATGCTCCTCCGCAATTCCCAACATCCAACTCTTCACTATCGCCCCCATTACATTTACATCATCCCACTCTTTACTCTCACAGAAAAATATCCCTTCATCTTCATTTTCTCCCCCTTCGCCATCGCCCCCAAAAGCAGCAGCAGTCCCACCAACATATGCATCACTCTCGCGTAATCCCTTAAACATATCCCGCAGCCCTCCTCCAGTGACTAGATCCACTGATTTCCGTAGCATGTGTGTTTGAAGAACGACATCGGGTACGATGTCGAGTGGTAAGAGTGTCTTTGTGCGGCGACGTTTAGACTTGGTTTTTGCAGCTGGGGGTGGGAGAGATGGTGGGTCATCAGTTAATGTCAACACCCCTCGCGACGATCCTGCTTCGGAGCGAGAAGCAGGTGGGTTGAGTGCGGCTGTAGCAGCAAGGAATCGGTTCCTGTGGGGCGAGGATTTAGATGGTCCAGGTATAATCTCTAGATCATCGTCGCTATCATGGGTATCTTGGTTTATGGCTTTGAACCCATTGTTTTGCTCTTTATTAAGGCGACGACGTTTCGGTGCTTCTTTTGGTGTAGGCTTGGCGCGTTTTGTGTATTGTTTGGCTGGCCGCTGATGCTGCTCATCTTCGTCCTCATCTTCGTTGAGACGGTCTTTGTACACTCTGGCTGCGGATACAAACCCTTTCCTTGCAGCTGGAGGACTTGCTTCATCCTCGTCGTCATCCTCATCTTCAGCGTCCCTCCTCGGAGTCCTCGAAATCCAGGAATTCATTGTCCATTCCTCTCCATTTTTCTCTTTGTTCACATCCCTAACTCTTCTCACGGCCGAGCCTCGGTTCTCATTAAACATACCACTATTCACTGGCGGCGAACTCGGACTCGGGGTTATCAATGTATTTGTTCTAATATTTCGTGTTATTCTTGTATTATCAGGGGAAGGCGGGGAGGAATTATTCTGCTGCGTAGAGAAAGGTGGTTTAAACGGTTTCCGCACTTGATGCTGAGGTAACAATGGGGAGCCTGCAGGTGAAGAAGAGCGGAGTGGAGCATTCATTTTTGCCGTAGTCCACGGGTTGGAGATGGTTATATCCTTGCGGGCCGATTCTTCGTTGTCTGCGTTTACTGTCAGCTGTAGGAAGCAAAAAAGGAATTATTAAAGTTACCCGAGGGATGCTGTTCCATAGGCTCGTCGTCGTCGTTATCATCTTCATCTTCAATTCCCCCAGCCATATTAAAACCCCAATTTGTTGATTTACATCGTGGGGTTACTAATGCAGAAGCTGAGGCACCGCCCGTATCCACAACTGAGGTTATTTCATCAGATGGCCCAGCTGTCTCCCCGGTATCTTCAACTACCTCAATCGGCTCTAAATTTACTATGGGAGAAAAAGGTAACACCTTCCTTTGCGGCGAATCTAAAGTCCCTGGATCACCTGCATCTATAACCATATCCATCTCCCTTGCTGCAAGTTCCTCTTCATCTTCATTCACATTATCGTAGTCCATAGTCTCTGGCGGTCTGAAATAGGGTAGATTCTTTCTTGCAGCACTTGCAGCACTTGTAGCCCTGGGAGTATCAGCTGGCACCGAGGGCTTTGGCTTCCTTGCCAACAATAACTCGAATCCATTTAAAATGGGCTCTTTCGCTTTTCCTTTATTATTATCTTCAATTTTAAGCTCTCCATAGAAACGTTTTAGCATCTTCTCGATAGCCTCGATAACGGCATTGGCATCGTGGAACATGACGTCATCTTTGGCAGGTTCAATGTTAGGGTCATAAGAGCCTGTGGGACAGCGTATGTTGAGGTATATAAACGGGTCCGAGATACCAGGTGTAGAGATTGCAGATTTGAGATAAGATTTGTAGAGTGTATGGATCTGCTTTAGGGCTCCACGGGTGCATGATACAGGGCGAGAGTCAATGAAGATGAAGCTTGTGCATTGTGGTTTTTTGGATATAACGGCTGGGTCGGCTGAGGGCTTTGGTAGGAAAGCTTCTAGGATTAACCTCTCTTGATCCTCCTCTTCGTTTCCTATATCATCTTCCGTCAAAGCTTCTGCGTATGCCTCGGAGGAGGTATCGATCCATTTACAGGCAGCTGCGACTTCTTTCCCGACTGCTTTTTGGACAGCTTCTTGGAGCGTTTTACTCGGAGCATAGATTATATCTTCACTACGCCCTTTCCCACTCTTTTGTGGAAAAGGTAGAATCCGGAGCGAGAACCGACACCGGAAGTGCGAGAGGTAGTATCTTTGCACTAATGCTCGTAATCGCGAAAGCGATTTCGCCGCACTTTTCAAAGCGTTCTACCTTTCCGTACCGAGATTAGATGTAGTCCTCTAAACCTCGTAATTCAAAAAAAGAAAAAGAAAAAGAAAAGCACATACATACCTCTCGTCTGACTGGTAAATGCTTAAAGAACCCTTCAACCCTCACCGTTGTCCCCACGGGCGCACTTACCGCCTTCTTCTCCACCACAGCACCCCCCCTATTAATCGTACAAGCACTCGCAACCTTCTCCCCCTCAGACCTAGTGGTAATCACCAACGCCCCCGCCAACTCTGCTGCACTCGCCAACGCCTCCCCACGGAACCCTAAAGATCGACAGTCCTGGATATCCCCAAAGTCCCGGATCTTACTTGTGCAGTAGCGGAGTGCCATTGCATCTCGGTCTTCTTCAGGGATACCATGGCCGTTGTCTTTGACTTGGATTAGGTCGAGTGCGTTTTGGGAGACTTCGATCGAGATCTGGGTTGCAGAGGCGTCGAGCGAGTTGTCGATGAGCTCTTTCACGAGAGCGAGAGAGTCGGTGAGGGCTTGGCCGGAGCCGAGTGCACGGACAGAGGTGGCGGGGAGAGCTTTGATTGACATTGTGCCCACCCGAATAGAGGTGTTATAGACAGGAAGATATGGAGAGGCTCGGTTGGTAGTATTGTTGTGAGCTCTGGGCATTAACAAGTTGTGTAATGTGGCTGAGGAACGGGGCGGGAAGATGCATGACAAATCATGTGTGGCTGGAAGCACATGTAATGGTCCCACCAGTGCAGACGTCGCGAGTGATATTCTGTGCCTGGTTTATGTGAGCGGGTGCCTAAAAGGAGAGATTAGGAATCACTCTTGTGTGTATGAGATTAACCTTCCTAGTACTACGCCTGTGGGGGGTAAGTCTCGGACATCTGGCTGTGGTGGCACAGGCTTTGCCTAGGAAACAACCAATAATTTCGCGTGAGACCTACGCACAAGTGATGGTGATTCGCTTAGGTAAGCGCCTCTTTTAGGCAGCTGCTGCAAAATAAGTAGCGAGTTTCTCAAGAGCACCTCAATATATAGCCACAAAACTCAATATACCCAGAGCAATGGTGCCCCTAGTATGATTGAAAATAAGTTATAGAGAAAATACAAAATACCCAACACTTAATGCCTTGTACTAAAAAATAATATGTTTCGCTGAATAGGCACTTTTCCTGGCAGAGAAATCACCCCAAACAGAGACCAATATGGAACCAGACCTTTAATTTTTTGTGCTGAGAACTTAGGGTGCTGAAGGGCCCAAATGATAAAATTTACTCAAATATGTGAAAAATCCCGCCAAGCCCATACAAATCTGGCATAGCAACCAATCTCCCTTGTTATAGGGGCACTCTTTCTAGTCTTGGAAGGTTGTTGTTCTACATGTATTTTACATGCCCGGAGGCCTTATATCTGACGGGCTAGTCACGCCAAGACATTTATTTTATACCTTGCCCTTAGTTCTCCCCCTCCCAGACTATTCTGGGTGTGGGGCACACTTGCGCGTAGGAACTGTATTCTTACCATATAAGACTTATGCACACTTTGAGGCTGAGGCCAAAGTATACCGGTCTAGATGCCATATAGCAAAATTTCATTGGGTTGTTTCCCTGCGTAGTCGTAAAACCTGCATATGTATGTTATGCTAAGTTCACCTGTATGATGTGCCAGCACTTGCCAATGTGTTAACGGCCGTGGTAGATTCCTATTCTTTCGGCAAGTAGGCACAATGTTGGCCTTTTTATTTTGCGTTTTGGATGTCTCGGTTTCGGATTTGATCCCTCGGTTTGCGTTGTCGCTGTTCACGACCTGCCAATCAAAGCTCGCTAGACTCCCGCCTTGTTCGCTTGGTATGAAGGGGTGGGCGGGATTACGATTTGTATGGTAGGGCAGTAGACTCACTAATATCGCTACAGCTGGGAGTAAATATCTATATTATTGACGAAACTAGTAGTCACCTATTCCACCTAGCCTAAATATAACACCCCTCACAGCACGATAAATCTTCATAGAAATAACGCTCTTTTTCTGCTACAGAAAGGAAGGATAAAGGCAATAGGTAAGCTTGCGACCCTGATCTTGGTTCGTTAATCGTGTTGTCAAAATTAACTCATTTTAACGTTTAAAGACTCTAGAACCTGAAAAACGATCCTGATCGGAAACCAGCAATCTCCATGCTCCCTATCCATCTTCATCTTTTTACTTGCGCTTGTGACTCGGTGCGAGTCTTTTGTTGCCTGACTAGCAAAGAGGTCTCAACTATGCCAGACTTGAATGGAAAGCCCGTCCTGGTACAGCCAGGAAGAACTACTATGCGTTATCCGGCAATCGAAGGAGCTGGAGTATTGGGGGGGTCCTAGTTTATGGTGTTACTACATATACTGTATGCTCCTTATTTCCTAGGCTCACTTCCCCCGGCTTGCCTAGTCTTTATGTCTAACGATCTATAATTTAGGATAAGAATAGGTAGTTGGAGTTTGGGAAGCTGGCTTTGGATGTGGCGGGTCTATTTTGTGGATGGTTTTTTTATTTATTTAGTATTTTATGAATCTCATTGGGACTAAGCCTTGGAATTTTATTTAAGAAAAAAATATATCAATATATCAATTACTATCACTTTATTCTTTACACACTACTAGATGCGTATACCGGTTTTAGCGGGGGGGGGGGGAAACATGGCTAGGTAAGTAGTCGTTAGGGAAAAAATGTTATGATTTTAAGCGATGTCCAGACCCATCAGCCTCAGTCGAACCCTACAGATGAAGATGAAGATGCCCCGCACACGCTTTAACAGCGTGACAATGTTTATTAGTCCCGGGAAACTACTAGTCTAATCCCTTGTCTAATCAGGTCATAGTTTCTACTGCATACCAGATTTTGTACCCAGAACAATAAAATCACTTGATATAAAATAAGATAAAACAATCCCCTTGTCTAATCAGGCCATCTGATAGCATTATCAGATGCTGACTAACCGATCCTATAGCAATGCTTGAGCGAGTCGCCGATCCTGGTGTAGAAAGTGCATGCGCTATCCAGGAATCGAAGTATCTGAAATTTTCACTGTATGATGTATGTACTTCTTACTAAAGACCCCTCATGGAGTTATGATTCTCTTTTTTAGGAGGGGGTAGATACATGTAGTTTGTGGGATGGGTATATGCAGTATCGCTCTTTCTCCTTAGGTTAATTTATTTAGTATATACGTATGATGTGTCACCTAGAAGTAGTTCTTAAGATTCAGCTGGTGATAAATTCTTCTGTTGATTGAGATACATGGTAATAATGATGATGAGTGACGGTGATATAATCCTTTTTAAGCAACTGCCAAGGCTTGCCAGTCATCACGTGATGTTGCACCTACTTAGAGAAAATCAAAGGCTTCCTATAAGAATTAAACCTTTAGGCTTAGACCTACATACCTAGCTTAAATAGGGTGGTGATCGTAGTTTTGAAACATAGCGGACTAAAGAATTGATCTGGTAAAGGGACCCTTCTGTAGTATATTATTTACGGTTATGCGGGTTAAAACTTCACGAGACCTTTATCTCGCTAAATGGATTATTGGCGAGAGGTAAACTGTACTAGTCAGGAAAGCAGGTCTGCGCTGAGTATACATCATAAAGTGTGTTCTTAATTTTATAGACTATAGCTAATAACTTATCTCACTAAAACCTCGACATTCAGGCATGGTTTCTTTCGTGTAGGGCTGTGAAACCCTATTCTCATGGGTTTTAACGCACCCACTGTGTACTTATGCTTCACCATGTTCCCCTGTGTGATCTGTTTAGTGAAACTTTTGCACTATGTGCATAAAGAAAATTATTTCTGGGGCTTTAAAGACTACCCACTAGTACCTACTACATGCATAGGTACCCAATACTATACAGGTGTATGAACTGAGTGACGCACGTCGGGTAGATAGTAAAGTGCGCCCTGCCCCTATGAGAGTGGGCAGACTATGAAACACAAGCTCTGACCTGTAGTCATTCGCAGTTACCCAACACATATGAACAGGGGCCAAGCTAAGCTACCAGATGCACAGATAGCCCAGCTGTAAAGGGGTGAAAGCCAATTAGGAATCAAGCTAGGGGACAGTGATCCTTGGTATCTCTCAATTCAGATGTTCCGTCTGCACCCTCGACTCGCTAATCTACCCTACTTGCTGGGGCTACCACTGGCCATAGCGATTTATATTGATGATCTAAGGCGTTAGCAAGACTAAATAAATACCGCCAAAAATCCGGAGAATCTTCACTGGAACAGTCGTCTTCCTCTATTATAGTTAAGAATGATATAATACAATAGGTGAGTTTACGACTCTAGTCTCAATTCCGTTGCTTAGTCTTTTTTTTATTACCGAGGTTAGTAATCGATTAATCTTAATTAGACTTTGTCAAAAAAACGATCAGAAATTAGTCATCCCCCATGCTTCCTATCCACCTCCACCTTTTTACTTGTATATACGACTCTGTAAGGGTATTTTGTTGCCTTACTACCAAAGAAGTCTCATCTACGGCGCCGGACTTGGACAGGAGACCGATTCGGATGCAGCCTATGAAGACTACTATGCACTATCCAGCAATTGAAGCAGCCAGCGCACTATGAGGGCCCTAGTTTATGACATTACTACATATTGTATGCTCCTTGTTGCCTAAATTCACTTCTCCTTGGTTTCCTTAGTCTTTATGTCTAATGATTTATAATTTAGGATAAAGATAGGTGGAGTTTAGGAAGTTGGCTTTGGGTGTAGATTTTAGGAGTCTATTTGACGAGTGTCTTTTCTTTCTTTTTAGCATGCTAAGGATCTCGTCGGGACCGTATAAACCTTGGAGCTTTTCAATAAATTTGCTGCTGATTTTACTATTTCGCATTAGGACCGAGTGTTGTAGAAAGTCTCGGGGTATTCTTAAGCGTGCCTCTCGAGCGAACGTTTAATATACCATGAAAGACGGGTCCAAGTTTCCTTTACCATGTCGTGCCATGTCTAACTACCGAAACCTGAACATAAATGCATACAAACAGTGCATACTAACTAGCTTGCAGAGTCAGTCCACTGCCACATTCGCTCTCAATACTGTTATTAAAATCACATGATCTCAAGTACTGAAACTGACTAAACCCCTCTCTCTAATAGGCTACACCCTAGGGGCTTTATAGAGGCAATTGACTTCCTGAGCACGCATGTTAGCAAATGGTCTATTGCTGCGACGCGTGTTTTTTGGGGGGGAGGGGCTATAGCGTGGTATCTATGGGCCTTTGCAGCTTCAGGAGAGGGAATACGCACATTTTCTATGCACTTATGTTCGGGTTTTTGTAGAGAGACATAGTATGACATGGTAAAAGGAACTTAGACCCCTGTCGGTCATGGTATAACAAACGTTCGCTCGTGCCTCTATGCATGCGTGGCCATATATATGTGATCGTTTCCGCACACTCGAACACACACTACATGTAGTATGCCAAGTTTCCCGTACACTCAACTACACACCAATATAAATATATGCCAATATGCTAAACTGACTTTGATGCTACAGGAACAATGCAGCGTTGGAAACAGATAAATAGCCCCTCAAAACCCGAAGAATATCTGCACAAACAATACCCTCCCTCTATTTTAGAAAGAATAGGTTATAGACACCAGGTGAGCTTACGACGCCGGTCTCAGTTGGTTAACTGATCAGATTTCCAAGGCTAACCCATTTAGTACATGTACCTATGTATCATATCCACCTTCATCTTTTCACTTGTACGTGCGACTTGATAAGAGTCTTTTGTTGCCTTACCAGTAAAGAGGTCCCATCTACAGCTCCAAACTCTAAAAGAAAGCCTGTTTTGACCCAGCCAGAGAGGACGACTATGGTATATCCAGCGATTGAAGGGGCTTAAATGCTAGTATATTTCTAATTGATGACGTTACTATATATATGTATGATACGCTCCTTATTACCTAGACATATTCTTTTCTGATTTTAGTTTATTTAGGGGAGGTATCGATGGTAGTTTGGGTTTAGGAAATTGGGTTTGGGTATTTGGGTGTGAAGTTTAAGGGGCTATTTGATGGGTACTTTTTTAAAAAATTATTTATAGGGGAAAAATACAAAAATTACTTATTTCGCATATCGATTAGGCTTATGGGTGCTGTAATGCACTACTGTATAATCTTATTAAATCCGGCCCGCTTTGATAGGGGTGGGTGCACGTTAATAGGTGCTGGAAAAGTTGAAGTGATGGATATTCCTGGCATTAGGATAAGAAAAGTACAGGTACTGGTATCTTTTTCAGGAGCCTGGGTCATCTCCGAAAAAAAGCCAATGGTTACATAATCCTCATGTGATAGATACTGAAAGGATTTCTGTGATAACTATTGAGCAAAATCGCATCTTACCCTCGAGTTACACGGTACAGCCTGATCGAACCCAGACTCTAGCCTTTACACAGTGGCGCCCGCCCAAACTTTAGCAAGGTACCCACGATAACGTCATACCCCAGGCCTCTATCCCGCCCCTCCAGCGTGCTTGCTGTAAGTCGACGTTTAGTGTGAGTCTTAATTACTCGAAGACTGCTGCTCAGATCCTTACCTACTTATGTTATCTACTCGCCCGCTCAGTCCTGTAAATATTTCTGCGTACATACAGTCACTAGGCAGATATGTTCGTGATGTGGTTTCAGATGACGAAATACGGCTCGGCAGGAATCTTTATATATTTAAAAATTTATTATAAATCTAGAAGAAAAGATAAAAATCTCCTTTAAATTTCCAATAAATCTCTACTACTCTGAGTACCTAATAACTCTATGAAGGATTTTTCACATATGTATCTATCTCATGGTGAATTTTTAAAGTTTTCTAAAAGTGCTTTAACTGGTGCTTTGGCCTTTTAGATGGTGTGGAAATTAGTCTCGGCGGAAGAATTGGCAATTTTAGGTATAGTTCAGTAATTCTTCAAAAATCAGTCAGACAAGGTAAAATCTTGCAAATCATTTCTAAAAATATTTGATAATCTCAAGTATCTACCTCTTAAATCTGAATTTTTTTATATCTATCCTTGTTTTTCAGCAGATTTTCAAAGTTTTGTGAATTTTGGGTTCTCCTCCAGGAACCGTGCGCTGTCTCACCTGAAACCGCATCACGAACATATCTGCCTAGTGGCTGTATATAAACCCACCTATAATTCGCTGCCGTGGCTGGTCAGCATAGTTTTTCTTTATCGCCTACAAGTACAGGCTTAGCCAAAAATAGGACCATATAAGTCAACTAAGAAGTGGGGTGATTAAACCTAACCCTGATTTTTGTTGCTTTCATTACTAGGTGTGTTTACTCTATACTGAAGTCTACTAGAGTATTTAAGGTTTAAAGATCTCACCAGGACCCAAATCTACCGCAAAATCTAGCACCCCCATATGGTCACATACAATATCCGCCACGTCCCTCGCTACTATCTAATAGATATTTATTATCACAGACTTGTTCACCCGCTCGCGACAAGCACTGTATGACGGCAAGTACCATCAGGGGCAAGGACCATGTGGTGAAAAGCATATTATAAGCAAAGGAAAAGCCAAGCCGAGTAGATACTTTGTCGCCTATTGGCTCAAGATGAAAGCCCCATGGGGACAGTTGTCTGCACACAACCTCAATTACGCTTGTGTACCTTTGATATTGGCCGGTAGCGGTCAATCACATTAACATGCAGGGTATAAGTGATCGACCCTCCTCCGATGCGTTAACCTAAGGATCCCTTTTCTTGCGAGAGGGGCGCAGCATGTATGTATGTTTTCGAATTTCTGTTCTGCTCAGAAGGCGGTAACTGGCTGCATGTACTTGCCAAGATATATTGCAACCAATAATTTTCGCCATTTATAAGCTAGGTGTACAGTTTGGCATCGCGAGGCACGAGCCTTGGCGCCAAGTTCAACAAAGGCTGGACACGAGACAGGGCCTCCGGGTGGATATCTTACTATATCTGATCTGTAGAGCTACTTAAGTCACTCTTATACACTGTGTAGAGTCCCTTTAGAAAGAAACCCCTCATTGTTTACTACTACAGCATAACCTGATTACGGCCCAGGCATATCTCGACTTTAATTCATTTAACAGACCATTCAAATTTCAGATCAGCAAAGCAATGAAGAGGGTCGCGGTCGGTTTACACGCACAATCGTCAATGCTTCATATTCACTTCCACCTTTTTACTTGCGCGTGCGATTCGATAAGGGTCCTCTGCTGCCTCAATACCACAGAGATTTCGCCTTCTCCAGCCCCGAACTCGAATGAAACGCTTATTCAACCCGAGAGGGCGGCCAGCATGCGTTATCCAGCTATCCAAGCAGCTGAGAGACTAGCCGAGTCCTAGATTATGTGTCTACATCATGGTATAGCTTCTTATTGAAATTATCTACCTCAAATAAAGTTTTCTGATTCCTACCCAGATAGAAACCAGGGCGAGAACTATGGCAACTAGGGATCTGGGAGATTGAGGTTTGGGTTAGAGGAGGGGGGATTTCCTTTATGTTTCTTTATGTACTTGAGTACTTTACGTAGCTTACGAGGAATATATCTGATTATAGAAACCTGTCCTAGGCGTTTATTATCTAGGTATAGATTAGTATGTGACCTGAAGCATGATTGCGGAGCACGATGGTGAGGCGAAATGAAATATTCCCTAGTAAGGGTATGATTCAAATATTACGTGATGTTCACGTGACAAGCGGACTATCTACACGTCCAACCAGATTTTAAGCATCTGCTTTGGAGTGTTCTAGTCTTGCTTGTGGGTGGGTGAAGTAGTTAGCACCCACCACATTATCTATAAAAGTCTGTCACGTGAAGATTACGTAAATACTTAGTCATGCGTCAGATTCATCGCGAAGTTACCGTTCTAGCTAGTGAATGTGTCTTAGGGATTGTACCCAGGCATTACAGTCTCACTCACTAGATGTGGAGGGAGTGCTCACTGCTGGAGCTTCCCTTGGGAACGTTAAAACTAATGAATGCGCTGGATTACGACTCTCTTAGCAAACCTTGTTCAGTGTTCAGATGCGGTTATGGACTCTAGAATACCTGCAAAGTTGAGCAATGGGGAAATCGCTACTAGATATCTTAGTAATAGTGTATTATATGTGTCTGCTATAGCAAATATTTCCAACAGGCTGTCATAAATCTATGAATTTTGTTCGGATGGCTTTAATTAATGGGTTGCGAAGCCAAGTTAGGCCCATGCTATCATGGTACATGTACCTTATATTTATTACTTTTGTGACTAACTTGCAAAGTTGAAAAATAATCAGAAGCTCAAGTATGAGTGATGCACTATATATGTGGGGAAAGTATTATATAGGGGCACGTGCATGTACTATATCTAATAGAGGCTTAGATGTAGCTAGTACATAGGCTTCTACTAAATACCTAAATACGTACTTTAGATCCTACATAGTTACTCGCTCTATAATCAATATTATCTTAGCTGAAAAGCTATATATATTTCACTGGTTAAATAAAAAAAAGTCTCAAGTGTTATTGCCGGCCATGCATGAGTTATCACTCGTTACTATCTATTTGAGTATAGGCATAGCGTAGGTACAAGTAGGTTCTAGGTTTACTGTTATATGAGAGCATATGTAGAGATCGAGAGCAAAGGCACTCTTAAGCCTACAATCTATCTACTATTGTTACCCCCTCTATATGTTTTTTTGGCATTAACGCGCTTGTTATTTAATACAACAGGGATCAACTATAGTTTTGCTAATATAATTTAGCGACCCCACGACGGATCTAGATAGGGTATGTATATGTTGTTTTTTAGAATTGAGAGTAGAGAAACGCTTGATTGGTGGTCTAGGGGAGGGCCTTTGGTCCTTTCATTGGTTCTTTTCTGTACGTGTCCGGAATTCTATACCTATATATGCATAGTATATATCTCATTAGGAAGAACTCGCTCAACGTCATTAAGTACATGTATGATCATACGAGTGACAATTTAATTTTAACTCTTCAAAAATAAACCACAACCTTTTAAGACTTCTCTCTCCAACGGGAGGAATAAATGAATGAATGAGTTAATCATAAATAGATAGCCAAATAAGTAGCCAATGGGAAGGATGTTAATTTAGGCTCCACTAATTATAGTTAAAAAACCCCCTAATCGAGTTATCTGGAAATTAATGACTCTACCAATAATTCATTTTCGGGTTTATGATTTTGTAGTTACATAATCCACCTAAAAGTACCATATCTAACTAGAAATGGTATTTATATACTTCTTACAATTTTCCATTGTCGACATCCATTGTATAGTGGCCTAGTCCTAATTCGATTAGCGAAGAACTTTTTACTGCATTAACAAGAAACTGAAGGGGTAGAAGGACCTGTTCTATGTAGAGAGAGTTACTGGGTAGTATAGTAAATGCCTTGTAACATTCAATCCTATTCAGATTCATCGCTACGTCATTAAAAACTAAGGTGAGCCCCTTGACTGCAACATCAACTTCCCTCATCGGGTTGTTGACCCTAGTTATAATTTAGCGAGTTCCTAGCCAGTATAGCTTCTAACTTATATGCTCTCTTTACGACTTGAATATAGAAGGGTGGACGTACTGCTCTAGCCGTTCCTTCATCTTACTTGCTGCATCTAATTCTGCACGATATTTAACTAGGAGATTTTTGATCTGTATATGTATATTAGTAAGGGTTCTTCGGTAGGCAGGTATAGGTGATGGGACTTGCATTGTATCCATCAACTCCGTGTTTGATACCGGAGGACAAAAGCGCTGCCCCCCCTCCACCTAATAGCGACACGGCCAAGGGTCCTATAGGGATGAGCGGCTATACATTTAAACAAATAGTTTGAGCTGATGTTTCTGGGATGGGAGTCTTACCACCGGGCACAAAGAAGCTTGCGGTAAAGAGCGCGGATGCTCCGAGTAGTTCAAGAACTGCTAACAGCTGTAGATTTCCTTTTTCTTTGGACTCTGTTTGTTTATCTTGAAGAAGATCTCTTTTTTCGTTGAAGGTCTATAATAAGCGTTAGCCCACTGCTTGATCTGCTGCATGATTTATTCAACTTCATAAGGTTTGGAAGTAATAGACACTTACAATTATGGCGGCATTGATAGCATTCCCGAGGTTTACTTGTGCACTACCCCAATCATCGCTGAAACTACTGTACTTCGAGTACAGTTTTGCTGTCTTCTCTTTGTATTTTTCAATCGTACTGCCATTCACTTCCAGGTATTCAGTAATACTAAGATTTTGATCCTTCAGCTGCGGAAGCAGGACCAATTGCATCATGGAGTAGCTGACTAGGTTCCGGACCATTTCCACTGACTCTCGTTGTAATTCTTGGTATAGCTGTAAGTTTCCAGGTTAACTTGATGTAGTGAGTTATAGATAGATCTCTTACCTTTTTGTATCGAATCACCAAGCTTCGGATATCAATATAGTTTGGATCATCGGAGGGGTCGATGACTTTTAGGGTATTGAGGTGCGGCTGCTTAAGGATATCATCGAAGGTTTTCAAGATGACCGTGCACCTCTCATTCAGCATCTCGATAGAAAGATTAACATCAGCAGGCGGCCTTCATACTAGCTTTATTAGCTTCAGGCCTAAAACCTAGGGGGATGAAAGGAAAGAAAGTAGGTGCCATATACAGAAGTGCCTGAAGGGGGTTCCCTCCGTCCTGTCCAGCTCGAGTTCCCATGCTAAGCGAAATCACTCTAGTTGTACCTAGTAATAAGGCGGGAGGGTAGAGCAAAAGATTGGTCCGATATATCTCTACTCAAAGCGTATAGTTGAGGATACTAGTCTTTGATTATCGAGGCCACAATATGTGGACGGGGAGTTCACTGCGGGGGGAAATGTATTATATAAACTGGGCTAAGTAAGGTCTAGTAACCTTACCACAACGGAACTCGTAAGCCCAAGGTTCGTAAAATGTAGAAATATCAACACATTGATATGTCTAGATCGAGGCCAGTCCCAAATAGAAAAGCATAAGGAGGTTGGGATAGCTGGTTAATATAAGTATAACGGTTTGTTTCGCAGGCAAGGTTCGACCCCCTAGCCAATCACCCACGGCATTTGCTGGTAAAGGGAGTTGCAATAATCAAAGTAGCAAGATATCAATAGTCATTCTTCCAATAAAGTTTCTCTTCCCGCAATACTTGTATGTATGGTTATATAATTATATTTCTTTTCCTACCCCGAGTACATCTAGGCAACCTCAACTTGGCCACGGCTATCGGTATTTATGTGGGGATCAGCCGATCTAAGCCAAGATTCTATGTGCAAAGGGCATTCAATTTAAACATTACTGAGCGTGATAAGATATGTAATGCTAGGGCAACAATATATCTATAACACAAGGTTATTAGTTACCACGCCAGCTAGCTCATGCATATGCGATCAACATAGTAATAGATTAGCAGCGGGCTCAGCAAGTGTAAGCCTACTCATTGGCACAACGTGCATACCGACGTCATGTAGCTATGTCGACGACCGTTTTTAGGTGGATATCCTAGCTAACTTCATAGCCAAAAAAATCACTACGGGGGCGTGATTTGGAAATGTTTAGCTTTCGATGCCCTAAGTGGATTAAGACATAATTATACTTCCTTGACTAATATTTAGTTCTTTTTATTTCATAGTAATAATTATAAGCGGTAGGTAGCGATACAGCATGATCTCTCATGGGGCCGGTACAGTATCGATCGGTTAGATGATCTGCTTTATCTTTTTTAGGCGTCAACTATTAGGATGTTTTATTGGGCTTATGTGCATGAGTCTCACAAAAGGCGGGGAAAAGGAGGTGTCATAAATTCTTGGCTACTGAAAATATGACATCTTGAAATGATTTGGGTGAAATTTTATGTGTTCCTACGGGCGATACCTAATAGCACCAGCTACAGTTGAGTAGCGAAAGATAACCTGCATCTCTATCATCCCTCCGTGAAGTAATAACAGAGGTGTACGCGGGGCCGAGAGACAAGGTATTAGTATTCTAAGATGTCTTTTATGCCAAGCCATATCCATGCCATCATATATAACCGATCACCAAGACCTCTCTAATAGTAGTTCTAATTTCCGAGAATTTGGACTCCCCTAGAGCTTTTAAGATGGTTAAAATTCTAGCACCAGTAACCAAAGACCTCCCTTTATACGGCCAGCCATTTAACGCAGTCGTGGAGCATGCACTTCCAGCAATAGCGACTAGCACAGATAAGATCATAGAAATTTTTGACAAGCTCTTACAGATTCCCTGTGGAAAGTTTGTATTCGCCTTTTAGACTTTACCGAATCATAGGCGAAAAGACAGCTGACTGGGGGGAAAGCTCTCTCATATTAACGGACAAACTAGGTTTTGAAGTCAATGTACGCGCTACTTTAGTTAGTATGAAGAGGAAATGCAAAGACTTGCAGCTTTTAGTGGCCACAGTT
Organism: Verpa conica; assembly: GCA_033030425.1. Lineage (NCBI taxonomy): Eukaryota > Fungi > Ascomycota > Pezizomycetes > Pezizales > Morchellaceae > Verpa > Verpa conica. The sequence continues at coordinate 337,559 of JAUFSD010000012.1, forward strand.
GGTAGGGATTTGTCTGCCTACTCGGAAATGCAGTTGGTACAAATCTCACTATTTATCTAGTCCCCTCCTCTAATGCCCAGCCCGTAGCTAACACCTAGAGTATTTTTGTATTAGACCCTTAGTTCTCTTATTGGCCAAGAAGGTGGCATCACGTGTAGCGATTACCATGCTGTAAGCGACATACTAGTTGAGGTGGGTTCCAGCGCGAAACTTAACTCGTACCACGTTAAAACTCTTGATAGAAATACTGCAGCCCCAGAACTGAAATACAAGTGCGTACCGATGATCTGCGGAGTGAGTTCGATAGCTTTCTGGGTCTCTTGGTGGCGGAACTTGGGGATATCAAGCAGCACATTCATAGACTAGAAAAGGAACTTTCTGATATGAGAAAATACACAGGTCTGTATTTAGATCCTCTCCGGTTTTTTTGTGGTGATTTAAGTTCTGGAGTTTTGCGTTGAGTTTTCTTTTAGTACGTGGTTATAAATAATTTGACAAAATAGAAGTCCCCCAGCTAGTACCTCAATGCCTTGCACCGTTGGTCCCCATAGCTTTTGCAGTCTCTAGTCCAGCCGTCAGTATCGCCAGCATCTGTACTGCTATTGTTACCAACGCAATGTTAGATGTCAACTCAGGGCATGAATTCCCTAAAAATTCTGCGGAAGCAGACAAATCAGCTGAGTGAGAACCCAATTTATATCTTCACGGGGCCAGGAGTCTATACTAATATTTTTATGTAAAAAAAGAATTAACGAATGTCAAAAAAGAAAAGAAGGCCTTGAGGAGATCATTCCATTGATACACTCTATCTTGTACCTTTCCGGTAGTGTAGCCGGATCAGACAAATGTTAGATCTATACTGGTATAAGAGAATGTAGTTATTATGGAAACCTATTCGTGGAAATAGGTCTTAATGATGAATCTCACCCTGTGCTGGGGAAGCCACCGATGTCAAATCAGGTTAGAATTATCCTAAAATATAGTTACAAGTAGATAAATACTATAAATAAAAGTAACTGTCCATCCTGACTTGAGAAGCCCGTTGATGTACGTTCTAGTACAGGGGTATGTGCAATTGAAGACTACATGTAGTCTAGTCTGTTTGCGGTAGTAGAGAGCCTCAAGGACCTATTCTCTTGGCAAACCTTGTAGTACAACACCAAGCTCAGTTCAAGGAACCATTTAACGTAAGACCGCACTACAGGTTAAGTAGAATTCAATGATAACATGTACATACCCGGCAAGAGATTGCGCAAAAAGTCTTTGTATGTATGTTGACGTTTCCCTTACTATTTAAAGTAGTCGGGGGTATATAAAACAAGCTGCTAATAATGGTGTATAAGAATATAGAACTAGAATATATATACCTAGGTATAGTTAAGGCAACTATCCGGGTTGGTATATACCAACTGAGAAGACCTAACTCCTATGTATTATGATTAATATATAATTAATTAATTAATTAATTCATTCATACCTAACTCCTATATCTATATTTAGTCAAGTTTCTAGGATCCAATAGCAAGAACCCTAACCCTATTCTAAGGTTTTGGGGTGCTTAGCTTACACGAGCGCTGTCTCTGCAGTAGGAAGTAAGGGCTTTAACTGCCTCCAGATGACTGCCACATATGACCAGCTTGGGAAGTGTCACTGCATCAGCTGATCTGAAGCTGTTTCTCAGGAAAGCTGGCACTGCCTTCGAGGGAGTAGCTTATCAGCTATATATATTTACTATATATAGTAGCCCTACACTTTCAGTCCATTATGTACCTGATAAAAATCCGCTAATTCATATTCACCCTACGGATAATATGCATCCTTTTAGCTAACCAATAATCCTATCTTTCCTAATGGGATACACGGGACCTAACCTAAGGTCTACGGTAGGGATTGAAAATAGAACCTAAGAACATTGATTTAGTGAATAGAAATCAGAAACGTTAAGAAAAGAAAGAGAGAAGGAAAGAGAAAGAAAGAAAGAAAGAAAGAGGATAAATTCTCATCCATAAGCAACTTTAAGAAACGAAGAAGATAGGAACAAGCCGAAAATGATAGAAAAGAGGTAAGCAGTACATGCAAAAAGCTGGAATAAGAAACTGCTACAAAGAATCTGGCTGAACTTGCTGTGGTAGGCTTTGACTATGTTTCTTTTTGACTTCACAAGTGACCTCATCTATGAGGTCTACCTCGTCGATGATTTTCTCCCGGATATTTTTGTCGCCCTTCACGTAACCTAGGAGTACCTTTCTAGATATAATATAAACGTCTTGCTGAGGGAGACCGGCACTCTCTAAAAGAATCTCAAATTCTTTGTATGTGTCCCGAATGAATTTACTTTGAGCCTTGGCGAAACTCTCTTTGTCATTTTCATCGCTGTCGTCATCCTCCTCCATAATGTTCCGGATATGTTGATCTGCCTTTGAACGGACAACAAATGCGGGGATATCGAAACGTCCGCAATCAAAGAGGATATCCAGGTCTATCTTGGTGAAGCGGCTGTCGATTACGATGATAATGGCATCAAAGATATACAAGCCTTGGTTGTTGAAATATTGCCAACTAGGAACCTGGAGGGTGCCAGCGCCAGGAACATCGTACCAAATCAACCACGGTATGACAGGATCACAGTATCTTTGAGTGGTCCTGGTTGTTTCGCTAGTCCCAGTTCTGGCGATATCCGGATCGTCATCCTTATTGGTATTCGAATCATTTTCCTTATTGGTATTCGAATCATTTTCCTTATTGGTATTCGAATCGTTTTCCTTATTTGTATTCGAAACCCCACGAAAAGCATTTACTAGTGAAGATTTCCCACTACCAGATCCGCCGGTTATGGCGAGATGCACATTGCCCTCTTTGTACTGGAGCCTATTTCTGGTAGCCGTAATTTCCTCTGCTGTGGGGTATTCGACTGGGGGAATTCCATCTTTCAAGTTTCTCTCCGCCTTCTCTCGTAAGTAATCCGCGTCCTTAACTCTTTTTTCCGACTCTTCTTTGATCTTTTTTGCTAAGGCAGTCATTTTCTTCTCTTCGTCCGCCCTTCTAAGGCGCTCCTCAAGTTCTTGGTTCGCCACCTGTACCCTGTGATACTCCTCTAGCTGTTCCTTCTCTTTCTTCACTCGCTCTAATTCCTTTTCACTGGCTTCTGTTTTCATCCGGAGATTTTCGACCAGGGCATCCTTCTTCTCCTGTTGAACCCTACTCTTTTGCGCTAACGCCTTCTTCTTTTCCTTTTGGATCTTATTCTTCTCTGCCTGAATCTTGTCCCTGTCCTGCTGGACCTTATTCATCTCTGCCCGAAGCTTGTTCATTTCCTCCTGTCGGACTCTTGTTCTCTCTTCGGCCGCATCGGCTTCCCTCCGCATCCTTTCCATCGTCTCCTGGGAGTCCCGAAACTCCTTCTCGTACTATTACATCTTGTTAGCGAATGATTCCGTATAAGAGACTTTAGGGTAGGGTGAGATTACCGAATGACCAGAGCCCATCTTGAGTCAAGCGTATGTTTGTTACAAGCCGTTGGCCGGAGGTGGTACGCACACAGTTCTTGTAAAACTATTGAATGTTAGTCATACATCTTAGATAAATAAAATAAAAAGTGTTATAGAATTACCAGTGTTTTCTGCTGAAAAAATTTTGTTTTCCGAACTGTCGAAGCTCGAGTATAACAGAACACTGGAATAAAAACAATGAGGGGCTAACCATAATAATATAGCAACAACTACGTGTTCAGGCAACCCACCCAGTAGCCGCAACGCCACCGTACGGCGAGGTTAGGCTCCTGCAGGAATCCTGCCGACATAAGAATCACTTCAGCTCTTATAGTTAGTTATACTAAACAAGTAAAATACCATCTGACAAATAGGGTGAGCCCATGGACTTATATTGAGGGGAGATCCGACGATCTTTGTACATGGCTGAACCGATCATTCCCAGTTCTGTCAGTCAGTACATGCCTACATGAGCGAGTGGGTGAAGCGAGACATCATGACTCACTCGATCTAGGTAGCGGTATTCCTTATCAGATGAGATAAAATCGCCTATATTGTCTTTAACTGCTAAGCCACATGTCTTAGACATCTACGTAATCCTTCACATTTAGCTAGATAGGGTAAAGTGTTGATTGGACTAGTGTATATATGCCAATATCAAATCCTTTAAACTACATGTATTGATATAATTAGGTTATGTTAATTCCTCTACTTGTAATTGTATCCATATACAGCTTACTGTCTTTAACCTCTAGGACTCGATTTTTAGTTTTCTACTTACAAAAACCAATACTGGGATCCCTAGCTAGAACAATGATACTTAATAGAGAGTCTTTTTGAGGGCTCTGGGATATATGAAAGGTAGAGCACTATCTGAGGATTAAAATAGGCCCCTATACAACATAATTAAGTAATATCTAGGGTAGTGGCTGACTTTCTTCTATATTTATAGATAGGCTTAAGGTAGTTCCCCAGCTTTATGGGTATATATCATTATTGGGGAGAATCGAGGAAAGTCGGGGAGAGATCTCAGGGTTGCCCACATAGATGGAAATCATACTAATACAGAGGTAATAGGACCATAGGGGGGTGGTCTGTATTAGGTGGCTAGATATTGCGCTGGTGGGGTCGGAAATTCACACCACCTATAGTGCGGGGTTGATCACGTTGTGATAGGCCATAGGATAGTAGTTACGACGGTTTTTTCTATGCCAAGCTGTGTGCCCTGAACGAAGTGCCCTGAACGAAGTGAAAGGGTTATGGGGTGCAAGGCCTAGCGGGTTTCCGATTGGTTGCTTCGTGAAGGGGATGTGACGCCCCACTGGCCAAAGGTCTCTTGGGCGCTGGCGGGCGTCGTCTCCAGTTAAGGGCTTCTGATGTGGGAAAAGGGTATAGCGAACTTTTCATTGGTTGCCAATTCGTCTAGGGCATGCGGAGCCTCTTGAGGCGAAGGCATCACATACCCTATTACTTAAGTAGTGAAAAAGATGTCGGATACGACTAGAGGTATAATTAGCAGAGTGAAGGGATATGGCTTGCCGATTGGGGTACAGTTTGGGGTACAGTTATACTAGAGGGTGATCTGTCGTCCTCTTTGTATACTGATAATGAACTGTTGAATAATCCATAACTTGCGGCTAACTGACAGATCCCATCTATGTCTACCAATAATCCTTTAGCCGGATCTCACCAGGGCTAAGGTGTGATTACATGTTGTTGACTGCAGAGTAGGTATGAGTACTTCGCTCTTGATAATGTACCTGACCTGTCGTCTGGAAACTAGACCCTCCGAAAAGATTGTTGTCAATGCATAACTGGTCAAATGTTTCTGGCAGCGAAGTATGTATAGCAAGGATCTTAAATTCTATATAGGACCGGATAGACGTTAGAAATCGGATGTAAGGGTGTTGGAATGATGTAATTGGCATCTTGCAATTCTACTTGCAAGTAGTGTTCTACATGTCCTCCAGGTCCTCCAGGTCACAATTTATATGGTGCACAACACACCATACAAAATTGACGTACCCCCCTAGCTGTTTTCTGGTTCTTTCCCTGGTAGTAACTAAGTACCGAAAGCTCGGTCTCTGTGGGGTGAGAATATGCGGGCGCCACAAGAGGGACCCAATAGTGCCTACCCACATATGCACAATTTTTTATGGGGAGTACCAAGTTGTGTTGCCTAGCCTGGGCTTCACCATTTTGTTGACCCTTTCGAGCGAACGTTTACTATATTGAGAAAGACGGGGATACGTACAACACAACCCCAGTGGCACATAGATTTCCACAGTAAAGTGCTTGTAGATATTTGCTAGAAATTGACTACTTAGAAAAGCTAGAGATGGCTGAATAAACTGCAAGATTTTCCAGGCTTTTTTTTCCCTGTTAGAAAAGGTTGGGTTTCACTTTCCCTCGCCCTCAAAGTACATTAAGAAACAGTCTAATTATTGGTGTACTTACAGAATGACACAAGCGTTTCTCAGCACAACCCGAATTACCATAGTAGTAAAAAATTTGAAAAAATTATGCGAGTCTGAGAGAGCCCTCCCCTATTTTTTGCGACCGTAAAATTATTATTTTTATATTTATTCTGCCTTCGCCCGTATTTGGGAGGCCGGTACGTCCCGTGGTACATGTTTCACTACCAGATCTTTCTGTAGCATGGTATAGGGATAGCGGGCACAATTCACAGAGGGTGGATTCACAGGAAGATGTATTTGTGGATAGAAAATGAACTCAGGCGTTAGGTAACGAAAAAAACGCACCCGCCAGGAACTTTGTTGGCATTAGAAAAGCGGTGACCCTTAAGAATAAGCCATCTCAAGCGAGCCTATCCCACAAACACGAGACGACATGCAACCGCCAGTGCCAGAAATCAAGATCTTCACCGAAGAACATCTTACGATGGCTACCACCAGGAAGTAATGAACCGAGTGGATCAGCGCATTTACACATCAATTAACGGCGGACTAGACCTACCACATAGATCGAAGACAGCCTGTGAAAAGTCCACTAGGCCCTTCCCACGCCCCCCTTCACAAGTGAAGGGCACTTCGTGAAGGGTGTTCTGCCAGACTATATGGGCCATCCACAGAAATGTGCAAAAAAGTGCATGTATGGATGCGTACGTGGTTGGGGGCCATCGAAGGGCAGTCCCACAAACAAAGTATGTATGTTTCGTGTGCGGGCTGCATGTAGCAATTGAGCATTGTCTCGGATCCAGCTAGCCAGTTATCAATTATAGGACGAGTGATGGTTTATGACTACATTCATAAGCCTCAGAGCTCAGTACCCCCCATATATAAATAACACGCATAGCCCAAAAGGATTCACAGAGCCTAGTCCATTTTTATAGTAAAAAAGTCATCAGCTATATATAAGCGAGTTTACAGCTAAGGCTATACCGACCCGAGACATTGCTCCTTCAGCAGGTCATCCAAGCCCCGAATTTATGAGCAAACGACCCGAACGGAAAAAATTACAATTATCTACCTACCCACCAATGTTTCAAATTCACTTTCACCTTTTTACCTGCGTATGCGACTCGGTAAAAGTCTTTTGCTGCCTCACTAGCAAAGAGGCCTCACCTTCTCCGGCCCTAGACTCGGATAGAATTTCTGTTCCACCAGAGAGAACTTCTATGTGCTACACGGCTGCAGTTGAAGCGGCTCAGATATCAGCCGAGTCATAGATTATATATGGCCTGTATAATGTATCCCCTGATTATAAATGAATCATCTAAAAAAACATTTTTTCTAACCTATCTAGTCTACTACAATACAAGACACGAACTATGGCAACACTGGTTATAGTGTACGGGATTTGAGCTTAGATATGGAGTTTAGGAGTTGGACGCATTCTCAATCAAGAGCTTTCTTTAGGTTTTGTTACTTGATGTACGGATATTGGTGTAATCAACACCTATTTCTTATTTTCTCCTTCGTAGTATACAGCTATCGCTCTTTATTTTATTATGTTAGTTTAATGGCTACCTCAAATAGTAGATAAAAAAATATTTAATGTGCTCCCAGGTATGCACACCCAACATTAGAGTATATAAACTAGTCTAAAATACAGCTACATTACGTACCAGCTAATACAAATTTGTGAGGCTGAGCTACCAATTGCCCCTTGGTCGGGAAGAGTGCACAGCGGTGTAGGCAAAGGTGTTGAAAAACCATCACATCCTCCTTCGAGACATCGGAGATGTGAGGTATTTGGGTTGATAACTTCATGCGTAAGGTTCCGAGGATATTGCGGTATATTTCAGGTAGTCAAGCCCCATCCCACCCAAGACATCATTAGGAAATAGAGATAGTGAGGATTGGGGAATTAATGTGATGTACAGGTGTTACCTATACGAGACCAAGCGATTTAATTCCTACGCAACTTCGTCGCAAGCCTAGGTGATAACTTCATATATTAGGTGGCAATTTTTTAGAATATCTAAAAAGCAATATTATATTGCCCGAACGAAGTGTGCCCAAACGAAGTGAAGGGATATGGGCGTGGGCGAATGGTCTAGCGGAATTTTGTTTGGCTGCTTCGTGAAGGGCATGTATGTAACGCCTCACTTGTCGTGATGAGCGAAAAATCCTAGAAAGACTGTCGTTTCTTGGCCTAGAAGTATATCTTTCTCGTCTCGATTTCTTTCTTCTCGTTGGTACAAACCCTGGGCCCCTCCCCATCCTCCATCACCACTTCTTGCACCTATAGGCCTAAGCCAATAACCATACTACACTCTCCGTGTTTCAAGCAACAGTCGTACATTATTGGGTACCCTCTGCCGCGCTGTCATGCAGGAGAGTATAATCGGCTATTCAATATTCAAGACATGCATGGTCAGGCTTAGGGTTTCTATTAGGCTTTCCGTCCTGAACCGTGGGTGATGCCTTGGCTTGGCTGCCTATTTGACGGTTGGCTTTCACGAATCTTTGGTAGTGGCCCCTGTTAACCTGGCCCCGCCTTCTTGGTCTTGTTGGAAACTGCGCCCACTACCTTGAGCTAGCTCTCGCTTATCTTGGTGGGGAAGTGCTTCTACCATACTCCTGGGAGTGATTTGGAAGACCTGACTCTTTATCTCTGCCTGCATCACACAGGTAAGTGCATACCCGTATGGTTCTAGCGTCCAAGCGGGTACACCTGCCCCGCCGCTCTGTGTCATCCCCCCCCCCGCACCAGCAAAGCATGTTCCGAAAAGGTGGTGGAATTTTTATCTCGCAGAAATTATGGCCTCCAATCAGTGACAGTGACGTTGATTGGGGGCCTCAAGCTTTATATTGGGCCTCAATCATCAGGACACCCGGTACCCCAGAAAGGGAGATAAGATAGTTACACGGATAGGAATCTTAATTAGGCAAAGTAGAAAGAACTACTATTAATAAGCTCCGATTGGACTTAGTAAACAGTTGGTCTTGGCCTAAGCTCTCTAATATAATACAGCAAAACAGTGGCAGGAACTTGAAGTACGTACGTACTGTGGCTACCTGAATCCGTGACACCCTGGTAAGTCCGAATACTTTAACCCTGAAAAAAGTGCATGTATGTAGCTGCTAGATCTCAGTACTAAAATCTTATTATCCCATAATCTGGTAAAGCTGCCCTAGTGGGGTCAACATTACAATATTCTGCATTAGCTAGCTCTAGTCCACAAAGCTGCTATTCTGTGTTGATCCACTGCCACTTTGGGGGGGGAGGAGAGTATTTTTAACAGCTTATTAGATACCTTAACAGATTCGCAGTTCCACCATATACCCACTATATGTTCCAGCAGGTAAAAAGATGGTCTCAAGGTTCCCCTACGCTTATATATCCTCTACTTCTTCTATAGACTGTAATATGCTTATAGGCTGGCACTACAAATCTAAGGTCAACTACTTCCTTTGCTAGGATTAATAAGTACTTCGTATCCCATAAATCTCAATGCTTAAGAAAAGAGGTTCTTTGATACTTATTGGAATGCCTGGGGGTAGTGATACCAGTCGGGCAGTCCGTCCGGTCCTAGTACGAGGACCAGACGGACGGTGAGCCGTAGGGCAAATATTTATGGAAACCGGACGCCCTAGGGCAGAAGGATGAAGGACTGCAGACTACAGTCTTCCATGCAGGGACGGCGTAGTACGAAGACTGTGGGGGATCATGTGGGACAGCAGAAGACGATTGCTTTAAAGTAAAAACTACAAAAAAGAAGTAATGACATCTAACACCTCTCTTCAGGCTCTAATCCATAGAGCCCTGTAGGGCCCTCCATAAACTGACGTTACCTGTAAGGCCCTGTGGGGCGCACGAATAAACCCCGATAATACTCGGGCCCTCCAGAGCCCCATAAAGTATCGGGCCCTGTGGAGTCCCTGTGGTCCTGTAGTCAAAAATAAATTGGCCCTGGACGGACTATAGCGTATGGTCAGTCCGGTCCTGACAATGTTGTAGAGCCCCCGCAGGGCCCTGCGCTCCGCCCCGGACGACTCCCAACACTGCCTGGGGTAGCGCCCTCCCCTTATCTCAAGAAATTAGCTTAGTGACAGGATGCAACGAATACATATCAAACATAGCCAAGAGGCCTCTACAGTAGACTTCAAATACCTTAAGATGCTCATGTATGGCATTTTGGTACGATATAAAGAAGGCACGAACCAATGGTGCAGTGTGAATTTTGAATTTTACTCTTATACTACATCTGAACGGTCACAGTCCCTCTTAGAACGCCCCCCCCCCCCGATACCTGGGACACCTTTTGCATAACACCGACCTCAATCTAGTCCGATTCTGGTAAAATAAACTGTATATATGCCTGGGTCTCTGTAGAAATTTAGTAACTACTTTGGGAGCCGTAGAGCTTGGGGTAGATGGTGCTGGAATAAATTACATAAATGCTAAATTATTAGTTTTCCGGATTAAGCGACAAAGCTTAGGGACATCAGATACAGACCTCTGTAGAATCGCATTTTCTACTTCCCCTAACAATTACATCGTCCAAGTGAACCTCTTCAATGTTTTAGTAATTTCCTGAGTCTTAGTTCGAGACCAATGTATCTGAGAGACTTCGTGTGAGTAATCCACCTATAGAAGTAGTGAGAGTAGGAGACGGTATAGTAGGTCTTTAAAAACTTGTGAATAAGCCTTCTGGTCTTCTGGTCCATTTGTCTAGAGCCGTAGCTCGTAGAGATAGGTTTGCCTAATTATAGCTTCTTGAATTTAAATGTCCTGAGATGTTAGACAAACCCCAAAGTCCCTCCTGAACAAAACCAGTAAAGGCTAGTAATTAATCCGAAATCAACAAGATATTCTCTTTAACCACACTATCAAAGTAATGTATTGATATAGTGATACTCTTTATAACGTGTATAACTAAGTCCCATTAGTAATTCAATTGAGTAACAATAATTTGTAGTACTAAATTATCTCAATACCTTTACCACTCAACAACCAGCTAGAAGTGACTGTTCTAATAGAGTATTCACAAAGGCCCTTGCTAATATAATGTCGCGTATCAAAAGCACTCTGTAAACCCTGGTATTAACGAGTGGAGTAGTCACATGTACTAAGACTATCAGCTCAGGGACCAGGAATCAAAGGAATAAATTTAACAATCACTTACATGCTATTTACCAGCATTGTGCTAGAGTCATTTCATCTACCAGGGAGACGTGAGGTATTCTTCTATTTCATTCTCAGAGCATACATGACGGTCCCAGAATTCGTACTAAAATAAGCTCATGCCAGCTATTACTCCTAGAATCTCGCATGTGAATAAGTTGCTGCTATTTTCCACCTTGACATCTAGGGTGAAATACAATGTAGCCATCCTGTTGGAATATATACGACTTTGCAAGATCTATTGCAATATAAAGAACTTCGGTCAGTCCTCTGAAAGCTTTCTAGATGTGATTCCATAATCCGTTAGGAAGAGTACTAGCTGTGATTGTTCATCTGAATCATTCTAGGCGCTCTAGAAGTCAAATCGTCAGTGGCAAGTACATTTCGTATGATGACTAAAGATATGCAACACCACGAGTCGTGATTCAGAATGGTACTTGATGAAATATGTCGTGTATCTTCGGATACTGCCAATGATGGTCAATACGGACCAATGTGCTCCCAATATAATCTTCATCACTTGTAGCATGACATTGTAGATGTTATACCTCCATCAGAATAACTCTGTGCTATGGTGAAAATTTAGCTGCGCCCATTGATCCCAGAGAATAGTACACCATGTATACCTCCTTCTCAGTAGTCATATGTAATACCCTTTCTTGAAAGCTAAGATTTGACACGCCAAAATCTTGAGAGATTTTCCTGGCTGGTATAAGCCTTATAGCTCCATACCCCCTCTATGTTATCCCTCAACAGAAAGAATCGTGGAAATTGATACCTAAATATCATAAATATACAGAATTCTTCCATTTTGATACCTTTTCCCCCCTAAGTACCGCTCGTTTATCAATAAGCTTGAAGTTGATTCATATGGCAGGCCGAAAAACCCACCCCACTCTGGTGCGTAACTCAAATATCCACCTGTGTATTCCCAAAATATACATCGTCAGGTATCTTCTATAGTCTCTTTGACCTGTAGCTTTCCCTACATCTAGCCATTAGATTGTAGCTGACTTTGAGCCTTTATATTTATGGTGATATATATCGTTTCTAATTATTAGAGGGATAATATAAGCCAAGATCCGGGACTGCTCTATATACACCTACTAAAATTCAGTAACGTATAGTTTTTTTTAGCGAGATTCTATCTGTCGCCTATAGTAACAGTATGCAGATCTATGTAATGCTTAGTGAGCTTAATGTATAACTGCTTGTGAACAGAGCGTTCTGTTGAATATAAGCAATGAGATGTTTATTGTCGATATTGATGGATTAAAAACGTTCGGTTTGTTATGTATGCACCCAAATAAGTAGCCTTGTCTACCAAGCCAGAACATGCAAACCAACTTTTTGGGTCTGGTAGAGTACCGAGGTAGACTAATAGCAAGGAGCTACAAAAGATGACACTATGAGATCTCGAATGATGATAGATCGTAATTGGATTTCTTCTTCGGTGGTGAGAGGACTTGGTGAATTATGTTATTGATAAGCTGAAAGGCCATGAGAAACTCTTTAGTATATGGTGCGATGAATATGGAATGATTCAGAACTCCCGGGAAATAACTGACCCAACTCCCTCATCTGGTTCGGTCTTGTTCCGGCTAATACAGTCACTCTTTAGAGCTGGCCCGTGTAATGTTTAGCTTTGTTTTTTTCTGACTTTGGAACTTATAAGGAATCTTTGTGGGTCGGGAACTTTGTATGTCTAGAGGAGAAAGCCTTCCGACGTTAGAGAACCCAAGTTATTGAGAAACACCAAGAGCCCCCCCCAAGTGCCCTGGGATTGGTAAGATAGAGAAAATTCTCGTAGACCCTACATACCCTAAAACAAAGAAACAGGGAGAGAGTTTCTTGTCCCTACCTGATTGTCTTTAGCTTAGAAAACTTTGACTGGCTTGGTTGATCCAGAACGAGTGATGGGATATGATTAAGTGCAAGATATTTGAATAAAAGCAGCATTCCTAGCACGAATCCAAGGATATACTCTCTTAGTCACTCTAAGATTAAGAACCTTTCATAGAAGCCCGATAGATGATTGAGCAGACATCCAGCTGCTGCCTCTAATTCCCAATACCAGCCACAGAAACCCCAGCCACTACACTAGCCACCACTCTCGCCTACAGAGTAGGGACCAGCAACAGCAACGAAGCTTCAACCCCGCCACGACCAGAGCAACATCTCCAATCTCCCCAAAGGGCCCTCAAGATGTCGTCCAAATACGCTGCTCTCCCTGATCTTGTAAGTTCCATCTCTCAAGCTATCGATTGAACTTCCAGACCGCTAATTGCTCGTTTCCCGCATACAGGACTCGTCCCAAGACATCTATGAGACCCCCGACCTTACAGACGATGTATCTACTCTTCCGGTTTGTTCGTTTTTATTTTTTACTATACCCACAACAACTCCATGTGCCGAGCTTTCTGGGGGATCCTAATAGCAGTGTTTTAGACATCCGTCAGTGCTGTACCTCGCTCAGTCTCGGACGATAATGACGACGACTATGATTCAGTGGACGGCAGTGGCATCAACCATGAGCATATTCGTCCCGATAATGCTCGTGGTAGGTTTAAACACTCCCAGATTGATGCTCGTGGGGTTGATTTCTCAGATCGAATTTCTGGAAAGCGGAAGAGCTACAGAGCATCCTCACGGCGTCGGAGACATCGTGCTGGAGAGGTATATGGAGATGAGCTTGAAGATGAAGAGTATGATAGTGAAGAGCTATACGGTGAGGAGACCATTGAGCGGAAATTAGCAAGGCTTCGGAGGGAGGTTGAGGAATTGAGGAATGAGGTTGCTGCTAGGGAAGAGGAAGCAGGCGCAGAGGAGGGAAGTGGTGGGGAGGTAGAGGAAGGGGAGGAAGAGCCGGAAGAGGGATTAGATGCAAATAGGCTTTTGAGACTGGGGATTGATGACTTGAGTGATGCGCTTGAGGGGCTACAGACTGTTAGTCCTGAGGAGAGGGGTGCTCAGGCGAAGTTAGCAAAGAAGTTAGCAACAAGCTTGAGTGTTACTCCTAGTAATGTTCCCGATCAGGCTGCTACTACTGCTACTGAGGGAGCCCCTGATGTAGAGGTGAGATTTATTGACCCAATTACATAAAGGATGGGTTACTAAGAGATTATAGGCCCCTACAGCTATAGGTGGGAATACAGTAACATATACAGTAACCTATTCCCCCGCATTCAAAAAATCCCATGCTCTCGCCAAGGCCGCCGACTTCGACAGCCGTCTTACAGTGCTCGAGAAAGTTCTGGGAATGTCTTCCTCTGCTCTTGCCAACCTTGACAGAGCGCTCCCCTCCTCAGCCATGATTCCCACTCTCGATGAGCTATCTAGGCAGATGTCTGTACTCACCAACTCCTCCACCTCTTCTCTCGACGCTGCTAGTCGTCGTGTCAGGCAGCTCACTCAGGAGGCTGAAAAGCTTACCGAAGCACGAAAGGCTGCCAAGGCTGCTGCAGATGCGAGAAGGGATGCTGCTAGTGATTCAGAGCTATCACCCGGTGCTCCGAGTGGAGAAGGCAATAGTGAACGAGATGCAAAGATTAATGCGTTATATGGATCATTGCCAACTATTGAGAAGCTTGGGCCGTTGTTACCAGCAGTGTTAGATAGGCTAAGAAGTTTAAGAACCATCCATGCGGATGCTGGAAGAGCGGTCGAGAGCCTAAATAAAGTTGAGAGACGACAAGAAGAGATGGGTGGGGAGATTGCCCGGTGGAGAGAGGCATTAGAGAAGGTCGAGGGTGTGATGAAGGAGAGTGAAGGGACTATTAAAGCGAATATGGCACAGGTTGAGGGGTGGGTTAAAGAGTTGGAGATAAAGTGTAAGATGGCTGAAGAGATGGAGGCGGTATAGAAGGGGATGTATTGTGTGAATACTATAGGTGAGAAGGATAGTTTTTTTGTTACTCTCATTTGAAATGACGTTTTCCCGTTGCATGAACGGGGGTGTTTGAAGAGGGCTCAGGTATACCATAGATCCAGTCATTACGCAGATAGTCTACTATATTTGCGCAGTCACATCTATTAATCCAACTATTACGAAAACAGTTTGTTCCTTAGTTTGGTGTCATGTTTTTGTCAACTGCCTAAAGGGTTTCTCTTAAGGATGTCCTAGCCATCATCATATGTAAAAATGCATTCCAATCAAAGGTATAGGCCAGCAGCACGGGCTATCTGAACTTATGACTCACTAAATTATATTCTGTAAGCTTCATGGGTTGCAATTGCAATCGCAATCTGAGTATTCTACAAGATTCTCTCTCGACCAAATCACGCCATCGACAGTGTTAGGCCTTGGAGTAAACGGATGGGTAATCTAATAGTTATAGGACTTTGTGCTTTTATCCCGGCTGTTGTATAAATAATCTCACTGAGGTTCCCATCCCACATCTAAACTCGAGGGTCTGACTGGATACATCCATCCACCTGCATGCACGACCCAATCCTTGGGTACTGAGGATCCTGAAAGTCACACACACACGAACCATTTGATGAGGCCTGAAGAAAAGCAAGGACAAGTGTGCTGGCGTGCCCAATGGATACACAGGCCAGGCACTCACTTCAACAAAACCCAGTGTTAACTTGTCTCGAGTGTCAACCTCAGGCTTCCCACCTCCCCCCCACTCATCCCATCCAACAAAAGGACACCCGGGCTCTTTCTCTGCCCGTTCACCCATGCCTATAGGCATCCGCTATTCATCACTATTACTTATCAATCACATCGCTGGAGTAGCCTATAAATATAATAAAAAATAAAAATAAAAAGGTCTCGTCGTTCGGTTCACAGGCAGGTCATCAATTTCATTACTCTCGCCCTCTTCTCTACCCCAACTTGTATCCACAACCCCTGCAAAGAGGCTGATCACAGCCAACGGGTGGGTGCGTAACCAGACACAACTCCCCCAACAGCACCCAAACAAACCCATTCATTGCCCTCCCATTACATAGCCTATTCCGCTGGAGTATCGTCGCCTTCCCCAGCCCACCCACTCGTACTCCTGGAGATCTCACTCCCTGATCAATCCCTACCTCCCCTCACCTACTGGCAGATTTCCCACACACGTGGTCAAACGCGTTCTCCTTCCCCCCCACACCACCCCCCCTCATCGTCATCAACGACTGGCGCACTACAGTTCCTTACGGTTGACAACTATAGAGGTGGAGTCCACCCCCCCTCCTCATTCAATTTCGCAACCATCTTAAATCAACAATGGCTGGCAAACGTAAAAGGTCTAGCAATGTCCCCGAGCATGGTGATGACCGCGACGTGGCCGAAGGTGCCGACCACACGGAGATGGAGGAGGCTCCCGTAGCGCCGATCTCGGATTGTCCGTTCACTATCGAGTACAAGCAACCCCAGGCGAAGAAGTCGAGTCAGGCTGCGAACAAGGCAAAGAAGGCGAAACAGGCGAAGCAGTCACAGGCGAAAAGGCAGAAGGTTGGGAAGGTTGCTGCTGGGCCGCCGCCGAAGCAGACGTTGGATCAGACGGTACCTGAGGATATGCCTACGACGTTGTTTACAATCAATCCGAAGAAGAAGTGGGATGAGTTGAAGAAGTATCGGAATTTTGTTGGTATGTGGGGGCTCCCTCGAATCGTGTTTTTTTCTTCCCCCCCCTCCCTCCCCTCTTTCCCTAGTTAAACACATCTTCCCTTAATACGGAAATAAAGTGGCGCTATATGGATAAAGACTTTGATATTGATTTTGTGGCGTAGTGGGAACCGAGAACTTTGCTCTCCAGGAGTACATCTTTGTAAACCACGATAACATACCACACGGTATCGACATCCTAAACGTAGATGATCACAAGTTCTGGGTGGCGCGCGTTCTGGAGATCAGGGCCGTCGATGAAGCTCACGTGTATCTCCGCGTTTACTGGTTATATTGGCCCGAAGAACTACCAGGTGGAAGGGAACCATACCATGGCTCAAAAGAGCTAATTGCAAGCAACCATATGGAGATCATTGACGCGATGACGGTCAGTGGACGGGCAAATGTCAAACATTGGTTGGAGCTCGACGAAGAAGAGGAATTGTCAGATTTGTTCTGGAGACAAAAGTTTGATTTCCCAACATCGACGCTAATGGTTCGTTACGATTTTTATATTTTTTTTATCACCCTGGATAATAATACCCTGGAGAGTACTTGGTTGTATAACCATCGAGGAAGAAAAGGAGAAGAGAGTTTGCGTGCGAAGAAAGAGTATTGTACTTGTAAACTTCTACCTTGGAGAAGCAGGGCACGATACCTAACCTACGCATACAGGACCTGGGGGTATCATAACTTTCCACACAGCCCATTTCCTCGGCCTTTTTTTCCTTTTTTATTATTGCGTACCCTTACAAAAATACGTTTTCAAGAAAAAAGTCCTAAACCCACTGACGTCCTCTGATTACAGGAAGTACGTGAACACTGCAAATGCCACGGTTACTACAACCCCGATAAAATGATGCTTGGCTGTCTTCATTGTAAAACCTGGCTGCATGAGGAATGTATAATCGACGCTGTCAAGCAGAATATCCAGACTCGACTCACCGCTGGCGAGGACCCAATGGCTTCAAATACTCAGCTTACTGCCGTGCCTGCTGCACAAGCTGCTGAACCGGAGGCTGAACCAACTGAGCCAGTTCCAAAGAAAGGACGTGGTCGTAAAACCTTAATTTCATCTGCTGTTGAAGCCGCAACACTAGCAGCGCCACCACCACCACAAACTCCAGCGACAAATGGGAAAAAGGGTAAAGGTGCTGGGAAGGCTGGGAAGGGTAGTGGTACTAAGTTGTTGAAGGAGGTGGACGATTCGTTTGAGGTAACCATTAGCTCCGAATCAGGGAGTCCCAAGGTTATAATTAAGGACCTAAGGAAGAACGGGGGGACTCGGGAAGAGGATGTGATATGTCTATTATGCGAGGAGATTGTGGCTTAAAGCGTTCACGAATTGGTGTATTGCAGGGCTTTCTTTTACTCTTTGTATCATGCGCATGAAGGAGCTTTTTTTTTCATTTTCTCATTTTATTTTCTCAACTTGGGTTTCATTTGAACATCTTTGACCTTTTCTTTCTTTTTTTCCTTTCCTTTCTAGCCGAATAGTGTTTTATTCCCCTGTCATCTTACTTTCTTCTCCTGCCTCTTTCTTAGTCAGCTCTATGGTTTCTCCTCTGTCCTTTTCTATTTCCTTGGTTTGGTTGGCGGAAGGACTGGTGTCAACGAGACAATCTCAATAGTGTGCAGGAGAGGGGAGAGATGAGAGAAAAGTTCAAGGCTCAACCGATTGACTGACTGTTACGTTTGGTAAATACTACAGCTACTAGTCAAAACTAAACAAAATAAGTTTAAAGTTTAATGATGAGGATTTAGGTGCTGTTGGAGGGTGATAGGTAATTCCCGCAGGTAATGATAATGAGACTTTACTGCTTGGTATGAATCGTAGTTTCAATATTCTCTCCCTTTAAAATTGCACTCGGTTTCTGAAACAAGATACTGATCATATCCATGGAATATCACTCGTCGTCTGCAGAATGTCAACGAGCGGGAAGGGGCTCGGCCTAAATCCAGGGTTGCAAATCTAATCAAAATATGAAGATATGTTTCTACAAAGGTCTCTCAGGCGAGCTGGGCCTTTCAGGCCTTGATATAGAAGGTGGTTCGCCTGCCCTGGAAATTGGCACGCTCTGAGTCAATATCTGCGTGAGGGCATTGGCCGAGTGCCAAGTGACGTCAGAGAAATGATAGGTTGTCGATTGAGCATCTATCGAGGGGGGGAGATGCGGTCGCAGATTGGATAAAACTTAGAAACAGATACGTGTTTCTGCATCCAGAAACGCTTGATGACTTACCGGCCTTCATCGCATCTATCTGACGGTCTATTAATGTGACTCGGCTTTTCGTAGGCGTGGCACTTCTTCGTGACCTGGCAGTCAGTAGTAGCACGTGTACAACTTACAATAGCATTCCCCCCTTACAATTTCTCCTCCCCCCCCGAGGACGAAACGTGCTGTGGCGCTTTAGGCCCCTTGTCACGGTAATGGAATGTTCGTCTCATCCAAGAGATGAGAACCCTAGTGGTTCTGTTTCATTATACACTTAGCTTACCGGCTTTTACCCCCCCCCTCACAAATCCTAGTGATCAGCCAAAAAGTCTTTACTGTAGGTACAGAGACGGCGGCAGATGGCGGCAGACGTGGCTTAAATACTCCTTCATATTGGCAATTTCAACCTATCCAGCTTCTAAAAGACCCTAGGTATGTGATAATATGTAAGATATCCTAGAAGTAAAATGGCGCCATGGAATATGCAGTTAGAAAAAATAAATATACCTACTACTTGCCTACTTGGGCCTATTTCTGGTGAGCTGGCTGCACTGAAACTTTGCTCTACCATCGATGAAAGAGAAGAATATAACGGGGGTTGTAGTTAATTGCCGGCATCAAACCACCCGGTCTAGCTAGTTATCTATATACCTGGATAATCGATAACTTGGAGATATTATTGTGACTAGTTCTTTTAGTTTAGTGCCCTATGAGACATAATACTGAGATCCCCTTCCTTCATAGACAATCACTCGCCACGTGGTCTCGGCGGACAGGGTTGTTTCTCTTTAGAGACTGGTTATGTATTTATCTCAAACGCGCATTATCTAGAACTATTGAGGGAGTTTATTTAATAAAAATAATAATGGTTCTATTATTTGTATAGATCGGTTCACTACTAGATCCTTGTCAAACAAAAAACATGTCTGTATACTTTACAGCGAACGGTAGGAGAAAAAAAAGATCAAGACAAGAGATTCTAGACTTTTTTTTTTTTATTCGCTCTTTAAGGGTTCCTGATAAAGATCCCAAAAGTTTGATTGGTTATAAAACCCCGTTAGTAAACCCTTATCTCTCTTCCTTTCTGCCGTACGCTGTATGCTGTACTGAGCATGTTTCTGACTGAATGGATCCTAGATCCTAGAAGATGAGTTATCAATTGGTCCCTCCTCCTCCCCCCTCCCCCCAGAACGACAACGAAACGTGATAAGGCTGGTGTTATAGAAATATGTGGAACTAAGATATGAGGTGATTATATTCATCCTAACTCAGTCAGTCAAGTCAAGCTCGCCAGGCTGGTTCCGCAGGCTCGGTTTATAATCACGCACTGTGGAGGGAGAGGGAAGATCTTTGCCTGACTGCGGTCTATACATGTAGTCATAGCTAAACTCGCGTATCATTGATATGGCTAGTTAGTGCCACCATAGAAGTCTGATTAGTAGGTAATGCGTTAGCACGTGGGAGGAGGGTTTGCCACCGTAGGGGTGGGTCAAGGCCGAGCTGTTAGTGAGCTTTTCGCTTTTTTTAAACAAAGGTGGATAGCAGAAGAGTCATTTTTCTTCATATTTTACTAGCACTTAAAGAAGGGTTTGATAATGTTGTTCATCAAGTAGTGGGGGGTGGACTTCAATTGCTGTACAAAAAAAAAAACTTTAAAATGCCACCGATATCCTTTTCGATCGAGTATGCGATGTAGCTGAAATCGATCCTTTATATGGAACCTTATTCGAGCTCTCTATTTGTCTCTTGCTCAGGTTTGCTTATTCTGAGGTCACTAGCGTACCTTACTATCTCCTCCACGTCAATGATTTCTCGTGGGTCCTATAGAAACGGTGGACCAAACCACTGTGGCAACACGCAAAAAAAAAAGAAAAAGATATCTAATTTTTTTTTAGAAACTCTGTATCCCATGGTTCATACCACGCGCAACAAAAAAAAAGAACAGTATGCTCTGTAATTTATTACATGCAGGTACCACACGAATTCAACCACGTCACATTTTTTTTTGTTGTTGCAATTCCACATATAATATGCACACAAAACAAAAAAGTTACAAGAGAAAGAAGTGGGACAGCGAGCTTATTCCGCAGACGCTGCAGCACCAGTAATAATCTCGACCAACTCTCCAGTAATGACAGCCTGTCGAGTACGATTGAAGAGAATCTGGAACCTGTTGATCATGTCACCAGCGTTCTTGGAGGCGTTGTCCATGGCGTTACGACGGGAACTTTGCTCGCAGGCGTGGCCTTCGGCAAGGGCCTGTTTTGGGTGGTGCGTTAGAGGTCATGTTGATGAAAGATGTTCAAGGTGCATAATAGGCGTGGAAGTGCGAGAGGATAGAGCTTACCCAGTAGAGTGTGTTGGCTAGGGCAAACTCGCGGAGATTGCCAAGCTGCTCATCCTCAACCTCAAAGGAGCTAATGTTGGCTGTGGATGACGTAAGCAGTTGGATTAAAGTTGAGGATATCGAAAATGCATGAAATTATGGGCCGGGTAAAGCCGGGAGAAGGGAATCTCAGAAGGAAGGCAACGGAAAATATCCACATGGTTTTGCGCTCTCGGATAACAATATAGTGTTTTTACATCCGAAAATTCTTCATCATTGAATGGGAGGGACCACAAGTGATACAAGAGATTAAGGACTCACCAGAGGCCATAATGGCTTCCTCAGAATAGGCCTCGATGCTCTCAGGCTCGTAAGAGATGGCAGACTTGAAGGTGTTGTAGATGACATCGATGTTATCATAAGTCTTCCCGAGCTGGAAAATCTTGTCGGCAATGGTCTGGGCCTCCACGAAACTCGGGATGTCCTTGCCGACATTGGCGAAACTCATAACAATGTTCTTAGCCGAGGATCTACCTAATTGCGCCTTGGACTTTTCTCCAAGAATGACAAGGTCGGTATCCGGGTTCTCGATGAGCTTCCTGCGAACAGCCTTGGTAAGACCGGAATGGATACCACCGCACAGGCCCTTGTCGGAGGAGCAAACGATGATAAGATTCTTTCCGCCCTCTAAGGTCTTTGTCTCGGCATTGCTGAAGACCTTGTTGGAGGTCTCACCATAGACCCGAGAGTCACGCATTGCACGCTGAGCACGGGCAAGCTTTGTGGAAGCGACAATCTTCATGGTGTTTGTGATTTTCTCAATGTTCTTGATTGATTTAAGACGGCCCTCGATTTCACGAAGGGTAGCATAGTTGTTGCTCAGGGCTGGCCTGCGAACGGACGATGACGATGAAGCGAGATGTTAGCGAAGGATGATCTCTGACATACATGAAATAGTGGGGGCCATCAATTGAACAATCCTTTACCTTGTAGTAGCAACCGCGGCCCTCTGGAGAACAGGTCTGGCTGCCCGAGAAAACATCGTGAATAAAAAAAAGATTGATATAAAATTGATGTGTGGGTCAGGGTTGGAGGGGGGGGGCAGAGAGGGGAGTGGAGAGGGGGGGGTGGTTCACTGCAGCGATGGATAGACACTTCGGAATGATGGATGGAGACCGTCGATTTCCTTTTCCCGGCGTGGGATCTGGAACCAGCAGGGCACAGGATCGGGCAAGGCCAGGACCAAGAACGAAGGTCTTTTTTTCTTCGTCTATGTAACAACTGAGTCAGCGCCAGAGAATCACGCTCCGACCAATGATATTGAGTACTCACCCGGCTTTAGTGGTTTCGACTTCTGGTGTTCTTCTTTTTCTCCCTCCCTCGCACTCGATTGACAGCCGACACGATCTCTCTCTTTCTCTTCTGACTTTCGCTGTTCGTCTCGCCCCCTCGCTCTCTCACCCACCCTTTCGTCACCTCCGCCAGCCTTCGGCTCGCCTCCAACCCCCTTCGCCTACCCGCCCTTGCACCGTACCGTGCTTGTTGCGTTCCAGCACCCAGAACAGTCCCGTCCCGGCGTCCAGCGTGTCGGCATCTAGTCTGGCAGCAGAATCCACCGCACTCCTTGCTGCTGCCTGCTGCCTGCTGCCGGTGTTGCTCGCGCGTCTCCCCCCCCCACCCCCTTCTGCTTTCCCGTTAGCTGCTGCTCTGTTGCTCCTGCTCTCTACCAACAACACTCACGGCCCTGTTTTGTCGCCTTAGCCTAACAGTCCCACCGTCACCTCCTCCTACTCTTTCGCTCCTCCTCCTGCTTCCACCACTCACCTACTAAAATCTGCAATCTTTATCCATCCTCAGTGAATTTCAATTGCCCCGTATCATCTTTTCAAGTATCATCAACGCCTGCTCGTCTCGCATTGTATTGAACACACAACCCATCTCTAAACGGGCTTTAAAGGGCATATCCCGCCTGCCTTCAAAGCCCTTCACCACCTGTACACCAAATTTCGCGTATCCAATACACACCTCTAAAGTACAAAATCTCACACCCATATCGACCCTAATGTCCTCCTCCGAAGACGACCTTCCACTTGCCGCCATGAACGGCCGGGGTCGCACTAATGGTAATTCCCCCCCTTCTTTGTCAATTTTCTATCCTGCCAGCAAATTCTTGTACAACAAAACGCCTGGAATGCCACTCCTTGCTTTTTTCATCATCACGTGGGACGGATTTATTTCTGTAGAGCAGCGAGTTCTCGAATATTTAGCATCTCATTCCAAATCGTATTTCCCGCTGACATTTCCGTCTGCTTAGGCACGTCCTCCGCAACCTCTGCATCTACCAACGGGAAAGGCCCCATTTTGCCAGTCAGGGTTCCCAAGGCTCTGGACAAAAAGCTCGACAAGGAGTTTGATAAAGCGGCTGCAAATTACCCTGTTAAGCCAGAAGCCATGGCTGGTGTATCGATTACAAATGTTTCAGTTAAGGAGGAAATGGAAAATGGGAGAGCAAAGAGGAAAGGACGAAAGCCTGCAATTAAGGAAGAGAGTAGTGATGATAGTGATACTCCATTGGTGAGTTCATTCCTAACCGTCAAGTCGAAGCTTTTAAATAAAGTCACGGTCTTGTGCACTCGTGCACACCCATCTGACTCTATTGCTGACATTGTGACATCTAAAGACAAAACGCCGTAGGACAAGCAATGGCGTTAAAGCAAGCGTAGCTATCGAGTCATCGGATGACGACGTCCCCTTGGCCAAGAGGGCACAAAAGAACCGCAACCCTCCGACTAAAACTATCATCAAGGGAAAGAAGCCGCCTGTTACTATGGGCAAGGATGACTCATCAGATTCCGATATTCCTCTGGCTACTGTAAAGCTCGCCAAGGAAAAGAGAAACATCGAAAAGAAGGCCGAGAAAACGGCAAAGGAGATTAGGGCGGAGGATAAGAAACTCGCTGCCAAGGCAAACGGGAAGAAACGAAAAGCTACAGCGGTAAAGGAGGAAAGTGACAGCGATACTCCAATGAAGGCTAAGAGGAAGTCCACTGGAAAATCAAACGGTGTTAAGGAAGAATCCTCAGATGACGATGTTCCTTTGTCAAAGAAAGCTAAAGCTGTCCCTAAGAAGGCTGCTGCTGTCAAGAAGGAGTCCAAAAAAGAGCCAGTACCCGATACCAAAAAGGCAAAGGGAAAAGGGAAAGCTATTAAAGAGGATACCCCTGCTGATGCCGAGACCGCCGAGGAGGAGTACAAATGGTGGGAGAATCAGGCAGAGACAGATGGAACTCAGAAATGGACTACTTTGGAGCATAATGGTGTTCTATTCCCACCAGCGTATGAGCCACTACCAAAGAATATCAAGCTTAAGTATGACGGGGTTCCCGTTACTCTTTCTATCGAGGCAGAGGAGGTTGCCGGATTCTTTGGTCATATGATAAATACCCCTCATGCTGCAAACCCTACATTCACCGCAAATTTTTTCAAGGATTTTCAAAAAATCTTGAAGGAGACAGGGGGAGCCAAAGATTCTTCTGGCAAGGTTTGTATAGCACCCCCCTTGTTGTGGTGATTAATACTGACATTACCTCCAGAAAGTTAACATCAAAGAATTTGGCAAATGTGATTTTACCGATATGCACAATTATTTCACTGCTGAGGCGGATGCAAAGAGAAGTCTGAGCTCTGCTGAAAAGAAAGCGCTTAAAGCCGAAAAGGATAAACTTGAGGAAAAGCACCTGTATTGTTTGCTTGATGGGCGGAAGGAAAAGGTTGGCAATTTCCGCATTGAACCTCCTGGGCTATTCCGTGGTCGTGGGGAGCACCCGAAGACTGGTATGGTCAAACAGAGGGTTCAACCAGAACAAGTCACAATCAATATCGGCAAAGGTGCTACAGTACCCTCTCCGCCACCAGGGCATAAGTGGGCCGATGTCATCAATGATAATACTGTCACCTGGTTGGCCACCTGGAAAGAAAATATCAATGGTAACATCAAATACGTCATGTTGGCAGCTACAAGTAGCTTGAAGGGAATGAGCGATTTCAAGAAGTTTGAGAAGGCGAGAGAACTCAAGGTATTTCATGATTTTAAGATTGCTTATCATAAGTAAAATTCTAACACATGTTGATAGAAACACATTGATCGCATTCGTACTGACTATAACCGCGATCTTAAATCTGACCTCATGGCCGATCGTCAACGTGCTACTGCGATGTACCTTATTGATAAATTCGCTCTCAGAGCTGGTAACGAGAAGGGTGATGATGAAGCTGATACAGTTGGCTGTTGTTCGCTCCGATATGAACATGTCACTTTAGAAGCACCTCACTTTATTCTTTTCGATTTTCTGGGTAAGGACTCTATCCGGTTCTCCCAGCGAGTTGCTGTTACCCCTCAGGTGTTCAAGAATATGAGGATTTTCAAAAAGGCGCCTAAGACCACAGGTGACATGATCTTTGATAGATTAGATGTAAGCTACCTTACCCCGAGGTCTATTTTTCGGGTGCTAATTATTTCCAAAGACTACTCTATTAAATAAGCATCTCCAAAATTATATGCCAGGGCTCTCGGCCAAGGTCTTCCGTACCTATAATGCGTCTTGGACCATGCAGCAGGAATTGGCAAAAATTCCTAATGAAGGTTCTGTTCACGATAAGTACGCTGCTTATAACGAAGCGAATAAGGCTGTAGCTGTTCTTTGCAACCATCAACGTACCGTTAGCACAAATCACGAATCGATGATGCAAAAAGCTGAAGAAAAGGTGTGTTTATATATAATCTTACTAGCTGGTGGCCTTTACCCCATGATAACTAATTTATCCTATAGATCAAAGGCCTTCGGTACCAGAAGCTCCGCCTGAAAAGACAAATTCTCTTCCTTCAGCCTGAACTGAAGAAGAAAAAGCCAGCTTTCTTCAAACCAGATCCCGAGATCGACGATAAAAGTTGGATCTTGGAACATCAGCAGTCCCTCATCGAGCAAGAGAAGGAGAAAATTCGCAAAAAGTTCGAGAAGGAGAACGAGAAAGCTGTTGAGAACGGTGAGAAGGAGCAGAAACCTAGCGAATTGAAGGAACGACTTAAGGTCGTTGATGAGATGGAAGCCGAATTCAAAATAGAGAACAAGACTGGTACTGTGGAGCCGAAAACAAAGGGAGCCACTGTGGAAAAACTTGAATCCCAGATTGAGAAGATGGATGAGAAGATTCTGAAGCAGGAAACTGAGGCTAAACTCCGTGAGGATAATAAGACTGTTGCCTTGGGAACCAGTAAAATTGTATGTCCACATTTACTCTTTTTCTATACTTGGTTTTATTTCCTGATATACGTTGCGATACTAATGAGTGTTTAGAACTATATCGACCCTCGGCTGTCAGTCATGTTCTGCAAGAAGTTCGATGTCTCTATCGAAAAAGTTTTTCCTAAAACCCTCCGCGAGAAGTTCAAGTGGGCTCTCGAATCGGCGGACGAGGACTGGGAATTCTAAACGAACAAATACTTTTTATCAAAAAAAATCTTTACCTATCATTTGGTTTAGATATACTACAATCCAATAGAATGTCGACAATAATTTTGGGGATGAGAATACAGTGAATGATTACGAAAATGAAACCATCTGATTATGGGGCTATAAAAACAAACATGGCGAATATGGGGTCTCCGCCACGGGTATTAATTTCCGGCACTTCTTTTTGTGACCTTTTCTTATATCCTAACCATATCCTACGCCTCCCGTCTTGTCTTATTTCTTATTTGTGCTAAGTCTTGTGTTTGTATCTTCGCTTCTTGTGTGTAAACTTTGTCAATATGCTTTTTTTTCTCTTCCTCGAGGCGTGCTTGGATTTTCACCTTTACTTTTTTGTAAACTTTTATTTTATCTTTTTTAACAAATCCCCAAAAGTTTACGCGGCGTACACAACAGCCTGGGGAAGGCCCCGGTGTGTACTTGGTGTTGAAGATGGCCAAGTTCGAGGGAGTGAACTGGCAGCTGGATGTATTCTGGAGCGTTCTTCAGGAGCCAGGAGGAAACTGTATATTGAATAGGAGACTGGGACAGGTGTTGCCTTACTATCATTTCCAAAAAGTGGGCAGATTCTCTGTATTTTAGCCTGTTTGTACTTATGGTCGATTGGAGCCTTTTGAGCCTGGTCATAAGAGTAATCCTTTTTAACGTCTTCTTTTCTTTCAGCTTGTCATGGGGAGTATGGGTTAGTTTCTTTTTTATATATCATAGAACTAAGTAGTTCCAGCGATTTTGTCCTGTCTTTCCTTGTACGTTTGTCTTCCCTGTATTTATACTTTTTGTGCGCCCTTGCTTCTTTTTAGTTCTCAGTATTTTTTTATCCTGTATTTTTGTTTGTATCGTGGTCCTGTAGTATATTTTTTCTTTCTTTGTTAGGTAGAATGGGCAAGGGCGAAATGTTAAGAGGGCAGATTTAAAATACATATGGAATCACTCGTCTTTTATGATCATGAGGGGTGGGAGGGGAGGGGGTACTGGGAAAAAAATTTGTTTAACTTATAGAGGGGTACTGGGAGGTGATGCACATTATAGAGAAAACCTTCGGCTCATAGCTATACATATAAATGATTAATTGGCGTGGGGGAAATTTTAAGTTAATGTAGATCCTGGTCCTAGAACTTTACAATTAGGGATTGATTGGCTATCGTTACTTCAGAAGGTAATATTAGGTACTCCATTCTGATATTATAAAAAGGAAAAATACCCAGCCGTATATGTAGGCATAGCACAAGTATATATTACATTCACATAAAACAATAGAGTAGGGCAAATGGGGGGGGGGAGGTTATAATATAGGGATAAGTTATATCTCCTATAAAATCATTCACTATAGACACGTGACTTCCAAAGGGGGGGGGGTGGGGGGCTCAGAGGATTAAATAGCATAAACCTTTATTAGCCCCGATAGAATATTCAAATAGTTATTTAGTGTACTAGGTTCATTACGCCACGAGTCCCTTTGAAAATCAGGCGAGGGATAAGGTTTTGTTGTTCGATCCGCGTAAGATTTCTTTTTTTTTTCCCCCCCTTCTTCTTGGTCTAAAGAGATATGGAAACTATGTAGCTTGGTCTTCCATGCTCTGAAGTTTTTATATGCACATATAATGTAGTCCATAGCTGTGCCTTATTAAATGTATGTATGTATGACTGACTGACTGACTGACCAGATGCCTTTTGCCTTAATCCTCGGACTTCGGGATATGGAAAATGATGGTTGTGGTCTTCTACCATGGACTGCCAAAAAGAGGAAGTATAATCAGTATGATATTGATACCGTATTCTAAAATAAAAATCCGGAACTAAATTAGTTGTATTACATAATTCCTTAGAGAATACGGTAATCCCAGGCCGAGCCAGTCTATGTCTACATTTTTTTTTTCTTTCTTTTTTTTTAACGTGGCAGCAATTCCACCCTCCGCCCCGAGCCTCCTGGTTCGCTCGTATCTGTACTTGAGGTATAGTAAACCATTAATAGGTTAAAGTCTTAGCTAAGTTTTATGATCCCCTTAGTTTTTTTTTTTTAATTAGTGCGAATTTATATTTCTAAAAAGGGGAAGAGTAGATTATAGTATGACTACATGTACTAATACTTTCTAATTATTATTTGGTAATGTGGAGAGACGCAACTGCAGGACCTGATTGTCTAGCTTACATAAGTGCCGTAGATCCTAATCCATTACCCCACCACCCTCGGCGGTTTCTCCGATACAGGGCTCCAATGATAATGCACACATGTCGATTATACATTGTCCACTGGGGGGTATGAACCAGAAAACCGGGGTGGTAAAAAAAAATTTATGGTAAAATATCTGTGCACGACGCCACACTATACCACCCTGTTTTTCTGGTTCTTACCCAGGAGTACAAGTAACTCAATGCTTAGCCCAGTTCTGCTTGGGGGTCAATGCAGTTCATTGGCTCTAGTAGTTACCACGCTATGTCGTCATATCTTCATTCCATTTTTAGAAAGCCATCAGTATAGCGTTGAATAACCGTGGAACGCACGGAAGAACATCTTACTAGTACGCTTAAATAGTCCCAAGGGTATCGGGCACTCCGAGCGGAACGCTGGAACAGACATAAGCCGAGTATTCTCGGGTCTCGGGCAGTAAGGGAAACTTTATGCTTATTTGGAAGTAAGCGGGCGAAAGGGAAAAAAATCATACCTTGAGCCAGGTGAAGTAATTAGGTAAAAATAATACAGAGCAAGCAAGCCTATATTTCTTGTAAAAATTAGAATTGAACTAAGACACTTAAACATTCGAGCCTTTTGAGGGTAGTTGCGGGATTAAGGCTCGATTAGGTTATAAAGAGCATGAGACAGGACTACTGTTACGAAGAATATTTTGCTTGGGTTAGAGTCTCGAAGGTTCCTGGAGTTAGTACCCGGTAACATAACCTTAGCATATGTAGGGCCGAGACAGCCGAGTCAGGACTCAAGCGAGTTGCCGATTAGGGGGAGAGGCTGATCTCGCTTGACGGTTTCATCTTATTATTGTGGGGGATACTATTACTGGTTTCTGCTGAAAGTTTGTCAATATGTGTGGAATCCTCTTGGTGTGTAGCATTAAATGCGCCCTGTCCGCCTCTGAATGGTCATTGTGTCTCAGCCTTTGTATTGTTCCATCGGCAGGGGCTTCTTTGTTTGCTGTCAGGCCATTCTCTTATGAGAATTCTCGTAGTTGGTTTCATTGTGTTCGAGGAGCCAGAACAGGCTTATAAGGATCTTCAAAGGAGTAAGAAACATGTGGTATAGTTAGAGTAGTACAGCACAGAATATCAGCCGAGTGATACGCCATGACCAGTCTTCCCTGTTCGGGGGGTTCCGATCCTATGTCACATAGCAGCCTAGGCTTCTAGGGCATTCAAAAGATAAATTGTTCATCTAAAAGCCTCTGTCGCTAAAGGAGAGTAGGAAGGTAGGGGGGGAACTGACTCAGACACCGTGCGCCAGGTTATGGTATTGAACCGAAGACCGTTTGACAGTTGTTAAAGTAGTTTTTACAAGCATTTTAGTTCTCCTGTTTGCAAGGTATAGCTTGTATAGGTATATATGGGTTCCATCGGATCTTATATATATCCATCCCGCAGAGATCCGAGGCCAGGAGGTATTAAGCTTTGGGGTAGGTAGGGATAGTAACTCTTAACTTCCCTGGCCAAGAGTTAATTAAATACCTACATGTAGTACTGGCAGACTAATCAACATGTGATATTCACGCCCAAGTGTTGATCGCCGAGGATATGTATGCACCATTCATGTGGGGGAGCTGTAGGCGAAATAAGGTCACCAAACATCACTCACCAGACCATTATTGAATCCCTCTCTCCCTTTCACCGACAGCCCATGTAAAGTGTACTAAAAAGATCTACATCGAATTTAATTCGTGCTTGAAGGAGCTGGTTTGAAAAGGCCTCTAGAGCGAGCTTTACTAGTTGACGTAACTCAAAACCTGGTGTGCTGTACTTGTCCGTGCAATCTGATATATCATATCACACTTTATTTCAACGTCTTTCACACATGATAAAGAGTTATCCCGGAGCCTAGAGTAGCCCGGAGGGACGTGTATAACTTGGCCGAAAGGTATAGCTTATCCAACTTTCGGGTACTGAAACAGGTGTATCCTGCGGATGCATGCACGCCCCCTCAGTACTTCTTTTTCACTTTTTTTTGTTGCTCGATCTTGGGAATAGAAGGAAAGTCCATATGTAGTAAAGAATATTTTATGTATTCACCATCACATTACGTGACGGTGCCTGCAGAAATGGCCTAATGAATCCAGGGGTAGCATCAAAAACGGTCATAATCGTATGTTCATGCAACCTCGTTTATCAGTCGCGCGTTGGCCTTGTGCTACCATAAACCCAGCAGCAAAAATATTCTACGCGCACTTAGGGGATCGAGCGCGTTCGAGAAAAAAAAGCTTAGCAGCAACGTAAGCGGAGCAATCAGAATTATAATTCCGTGCCTTCAATTGGTATATTTCTCTGTCGGGGCACTCACTACCGGTGCAAAAAAAAAAAGAAAAAAAGTAAGCAGCCACGTTGGGGTTGTAATTTCCTATCCCTTCTAGAACCAGAATCTGTTGCCCTACGAAGACGGTGGCGAAACGCATGTCAAGTTTGTATGCATAATCAACAGTGACCGCTATCTTCCCTTATACCGGTATCGGTACGTAACCGAAGGAGTGGTCTAATATGACGTTTTAGGGGTAAGAGTCCCTACAAATGGTTCGAGAAACCAACGCCAATAACCACAGGGGTAATGATCGCATGACGGAGTAGGTAGAATTTAGGCATACATAATTCCCAGATAGTCCAATGCGGCGTAAGCTGTAGCCCTATTTAGTAGGTAAGGGTTTCGGTACTCTAGGTAAAGTGGGTAATTACGTTTGTAGAGTCAATCAGTAGTGGACGGATACCACAACCCGTGTCCAATAAATCTTAAGCTACTCCGGAGTCTCGGGGTCCATTAAGCCGGATATCAAGTAACAAGATAGACTATATGCACTTTCATGTGCGGGAACGGCGGTAGATACTGGTTACGCGCTGTGTGCATATTTCCACGATATGTAGGAATGTATATTCCTCTTTATCACGCTTGTATTATGCAGGCAGGATAAGCTAGATACATGCGCTCCGCTGATAAAAAGGGACCGGAAAAATTAATAAGAATTAATAATAGAAAAAGCAAGTCCAAGATTTCGCGAGATCTCTGGGGACGCTAGCTAGAGCTTGTGGCTTAGACACCATAGAGTCCGAACCCATGGAACGGTGTGAATTGTTGTGGATTAGACAGGGGTCCTTCGTAGAATTCACTCCGTTAAGAAACAGGTCAAGGCGTTTGTTTCGTAAATCGACAATCTCCAACTTTTATTATTACCAAAAACTCAACCCTCAAAACCTTAATGAAACCCCCCCCATCCTACTAGCCATTCCCAGATTATTCCTCCGTTTTTGAATCCATTTCGATTGGTGGCCACCAGTTCAGTCTCTTGTAGCTCTCAATAATATCCAACAACACTTCCTCTGTGACTTTAGGGACCTTGTACTCGAAACCTGTGACTGCCTCGAATCTGCTACCGTCCATGCTGAAATCATCATCTTTGACCATTTCGTTTTCTAGATAAGGATTTATAGGTCCTGGTCTGGTAATGCCTGCTTCCTGAAGTAGATCACCCCAAGGCTGTAGGACTTCGTCGTTTTCTTCATCAACTGCTGAGTTGAGATTGAGACGTGCAAAAGTTGACACTATAGTACCATGGAAGCCTGTTTTGATGCCGAATATCTTGGAAATGTGTTTTTGCAAGTCTCCTTGAGCTAGGGTTTAGGTATAGTTTGTTAGTTTTTGTAAGGGGTTCTTTTTAGGGAGTAGGGTAAGCTACATGTGTCACCATGGTCAACGATGTTGAATATTGGTACGCTTCCCCATGATGGGTCCCAATTCTTTTTTCCGTGGGTATACCAGTCTGCTGCCTGCCATAAAGCTCTCGCGGCGTCGGTAACATGGAGAGTATGAGATCGTAACTCTTTAGTCCATAACCATTTCATCTCTTCCTTCAAGTATGAATATACCCTCGCCATGCAAAACAATGTAGCGATGAGCTTGTTGCCATATTCCCCGTAGACATTCGCCAACCTCAAAATAACCAAATTCAACCTAATCCCACATCAGCACATCTCCAAAGACCTTCCTTTCAGAATAGCTCCAACCACCCCTGCGAACTCTTATAATTACGCACCCTTCAATTTTTGAGAGCTCCTCCTCAGCCTGGAGT
Source organism: Verpa conica (assembly GCA_033030425.1). Taxonomy (NCBI): domain Eukaryota; kingdom Fungi; phylum Ascomycota; class Pezizomycetes; order Pezizales; family Morchellaceae; genus Verpa; species Verpa conica. The sequence continues at coordinate 370,581 of JAUFSD010000012.1, forward strand.
TTGTATGTTGCCAGTTTTAACCACGGCTTCAATTTATCGTTCTCCTTGCTCGGCTCCCGGCTACTCTTGTAAACTGTTCCTGTACTGAGCTCGACCCAACATTTTACCCCTTTCCTTGCCGCTACTTTTGCTGCGGTGGTGGAAAGTTTCAAGTTTCGTTGTCGGTAGATCTCGTCGTCTTGAGACAACCGAGTGTCGCCCCCACAATTGAACACATAATCCCAAGTGGAACCATCAGGTCGAGCAAAGACCTTTTCGCATGTATCTGTTATTTTTTGATATTGAGTTTAGTAAACTGACCAATGGAGCGAGAATAATAAGAAAATAATAGCGATCAAAAAATATGTTACGATTGAAGGGGGGAGGGGGGGGACACGGTGATTGGGAGGACCAGAGTAGAAAGAAAGGTAGTCCTCACGTTCGCGTGACATGTCACCCTGGTAAAATCGCTCCAAAGTGCAAACATCAGCAAATTCAGGTGCTAGCCATGCCAGCTGTGGAAGTTGCTTGTCAACTATTCGAATCTCTGATGCGAGGTTATTTGTATGAATGTATTTGGCGATGAAACGTCCAATGAAACCTGTTTTTAGTCCACTCAAGTAAATATGGTTGCCAGAGAGAAGCTGTTTACACTTCTCAAATACTTTGGCCTTACGGTAGCGACTGGCACAAGAGCTACTAACCTAGGCCTCCTATGATCAGAACACTGGGTTTGGGTGATTCTTCAGCCATCGCGAATACTGATTAACTCGATATGAATATTCTCTGTGGGAGTTGGTGGGAGCTGGGAGTGCAGTGCAGTGCAGTAGTAACGATGAGCAGCAGCAGACTATTTAGGGTGGGGGGGGGATGGGCAGTGACGGATGATTCTGGAAGTCAAGCTGGCGCAGGGGAGGGGAGGGGGTTTTTACAAAAGGGAAGGATGAGAGGGGCCACGAGCGAGGTGGGGTTCACTCCCCGTCCACTCCTGGCTGTGCAACAGTGGAGTTGAGAACGGGAGTCGCGGGGGAGTCGGAGACAGCGGCGGGGGGAGCGGACGGGGGGAGTGGCCAGCGAAGCTACATCCATTCATGTACATACCAAGCATTCCCACTCATGTGCCAGATACTAAGCACGAGCGAGTCGAGTGGGCACAAGCGGGGCCACGGGTGAAGCCGAAACGACGGAATAAGAAACAGATAAACGGCATTCGTGTCAAGCGGCACAAAAAGCAACCCAGGTAGAAAGGGAATTAAAAAAAATAAAAAATAAAAATAAAAAAATAAAAAAAAAGAGAGACGATGGAATCAGGAAAGTCTACGATGATAACACTCTACGGATAGAGTATGGACTGGGCGTACCTACATACAGCAAGCACTCTTTGGCCGTTTCTTCGGTGCCTTTGCATACGTCTCCTAGTGTCCTGTCCAGTAGAGAGATCTGGGACGGGCATGCCAATTGTTAGTACTCATGCACTTCTGCAGATACCAGCCAGTTGTGACTTGCCGTCGCCATTACCAACGAAATTGTCTTTACTAACCCAGATGCGAACGCGTGCGCGGAAGGGAGAGATTTTGCCGGCACTGCGGCATCGAGCCAGGGTGGTTCTGTAAGACGGAGATGAGAGGTGCTGCGGGGGCGAAGACTATCAGTGGTTTCGAGATAACTACTGAGCCCAAGCCTAGTAGGTAGCATCCAAGATCTAGCACGCCTCATCACAGGAAGGTTAGCTACAGAGCCCCACCGAAGAGAGAGAAAAAAAATAGTTTTTTTTACCGCTCGGGGGCGCTAATAATCTCGGATAATACCGAAAGTCAGCGAGCTAGGATCAATACTAGTTTTAACCTTGTATCTGTTGGGTATTGTTTTTGAAGCATTGTTGACAAAAGATCATAGGGGTTCTTGGTAGTACCCAGCCTCTTGTGAAATTTACCAACCTGCGTTTTTGGGTCGTACCATCGATTCAGCACTTACCAAGAGAGGGAAAAAGGGCGTTACTCAGAACACCGTACCGCCCTGTTAGTACTGCAGTGACCATGTGCGAATCATGGGTACTGAACACGCTAAATAGCTAGAGTATATGACGAGTGCTGCCCGCGACTAAGGGGATATGGGATGGTTGCAACCCGGGTTAGATTTTGACAAGGCCTCCTTATGTATAATATAAGCGGGTGATATCAAACTAGCTATATAGATCCACCTCAGCTGGACGATTAAAGGACGTGGTAGAAATAGTAGAGCGCGCCATCGGATTGGTAGATGATGGTTTGGTATTATGTATGGTAGAAGAGATCGAGAAACAAGGGTAGTGGACAAGGGTTCACAGGCCAATACTACTTCCAGGTCTCCACCGAGATCGAACGTAAAGGACCAATCAAGGCCCCGAATCTAGGGTTCCACGTTTTTTGTCCTTATATTACCAGAGGCTGTATTCAGCATAAGCTGGCATTAAGACATCACCGCGTCATAAAAGGGAGGGTTCTATACAGTGTCTTTGAGGTCAAACCCCCCTTGATGTATTTATTAATATAGAGTGTGTAGGTTAATAAAACGTTGAGCCATATGCAGCGCTGGGTAGATTTGATATAATCCAGAACCAGCTTACCCGGCAAACAAATAACCTAGTCATAAGATGCGGTGAACGCGCCGAAATCCCCGTCTTACCACAGGCATGCCATTGATTGTGGGCATACATCATTTAGACGAGCAACCTCCTGATTACTATGTCACTAAGAAGCTCTAACGGCTTCTAATGGGTACAAAGGTTAAATGTACATACTCAGTATCTACCCTTAATAGGAGTGCACTAGATCTTAGTGCTATACTACCGGTGATAAGTAGGGTTTGAGGCATTCACCGCTCCGTAGTCCGAGGAAATCCGAGCTTCAAACATCGGGAATCACTAATAGCATTGATATTTTAAGAAGGAGGCACTGCGTTGGTGATTTATTTAGCGAGATAGTCATTGGAGGCGCTCAAGAGCCGTAACACAGGATATAGTTATAGTATGGTACTCTTACCGTCCCTGAGGATCCAAATGTACGAGCCCGTGGGAAGCCTCCCTAAGAGCATTAGTACTCCCTTTCTCAGTTTCTACACTCTCTGCCTATTTTATGACCTATGACTGTGTTTTTAGTCGCTAGAACAAAATATCTTTATTATGAAGGTTCGGAGTAGGTCACCATAGATAGTTCCACAGAACCTCCCCTAGTAACGGTTACTGTCACCGTAAGATATTTTTTTAGGGAATCGAGAGCGTTGAAGGCTAAATTGAGTTTCTGAAGGTCCATATTAAAGTTTAATGGCTATAGCCCGTTAATAGGCGCCAGGCAATAGTTGGGTTTTACGTTAGGATTTTGCAATGTAATAAATTATTATTATAAAGCAGACTAGTATTAGTGATCTGCGTAGGACTAGGGTGAACTATATGTAGAAGGTGTAGTAATGGTTGATCTGCAGTACTTGCTGGGAAAAACGGCTTTGGACGGAGCTGGTGTTAGGGCCTACCCATGCCATAACCCTTTTCTTATAGTTATAGGCATGAATCTCATTAGATACTACAACTCGGTACAACTACGATAAACTTTGTAGGGTGTCGAGCGGCAGAAGAAGCCAAATATTTCGCTGATAGATTGATGCACTCACCATCTTGACTATAAGGGTACTGTCAGTGCTGATGAAATAAATCCCCTATCTAATCATGTGGAACAGTGAAAAATCTATTGAACTCTCTGTTACTTTTGCGGGAGGTGGATAGAATGGATGTATAAAACTCCGATCCTGGGGTAAAAACTAGTGTCTCTTTAGGATTTTTTTTTTTTTTTTTAGAATTAATAAGATACTAGTTTTTTTTTATTAGGAATATGCATAGCAATTTCCGTGCATATAATCAGGCCTTGGGAAGGCGCACTCAAGGTAAGATCGGTCTCGACACACTATTGTATATAGTTGCATGATCGGGTAAAAGAAAACCGTCATTTCGGCAATGTATGGAGGAAGGGTAAGCTAGCTGCTTCACGGGGCGGAGACCTCGATCAGGAAGTGCCAAGAATTTACTACATAGCAACTATTGACGACCAAAAGTCATATCCAAATAAGTGGTCCCCCTTATATATACACTTGCATTATGAGCAATCTATACGGAAACTCGGCGGGGGGGGGCACTTTTCTCGAGATTAGTCTTTCTTCATTTCTTAGACTCGATCAGCTTTGGGTTGTAGAGCTTGTGTGTTTCTTAGCATACACAAAGATATTTACTCTTTCAGAGGGGGGGGGAGCAACGGTGTCATGAAATGCTAACAAAGGAAGAAACAGCATTGCCAAGGGCACTGCCCTATCATTAATCAGGGTGAAATATTCTTCTGTTTCAATAAATGATAAGGGCTAGCCCATCTGATGGGGCACGGTAAAAACACACACCTTTCGGTGTTTACCCACTATCCCCAAACATTGACGAACCTCAAAGTGAATCTACTGTAACTCAGCTATCCACCTCTCCCGCTCCGTTTGACAAATAAGATTAAGATTCTAAATAAAAAGACGCGTCGAAGAGGGCATAGAGCACTGAGAACCTATCACGAACTGAAGCAAAAAGGTGGTCAACAAAACAAGACTAGAATGACTACCCCAAACACAAGGCCGGTACGCCTCATGAAGCTAGAGAACTTTACGCGTGAGGAGGTCTCTACGTGTTTTGAAGAACAAGATGTCACATTCAAGGATCCTAATGACTTCTGCGAGAAAATGACTGGGCTGAGGTATGAATATGAAGAAACTTACGAAACTGACATGAGTGACCCGCTGTTTGAGAAGGGCAGAATAGCCACAATAACACTCTGGTCGATACTGAAAGATATAGCTGGCCACCCAAGTCATAGACATAGGCTAGATGCTTTGAACATCATTAACGAAGTCAAATCCCGAGAGGCTGGTGAAGATGAGTGTGTCCTCATACCGGAGCCACTAACACTGCCTTACGAAGGCCCAGATGAAGATCGGCTAGCAATTCCTTATGCAGATGACGATAAGGTACTAACATTAAAGAACATCGAAGGTAGAATGCCTGAGAGAATGACTGACGATCCTCTCCCCGTACCGACTATGAGGATTCTACCGCAGGGGTTGGGTCTACCCCCCCCGGCGGAGATCCCCGAAAATAGTGAATTGATTGAATACCTACCAGAACCGGGAACGTTAGAAAGATCAGCAGCCGTACGAGAACAGATTATGGCTAATTTGAGACAAGGGAAACTAGATCCTAGTTTAACTCCTTACACGTACAGAGACGATCCTGGGGAAAAGGTTCTTGATATGAATGATGAGATTAAGTTTATCACTGCACCTACGCCAGAAGTCGATCCGAGACTGTTGGAAAGTAGTCAATGGCCAAAGCTCGATGTATATGATAATAGATTAGGTGAATTTGGCGCTCTTAGGCCAACAAGTTATATTTATAAATTGTTTGAGTGGGGTCGTTTGACAATAGCCCAGCCTGATATTGCAAGAGCGTATTGCATAATTTTTCGAGCAAACCCACGTCGCTATAATATAGACAGTGGCGATGAGCTCGCAGATGAAGAACCACCGCAAAAGGATGAACGTAAGTGGGGTTTTCTGACCTATCTTTTGGAGTGGTTTCTCCCCAAGATAGATTTTTCAGTTAGTTGATATATGACTAACGCTATAAGATTAGTTGAATGCATAATCAAGTTGATTACACATATGACGCCTTCAATCTTAATATCTAAAAATGATCCCAAATTTAAAAGCGGGACTTTGGGCTATCACTTGCGGTCCAAGTTTCCCAATGCAATACAAATAAACGGTTCATTATTCGATGCTGTGGAAAAGGCGCACCGCGAGGGCCAGCACCCTGCCCATATGATTTACATGATATGGATCACTTTTATCCATGAGTGCGGACACTACTACAATACACTGGTACATACCAGCAATTCCCCTCTAACTAGACTATTACTTACTCAGAACCCAGGTCCATAGAGCTCCTAACGACCTCACCGGGCTAAAAAGCAGACTATTTAGTACTCCCCGGAAGATGCGCTTCCAAGTCTCCGGCGACCCATCCAAGGAAGACAAAAACTTTTCTACATACGATCCATGGCACATAATGCGCGGTGAAATAGGCGAAGTAATCGAATGGCTTATATTCGGCTACTACCCGGGAACAATCGCAGATGGTGATTACGCTCACCTCATATATGTGATCGGATGGGGCTCCTACCCTGCTCAAATGGGTGAACAGATTTTGTTTAGTAGTTTAATTGCAGAAAGGCTCTTGCGTACCCCGATGCGGCTCACGTGTGATCAGCTGAGGCTATATATACAGCAGGTGTATGAGGAGGTGTTACAGGACGAGGAGGCAGACAGCGACTCCGATTGTGGAATGACGGGTGTAAGTGAGAGTGAAGACAGCGAAGATACGGGAATAATTCAGTATATGGACATCGACGCCGACAGCCCCAGCAATTGCTAGGCTACTGTGAGATGGGGAGAGTTGGCACTGTGGATACTACTGATCTCCACAGCTGGATTAAGAATGGATCTGGATCTCTAAAATGACTGAAGTGCGAAAAAAAGCACCTACTATATACTATGGATCTACCACAATACTGAAAATTTCAGCAGCTGATGGGGGAGCAGCTTCATGAGTCTATTTGACCCGCTGTTGCTCTATATATCAATGTTCTGGATAATTTTGTTTAAGTTGTGCCCTGAAGCGGGCTGGGCATTAGATGCATCGGGCGTGGATCGTTTGGATTATATTGGCTAATCTATTAGAGCTGCTAGAAATTCTGTTATTTGGAGAACGAAGCCATAATAAATTACTATACTTCCTTATCTCTAGAGCTGTCTCGGATAGTAATGAATTCCAGTCTAGAGGTTGCAGCCTGTAGCCAGAGCTGGCCCGCAATATTGGTATTCTATTAGGCATATATAAAACTTATTCTTTTCTACCCTTCTTAATCGTTTTTCTAAAGTCCGGTAAATATAAGTCCCAGTCACGCCCATTAATTACATCATCCATCTAGAATGTTCTCAATTGAAGTTCGAGATTATCATACTATCTAACATAGTGATGGGAGGCCCTGAGGACACAGAAGTTGTGAGAATATATAGACTTGAGAGTTTAATGATTCATAGTGTGCACCCACTTGAACATATGTAAGGCTCCTATAAAGATTCGCATACCAGAATGTTGAAATTAGAATCTAGGCTCAAATGTAGACGAAGGGATTAAGTTGCTAGAAAACTAACACCTGCTGAAACCCCTCCCTTCAATTGTACTCCTCCGCTGAGCTAGTTGCGTAAAGAGAACCGTTGGAACTTGAAGCTTATTTGTGATATATTGGAGTAGTGGATTTGATAAGGTCTATTCATAGATATCCTACGAGTGATATTTGATGGATCACAGTCGGTATATTAATTGACATCTAGGTAAAGAGGAATGTCTTGTGTGGTCGATAATTTGGCGTACACGATTCTTAGCGGACCTGAAAGCTTTGTTTTAGATGGACGTAGGGCTAGAGCAGCGATACTGCCAAAATACTCAAAAGTCTGTATCTAACCTATGCTCTGCATCGTGTCTCTAAGTGGTGTAGTGCCAAGGCCATGCCAAGACCTGAATAATCACTCATGAGATTGACCTCTTCCTCGATGCTAGTGTGTAAACAGATTAATAACCCCACCATCAATAGTTTTAAATTCACGAGGTTTAAACAATCTTAAGTGCTTTATATCATAATTAGACTTTTTGATAAAATCTGTGATAAAAACTAGTTTTTTCACCTTCATGGACATTTCAACTTTTCTTAATTCTCTACCAGTAATTGTTCCCAGAACTAGACCCGGGGAGCTACTTTCTGACTCTGGGCCCATAGGATAATATGAGATGAATGAGCTTATAATAATCTGAGGGAATTAATTTGGCACAGCTTCTCGCAAGGATAATTATGGTGTTGGCCAATATCCTTGAGACTATTTATATATTTTTTCCCTCTTATGTAGCTTTAGAGCACATTATCCACCTCGAAATAGACAAATTTATACCTACCATACTCTATTAATTTACACTTTGAATATCTCAAGCGGGCATACGTCAGCCTAATTATAGAGTACTCAGAAAGCTTAGCATATTAGTGTAGGTACCCGGATATTGAATGTAGAGTACCCGCAGTGATAGGGAATGCAATAGCTGCAAGTATGAATATCAGACTTGTTTTGTTTACCACGTGTCTGGTGTGCCGCACAATCGTTCCTGAATATTTCGGGAAGAGTATGGACGGTACAGAGTTAAGGGGCCTAGATATACATAATTTATACCGTGGGTGTGTATGATCTATTCCCTCGAGAAAAGAAAGACTAGCTTTTTTTTTAAGAAGGAGAATACTCCCTAAAGAAATAGCTTTTAGTATCCCATAAAGAACCCGAGTAAACATAAAAATAAAATAAAAATAAAAACCGGATCTACCACTTCCAACCCCCCCTCCCACTCAAAGAGCCGCAAAAACCACCAAGATAATCCCTACAGCGATACTACGGCCAATATCCCGTCCCCTAACCCCCTCACCCTGCAACTCCGGCACCGGAATATAACTCCCATCATCATTATCACCAGGACTCTGCTCCCCACCATCAGGCATAGTATCATTCTTCACATCCGTCCCAGTACTATTAAGGCCATAACAATTCCCCACCCCTGTTTCGGGACCGCCCATCCATCCGTCTGCGATTCCACCAAACACATTCCTCGCAGCTCGCTCGTGTAGTTCGTCGAACCATCTCAACCCAATCCCCATATCACCCGATACACACGCTCTTATCTTCCAAGTAACCGAAGCCAAGAGTCCCCCGGTGCAGACGGGAATCACAAGAATGTGTTGCTGGTAGTATACGACATCGAACTGGCCGGTTGGGTTGAAGTTGTTGGACTCGAGCTCCCAGCGGAGGTTGAAGTTGTCTGGAGAACTGTTGTTGGAGAGGAGGTATTCGGTGATGGTTTTGTTGATGGTGCGCGTGGGGGGGTTGAAGGTGAAGTTGTCTTGTGGGAAGATGATCTCTCCCCCTGTGGGGTGTCAGTAGGAGGTAATAGGTATGTGGTGAGGGTGGGCGCTTACAACTGGGGGAGTAGAAGTCTCCAATGTGTGGGTATAGTGTTTCTGGGGGTGCGGTGACCATGAATTGTGTGACGCCTTCGCCGAGGAAGGAGCCTTGGGGACAGTTTATTTTGGGCTCTTGCGCGAATAGTGAAGTGATCCTTAGTGAGAGGGTAATGAGTATAAGGGAAAACATCCTGGGAGTATTCATCGTTGCGGTTTTCTTTTCAAATGAAGGTTTGATGTACTTAGGTAGTGGTTAATGGAACTATGGGGGGTGGAGATAAAAAAAATAAGCCATGAGAGGAATTCTGATCATTGGCGTCTCTTTATTCAGACATTAAGATTACAAAAAGAACTGAACCACCTAATAGTATTACCACGTCTCTTGCTACTCGTTTGTACGTGTAGTGTGAGATACAACCATCCGACGATTTAGGTCGCCGTTTAAAACATCGACCCCATGGACGGCTCATATTGAATGAGGAAATCTTATATGCTCATCACTTTTAGAGCCCTGAATAATTTCCTGTCGGACTAGTTGAAGCTTGAGACAGGTTTGAAACACTGGGAAAAGTGCCGAAGTTCGAACGCCGGTGTTGCAAGTCATGAGCTGTCATTCGGCTGGCTACCTACATGATTACTGCACTTGCAAGCATCATCCCGCCATGTTATCGAGCAAGAGGAGATTGAGTACGAGAGAGGTACGAAATATCTGTCTCAAAGGTTGTAGAACCTGTTACTCTAAATTGAGATTGGTTACTGCAATATCTAGGCTTCCACCACAGGTTTCGATGAGAATGTCTTGCCGGAAAAGATCAATCGTAGTCTTATTTAATCATTGGGATCGAAGTCACACGGGTTCTGATTCCTCCGTTTGCAATCTGACGATTATTTGACAGGCAGTCATAATAAGCTGATTATAACCACCCTCAAAAGATAGATACAAGAGCGGTTAGGTCGACGAAGTCTCAACAAATCCCGTTACTAAAAATACGGGCCGCAAAAAAGGGATATAACGCCAAATCCCTGCAGAAATACGAAAGAGCCCAGATTCTTTATCCCCACCATCCTATATATGTACATTGCAGTCCCCCCAGTATTTACCACCACCCCTTCTTCTTCTCCTGCTTCTGCACCTCCTCCACCACAACCGGTACAGGTGCAACCTCACCCTCTGCAGCCGCTTTCGCAGCTGCTTCCGCCAACTTCGCCGCCTCCTCCTCCGCCCTCCTGATTTGGTCCTCAACCCAATCCCCCTTCCTCAACCCCGGAGCCTCTATCCCTGGAATCGGTACCTCACTCACCTGCCCAGGCTCTCTTCCACTCCTCTTGATCCCCCACCCACCAAACCCACCATCATCACCCACCTTCTCCAGCCCATGAGCACGCCTATACTCACCTCTCAACTCCACATCCTCAACCTTCCTCTTGCGCATCTCCCCAACCCTCCTACTCTGATCCTCCACATGGTCCCGAATCGCAATCATCATACTCCCTATACTATCCACAGGATGTCTCCAGCTCCAAAACACCGCACCCGCAAAAGGCGAGGTCTGCAAGAAGTTCTTCACAGACACGAAGCTAGCCAGTCCGACGAGGATCCCCATGGAGAGGTAGAAGTGCAGAATGCGGGAGGTGAGGAAGAAGTGGGTCCAGGTGTTTGGCGGCGGCATGCTGTTTGGGTAGCGCCGTGTGGGGTCGCGTGGGGGTTGTGGAGGGCCAGGGTAGTTTATTGGGTCTCGGTTTCGGGGGAGTGATGGGTGGGAGGGTGGGGTGAATTTTGTGGGTTTTGCGAGCGTTTTGGGAGCGGATTTGGAGGAGTGGCGGAGGGTGAGTGGTTTGATTGTGGCGGGCAGAGGTGCCCGGAGGAGAGGCCGGCGGAGGAGGCGGGGAATTGTGGACATGGTGGGTTATTTATTTATCTATGAGGTGGGATTGTTAGTTGGGGAGGTCAATAATGGGATTTTGGATACTAATAAATATAGGGAGGAATATTACCTGAGTGCTAGTGTCTAGATGCAGAAGTTATGAAATGTGGGATGAGGGTGGGGTGAGTCGAGAATTATTTCCGCCAAGAAGGAACGGAGAGCCGTCAGCAACCCTAGCCCTGGTTAATATACGAGATAGGTCATAAAATCTCACTCAGCTATATCTAGAGTATACTTCGATGCTTATAGTTTTAATCACCAGTAAAGTATAGGTAATTTTTACCATATAATTCCCTCTATAACACATTTATTGTAATCATTCACCTAGTCCAAGCAGAACAGTTCCCAAACCTACGCCTATAAAATCATGTTCTCCGCTCTAGACTATACAAGTTCCCGCCTCTAAATTCCATCACTTCAAACTAAATTTAGTTCATGAGATACTCCAGTCCTAATCTTAGTACTACCTTATCTCGTTAGATGATCAATCAGCACAGCCTAGACTAAGAAGCACTAGCTATGGGATGGAGATTACCTATTAGCCCCCAAGCACAGTAACATCTTTCTTTGTATCTTCTATGACCTGATCACGCTTTGACTGCCTCTCCAATTCTGCCTCTAATAACGCAACTATTACTTCATGACTTTCGGAGATCGCGATACTCAGAGCTGTTCGCCCAGAAATAACAGCAGCTGAGACATCCACCCCCCTTTCCAAAATTAGCTTTACAACCTCTTCCCACCCTTTGGCAACAGCTTTGTATAGTATCCTCGGTCCAACCTCGCCCTTATCTGATAGATCAGAAACCTTCTCAACAAGTTGTTTGACCATCGTATAACGGTTTTTAGCAAACCCAAGATCTAGTGCAGTCTGTTTCCGCTTGAACTCCTTCAAGAGAGTATCGGTACTCGTATTTTTGATCAATAGCTCGAAAACTCCCTCGTTGCCTGTGTCTATTGCCCAATGAATTGGTTTCCATCCATTATCATCTTCAGCGCTGAAATCGGCACCCTTCTCAAGTAGAAGTTTAACCACAGAATCACGCCCTTCAGAAGCTGCTAGGCTAGCAACTGTCCATCCACCCCAATCACAAGCGTTTATATCGGCTCCTTTCTCGATCAAGAGCCGTGCCACCTCTTCATTCCCCCATTCTGCTGCCACTCCTAGTGCTGTGCGCCGAGCTGAATTCAAGACCGAAACAGGGACATTTTTATCTAATATGAGTTGTGCTACCCGCTTGTTTCCTTCCATCGCCGCGTAGTGTAATACTGAGTTACCAACACGATCCTTGGCCGAGATATCAAATCCATCATCCAAAAGCCGCTGGAACACACCACAATGCCCAAACTTGGCAGCCACATGCAATGGCGCAGCTTCATCGTAAGAGCCATTAAACATGACACCCTCCAATTCATGAGTATCGCGTCTGTTGAGGGCTTGGAGGTAGGCCAGGACGTGTTCTGGACTTCTAAGAAGCTTAAAAAGTGAATCCGCCGTCTGGTCCTCCTCGCAGATTCTAAGGTGAGAACTTAGGTATCTGGCAGTATAGTTCAAGAAAGGGTATGTTTTCAGCCGATGGTCAAATTTGTCCTGGTCCATACAGGCACCAAGGAAAGCATCGAAAGACATATAGGTTACGCAGGAGAGAGCAACTGTGCAATCCGCGTCTTCAGGGATTGCGCCGTTTTTCACAAGATACTCTTGAACAGTATAGTGAACAAGCCGAACATTATTGCTCTCATCGATTGATACTAGGCCAGAACATACATCGAGTATAGTGGCCCTATCAGGCAAGTCGAATTCATCCAACTCATACCTTTCGAGTTCCACAGACACAGCTGCTTGGATTTCGTCAATTGTCAGTACCCGCTGTGTTTTAACAAGCCAAGAAAAAATTCCAAAAGCCAATTCTGTGCAACCATCGGGCTGACCGCGTATATCTTTCATGATTCGGTCGTAGGTAGGATCTAATGGGCTATTTTTAGACACCGTTTTGAGACTAGAAAGCGTCTTTAATATCTGTTTTGTAGAGGTCTGCTGGCAGATATACTCGATGTGAAAACGGACAAGTAGAAACCTGCTTATATTGAGTATGAGTTTTTCAAAACCACAAATATGAAACTTACATCCCATTAGCACAATTTATTAGCTCGGAGATGATCCTATCCTGCAACCCGCCTTGTTTAACGAGACGCCTTGCCCGCGCACTCTCATCGATCCTCTGTTGAACGTAAACCCTAATGTCTTGCTCTTGTGCGAAGAGCTTAATCTTTGCAATACTTTTAAACGACTCTTGGATATCTTCAGGGTGTTGACGACTAGTCAAGAATAAATTGACCCCGTTCTTCCCAATACGATGAAACAAAGGAAGAAGGTACATCCGCTGATCCTCCTGATCGCATTCATCTAACGCATCAATCACAATGAACGCTTGTGTGAAGGACTTGGAGATTTTAATAAGAGTATTATATAGATCATCGAGAGTCGGCTTTTTGTGTTGGCCCGATAGCCTGTCATACAAACCCCCTATCTCTGAAGGTAACTGTGGTAAAAGGCAAGCTAGCTGTTTTACAAGGCTAGAGAGAACCTGAACAGGCCTTTGTTGATACTGTTCTTTGTAGTTGAAATAGATATAGGCTATTCCGATTTTCGCCGTTGAAGCTTGGGCTTCCAAATGATCGATTACCATAGAGCTATACATGTTTCTAAGCTGGGATTCAAGATTATAGGATAAGCGTGCAATACCTCAAGAATGTTTTTCCAGCTCCAGCTACCAGAAGTGTTTAGTCAGTATAATACAAGCAGATGGCTATTTATCTTGAAAAACTCAGCACATGGTCTCAAGCTTTGTAGAGACGTTTATAAAACAGTCTCACGGTGCTAACCATGCTGAGTTTCTCAAAATACCTTCCTCCTCGTTCGCACATGTTGTTTCTAGAAGGAGGCATGGTTCTTAGACGTACGAATGCCGTAACCCCAAAGCAGCCGAGAATATGGTTGCTGCTTGCTCCATTCCTGGAACGTTGGATCATTTAGAAGCCATGTCCCAGTATTCTTTTGCCTCTTATGGCTGATCTCAAGGTGTGTTCTGTCAAAGTCTTCAGGGTAGAGCCAGTTCAACACCCGTAGTCGATGTTCATCTATTAATTCAGTGAATTAGTCTAGTGGAAATTTATATACCCAACCTATCATGCCCCTTACTAATTCGAATGTTGTCCTCTTTTTGTGTCCACGAGCTCAAATCCGCGGTCGTCGCCTGAATTTCTTCAACTGCAAGATCTGTCTTTTGAACATATGCCTCTATTTCTTTAGACAAAGATCTTGATATAATGTTAGCAGAATTTAGAGAATATATATATATGTGTGATGTCAGCTTACATATGGTCAGCAGTCAAAGCGAACATAAATAGACTTTTCTGCCTTTCTATCCGAGCGATATGCTGCAATGTTTCCGGCTCTTTCAGTGGCCATTTAAGGTTGTTAATGAATCCTTTGAATCCGTCTTTTGGTTCCATCTTCAAGAGTAGTGATTTTAACTCTGCATCGCACTCATGAAGAGGTCCGTCTTTACCGTTGAGTGTTTGTAGAGCTGTCGATTGTGGGTTTGCATCCACAAAATTCTGTAAATTAACAAGGACTATGCTGAGGGAACTGAGCTCTTTTGAAAGTTCCTGGAGATCTTTTGTTGCTCGTTTCACTCCGCCTATATACCCATATCCTAATGCTGTCACTTGTCCTGCGAGCTGTACAAGGCCGACTATGCTCGCCGCGAGGCCCACGATCTCTGCCATTCCTTCTACCGGCTGTACCAAAGAAGTTTTGTTGAACCGATGGTTTTGTAAGTAACTGGAGGTGGATGAATGTTGATGATCGGTTGTAGTACTAGTACGCCTTAATCTACTGTGCCACTGGAGCCTGATATGTGCGGGGTGCAGCATGTAGCTGTCTGCACGTTCAGCGTATCATCCATCATGGCGCCTCAACTACTAGTAGAGTTTTAGCCTACCAACCATATTTCTCCAAGGTAAGGTTCCAGAAAAGAGAATAACATCCTTGAAAAATTAATACTAGATAACTTAACCCGAAAGAATAATGCCATATTCCCAGGATATGAGTTATCAGCTTATCTTATACTATAATTGTGAATTTAGTAGGCTTGGCTCGATATGAGGAGCGACTCGGAAGCAAGCCTGACCCTCACTGGCCCTGATTGACCCCTTTCCCCTTCCCCACAACTACTACGCGACTAAGGTCAATACTCTAGGTGTTAAAGTATTAGATAATTATATTAGATTAGGTTCTATTGAATATATAGGAGGGTTTCCCGAGAGGTGCCATAACAGCACCCGATTCTTATGTTAGATTAGTCGGGCACCATGTCTTTCCCATCCGTAATCTTTCCCTTCCGAAAGGTACGTTCATTCATTCAGAGCAATAGATATGGGCCAACACTACAAGGTTGAGATATTAAATATATGTATGTTCTGGCCCGTTCGGGGGACGCTGCCTATCGGGGGGACGTCCCCTGGACGGGCCGGCCTGTTGGAGGGATATCCCCCCAATGGGCTACCTGTTGAGGGGATATCCCTCCAATGGGTAGCTATAAATCAGTTTTATAGGGCATCCCCTCAATGGGCTACCCATTGGAGGGACACACTGCATCCCCTGAACAGGTAGACAGCTATTTTACCCTATTAAATCATATTTTACCCAAGTACATCGCTTATAAAGCGCCCATATTTATCAGATAACATATAACCATTATTTGCTACCAAAAAGCGCCCACAATATACAAATCCCTAGAGACAACAACCCATGGTATAAAATCACAAAAAATCTTAAAATAATCTTAGGATAGGCTGATATTTTTCTGACTACTCACTTAATTTATTTAGGATTTCCTGTATTAATTGAGTCATGATTTATCACCTACCCATATGGGGGACACTGGTATTCCTCCAACAGGTAACCCATTCAGGGGATGCCTGCCTGTCCGCTCCCAGGCTGGCCCGTTCAAGGGACGTCCCCCCAACGGGCCAGCCTGGGAGCGGACAGGTAGGCATCCCCTGAATGGGTTACCTGTTGGAGGGATACCAGTGTCCCCCATATGGGTAGGTGATAAATCATGACTCAATTATTTCAGGCACACCCTAAAAAAATTAACTTAGTAGTCAGAAAGATATTGGCCTATCTTGAGATATTTTAGGGATTTTTTATTATTTTTATACCATGGATTGTTATCTCTGGAGATTTTTATATTGTAGGCACTTTTTGGTAGAAAACAATAGTTATATGTTATCTGATAAACATGGGTGCTTTATAAGTGATGCACTTGAGTAAAATAGCAATGTACTAGGGTAAAATAGCTGTCTACCCGTTCAGGGTACGCTGTGTGTCCCCCCAATGGGCTACCCATTGGGGGGATGCCCTATAAAACTGATTTATTGCTACCTGTTGGGGGGATATCCCCTCAATGGGTAGCCCATTAGGGGGATATCCCTCGAACAGGCTGGCCCATTCAGGGGACGTCCCCCCGATAGGCAGCGTCCCCCGGACGGGCCAGAACATATACACAAACCAACAACCTATTCAGGAGCATTATGCGCACTACTGTCTTTTAAGCCACTCCGTTATCCTATCCTTCTCCCACCTATTTCTACATTCTTCATCAAGCCGAATATCCAACTTCATCGATTCGTTTCTGTGTTCCGTGGTGAATATACGGTAGAAATTATCTGGTGATTCATACAGATGATTCACAGTCTTCGGTCAGATCGACTTTGTCTAGAAACCTACCTAATAGAGGGTCCGATGCCGGGGTGCTAGGAGTACTTGCGGTATCGGTCTCTACCGGAAAGTTATCGAGGATATAGCGTTCGTAACGGATCAGACGAAGATATTCGAGACCAGGAAAGGCCACTTCTGGTTGGAAACTTTTTCCACTATTAGATACCCATTAGCAATCATTGAGCGGAAATCAGACTGAGCAAATAGAAGATTACCTTTTTCCCGAGAGTCAATATCGAACCTGAAGGATGACTTATCCTGTAGACAAGCCAACTACTCCCTGTTTAGTATAGACCGTTTTTCCCAGACTCAAGCCATACAAACTCTCCACGGGATATCCGTGCTAGCTTTTTGAGGAGCTGTGAATTAGATAGAATTCGTTACAAAGGATCTCCAATCATTCCGTATAGATTGACTGCTGTCCTATGCCGTCATACCATCGATCTGCCGACCCAGTGTCCATGATTGCCAGGGCTACAAAACTTGAAACCCCTAACCCGCGTCCCTATCCCAGGTGATCGTGAAATTCCGACTCTTGAACCATTTGAAAAGCTTTTAGATATTGGTGGATATACAAACGACAGAATCTGTTGGGTTTAGGTCAAATACTTTACTCCATCAAGAAGGAATATGTTTCGCCACCCAACAATGGTATTACACCATCTAATCTTCATAATTTCTGTGGCCTAGGCAGGCTGTCCTCCAACTAGGTGGAACATGACTAGTAGTGATTCGAGAAGCTCGTCGGTCATCCGTAGCGATCGGAGAAACCGAAACCCCCCTTGGCGAAGGGGTCTAAAGCTCTCGCTCCATTTGGTAGTCTCGTGTCTCGAAGAGCAACCACAAGGACAGAGAGTCGAGGAGACTTTGTACTAGACTTCATCGATTCCACGGCACTGCTTGGTGACTCTATTGAGCCATGTACTTCCAGTGGGCGTCCAAAACGAATCTTAATAAGAGCTCCTATTCCAGGACTGTTGCTGCTGGTATACGTGTTTGTGGTGAAGGGATTATAGAGAGATGTCATTGCGTGTAGTCGGGGAATCTCAGGAAGTGGACTAAATTGCCCATCTACAGTGGGCTCTGTAGATGAGAAGGAGATATATCTACTTGCAGCCCTAGGGGAGATACAGGAAGCCCTGGGAGCTGTGGGGTTGTGTTGGATGGCTCTAGATGTGCCCCACACGGTGCTATATATGGAGAACACTCACGTGTTTTATAACTAAAAAGGCGCGAGTGATAGTATATGACATTCAACGCCGGAGCTAATAACATTGATAAATGCGATTATACTCGAGATCATCCTCGTAATGTAGTCACAAAGATTAGACTCCAGCTTGAGAATTTATTACATATTAACATACCGAGAATTCATTTTCTATTTACCGCTAAATAACTCATGTGGTAATGGAAATTACATATAGTCGCTAGGACCGCTGGATAAGAAAGTTACTGTAGGCTACATGGTGTTTCATACGAGCAAAGACCAAGTAGAGGAAAGCAGATATCATAAAGAGGGGACAAATCTATGATAATATCAATAACAGAACGAAATAGCTCTACATACTATTCTGTGCTGCTTACAAAAGACAGGTATCGTAGTGGCTGATATCTTTTAGCTTTTTAATGCTAGCGTGCGCCACAGTACCGTACATTAGCCTCACAATGACTAATATAAAGCAGTAGTAGTCAATACCAGAGCATTTATTACTGCCCGGGAGGGGGCTACTGAGCCATATGTAATAGTTCACTTGGGAACCGTTGTGATTCCCAGCTTCAATATATCAGCTAATACCATAATACTTAAAATATAAGGGTTAAGGCTAGGATAGAGTCACACCAATAGTACCAATCCAAGCTAAAGAGCAGTAAGAGCAATAGTTCGCTCAGGCGATAAGGGGACATTCAGAATAAAGAGACTTACATATATACTCAAGTTTGTATACTAGAGTAGTAACCTCACCAATAGAGACCGCTCATAGCTAGAGACACCATCGGTGGAGAAAAAGCAGACTAAAACCCCAAATAACCACCGCATAGCAACGTAGTTTTTAGAGGGGCAAGTTACAGTATAATCGCAAGGATGATCTAGGGTTTAGGGTTTATCAAGTATAATTACTAATTCATCGTGCGTCACTTGGACATGGTCCGCAGCTATCCACCACCCCCAACAATCTGG
Organism: Verpa conica; assembly: GCA_033030425.1. Classification (NCBI taxonomy): domain Eukaryota; kingdom Fungi; phylum Ascomycota; class Pezizomycetes; order Pezizales; family Morchellaceae; genus Verpa; species Verpa conica. The sequence goes on from JAUFSD010000012.1 coordinate 389,571, forward strand.
ATAAAATCCCACATCTTTTTTTCGTCGTCAGCAATCCTACCTACCATGAAGCTCTCCTTGGCCGTATTACCGCTCCTGTGCTCGCTCACCTCCGCACAGCTACTCTTTCCCCTTCTCTTCAAGGAGGGCGCCCCAGCCGGAAAAGAAAAGGAAAATAACAACAACAATATGGCATCCCACCATACTGGACAGAAGCCTCTTCGGCCAGACGATGAGTTGTTCAGTAACGACAAACCGGAAGGGACCCCGCTTCTCCCAGATATACTCAATATCGATAGATCCATTTCTCTGTTCTCGGAGTTGACTAGGAAGATCGAGTCGATCTCGGTGCGGGTCTCGGATCGCGACGTCAACACAACTATTTTAGCGCCTACTAATGTTGCGATCACGAGATTGCCGAGAAAACCGTGGGAGGATCCGGACGATGAGGGTGCGGGCGGCAATATCTTTAGCGATATCTATAAGGGACTTGTGGGCGAGGACCGCGCTTCGAGGAATGAAAGGATATTCGTCGAGGTGCACTGTATTGATGTTTCGCCGTGGCCGAAGGGCGAGAAGACGAAGACGCTGCAAGGAAAGGAGGTGTGGTGGGATGAGGAAAAATCTGATGATGGCAGAAGTGTTATCAGAACGGTATGTTTGAGCCCCCTTTAGGGTCAAAACTTGGCTTTCGTCCCTTTACTTCAATACTTTGTTACCCATGGCTGACTGATCTCTTTCGACTTATTAGATATATCCTGACAACATTCGTGTGGAAACACGTAAAGGAGAAGCTTCCAACGGCGAAGTTTGGGTCATAAACGGTGTCATCAACTACGCAGAGTAATCCAGACCGACCAACTCCCTTCACCATCAACACTGTAATAAGACTGCCCGGATTTGATTTACGACTTTTATACGACTTGACATTGCTTTCTCGACTGTTTATTGCTTTTTTTTATTATAACTCTTTGGGGTTCATTCGTTTTAGCCGCACTTAAGCCTGGCTAATAAGGACTATAAGGATTTGTTTGTTTGTTGTATTTTTTATTACGCATAATCAAGATAATATTTCCTGGTACTCTCGTACATTGAAACCCCCCACAGCGAGACTTGATAAAAGAAACAGAAAAAACGAAACCCTCCACAATGATAAGAACACAAAGTTTACTGAGGATCAGCATAATCATACACCAACTTCCTAGTAATCACCTTACCGGTATCATCCTTTGTAAACTTAAGATGACGAACATATAATCTTTTATCATCAATAGTCTCAAACCCCCAGATCTAAAAAGAAAACCCCCCCCCCATCAGTAACAACCCCAACCATATAACCTATAAATAAAAATAAAAATAAAAAAAAGAGTATATATCTCACCTGCTGAGCAGTCCACTGATTCTCTTTATTAACGACATAACTCTCCACCGCACCGTCCGTCTCAACCTCTGGCAAGAAGTTACTCTTCAAGAACTCATCTTCAACCTCAGACGGCTTCAAGCGTCGGCTCTTTCCCATCAGCTTCCCGAAGAGGTGGTCTTCGTGCTCACGCTCACTATTGAGTACATTAGAACACCTACTCCAGGGGGGATAAAGGGGAGGGGGAAACATACGTCCAATCCAAAGTCCGCAGCTCGGTAGTACCCTGAATACCTCCCGTGAGCGTTTGCACGATATCGATATGCTCTACGCCTTCATCGTCTCTATAATGCTTAATGTCGAGTAAGATATTCGCCATAGCGATAGCTTTACGCTTGAGCCATCCGATCCCTTGCTATTTGAACCTTTAGCTCAATTCCCGAATAGATGATAGGGAGATGGGGGAGGAATACCAATGTAAGAACCTCATCAGTGTCATCTGAGAGGGTTTTGTTCTAAACCCGTACAACACACACTACGTCAGTGTTGCAACGCTGGAGAGGGGAATGCAACATACCATCCAGAACTTCCCCGTCAAGTCCTTCATTGTAGTTGTTGCTGGAGCTGCCATTGTTGCTTAATTGAGTAGGATGTAATGTGGAGTTTGAGAAAGGTACAAGATGGCTTTTTATACACTCTGGGAGAGGGGATGGATGGATTGATGGATGGATGGAGGGGGGGCTCCCCCTCCACCTCCACCTATTACAAGTAGAGTACGGGGAAAGCAACCGACATGCATGATGCAGTACCACGTCCCTGAAAAATTGCTTCTTTTTTCTTTTTTCCTTTTTTTCACATGCAAATTGTACTCTACCCCCCCCGTATATACTGTACTAGTAACATTCCCCACCCCCCGGTAATATTTCCTCGGGAGCCCGTGCTCCGGCCGTACTTCCATCTGGAAATAAAAATAAAATTGTAAAAAGAAAGGGGGAGATGGAGGGGAAAAAAGTAGATACATATGATAACCAAGAGGGAAGAGAAAAAACAAATTGCGCCTAGGCCTGAGGAGCATGTAAACCTAATTTATCCACCTTTTTACTTATGGGGTTTCCCTCTTTCCTTCCTTTCCTCCGGCTTCCTCTCCCTCTCCCCCTCTTCCTCTTGCTAATCCCTTTAATCCAGCTTACCGTTAATTCCGCTTCTATAGCAGCAGCATAGGAAAAAGTAAAAGTAAAAAAAAGTAATAAGCGTAAAAGAAACCTCCGAATAAACTTACAAAAAAAGGAGCAAGCAATAATTAATAGTAATTTTGTTTTAGACAAAAAAAGAACTAAGTAGCCAAGTAACAAAACAAAAAAACGGGACAAAACCCTAATTCGGCAACAAACTCACAAACACCCTAAATCTCTCCAATTCCCAACCTCCTGTTGTTTTAGATGTAACAAGAGTACACTCAATAGTATTAACAGCACCCGGATTCAGCCTCACCTCGAAGGGAGGCTCCTCCTTCTTCTTCTGCTGTGCAGTCCACGGGGAGATGATCTTACTCGCGTTGTTGTTAACCTTATGCTCCACATTAAGCTTATAAGAGCGATGAGCGAGGCCAGCCGCCGAGAGCGTAGGTGTGACAACAACGGTATGGCAATCCGGCGGAAGGTGTAGAAAGAATTGAGTCGTAACTTTACGATCATCCGGCGAGAGGTCCTTTGTGAACTTGTGTTCTGTAGCCACACCCGGAGCAGATGTGATCCGGAAGTTTGTAATTAAAGCACTTGACGCGTCTAAATAAAAAAGAATACCCGGCCTGGTTAGCGCTAGAGATAGACACGTGAACGGAGCTTCTTACCTTTGCCCTCGGCACGATATCTTGGCTCTTCAAAGTACCCCGCATTTTGCCTATGATTGGGAGGTGCAGGAACAGGCACGTTGAGCGGGGGGCTGTGGGATGGCCCTGGCGCTGGGGTCGCACTCAACCGCTGTGGGGGAGGCGGCATAGTGTTCGGGACGGGAGGACTCATCTGCGACCGCGGTGTCCGCGACGCCGAAGTCGCGCGAAGCGTTATGGTTTCACTTGGCGGGGACTTTGATCTACCAGTACCAACAGACTCAGGCTTCTCGGGAGTCCGAGACCTTGTGATTCTTACTGGGACAGGTGCCAACCCACCTACTGGTAATGAGGTAGGAGCAGCCACTGGGGCCACAGGAACCACAGGCGGTGGCAGAGTGACGGGAGTGGGTGTTGGAGGCGTGGGAGCTTTCTTGGGTGTCATGCTGCGACTTACATTGTTCGTCTGCTTAGCAGGACTAGTAGCAGCAGAATTCCCATTAGTGATTGGTGACACTGATGGTGCTGCAGGCGACCGAGATGGAACCCGTGTCTTTGAAGCAGGATGCGGTGGAGGTGCCGCTACGGGGAGGTTGGTTGCGGCTTGCTTGTTCCCGACATTGAGTCTGATTTTTGGACCCGTTGAAGCCAGTGTTTCCTGCGGCTTCTGTGGGGATTGAGCACGATGCGCTGCAACATTTAGACGTAGCTTGATCCCGCTGGGGGTGCCATTTGGCACGTCTCCTGCTTTCGCTTTACCTTCGGCCAGACGCTTTACGAAGTATTCCTATAAGATCAGATATAAAGATTAGCCAGATCCCTAAAAATAGACTAAGTGTTGCTTACGTTCAACCTACGAGCATCTTTAACGATATCGCTACCCTCGTCGTTGAACTCTTCGGCATTCTTCTTGATCAAGTTGACTGCATTTTCAAAATCCGACCATTTGGTATATTCTCCTTGCGAAATCTTCTTTTTGATCATATTAAGAGAAATTGGCTGTTTGATGATACGGAAGTATTCACCATACAGCTTTTTACTCGGAAGATTCAAAAAGTAGTGAGCAACGGGCTCGCCTCTAAAAAAAACACATTAGTTACTATTCGGGAAGAAAAAAAATATCAAAATCACCGGAATAAATGAATGACCAGAAGGGGAAAAATTAAGACATTATTATATGTGCTCTTGGAGGTGAGGGCCAGGGTTACTTGGTAACGAGGACAGGGAAAGAATACTAGACGAAAGAGAGAAAGAAAAATACAGCGAAATAAAGAAAAAAACTTACTGCTCATCAACTAAAGCCATCATATCATCCACAATCTGCATCTGAGTCTGCTGCAACGATGCTGGAGATGACTTTGAATTCCTACTCGGTCTGCCAGGCGTCGGTTGTGCACCGGTACTATCCTCGCGCTTGACATGTCGATTGGTCTGTTCAGCCATATAGCTATCGATTACATTGCGGACTCGGATAGAGTCGCTGTGGACTTGGCTTTTTGGCTTGTTGTAGGTAGCCGCATTTTGGCACATGAGAAGCAGATCTGACTGGACATCTTGCAGAGTGGCGTATTGGTTGTTGTTGAGTTTAGTCTGTGTGATGCAGCGATCGGGGGTAAGTGGGGTACTGGGGATTACTAGGGTGGGGGTGGAGTGTTTAGTTACGCACCTGGATCTCGTGCAGTGAGATGGGGGATTTTATCTTCTGGTAATAGTCTGGGTACTGTGACTTGAAACAAGTCAGTAACGGGGGGGTTCACTTGACAGCTGGAGAAGCGACAGGCTTACTGGGCTGGGGAGCTTCTCAAAGTGTTGGCGAACATGTCGGTTTCTGCAGGGTGGATTGAAACACTTGCATTAGCATTGGGAATTGGCGACGAGTCAAAAGAAAGCATCAGGGGGAGCATATAAGAATAGTACAGAGCTCTGTGGGGATATATATCATGGCCTACCTCTCTTGATGATTCATGATGGCATTCAGTAGGCCCTGGCCAAGGGCTTGAGTGGATGTCCCATCTGGCCCGTTTGTGCCATTTGTGCCATTTGCCCCATTTGCCCCATTGTGCTGGAGAGCAGAGGCAGCAGTCTTGGGAGGGAGACTTCGTTAGCTAAAGTGTGTGGAGTAGGAGGAGCATAGCATTGCTTGAGCCTCATCAGGGATACCACAACCACGCGAGAAGGTTGAGCAAAGCTTCGGTCTCTTAAGGTCGCGTTCCATCCATCCCTCCTCTTCCTCATCTCTCCGGGGAAACCCCACCAAACCAACGACACACCCCACTGCAACAGAAAGGCCAAAGACGACTCACCGATTGCTTTCTCCGTTTCCTTGCCCGATCGTCGCCATCGGGAGTAGGCGATGCCTGTACAGCCTTGCGCTTATCCATCTGGGCGATAATAGAATAACAGTTGTGGGAAGTCGAATGTCTTTGAGTAGCGCAGTAGGGAGAGTTGGGGGGTGGACGCGACCCTTTTTTTTTCGCGACTTGGGGGGGTTTTGTTCAAGAGGGAGAGGCGCGCCTTTTTTTTATTATTTTTTTCTTTAGTGGCACCGTAGTTTGCAGATGTTTTTGAAGAGCTGCAGACACCACACACGCACACAACAAGCTTCCACTCGGAGTGATGCGATGGAGAATATCAAATGGAATTCTGAGTGCACGGCGGGGGGGGGGATAGCGGGCTTCTGGGCTTCTTTTTCGTTCTCTGGTGTTGATCGTGGTCGCTGAACGGGGAAAGCCACACACGTTCTAGGCAAAGTTACACACTCGTTTCGAGGAAAGGGAACAATAGGATTGTGCTGTGGGAGGGAAGGGAGGGTTGGGGGGGGATGGGATAGGGATAGGGATGGCAGGAGGGGTCATGTGACGGTGGTGGATGCATTCAGCCACACATCGGATGGGAGGGGAGACGTTGTGTGGCAGTAGCTGCACCCACCCAGAGTGTATGTGCTACATGTATACATGTATTTATGTGTGTGTGTTGATATGCGTGGATACATGACTGTGTGGATGGGTGTCTGTAGAGTACATGTATGGATACGGAATAAGTGTGTATTATTCCATGTGTGTGTGCCATCCTCCCTCTGTATCAACTCAACGCATCTTCGGGCCACTTTGAAAGTAAACAAGAGAGGCTGACAGACGCTCAGGGACTTGTGCTGCTACTACTACTTAACTATCATCTGTTCTCCTCTGCTGCCCTGCGTCCCCTCTCCTCTCCATCCCACTGCTGCCAGTTCTGCTCTCAGCATCTTGCCCCTTGTCTCTTGTTCTTGCCTCCATTGTGGCTGTTGGCCGAGAACGTTCCTCCTCCCAAGCGATCCCTTGTAAACAAAGTGGTTGCCATCGACAGGCAGCACAGCAGCACCTCAGCAACAGAGCCGCCCAGCCAACCCATCGCTGTATCCTGGACAGGAACACAAGCACGCGTCTCGGTCCGTCCCTTCTCTGAAACCCCTCTCCCCTCCCCTCACTCCCACTACAACCCCCCTTTCATCCACTCTACCCCCCCCCCCCCACTTTCCGATAACTTTGGTTGTTTGTTTGCGCAGTGCTCTGATACCTCCCCCTCATTCAGACATAAATAGTCCGCCACACCTCACAGCTTCGCCGTCAATAACTCTACCTGTCTTACACTTTAGTCCCAACGAATCGCCCAGAATCGAATGGCAATGGAGAAAGGTGGTAGCTCCCGTAACCGTCGCCCACGCTTGTTGTCGGATTCTGAGAGGGAGCGTCTGGACGAATTCATCGACCTCATCCACTACTCCGACCGGTAAGTCCCTTTTTTTGCGCCGCTAAAGCTTAAGCTAATCTTCCATCAGCTATTCCGACAAGGCCTATGAGTACAGGTACTTTCCCCCTCTATTCTCCCCGCTAGAATAGGCGTACAACCCCCAATAATTGTCGCCCAACTACAAAGAATACCGAAAGCTAATCCAACAACTCAGGCACGTAATGCTCCCCAAGCAGATGCTCAAGGCAATCCCAAAGGACTACTTTGATGTCGAGACTGGAACCCTCAAGATCCTCCACGAGGAGGAGTGGAGAGGCCTAGGAATCACCCAGAGTCTTGGATGGCAGCACTACGAGATTCATGCGCCGGAGCCGCATATCTTACTTTTCAAGTGCGTTCTTTCCCTCTACTTTATTTAGCGGGTTCCCCCCCGTAAGCAGTGAGATTTGTGACTGAGACCTCCGATGTTCCCTAGGCGACCCAAGAACTTTCAGCCAAACGTCCAGTAAAACGAAAAGAAGGTTGCCGTTTTTCACTTCTTAAATGACGATAAAAATGGTTTTTTTTGTTGCAGGCGCTTGGGTACGAATTAACGAAAGTGGATGAAGAAATGATCTGAAGTGGCCAAACTAGCGAGAGGAGGGAAGGAATCTAAAGGATAATGCAACGATTTACTACCGTGTACTATTACGCACAACAAAAACGAGCTATGGAACCCCCCCTTTCCGAAAAAGAAAAAAGTCAAGTACGACAAAGGGGCACTTCCGGTGCTTTTTTTTTTGTACGAAAAAAAAATTTGATTGGGAATATGGAAGTTGTTGGCATAGGATCTTTTATTATTTCTTGCGTTGATGTTACCTCAAGTTTGCTCTCTTAAAAAAAAACTTCTAGTTTCTCTCTTCTTTCTTTTTCTTTTTCTTTCTTTTTTCAACTCTGTAAATAGTAATGTTCCAAGCCTAGCTTTTGTGTACCTCCCCCCCCTTGATCCAGCTAGAGACAGAGTATGTTTTGTTTTTTTCTCTCCCCTACCTACCTACCCCCCTTGCCTTGCCTTAGTGCGCTCCTTGAAACACTACAAGGAGTAACGTCCCTGGTTCCTGGGCCTGTGATCTGCTCAAGGTAGTGAACCCGTGTACCTGGTTATAGCTATCGCAATTATTTTATTTTTTTATTTCATCTCTAATTTTTTAGTTTGTAGCGAGCGGTAAGTAAGGGGGTGGTGTTGTTTACTTTAAATGTGTGAGGTCAGAGAGCTATTCTGTTGTAACCCTAGGTCAGGTGTTGAATACCGGAACGGACGAACGGAAGGGTTATGTTCTAGGGATGTGTAGTTCGGATTGACCATATTAGGCTTGATGAAATTGTAGTACGCGTAATACACGATCAATGGCTGTTATGTAAGGCTTTCAGTACGTACCAGGATATATATATTGTGTTAAGGCACCGCATACTTATAGAGTAGGAACATCTTTTTATTTTTATTTTTATCCTACGTAGCGTAGTGTATTATGAATACCACATATACTGTATCCTAGCTCTATATATGAAAAAAACGAGGAATAAAAATTATAAACAAGAAAAGAAAAGAAAAGTAGTAAACTAGAGTAAAAAAAAAAACATCCCACCCCCATACATCTCCCCAAGAAAACTTGCTAAAAAAAAAACTTCAATAGCAACTCGAATACCTCAATCTTGCTTATCCTTCTTTTTAAAAACTCCTTTAACAGAATTCCAAGCCCCCTTGAACCACTCCACAACTCTGTCCCACCCTAAAACACCGTCAGTTAAACCATACCTTTAAATAAAAAAAACCAGTACAGTACAGTATAATCGCCCTATAGAAGTATGCTTTTTGTGCAATATGTTCTTATATGAGAGTACTAGTGCACATGGAATAATCCCTGTTCAGGTCGGACTGAATACTCTCATAGGGCGATTATACTGTATCAAAAAAGAGAGAGAGGAAGGAACCTACCACTCGGCCCCCTCCCACAAGTCGGACAAATATCACTCGCCACAGCAGGAATTTCCTCCCCCGCCACGGCCAACCTCGCCAACTCCACCGCTCTCCCATCATTAACACCCCCATTCACATGCTTCACCAAATACGGCTCCTCCACCTTTGGTTTCATCGCACTCACAAGATCCCCAACGAGTCCCAAGGGAGCCCACGAACTCGACTTAACCGGCTTTGCAGGACTCGCTGGCTTCTCGGTCATATCAAGAACTCCGTGTGGTCCGAATGTTGGCAGATTGGCCACAGAGTATTTTGTTCCGGGGGCCTCCTCTTTCCATCCGGGGTTGGTGGGGGCGGTGGTGCCTTTGCCGAAGGGCCATGGTGCGGAGGGGATTGGTGGTGTGGAGGCGCCGTCGAGTCCCCCGCTGCCGGCGTTGTATGTGGAGGGTGCGGTGAATATTGGCGAGTAGAATTCGGTCCCGGCGGTTCCTAGGGGGGTGTTAGTGGTGTTGGGTCTAGGGAGGAAGGGAGGACTTACTCTTTTCGAGCCCTGAGTGGGAGGTAATAGGTAGTGCGGTAGTAAATGTTATGAGGATTAGGATAAAGTGGAAGATCTTCATTTTTTTTTTTTTTTGTAAAGATTATATATACGTATAATTACGTAGTGCTAATAGGTTGTAGAAGTGTGTGTAGTTGTATTTTTCACAATTCAGAGATGGAGGAAGAGTTATGGAGGAAGAGGATGAGAGAATGGGGGGAAGCTGGGGGGTTTTTATACAGTAGTAGCGGCAGGAGGGGGTCGGGGGAAATATAAACTAAAATACTCCAAAGACTATCTTGTGGTCTAGAAGGCTCTATGTAAATGTCGTAACTATTTGCGGTATTCTTATATTTACCTAACACCAATAAACAATGACTCAAAATTTGATATCTCTAGCGTATTGGAATGTAGTTTACTAGAGAGGGGAGTGAAAAAATTGTAGACTGATGTGATACAGACTAACTGAGTCGACTGGACTGAGAACTCACCCGCTCGACTAAGTTGACAGCTGGACGTACTTAGTATCTAGTTATAGCGTCATTTATTACTTCTTGTGCGCGATTTTTTTTACCGCGTCCAAGTTATGAGATATTTCAGTCCTTCTATTGGATTACATATATATCATGGCGGACGAAACATTTTTTCTGCTATTGTAGCGTGTGGTCTTTACGATAGTAGTATATTTTATACCTGCTAGCGTAAGGGCGGTAGCGAATTTCTTGGCGGTTAACTAGCTCCCGACTGTTACATACCCCGCACAACTAATATAGGTTGAAGAAACTACCGATAGAACAATAGCATATAATTACCTTTGATCGGGAATCTGTCCTTATCCGTAGAGATGACACTAGGCAACCCCCCGATCTATCGGCATCGCTAGTAGTGTAGGGGGTAGTAGGGGACTAGGGAGGTAGACGTGATCCATATACACGCACGATAAGAGCATGTGTTATAGGTCGCCAGGACGCTCTAGTTGCCTTGCAAAGTTATCGTAATGCAGAAGATAAGAAAATATGCAAAGCCCGACTGAGCGCTCTTTTATATCTTCTTTTAGTGAAATGTCAGCAGTTTCAAAAAAAACTAGTTGTTTCCTAGTTAAGTTATGCAGGGCGCAAGTACTACATATTATCAACCACCCCTAGATAAATCAGACCCATGGTAACACAGTAGTTTTATATTTAAAAACAAATAACTTTCTATAAGGGCTTTATTATCCATATACTAATTCTTATTTGTCCGACCCTACCTTAAAATCCCGGTAGACTTGTAAAAGTTAATTTACACTCATACGTATATACATACAAGGCTTAACACCCCTTGGTATATATAAGCTGATCAAACTTACCTTAGTAGAACCAACGAATTATTAACATATCTTTAGGGCGAAGAAGCTCCTCTAAAGAGCGCAGGAATCACGAACCTATAGATAGCCGCCGATAAACAGTGATAATGTTACTGGTGGGCACAGTATAAAACGTCATCTTGGCTCGCTACGTAATAATTCCCCCAAGAACAGGTTAAAAGACTAGAATATGTCCGACTCTAGGGCTATGTTTAGGCCACGCTCTCTCGGCGCAATAAAGCTGTCGCTGAATCGGAATACCTGCGTATATCATGTAGCATGTTATACCACCAGGCCACGACGCCTGCGGTGCTTTCCCCGCTGGACCTCGATCCTCGGGGCTAAGCTGCTTCCCACCACCCAGGCTGTACGACTTAGGCCTCCCTTACGAGTGATACACCATGATGTTCCCACTGCGGGAAGTCACATGACACAAACGCCAAGAACATCTTACATCACCCCTGCTTCCCGCCAACCACATCTCAAGAAAAATTCTGGGCAGCAAAGGAATAACGTGGGAAAAGCCCCCCAGTGGGTATACAGCAGATACCTTGATCCCTTCCACCAGAATCTCTCAGTTCTGTGCACAATTGCTCGTTTGCTCGCGGCATCACACACACAAATCCGTGATCCGCGTCCTTAACCCCAGGCGTTTGTGTGGCGGAGATCTTCGGCCTCTGATTGGGTGTGAGCCACCGGTCTTTGCTTGGGTCAGCGCCTTACAACCCCCAACCTGAACGTACGGTCCTCCCCTGGGCTTTCCATCTGTTATTATCAACCTCGTCTCTATCTCCTTCTAAAAGTTCTACCCGATAGCTCAGACTTCACCCTCCATTGTCGCTGCGGGTTCACACCTCCTTATACATATCGCACAAAACGACTTTACTTCTCTCGCGTCGCGTCTGGTTGCCTCCTGGTTAGCAGCGGAGCCGTAAGCAACTGACTGGAGCCGGGCCTAAGAAACGCAAAAGCCCACCCACTCTAGAGTACCAAAAAAAAAGTCCCACCGCGGAGTGACTAAACCGAGGGAGAGAAAGAAATCAAACCCTGGCTAAGGACTAAGGGTTACATTAAAAAGAGTGAGAGGGGGGAATGGCAGATCCCGGCCAAGACGATCACAATTCCCACGGCGCCGGCTCAATGGATCCCAATGGTGCTGCGGCCAATGCGAATTACTTCGAGAACATGGGGAATATGGATTCTCTCGCGACAGCTGCCCATGCCCAAGCTCAACAACAAGCTCCCTACAGTCCCCACGGAACGGCTTCACAACAGGCTGCAGCTGCGCATAGTCTAGTGGATCCTATGTTCTACATGGGAGACCAGCAGCAGCAGCAACAACCTCAGCAGTACTACCCTCAACAAAGCTATGTGCAGGGGACTACAGGATATCCTACACCTACATCGGAACAATGGCAGCAGGCTTTGGCGCAGCAGTTGACCGGGGGGACCATTGAATTCCAGCAGCTGTTTGGTCATATTCAGTACCAGAATCAGCAGCAGCAAGCTCAGCAAGCTCAGCAAGCTCAATTACTTGCAATGCAGCAAAGGGGTCAACAACAGGTTGCGGCTGGAGCACTAGCACAAGGAAATATGGTACAGAACCCAGGAATGATTCAGCATGTACAACAGCATGCTGTACATGCGCAATCAGCAGTTATGCACGCACACCAGAAGGCATACTCCCAACAACAGCAGGTTCAACAACAAGTTCAGCAGCAACAGCAACAGCAGCAACAACAATTGCAGCAGGTTCAGCAGCAGCAGCGACCTCAGATTATAACCGGGGTACATAGAGTCGCTCCTCCGGGACAACACGGAATCTCTGCGGAATCGTCGAATCTATCATCCCCTCAATCATCAAACATCGAGGCCTCTACCCCTATGGATCTCGACTCTGCTATATCTTTAAAGCCGGTCTCAACGCCGACAGTACGAACAGTCCCAGATCGGACCCTGACGAAAGGACGAGCCGATTTCAGGCCCAAGACCGCCATACCTCAAGATCTGACAGCGGAAGAATACGCCCGGCAATGCACTCAAGCTGCTATTGCGAGTCGTCTACCACCGTATGCTCTACACCCTATGGAATATCTAATGCTGAGAGACCATATCAATCATATCCAAGTAACAACCTACATCCATATCCGAAACGGAATTCTGCGATTATGGCAGCGGAATCCGCTCGTTAGTGTCACAAGAGAAGAAGCTGCCGGTTGCGCAAAAGATTATCGCTTTTTCGATGTAGCGGAGGTGGCATACGAGTGGCTAGTAAGGAACGGATACATCAATTTTGGGTGTGTCGAGGTTCCAAACACAATTTCATCCTCTCTAAATACAGCAAAGGCTCGGAGAAGGACAATTGTTGTTATCGGCGCGGGAATGTCGGGATTAGGTTGCGCAAGGCAGCTGGAGGGACTGTTCTCGCAATTTGGAGATAGGTTACCAGCCGGGGAAGCACCCCCGAATATTATTGTCCTAGAAGCCAGGGGAAGGCTAGGGGGAAGAATTTACTCTCATCCTCTAAAGAACCAACAAGGTGCAAATCTGCCGGAAGGGAAACGGGCAACTGCAGATCTGGGGGCACAGGTTATCACAGGCTTCGATAATGGAAATCCGTTAGGGGTGTTGATTCGAGGGCAGTTGGCATTGCATTACCATAGTCTGCAGGATAACTCATCGCTGCACGATTCCGATGGTATACCAGTTAATAAGGATCGAGATAATTTGGTGGAACGACTCTACAATGATATTTTAGATCGGGTTTCGATCTTTAAAAATAAACTTTCCGCGCTGAAAACAGTTGAGGGTGACAGGGAGCTTATCGATACCGGAAAGGACCCAACCGGCGAAGGCGGGGAAATGATCTCTAAGATAGAGGACAATGAAGTAGATATACCATCAGTCTCCAGCTCTGCAAGTCTCGACGAAAACTTCTCTGCCAATGTCGACAAACTTACCGGTAAGCCCTCAACAGCTACTGGCTCAAGCGCTAGAATCCCTGCAGCTGAGCAGGCGAGAAAAATTGGCTGGCAATTGAAACCAGGTACTATTGGCGATGAGACAATCACCCTTGAGCCCCACGGCACCGATTCACGGCACCCAACCCTCGGGAAAACAATGGACTCTGTACTACGACAGTACCAAAACATCATCGATATCACTCCTCAAGACCTCCGACTCATGAACTGGCACTATGCAAACCTGGAATATGCGAATGCTTCCAACGTTGATTCCTTATCCCTTGGCCACTGGGACCAAGACGATGGGAACGATTTTAGTGGGGCACACGCTATGTTATTAGGTGGTTATACACAGCTTCCGAGAGGACTGTGGATGAGCCCCAGAAAATTAGATATCAGGACACGTCATGTGGTGAAGAAGATCACATATAATGCTGATGAAGGAGCTCAGGGAGGTGCTCAGATAGAGTGTGAGAATGAACAAGTTTTCCATGCGGATAAGGTTGTAGTCACGTTACCGTTGGGGGTGCTGAAGGCGGAGCAAGTGAAGTTTGAGCCGGCGTTACCAGATTGGAAAAGTGGTGCGATTGAGAGGCTAGGGTATGGACTACTGAATAAGGTCAGTACCCTCCTAGGTGAGAGATCTAGAGTAAATGCTGATTTGGGGTGTAGGTGATTTTGGTGTATAATGAACCTTTCTGGGATGTAGATAATGATATGGTTGGCCTTCTGAGAGATCCCCTAGGTCCCCCTTCGATCCAGGAAAGCTATGAGGCGAATAGAGGAAGATTCTACATGTTCTGGAACTGCACTAAAGCTAGTGGAAAGCCAACACTAGGTACCTGCCTAATCTATGTTTGGTAAAAAAACCCACTAACTATTTTATCTAGTCGCCCTTATGGCCGGTGAAGCTGCAATGCAAACAGAGCTCGAATCCGACGAAATACTCGTCAAAGAAGCTACCGCCTATCTCTCAAAAATGTATCCCGCAAAGAATGTCCTACACCCCACAGAAACCATCGTAACACGCTGGAAAAAGGATCCATACTCCCGGGGCTCCTACTCCTATGTCGGCCCTGAAGCTACCGCAGATGATTATGACCTTATGGCGAAACCTATCGGCAACTCTCTCTACTTTGCCGGGGAAGCATCCTGCAAGTCATACCCCGCGACAGTCCACGGCGCTTACATCAGCGGTCTTCAAGCCGCGAGTGATATCACCGAGTCAATCCTGGGGCCCATTCATGTACCATCACCGCTCATTCCACCAAAGCCGAAGTTCCAGGGCTCATACGGCTCGCTGGCCGGCTCGAAAAGAAAGGCGGAGGACTCGGTAATCGAGAAAGCACGCGAGCTGAAGTCCGCTCGGTTAGAAAAATATGAAGAGAAGCTAAAGCAGGCGCTCCATGACGCACTCGGTGAGCGGCCAACCAAGCCTGGTCGATCAGGGGCGAACCCGTTCTTGTTGTATCAGAAGGATCACTGGTTCATCTGTAAAGCGAAATGCGATGAGGCACGACGAAAAAGTACAAATAACCCTGAAGCGAAAGCAACGAGGAATGAGGTTCGTGCGGCGCTGGGTCAGATGTGGAGGGATGCGCCAGAGGATGAGAAAAGACCGTACTTGAATGAGACTGAGAGTAATAAGAAAAGTAATGCGGCGAGTGTTACAGAGTTTAAAAAGAAATTGAGCGAGTATGATAAAGCTGCAACGAAATTTAAGAAAGAATGGAAGGAGAAGAACCCGAGCATACCTACAGATGACGAGGTGTTGCTTTCGAGACAAGCGGAGTTGGAGGTTAGTTTTGATCCCTGTTCTGAGTATGTATGTCCTAACACTAGTGCTTGTAGATTGCGGAGATTAAAAGAAGTCGGAAGCTCAATGGGTTCATTGATTCAGACGAAGAGGACTATTGAGCTGAAGGATATTAAAAGGATTAAATGGCAAATCAATGAATGAATTGACACGGGGTGATTTTGACTTGTCGTTTTCCTTTTGTATTATTTCGACTGTTAATCTCTAGGCATTTTTTTGTTCCGATCCCTTCATCTCTTTTTTTTTTTTTAAGCTATATTCCCTACATTCTTAGCTTTAGCTTTCTCACCTCTTTCATACTATTTCTATCTTTTTTTTTTCCCGTTTAATCTCCGCATTGCATTCCTAGCCCTTTTATTTTTATCTAGTGCTATCTCTTATTTTTTTACTGTAACCATAGGATTTGTGGTAACTAGGCGCGGTATTGAGGGAAAAAAAATGCAGTGATCTTTGATCACAAATGTACTGTAGCAAATAGTGTTAAGGAGGTGAAATTCGAGGGTGTGTGGAGCGATAATGAATTTTTATTTATTAGTGGGTAGTTAGGTTCTATGATATTAGATGAGTCATGAGTTCTCACTAGTGTAGTACATTCTCCAGTACCGGGTAAATAGGTTATCCGGATAAAATCTAGCAAGTAATCGCTTGGCGCAATCACCTTATCTACAAACAGATAAAACTAGTCTCAGCGATAAAGTTTTAAGGGAAAGAATAGTATCATTTGTCTCACGCCAAGACGGTCCACGTGGTTCTTTTGTGGTCTCAGTAATATTCTAGAACCTACTTAAAAAAAATATTAGAACTATCATGTATCTATCATTCAGAAATACCACCACTAAAGTGCCTATCTCAGTGTAAAAATAGGGATGCCCCTATATATATCGGATGTTTCGTCATCGCTATGTAGGAAGGAAGATTGACTGTAAGATTTTTTAATGTCATGGGGGGAATACTAGTAGATAAGATAATACTTTTCACTAATCACTACTGTCATCGATGCGAAATGGCAAGACTTCTATCGAGCCCTAAATATTCACATAGTAGCAAAAGCCCATGAATTTTCTATACAACGCCTTTCGAGGGGGGTTAATATTGAATAATCCTAGATAAAAATAATTGTTCAATAATGGGAGGTTGGTGAGGCTATACATGATATCATATTTTAGTCCTACAAAAAAATTATCTAAAGTTATTCCTTTATCCCATCGGTACGGGATAAGTAGATAGAAAGGCTAGTGCTTAGGGGCGTCTAGTGGCTCTCTCGGGCGGTACGACACCGAAGGGGTGCTTCTTACGCTACTAAACCCCGGAATTCGGCAGCTAATGGATATTATATCTATGCATGCTGAAGCTATGCGTATAAACACTGGAAGACAAGACAAAAAAATGTAAAGACACATGAAAGGAAGATACAGGGACAAATACAGGGACAGGAGGCCAGTAAGAAAAGCTAGCAGTATTTAGAGAACATTTGGTCAAATTTCTGTCAGGTCGTGTATTAGTCATGATGTTTAGATAGAATAAAGTCAATAGAGTGGAATATATTCAGAGCAACTTGACAGTAATGAGTGAGAGATTAGCCCGGATGAGGCTGTATATTTAAGTATAGTTTCTCTTCCTTTTTGGGTTATTACGGTGCTTCTTTCTTCATATATTGCAACCAAAGATACAGGTGGTTACCTTATATTGGCTGATAGTACGCACATAAAGTCCTTTAACACTTTGGCTCGGTATTAGCAAAAAACCAATTACTCAATAGAGGAAATCTCATGATTCTCTCCTTACCTCAACGGCCTCTCTGAGGTTTATAGTCATGCGTTGCTCTCCAATGTGCCTCGCTGAAATTAGGAGTAGTGATCTATGCCTCGCGAGAACCTAGAGCTTGTTCTACCCCCCCCAAACCCTAATATAGTATTTGGCTATACTTTATACTAGGTATGAGTTAGTCTCGTTCCCAGCCCCAATGATTGCTTTTGCTGCGCAGCTACCGTAGGGTCTGGTGTGCTAACCTCTCCGAGCTTGCCCAGTTCGCATTTCGGACATATTTTGGCTCGGGGGCTCTCGGGGGCTCTCGGGGTATAATTGGTACTTAGGTTTGTATGGAGCCAGCACGTAAACCTAAGTACCTATAAAAGCTTCGAGCCATCTAGAAGAGCCCCCGAACTAGCTGAAAAACCCCGACAGGCCGGGGTCTTTCGGAGGTTCTCGGAGTGTTACCTGGTACTTAGGAATGTATGGCAGCTCCACACAATCCTAAGTACCTTCGGAGGCTATAAAAGGCCCCGAGCCTCTGAAAGCCCCCGAGCTTCGCGGAGGTCTTCGGGGGTAGCTCCGAAAGATCCCGGGACTTTACTGCTCCAGACCCTACGGTGACGCAGCAAGCTGCGCCGTAGGGGATGGGCACGAGACTAGGTATGAGTCCTTTCTCCTTCTAGAGTCACCTAGTCCAAGAAGCTCTACTCACACCCATACCATCTATCAGAATCTATATGTCTCTGCCACCCTACTTATCTTTTGAACTCCTATATCTTATATTCCTACGGCTCACTCCCCTTCTGTCTTCTAGCACCATGTACTAATTTAGTTCCGCTTTGCTACAACGCATCTTACATCAAGGGTCCTCTTCCTCACCCCACCCCCTCTGTTGCCTACAGATCCCGTCCTGAGTACGCCTGTTTTGGGAAGTCTCACTAGCTCCCTGTAATAAGCTCACTAAGCGTCCCTATAATTGGCCTTTGCTACATATGCCCTCACACAGCCCTCTACGCTTCTTAGGCGCACGTAGAGCTAACCCTAGGTCCCTAAGCCCACAGCTTTACATGCTCCCTTATAGGTTCTATCGGGCTCATATAGTCTATCCGTAGTTCTATAGCTCGCATAGCCTCACTGTACCTTCTGTTACTCCCCAGGAGGGTAGGGAGATAACGTTGTTAAGTAGTAAGGAACACAGAAGTAGGTATAATAGTTACTGAAGACCAATACACATATATAATAAATATTAAGCAGATAGGAATATTCAAGATTTGTGACGTAATTATTGATAACTTTAATGTGACATGGGCTGTAACTCACGCATACCCCCTGTTAATAAGAGAAAGTAAGCTGTACTCAGATGTACGCGTATAAATTTGACAAGGTTTACCTAGCATTCAAGCATGAGGCAAAGCCCTACAATTCATTAATATCCACCTACTACTCCAGCTCATACGGGCATGAGCGCTTCTTCTACTTTAGCCCATGAAGAGGGGGGGGGGGTAAAGCCGAGTGACATTCCTTGAATTATCACATGGGTATGGGATTGGAAAATGTGTCTAACATCAACAGAGGATGCTAATTTGCAGGCTTAACGCAGGAGGGTCGTGGATGCGTGGAAGCTTTTTTTCAAATACATTCTCCCCCTATTTTACTCTACTACGCTGCTTTAATCGTTTTCGCTCTTAGGGCAGTGTAAAGTATATTTATCTGCGGGAGTACGCTTGATTATGTTTATGTGACTTTGCGTGTAGAGAATAGTTAGGGTAGAGTTAGTGGGACGCTAGTGTGTAATTAGACCTCTCCTCGTCAAGTGATAAGAGAGGGGGTTCGGGCCTGAGATCCGACCCTCTCATCATCAATACAGATGGCAATGAGTGGTTATACATTGCCTAGAGCACTTCATTAGGTTACTGTAATCCACTAGGAGTTTGACGACTTTTCCCTGATCTACTTTTGGTGCTTTTCGAATAGCACTTCCTGGTGCTTCTGGTTGAATAATTTTCGGCATTTTCTTCCTAATGGTAATGGTTCTAGCTCCTCTTTAGGGCCGCCCGTCGGATCCACCACGCACGTAATGAGATAAGTGAAGGTGTCTCACTATTTTCAGCTAAAAAATAAGAGATGAAGCCTTTAGTGAGTCTGATGCCATAACTTAGTGTCAAAGCCCCCATAACATAGCATTTTCCCATTTCCCTTTGATACCTTAACGCCAGTGAGCTCGGCACTCATAGGCAATAGATACTAAAACTGTGAACCTAAAGCCGACGAGAGAAGTGAAGATAACAAGACCCCAGCAAGAAACGCCAGTATGAATCCGAATCATTTACTCCATCCAACGGGTGGTAGTTGTATACAGTAGTCGTGAGGATAGTACCCATTAAATACCCACGCTATTCAAGGAGCTGGAGCTGAATGTACCAAAACGTTTAAATAGGCCAAATACGAGAGGCTTAGTTACTGCTCTGATGTGGATTCTCAATACCGCTCTAATACCCCGCTACTTGTGTGTAGTAGAGTTTTACTGGTCCAAGCCACTAAATGGGTCGGACCATTTCGATCTCTGTGGTGTAGTGAGAATAGCCTAGGTAGATAGACTGAGGTAATACACGCGCCAACAATTCTATCGACAGGATAGTTCCACCCAGCCAATAGTGATTCTTGGAGGATATATCATGAATGTTCTGCTATGACTGAAAGACAATTTCAAAATGAAACTTGGGTGATAGCCACCACCAACTATGTCGTATTAAATACGATTTTTGTCAAGTATAGCGCTTCTTTACAGCTGTTTCTTGAACCTAGAAGGTAATTCGAATGTTTTAGGTTAACCTTGCTTTGGATTTTTGACAATGCGGTTGGTTGGTTCTGAATATCTGTGATGGAAGTGTAGTGTGGAGAGGAGAAGGGAGAAGAGGACAAACAATGAACCCTATGTAGTGTGCGGACATCTATCATAGGGCTGAAAGCCCCCGTACCCATGTTTAAAAAAAACCAGTCACTTAGGTCAATAAACCCTGAGGCAGCCATCTTTGACATCGAAAATCACAACCAGAAAAGAAATAATATTTTCCGTGACTAGTAATATCATATTCACTCAAAATCACTCGCTTTTTTTTTCCCCACCTCTAAACTTTACTCATCCATTTCCATTTCTTCCTCCCTCATACCTCTATCCCATGATAACGATCTCTTCTCCAAGTTACCCTTAAGACTAGTTGGCCCACTACACATTGTCCAGTCATCCAACCGCCACAACGCACCCACCCACCTATCCTGTTCTTGCCACCCTTCGATCCGCCCCTCTTTCATTCTAAATGTTACTTTTCGGCTCTTCTTGTCCCACCACCATGTACCAATTTTCATCACTGCTTCTCTCATCGCACTTTTAAGGGGCGACTGTCTCCCATCAGACGAGAACATTTCCCGTACACATGTCTTTTCCCTCCCATGGCCTGATCTATGCAGCTCCTCAAGTATACGCTCAGGATAGAAAACCAGCGAGAGACAGTCAATAAACTCATCTCGAAACTGGGGAGAGGATATTATAAAGCTATATTCGTAGATTCTATCAAGTGGGGGTATATGGGTAGGGGAGACGATTACGAGAGGGCTTATTCGAGACCAGGTGCACAGGAGGACTTCAAGCTCGGCGACAAACGGCGATGTGGAGATTTTCTTAGGAGGATATTCTTTTTCCAGCGCTGAGGCGCGTACTGGTGCTGTTTCAGGGGGTCGGGTTGTGGTGGTGATGCGATTCTTGAGGATGTCTTCTACTAAGCCTGACACCCAGTGCGCAGGGTATCCGATCTCCACTACTCGTATTAGGAGACGGACCCAGGCACTTAGGTTAAGTGGTGCGAAAACCCTTGCTATTGAGCAGGGTTCGCTGTTAGGGGGGATAGCGATTTTGAAGAAGAGTGTGAGGAGCCAGCGGGTGAGTGCGGGTCGAGGGAGAAGCTGACTATATGGGAGTGGCTTAGAGGTGCTCAGCTGCCAGTTGGTATAGTTGCACATGGGCATAACCTCGTGCAGTATGTCATCTTGTCCAGGACGCAGCCTTAGGCATGTAGCGGCTTGGAGCTTGGTAAATGTTGGAAGACAGAGGTATTCTGAGGTGTAGTCTTCTGGGGACTGCCAAAGTGGTGGATTCACAAGGCAGCTTGAAGTAAAATGTGCGTGTGGGGCATCTTTAAGAACTGGGAGGGCATATAAGACTGTTGATAGGTGACCACCGATGTAGTCACTGTAAAAAAAGTCAGCCCACAAAAAAACAACCCTTTCTAACAGAACAATGACTTACGGAATATTATTAAGGTGAATCCTGTCGTATACACGAGGGAACTCCACAGGCCTCTGGACATCCTGAAGAACAACCTTATCCGAAAATCGGATCTCTTCTAACGTGCTGCAACAGTCATCAATATTGAATTCAACCTTCAAGTTCTCCCCGAGGTGCCTCAGCGACTCAATCGCAAACAAAAAGAGTGGCTCGAAATAATCATAAAGCTGCGTTGGCTCCTCGGGCGCCGGAAAGTCGATTCCAGCATATAGCATTTCCGCAATACTAAACGGATCAAATGAAACATCCCATTGTCCAGACCTGTCCACAATCATAAATATCACTCGTCTCCCACATGGCCGGGGGTGGGCAACTTACTCCCTACACCACTCTTTATCAACCATCGTCATATTAACCTTCCACTCCCTCCCCACATACGCCCTCAACCCAGCCTCCCACGCCGCCATCCCCGGGCCCCCCACTCCCGGCCCACCAGCTAAAAACCACTCTAGCTCGCTCTCAAATTGCATATTTGCCCATGGGGGGAACAATGCGCCGGTCCTTCGGTAAGCCGTGAACTCCCGCTCGCACCCCTTTGGCCTCTCGCCCTTAGGCATTACCCCTTCCGCCCTAGAAATCTGTGCTTGGGCATGCGTAACGGGAAACATTGGCTCCTTCCAGCTATCCAACACTTGTACTATCTTGGCGCAGTCACGCTGCGAGATCCAAAGCCATGGTGGGATTAGTGAAGGAGTCGTAAGGATTTCGCGAGCTTTGTCGATGATCTCTAATAGGTGCCCGTGCACCCGTGCGGGTATAAGTACACCAAGGAAAACAAAGAATATTAATGCGACGATATCTGTCGTTGTCTGCTTGTCATGCTCCGAGATGGCGAGCTGGTTCATGAGAAGTAACACTAGCAGGTTGCGGGTGGTTGTGTGAGGTTTTATGTCATTTACTGTAAAGTGGTATTTACTATTTGGCTGAGAGAGCTCTGTTTTTTTGGCTTCATGCTGGGCAATGGTCACGACTGTCGCAAAAAAATGTCTTGCGTCGCCTACACCACCAAAGAAGAACGAGTATGTGCCCTGAGCAGAAGGGAAAGTGGGGTCGAATTGGGACACCGTGCTGTCATGACCGAGGTTATAAAATTCTGAGACATTGGTGCATCTTGTCTCTTGTCAGCTTCTTTTTTTTTTTTTTTAGTGGAGGGTTGAATGGGAAACATCTCCGGCCTAATAGAAACAAACAAGGAAGGGGGGAAAAGAAAAAGCAAAAATAATAATAGAAAAACAAATTAGAAAAACAAATTAGAAAAAAAACAACTCACAGCCTAGGCCTATATTTTGGTAATTCGAAAACCATTCGTAATGCCTCCACCTCAGATATAATTCTATGATTATAATCCAACACACCCACCACAGACTCAAACTCTCTAGCATCATTTTTCACATCCTCAGGTGCTTTAGTGACTCTCGCCACCTGTCTCGCCGCCTCCCCAGCTCCTCTGAAATTCTTTCTGTGGAGCTCAGACTTTGCCCTCCTCAACCAGAGCTTTGCCAGAAGCTCCCCATCAGCTATGGGATCACATAGCTCAATGCCTGCCCTCGTAGACTGAATACACGCAATATACTGGCCGGTCTCAAACTGTGCAGCAGAGAGATTAAACAGCAAGAGTGGAGCACTCGGGTCAGCATCGCAGGCGAGACGGTATTGTTCAATTGCTGAGACGGGGAGAAAGAGAAGAGAAAGAGGAAGAAAAAGGTGTTAGAACTGAGAAGAAAAAAAAAAAGGAGGGAGAGAGGGTGTGGTGTGAGAGAGAGAAGGTTTATGGACTTACCTTTTAAGAGCTCTCCAGACCTATACAAAGTATTTCCTTTCTCTCTCAACAACACTGCACTCTCTAGGTTCGTTGTAGCAGGCATTGTTTTATATATATAAAACCACAACACATAAATATACACACAATTATACCAAACGAGGAGGGGAGAGAGAGACAGAGAGGAGAGAGAGGGGGGGGGGGACGAACACGGGGGGTGTGAAGAGGGGGGGTATACAAGGTCTTAAGTACTAACCCACCACCACGGGAACGTCATGTCGGTAATCGCTTATCTTAGGTAAAGCCTCCCCAGGTGCGCTAGTGTCTGTCTCTCGATCGTATAGGGTTTCCATGTTTGGGAATTATCTACTGGGATGTGGGAGAGGGATTTCCCTAGATCGAGGCCCTTGCTTGATGTGGGCTTGATGGAAGCTGCATGAATCGGTGGGGAAGCCCTAACCCTGGCTATGATTGTTCTAAGATTTGTGTTTCTTGGGGGGGAGATGGGGCGGCTTTCTCCTTTTTTGCGCAGATGGTGGTGGCAGATGGTGGTTGTAAGATGAAGATCTTCACTGTGGAGGAGGTCTCAGTTTGTATAGTGGGTCACCCACTCACTCTAAACACCCCACTATTGGATGTGAGATTTGTTTATTGTGATTCGTTCGTGGATTAAGTGTTTGTTGTACAAGATTGTCTAAACACAGTAACTATAGCAAGAGTACAGAAGAGTCTTGAAAGTTAAGGGGGGAATTCCTATACTCTAAACAGTACCAGAACTCCAAGAAAGCATACCTGCCTTTGACGCCGTATATATCAATAAAGAGAGTAAGAGAAAAAAAAAGAAAAGTCTCTACTATAAACAGAACTCAAATCAAATCATCCTCTTCTCCCTCCAAGTCTAGACAAATAAAGCAGAAACCTCGACCACACATATGCCTTCCCTCCTTCCCCACCCCAGCATCCCCGCCAGCCACCTCTTCCACCTCCCCAGATTTAGCCCTCTTTATAGGCACAAGTTTCGTAACCTTCTGCGCCACCGGGATAGGAGAAGTACTCAACTCATCATCATCGGCATACCCCAGGAAGCTCCGTCCCTGCATCTTTGCACGGTCAACAGAGGTGGTCCATCCGGGGGTAGGAGGAAGCTTAGGAGTGCGCGCGTGGGGCTTCTTTTTGGGGGTGGGAGTGGCACCGGCCACTCTAGGTGTGCGTGCTTTCTTCGTGGCGGAGGCGGGGGTTGATTTGGGTAAAGGGGTTTTGAAGGCTCTCGTGACGGATGTTCCGACGGGGGTCTTTGGAGTAGGTTTTGGTGCAGGAGTTTCAAAGCCGGTAGGTCTCGGGGGTTTAGTAGCGGGGGTCTCCCGGGTAGCCTTAGTGGTATGTTTTGGCGCAGGAGTTTCCAAGATGGCGGGTCTCTTGGGATCGGTTTTCCCAATAACGGGGGTCTCTGCGGGCATCTCGGCAGCCGGACTATCGGTGGCGGATGTCTTTCCGACCTCAGGATCTACAGCAGGTGCTCTCGCGGGGGTCTCTGGCCCAGCAGTATCTGCATCTACGAGAGCATCTGCCTCTGTAATGGCATCTGCCTTCACAATAACGTCCGTCTGTACAGCATCGCCCGTCTCCGTAAGATCCCTCGTATTCCCAGGAACCTCCACCGTTACCGTCGTAGAAGTAACCCTCCCAGAAGCCCCCTCCTTAACCCCCGTACTAGTCTTCACCTTCTTCCCGATAGAAATCTCCCCATCTTCCTCCGAGTCCTTCTTCCTCTTGCCCTTCTTCACCGTAGCAGGCGCCAAGAATGTAGGGTCAACACTCCGTGGTGGAAACACCTTCGGCGTCCCATCAGGGTGTTCGTCGCGCCAGATGGGTGAATAGAATGGGTCCTCTGGTTCAGGAGGAGGAGCCCATGGATCTGCATCTTGCTCTGTATGCGCCGGCGACTTTATGATAGTGACTTTCACATTCGCACCCCCTCCTACCAACATCTTCTCCCCCTCCTCTTCCTCCCAGGCTAGATCTCTCCCCTCCCCAGTAGCTGCCATCTTTTTGAGCCTTAGTATCCCAGCCCACACCATCATCCTATCACTGAAGCTCTCGAGCCCTAGCTTCTTCCGTAGCTCCTCGACCGTGATGGCATCCCCGCAGATGGTGGCTCCATCGAGCGAGTGTTTCTCGAACTGGAAGGCGAGCTCGCAGTAGGAGTTTGGATAGTCTGGTAGAGCACCAATGTGACGGAGGTAGGTATGTATTTTATGAGGGGACCAGTTTAGGACTGAAGATTGATTTCCACGCATCTTTGGAGTGGTGGTGGTGCTGGTGGCGACATCGGCTTTGTTTATAGTTGTGTCTTTGTTTGCAGCTGTAGGTGTAGTAGGCTCTCTCAGCCCGATGCTTTCCCCACTGTTTGGCTTCTTCCGCGGTGTGCAGTATCGGCACACTGAGTCGTCCAGTTCGTCTCTATCACGGCATTTATCGCAGCTCTCTCGAGCTGGATTAAGATCTCTCTTTATCCCCTCTCCCTTCCACTTCCCTTTGCCCCTCCCTCTCCTTCTCCTTCTCCTTCTCCTCCTCTCCTCTCCCTCCCCTCCCTCCCCCTCCCCCTCACTGTCCTCCTCCTCCTCAACATCCTCCATACCCCTCAGATGCCCATTATCAACAACCACCTCTCCCGTAACCGCATCAATCTCATCCGCAACCCCCGTAAAATCCCGCGCGTATCGTGTAAATATACTCTCCCAAGTACTCTTGAGCTTATTCTGTGACAAAAACCTCTGTCGCGCCAACTCTGCATCTGCTGCTTTTCGTGCAATCTCTGTGTGAGACATTTTTTCTTTCCTTTCCCCTCTTTTTTTTTTCTCTTTCTCCTTCTCCCCCTGTTGTGGGTGGGTGGGTGGATTGAAGACTCGGTTGGTTCCCACACACTCTCTCGCGCTCTCCCTCTCTCACCTTGGCGAGTTGTGGTTATCACGTGATTGGCGCGTCACGGAGGAGCACTCGTGTTATGTGTGTGTATTTTGTTGTAGAAGGCGGGCGGAGGCGTAGGAGTGTTGATTAATATTCTGTCTGGGTGGTTGGGGATATGCGTAGTGGGATTACACCATTTGAAACAGTGGAAACAGGAGTGTTGTATTAGATGTTGTGATCGCGGGTGTATCAAGTTGGAATGGGGGGGGAGAGTGACGCTAGGAGTACTTGGAATCAAAACCACAAACTTCATCTCATGGAGTATAAAGAAATTATAGGGGGGGGGGAATGGCTCTGAGAGAAGTAACTTGGAAAAAAAAAAGTACTCGATGAAGGCTTGAAGACGTGGGAGGTTTCTAATCTCAATGTTGATGTTTGTCTTTGATACATGTCTACAACCCCTTTTACAAATATACCTTTGAATTAATAGATAACTTGTCCCTTGAATTGAAAAGAGCACCTATGTATCTGCCTGCCTGCTTGAATCCGTTCTTAAGAACTTTAGCCAACTTCCTCAGGTCGTCTCTGATGTTTGTAAATCACCCAGTAACCTTAGCAGATACATTATATCCGGTCTACTTACAACCAGCTAGCATATCCCCAAGTTGATGTGTGGACGCGAGTCCTTACTTATTCTAAACTCAGCGTTCTACCGGCTGTTGTATCTTCTAGAAGGATTTCGAGTTCCTCTGCCCATCTTCATAGGTTCTGTTCATCTAAGCAATCCACTTAGATAACAAAGTACCATTGAGACATTAGACTTACGGAATACTCGTGAAAGTATGTCTTTGTAGCTGTAATAAATATAATTGATGGGTCCTGGCGATTCTAAAGACTGTGCTAGGAGTCTTATAAGTCTAGTCAGTTAGCCAACCAGGCTCAGATGGGTTTTACTGGAGGTACTCCAAAGTAGAACTTTAGTAGCGTATACTCTTTGTTAAAGATACTAGATGGGAAAACAACCGTGAGGATAGTTTATGGGGAGGAGAAGCAATCGGTGTTTCTATTGTTTCCATTGTTTCCATTCTAGAGAGGATGCCCTTCAATCTCCCCCTTTATCCAAGTAATTGCAAAGAACAATGACTAAGCTGCCTCTACATGTAATAGTACTAGCGACTGTATCGCCGGTAGGATCCAATGCATAGAATCAAGCATTGTCGAAGGACTCAAAAAGACTATAGTGGAATCGAAACACTTGGCAAATGGGGCCAGTATCTACAGAACCGAAAACGGCACCCATTAGCTGTTTCAGGCTCCATTAGACCATTCACAGCTGTAACTATATAGATATGGTACAAACACCCATATAGAGTACTCCGGCTCCCGGAAGACTACATGACCCTCCTGCCAGGGACCAGGAACCGGCAGTTATCAAAGGAAGAAAGAAAAGAAGAAGAAAAAAAAAAAAAATTCCCCCGTGTAACATTCCCCCCTCTAAGAACCTTTTTTTTTTTTTGTTTCCCCTGCACGCATACTCCACGAGGCATCCAACAATAACCACCAACCGGATACACGTAACGTGGGTGAAGTGAGGTGAGTGGGTGGGAAAACTCCCCCCGTAGCGACAAGACAACACCCCCGAACCTTCAACTCCGAACCCACCAGTCACAACCCCCCCCCTTAACAATCGTCCCACCCCCCCCCGTTCTCCAGCAACAACGACTCCCCCCCCACCCCACACTTCTTGCAAACTATCGCGATACCGACGGCACGATGGCCATGTCCGCAGCTTCTGCATCGGATAGAGCGCTGCGTGTGCGCGAAAGTATAGCTCTCTCTATCTATCTACCTCCTCCCCGTGCACTAGCTAACCTGTTTGACAGACTCCGAAAAGGCCGTTCGGAAGGAGATGACCGGGGTGCCTCCAGATGTACCGTACACTATTCTTGAACTTGTCGGAAAAGGGAGCTTTGGAAGCGTTTACAAGGGGTGAGAGAGAAAGAGAGCTATAGAAAGAGAGGACCTCTTTTTTTTTTTTTTTTATTGAAGAAAAGGCTAATTCAGTTTTTTTTTTCTTTCGAATTTTTCTTTTTTTCAACTTATTAGAATCCATAATGAAACAAAACAGATTGTTGCCGTAAAGTCGCTAGATCTTGACCAGCACGACGACGAGATAAAGGATATACAGAAGGAGATCGCGTTACTGTCACAGTTGAAAGCGGGGGATGCGCCGAATATCACGGCGTTTCATGGGAGCTATCTACTGGGTCATCGGTTATGGGTTATTATGGATTTTTGTAGCGGGGGGAGTGTTAGGACTCTGGTGGGGCATGCTGTTTTTTCTATTAACCTCTCCTATATCCCCCCCCTCTGTGGAGTGTGCTGACGAGGGGTGGGTAGATGAAAGCGGGACCAGTGGATGAGAAGTATATTACAATTATTGTTAGGGAGACATTAACGGCGCTCGGGTATTTGCACAAGCAGGGGATTATACATCGTGATATTAAAGGTAGTGTTTTAGGATTTTTACTGTGGAACCTCCACACTGACATCTACAGCCGCAAACATTCTCGTCGGTCAGGATGGTCGGGTCCAGCTCTGCGATTTCGGTGTCTCTGCGCAGCTGGCCGGTAAGAATGGGAAGAGGAATACCTTTGTTGGAACTCCCCAATGGATGGCCCCGGAAGCCCTCACTGGCGGTTCCTACGATTCACGAGTCTGTACCCCCCCCCCCCCTCTGTTCACCCCCGGAATTCCCATTAACTTTCTAATACATAGATTGATATCTGGTCATTCGGTATTACAATAATCGAAATGGCTAAGCAGAACCCCCCGCTCTTCAACATCCCCCCAAACCGCGTTGTCGACATGATCCCCCGTCTTCCGCCCCCTCGTCTCGAAGGCGGCACCTGGTCGAACCCACTCCGCGAGTTCGTAGCTCTCTGCCTCAATGAGGTGCCGGAGGAACGTGCAACCGTCGACGAGCTCCTGAGATCCAAATTCGTCAAAGCATCAAAGGGATACCCATCCTCGCTGATGCGTGAACTCATAGTCCGCTACGAAGCGTGGGCTTCCCGCGGAGGTGTCAGGGATAGTATGTGGCAGGCTGCCTTACAGAGTGATATGGACCAGCTGAACGCAACTCTTGCGAGTGAACCGGGGTGGGATTTTGATACGGTGAAGAGTAGACTGAGTGGAGTGTCGGAGTATATCAAGCAGGAGATGGGGAGTAATGTGAGTACTCTCAAGGCGACAAGTTACCGTGGACAGAATGAGGCAGCACGGCAGCGTGCGGCAGAGGGGCTCGTAAGGCTGTTTCAGAGCCCCGAAGATGAGGCTGCGGCGGCAGCGCAGGGCGGGGGGATGAAGTTAGGAGTGGGATATGATGGATCATTCCGTAGTGGGGGAAGTAGCAGGAGTACTACCCCCGAGAACAAGGTCTCTATGATCTCTATACCCTCCTTTGACGACAACGGCCTCCGCGTACCTGAGAAGCGGGCCCCAAGCCCCCACAGCAGCAGCACGGGAATGATATCGATACCAACCGAAGACGAAGCCTGGAGAATGGCACAATCCAAAGCCACGCCCCGCTCGACACCAACACCCCCACTACTCGACAAAGACCGTGCCCCCATGGTCCGCATCCGCCGTAACCGCGCCGACTCTGCAGGCGCAAGTGTACTACGCCCCAACCTCTCCTCCTCCCCAACCCCCCCAACACCAATCGACGGGCACGACCGAGACGCTTCACCTACGCCCCGCCGTCCCAGCACCGCCGCCAGCGCACCCAGCTCCCCCCCAAGAGTCCCATACACACCCAGCAACCCCCTCCTCGCCAACGGCCTCAAAAGCCACCACCTCCCGTCTAAATCCGCCCCCAACATCGCCGTCATCCGCGACGGCACCGGGGCACCTCCCCTCCCAACAATAAACAACCCCCCGAACAACCGCCTCGCAAACGTCACCAGTGCACCACATGCCAAATCCCGAAGCCAGGACATCTCCCGTGGCCGTGCAGCAGGCGGTAATCGTCCTGGCGGCAAACCAGGAAACCTAAACCTCGACCTCCCACCAGGAAGCAATAACACCCCGGGAATGCTGCCCCCGAGCCCCTCAAGGCCGTTCTATCCACAACACACTCCGCAGGGATCCTTCTCGGCCCCGTGGACGGGTGGGTTCCCGGTTATTGACCCACTAGATGTAGGCGTGTTGCCGCTGGATGGAGGAGACCCTAGGATGCTCGAGGAGTTGGATAGAGTGTTGGCGGGGTTGGGTGATGCGTTGGAGGTTATGCAGGTGGGTTTGAAGGGAATGAGGAGATGGAGGGATAGAGAGAAGGAGGGCGGTGAAGGGGAGGAAGAGTAAGGGGATGGTGATTTTCTTTCTTTCTTTCTTTTCTTTCTTTTCCCCTCCCCCCCCCCTCTCTAAAAAAAATGGGTTGGTGTTAATTATTTATAATGGCTTTTTTTCCTACCTTTTTTTTTGTGGTTTCTTAGCTAGGGCGTGATTATGGGTTTTTTTGAATACTTTTTGGCTTTGTAGAGAGGGGGGGGGGTGAATGAGAGTGAGAGTGAGAGTGAGAGTGAGAGGGGGGGAGCGAGTGAGTGAGAGGTAATGATAGAATGTTGGATGGGGTTGTAGTCTGTATGAGGGGAGGTGGATGCGTGGGTAATGAGTAATACAGGTGATTTAATCGTCGTGGACATGAGATATCACTCGGTTTATGTGGGCGTGGGATGTGTGATCCAATAAGTATTATTTTTAGTGTAGGATTCTCGGGTAAGCCGTGGAAAAAGGTTGTAGAATGTTTAGATGAGTATCATGTTTCTTTTGAAGTATTTTAGGGTGTTGGATAGGAATAAAAGCATACTTTCTCAGACTAGCTAGGTTCTGCTATGGAGACTTACATCTAGAATATCTTCGTATCTAGTGGTCCCGTAGGTGTATGTCTGTGGTTTGGGAATAGGGTTGGTGAGTGGGAGGTGGGAGATAGGGGGGCTTTTTGTGGGTAGGGCCCTTTTGTAGTGATTATGGTTTGTTACGGGGGGGGGCGGGTTTATCTTGCGTAATAATAGGAAGACTTTCATAACGGGGACATATCTGGGTTGAGGACTCTTTTATGATTTTTTACACTATTATATTATAAGTAGATACCGATGAGTATTGAGTCTATGGCTCAGGGTCTTTTATTTACTTGCTGATATAATTTATACTATAAGGAGGTAGGGGGGGGGTCATTTGATATCACTCATCCTGACTAACTGATGATACTTTTAGCTTAATCTTATACGGAGTTACCCTGAATACCACACCCTATATAGCTTGCTCACTCGCTCACACCCACCATCTCCAAAATTCACACAGAACATACAATAACAATGATCTCCTTTTCATCAACCCAAAACCATGGAAACATTCTTTTTTTTTAACCATCCCACTCATTGATACTGTGCAGATAAGCTTTGAGGATGATGGTTATCCCATACGTTCCTAACCTGGCCCTTGAATTATCTTCGCGGATTGAAACAATTACAAACAGCAGATACCAAACACACCCGGGTCAATCACCCAGCGGTTGAAGCACTGGACAGAAGAGCTGAAATATAATAAGTCTTTCTAGAAGGAGTAGGAAGTCCAGGTAAAGTATGTTAAACTCTGTATTCACTTCTCAATACTACAGCTGATGATGAGTCCTAGCTAAGCAGGGAATGAGAACGAGATTGTGTTGTCTTTAGCCCATACTTTATGTGGAATATATACTGTAGAGGGAGTAATAATGTTGAAGGACGCTTCGGGGTGACCTCAGAAAGTCTCTATTTTTGGGGGAGGGATTTTTGCCCCGAGGGTACTTGTGTTTGTGTGGTTATCCCATATAGGTTTCAAGAGCCTAATGCATCCTTTTAAGGTACCTAGGTTTGTGTGGCGGATCTATATAGACCCGAGTGCCCCCCCCCCCCCACGAAAGTCCCCGGGCTAAAATATGCCCGAAAAAAAGCATTTGCCCAAGCTTGGAGGGTATACACACCAGGTAATATGATCCTCTGTAGCAAATGTGGGTATAGAAACAAGACTAGGGGAGTGTTTTTCTGGAAGCAAGATGTCTTTTTAGTAGCGTGGAAGAGCTGGTTCATGATAGCTTGGAGAATATATTCTCCAAAAATGTGTGGAAAATGTTGTTTCAAAAAGAGAGCTAACTGGTGGGGTTTTCTGAGCTGTAGCTACTCTTGGATCAGGGATTGATATTCTGAGTGTAAGAGCGGTGGTTTAATGAGGGTTTCAGGGTGGAGTAATTGGCCCCTAACGAGAGAATTGTAGGCATGATAGGCTGGGTCTTATGTTGTGCTATGTCTAGTACTGACAGAATGGATAAAGCGTGTCTTGGTTTCTATAGGAAACACGGCGCTGGGCTATAGATATATATTAATTGAGTGATATGCATATATATGTTCTACTAGTATGCTTAATGGTGTCTAGGACTTATATAAGGGTTCTTCAGCTGTTGTATAATTTTGGGGGCTATATATGATCTTTTACCGTAGTATTGATCTTGGGATAATTGCTCCACAGATGATAGCTCTACTTGGGGGATTAAATCATCAGTATCCTTTCCAAAGTATAGGAGGATGTAGGGTAGTTTGCATAATATTCAGAGCTAACATTTAGACCCCTCAAGTATTTAAGCCACCATCTATACACTAAGACAAAAGACCAAGATCTTAAACTCTCCATCATAGACCATCACTCGAGACAATATCACGCTTCAAACACCATACCCACTCGGCTCCCTCTCAACGCTCACCCCGCCGCCCACAGTGCCAGCTTTTGCGCCTAAAACCGCCTCCAGAGTCATCTCTTCTTCTCCACCTACTTCCCCAGCCTTCTTCCAGAACTTACTCAAATGCCTCGTCCCAGAATCACAAAGTATCGTCACAACCCTATTCCCTGGTCCCAGCGCCATAGCAGTTCTCACAGCAGCAACACAATTAACAGCACTACTACTCCCCACAAATAACCCTTCCTTCTCTACTAGTAGCCGCGCCATACAGAGTGCTTCCTCATCCGTTACACGCACCGCATCATCAATATACTCTCTCCCAGCTTCAAAGTTGGCCGTGACACGGTTTATACCGATCCCCTCGACTATAGTGTCGACCTGGGGACGTCGACGGGTACCCTCACGTTCCTTAATATCAAACATGACGCCATATTTGACGCGGTTATATAAGCCACTTCCCTGAGGATCCGCCAACACAAGCCTGACCCCATCCTTCCCTAGCTGCTCCTTCAGATACCTCCCCACACCACTCAGCGTCCCACCTGTTCCCGCACCCGCCACAAACGCATCTAGCCTTCCGCCGCACTGGGAGTAGATCTCTGGACCGGTGCCCTCGTAGTGTGCGCTCCAGTTTGCGGGGTTCTCGAATTGGTCGGCGAAGAACCCGCGGCCGGGCTGGGAGGTTGATGCGGTCTGTTGGGATGCGAGGGTGCGTGCGAGGTTCACGAATTGGGATTTGTCGACGATGGGAGCAGGGGGGACGAGTGTTACGAGAGCGCCGAGTTTGAGTAAGAGTGAGGACTTCTCCGTGGATTGGTCGTTTGGCATGCAGATGTGGGCGAGGTAGCCACGGGCTCGGCAGATGAAGGCGAGTGACACGCCAGTGGAGCCTACGGTGCCTTCGTAGACCTTGTCACCGCTATGGGGGGTTATAAGGCTTGCTTCTTCGGCCTGAAAGGTGTTAGAAGGCGTTGGGATGGTGGGGTTGTGGGTGGTACTGTTTTGATGAGCTTTAATGCTACTCGGTCTTTGACGGAACCTCCGGGTTCGAGGAACTGGAATTGGAGTTAGTAGGGTGTTTGAGAGGGGCTAGAGAGAGGTACCTCTGCTTTTCCTAGAATTTCACAGCCGGTAGCTTCAGATAGGCACTTTATGCGGATTAGAGGGGTGTTTCCTATACACTCCTCAAGGCCATTCCGAATGTCTTCTTTTCCCGGTGTAGGCTTTGGGGGTCTCCTTGACCGCCTCTGTGAAGAGATTGACTGAACTACCAGAACGACACCAGCACCGATAGCCACACCGCCCAGTAGCAGTTTTGTCCGTTCGTATTTGTCCATCACTAGATGTTTTGCGGGGAGAGTTTCTTCCGTGACGTCGGTGGAGGTCTCGGTTGAGCCGCAGTTTAATCTCCCTGTCAATGCAACCTCTTTCCTCATCTGCACCCCCGCAACGATGGACTCGCCGTTCGTATCGTCACTTTTCAGATCTCTTTTTCACCGCCGTGCTTGTCTACGTCTTGGTGTAGGACTGTCATGTATCAATGGCTTGAAGACACAGCGGCGACATATCATGGGCTTCAAGTTACCAGTTGCGCCGGATAGTGATGGGCATACATGGCAGCCACGGAGTACATTTCTGCAGAGAGATCGTACGGAGGAGTTTGAGCGGTATCCGATGGTGACGGCGAAGATGCTAGCAGGGAGGACGGAGAGGCCAAAGAGGGTGAAGATGCTGGTGAGGGATTTTATCGATGGTGTGCCCTGAGGTCAATGGCAGATTCTACACGTTTTTCTAATATCGGTGTACAGACAGTTTATACAACCCCCACTATGGATATTTCTCCAAATATGCTGTTATATTCTCCACTCCCACCCCATTCGACTTCCCCTCACTCGCCGACGAATCCCACTTCCAGTCCACCCTCGGCGAAGCCTACACCACCTTCGAAGACGCCCTCGATGCCAAAAATCCCTCCGACATCCGCCAGCTCTGGCACACCCCCACCGAGCTATTCAAACCCTACTACGGCGAAGCAATATCACGATATCTAGTGGAGAACTACAAACTCACCCTGTTCCCCTACCACGACCTCATCATCTACGAAATGGGGGCCGGGAACGGCACCATGATGAGCAACATCCTCGACCACATCCGCGCCACAGACCCAGACGTCTACGCACGCACCAAATACCGAATAATCGAAATCTCCCCCTCCCTCGCTGCCCTCCAGCAAGAAAAAGCCACAGCCGGACCCCACGCAGACAAGATTGAAATCGTAAACCGTAGCGTCTTCAACTGGACCACCTACGTCCCCGACCCGTGCTTCTTCCTAGCACTAGAGGTGTTTGACAACTTTGCGCACGACATGATCCGCTACGACCCAGACACAGAACGCCCTCTACAGGGTATCGTCATGATTGATAAATCAGGCGACTTTCACGAATTCTATACCCCCCATATAGACCCCGTTGCGGACCGCTTCTTGAAGATTAGACAACGTGTTGCTAGAGCTGGCTACCAGCACCCCCTGCGTGCCCCGAAACTCATCAGGAGGATAAGAGATAGTCTCCCGTTTAGCCCGAACTTGAGTCAGCCGGAATTCATCCCAACGAGGATGATGGAATTTTTCGATGTGTTGAGGGAGAACTTCCCGGCTCATAAGTTGCTTATGAGTGATTTTCATGCATTGCCGGATGCGGTCGAGGGAGTGAATGCTCCGGTGGTGCAGACGAGATATAAGAGGACTAGTATTCCGGTTTCTACGCCGTTCGTAAGTGGTCTCCCCCCCTAAGTATTTTTTAAAAAACGGTGTGGCTAATGGTGGAGTAGGTACAACAAGGGTTGTTTGATATACTGTTTCCGACGGATTTTGATGTGATGGATGATATGTATAAAGCGCTCACGGGCCGTCTTACGAGGGTTATGAAGCAGGAGGAGTTTTTAAAGAGTTGGGCGTTTCTGGAAGAAACTGAGACACAGAGTGGGGATAATCCGATGTTGAATTGGTATAAGAATGCTTCTGTTATGAGTTCTGTTTAGGTGAGTAATGTAAATATCTGGGTAGGTGGAGTAATGTCTCATGAAACCAGGATGTACGGAATCATGTAATATCACTCAATTCTTTGTTCTACAAAGATATCACATGGGAATGTAACTTGAAAACGGATAATTTCCCAGGAACCCCCACATGAAACATACATATACTCCACTTCAATCTTGCACGAAAAAAAAGGAAAAGAACAAAACGCCCTGTACTTTAGATACCTCAGGGACAAATTAAAGAAAATGGACTAACAAAACACAAATTCCTAGGTATAGAGCACCTATGGAAAGGAAATGTCTCCAGCACAACCAATGAAAAGAAAGAAAAAGCCCAAATCCCATAACGTAATATACATAAAACGGGGGCGCACCTCTCCATCATAAATAGATGAAGAAGTGCACCCCCTTGTGATTTGAAGCTAGATTTTGTTATTTGTCAAACAGGGATTGGGAGAAGTCTAGGAGAATTTCCATCGATGGCCACAAAGCTCACATGTACAGAACTAGATGTTTGTTAGAACGGGTCGCTTTGGGGCTTGGGTAGACTTTTAGGATATACTCACAGTAGTCATCGGCTCGTCAGCAGACCTCGTCTGCGCTTGGGTGTAAGAAACTCTTTTCTTTCCGCACTTTCCGCACGTAAGCTGATCACTGATACTCTTCTCGCTCTTTGGCATCATAGAGTCCTTTTCGTTCTGGGCAATAATCTCCCTATCCTGCTTCTTCCGCTCGGCGCTGGCCATTTCCGAGGTCTCCATAGTCGCCAGGCGCTCCGGTGTGGTTTCGCCTGAAATTACACGACTACGGAGATTGTTCTTTGTATCCTTCAAGTTAAGAAGTAGGACTTGCATACGGCGGCGGTACGGCATGTCTGTCTTGGACTTGTTATTCGCAAAGACAGATGTCTCGACAGACCGCGCAAGACTAAAAATGTGATCGCTAGTCGCATCGGACTCGTGAACGAGGGCATCATACATTGCGCCAATGCAGTTATTCCTAACTTGGTCGCTCGTAATCTGCCAGCTGATGCCATCGGTATTCTTATTCCTTTTACTCGGATCAACCTTAGGTTTACTGTCAGGCTTCTTGCCAGACGGTTTAGGAGGCGACATTGGGTTGGACGAGGTAGTCGGGGAAGCTGTTGCTGTGCGCTCCTTCTTTGGGTCGGAGGAGGCCGAGCCGGGCTTGGTTTTCGTGTGAACATCTTTTTTCCATTTCGCGACGATTTCCTTTGCGAGCTCGGAAACGGTCTTGTCAGGGTTCATGCGCAGCTTGTTGACTGCCATTCCGACCTTTGTGTCCTGTAGTGGGAGAATGCGCGTTAGTACTGTTGAAAGAAAAACGTCATAATTAAAATTTCTAGATTCATCGTTCATCCTTTACAGCGTTATAGCGCATGTTCCCAGAATATTTCCATCTCCTAATTTTTTTTTCTCCATGGCAAAGGGGTAGCGTACTCTCAACAGCTGCTCCGTGGCCACAACCTCCTTTTTCAACGAGCCCAAAATATCCAGCAAGGTCTGAGCCGGCAGCTTCTCCTTCACAGCCTTTTCTAGGTTGCTAACATGGGCTTTAACATCTTTCGCGTCCATGGCTTAACCTGTAGTGTTTGGCAGGGTTGTGTGTCGTGTGGGTGATGAGTTCTGGTCACGAGGCTGGCTCGAAAGTTTGTCGCGCGACGCGGTGATTCGATTAGGAAAGGACCGGAGTAGACAGCCAAATGAGCGAGTGTCTGGCTAGATGGCAGGACAATGACTCTATTCTAGAAGATGCAAAGAGGTGAGGATGGTGATGAAGGAGAAGAACGGATTCCGAGTTGGACGGCTGCTTCTGGGAGATTCCTTTGATGGTCAACGTATGTCGTTTAGCCTCACGTGATACCATCCGGAGTCCCAGAATAAAGCCACGTTAGGGTTTGGGGCTCTGTCTATTAGTAAGCAGCTTTGGTAATCATGTCAGGTCACTCGTCTGCTATTGGGCTTGGAGATGGTTTTATGGGAGAAGTGGGAGAAGGTGTAGAATCATTGTGGATTAAAATGTATAGTGGCTTCAGAGAGCTTACATGGTGATTACAGAAACAATACCCCATCACAGTGGTCCTTTGTTCCAAGACAAAGAAACCACTCACACAAAATCCGCCTCAGTCCAAATCTCCTCCTCAGCCCATTGGCGAGGTCTGAATCCCAAAACAAGTGGGTCCCGTCTCACCCTCCCATTCACTTCCTTAAAGTACTTGGCACAAACATCATTCAGCGTGGTATCCATTGTGATCTCCTGCAAACATACCAAATTAACCTAGCTACTCTTCTGCTGTTTAGTGAAAGAAACATACCTCATAATACCCCCAAATACTTGGGACCGTATCATGTAGATTACAACCATACGTCGACTCTAAGACTACCCTCAATCCTCCATACATATCAAACAACCGACTTTTCGCCCATAACGCCGTACCAAGTAATGGTTGTTGCAACTAGTACGCCTCTTATTAACCCCTCTTCCCTTTACAGTCCCTAAGAAAACCTACCCTGGCAGCAGTAACACGGGTATAATATGGCTTAATATCCGCCGCCGAAAGTGAGCCTGGGAAAGCAGGATAATATTTACCCTCGTGTGTAACTATAACTTGATAATTATAGGTATTATTCTCATCGGGGATAACTGGTAACTTCATAGATGCCTCAAGCTTGATCCTTGAGGCAAGAGAGAGAGGGCGTCGAGATTTACGGGAGGTATTAGAGTAGTCTGTGACGAGAGTTGAGTTATCGTCACTAAAGGATGGGGTGAGATAGTGACGGCTGGTGTGACATGATCTACTCATGGTATTTTTTGCAAGTGCAGGGTGATATAGGTGTATCAGTAATGTAGAAACGAGAATATTAGAGATAGGGGGAGATCGATTATATATGCCTACATGAAGTTTTTTCTTTGTGCTACAAGCCTGTGAGAATCTATAGTCCACATACATGTATCCCTAGTGATGTGCAGGATAAAGTAACTCTTGCCAAGGAGGAAGGCCTTTATCTAGTAGGGCTAGGTATAGTTGCTTTGTTTTTGGCGTAAGACCGAAAATAACCAGGCGAGTGATAATTTATGAATATTACGAACACCTTTAAGAATAGAGATAAGCACAAAGTGGAAGTGTAGGATAGTAAGTTCTTACATACCTTTCAATGCCAATATTTATGGATTCTGATATCTCACTAGACTCTGGAATATCAAATAAAGTCTCCAATAGCAGCAACACGACCTAGCGCCGTGCCGGGAACTACGTGTATTCCTAGCCGCCTAACAACCCACGTGTTTAGACCAAAGATACCAAAGTAAAAAAGAAGCAAGAAATAGACTAAATTACTTAATTAGACGCCAGTCCACCAAAGAGCCTTCAAAAACAATCTAGAACTCACCATCTCATATACTGCTCCCAAATACTCCCTATCTCCCTCACAGCCCCTCCACATTTACTCTAGAATGCTACACAGACGCACCGCCACAGGTACTCAATATAACATTATCTGGAAGATGAGTAGTAACCTATACGACAACGTAGCACAAGGATACACGTCCCTCACTAAAGATCCAATGATTAAAGCTGTCAGCAATCTACCTCCTAAAGTAGGCCGGGGGACAGAACCTTTTGTTAACTAGACCTACCAATATCTATCCTACTACCTAGTGAAAGCCCGAATAAAGCGCAGACTAGGGCTTTAGAGGTGGTGATACAAGCCAACCCTAATAGCTCTACTAGACATTAGTAATGTTCGTTATGGTTGTTACCGGACAAGCCCTCATACCCTGGAATCAACTTCATAGAGACCCTCTAATCTCCCCTCAGTAAAGTGATCCCGGAAAATACCTAGTCCCGCAGCTATATTATAACTAAACATCTTATGAATTATGAACGCTTCAAACACCCTCCCCCCAACTCATAAGAGGTTAGGTCACGTATACACTCCGTAAAAGCACAAAGAACTAGCAACCTCATCTCAATAAAGTCAAAGATATCAGTTAGGTGCTAATTTAACCACCAACCCTACAAGAACACCCCCCCTCTTTCCCTCCCTATCCCGCTAAAATAAATTCAAGAAACTAGTATCAAGCGCACACATCCTAAACGCCACCAAAGAAAGTAGCCATAAAACACAGGCCTCCATACGGAAACCCCCCTCAATTTATGCTCAAAAACAATACTTGAGAAGAGTAGAAGAAAAAAAGGGAGGAAAAATGTTAAAAATTCCACCTACGGTTACAACTATGTAAAAGAACCAGATGCAATAAGGCAATAAAGATGGTAGGAACTATAATGACGGAATATAGGGGGAGGGGTAGATGTGAGATATACAAGTATGGTTGTGAGAGGTAGTAGCTCTATGTTGGGTTGATTCAACCATAGTACATGAAGGGCAACAATTTCGTGCCAAGACTAATATGGCTAGTATCTTATCTGCAACTCTAAACCTCACCATCAAGAAGTAGGTACTGTAGGATATCACTCAACGTAAGGACTCCTTTGAAGAGATTGTTGCCATCGACTACCATGAGTCTGTGCACACGAGAGCGACGGATGGTATCAAAAATTGCGTCTAAACGATCCTGTGGAGAGCAAGTGTGGATCCCGGGGAAGTCCTA
The DNA here is from genome assembly GCA_033030425.1 of Verpa conica. NCBI lineage: Eukaryota > Fungi > Ascomycota > Pezizomycetes > Pezizales > Morchellaceae > Verpa > Verpa conica. The sequence goes on from JAUFSD010000012.1 coordinate 430,292, forward strand.
CAAGGTGTTAGACTTAAACCACAGGAAAGGACAAGGGTACTTACATCCGGGCGCTTTAAAAGTGCTTCTCCAACGCTGAGATTAAGCTCTTCATAGCTTCCTCCTTTGATGAGCGTCAAGACATCAACAGACTCATAGATATTCAACAGCACCCCTAAACACATAAGTAATCACCCTCAAAGCTTCAGGGCACACATACCTCTATGGTCCACAATTGGAACACTACTGATGTCTTTTTCGACCAATTGATGGATGACATTAATAACTGGAGTTTCCATAGTCGCAGTGCTTACATTGTTGTAGGTCCCGATTCCTAGCTCACGTAACGGCTTACGTAGCATCTGCGTCTCACGGACATTGACAGCCACGAATTTAAGAATTCTGAATTGGGTAAGTACTGACACGACCATCTCTTGCTGCGTTTCATCATCGAAATCGATTAAGGGGATACGTCGTGCACGAGACTTGAGCATCCGCCGGCATGCATCGTAGAGGGGAACCATAGGGTGGACAGAAACGGTTTCAATTGGGGTTACCCCAATGGCCCGCTCGATGTCTGGTTATGTAAATATTAGCCCGAGGAGCGAGGCTTTGAGGGAGAAAACCATACCCCTCAGACTATCCAATCGGAAGCCTTCAATCTCCTCAAACTTCTCAGGGTACTGCCAATAGTACTGAATAACATTGATATAATCCGAGCTTGTGAGCAGCCCTGCAAACGTGGAGCTTTTTGAATTCCACAGTGGAGCCGACACGATTCCTACCCAACATCCGCCGCTTTAGCTGAAACCCCTCACTACCTCTCCGGAAGCCCTACCGTTGTGCACAAGAATATTCAGACTCTTCTTGACCAACAAACTGGTATCTAGAACTACGAGCCGGAAGCTTACAGGCAATACGTCATATGTGGTCCTGACCTTCAAAAACTCGCGAATAGCACGCTAAAACAGTATTAGTAGCTATAAGTACAACGGGTAGAAGACACACTAGTCCTTCAGCCTGCTCCTTGTCGACGATGTCTATGGGTCCCGGAGGAGGAGGACGTTTCTGTTGCGGGCGCAGAAACGATGATGGCCCGACTGGACTTGGGGGCCGTTGAAGAGAACCGGGAACTGCTTCAGACATGGTTCTTGACGGAGTTTTCCAGAGCCCAGCAGCAGGTGCATTGATGGGCGGAGTGTAATGAATGGAGGGTGGGAGAAGATCAGAGGGGGGGAAGGGATGGTGATAGCTTTTCTTGAAGGTGGAGGTGGTTGGATCGTCGGGGGGTGTCTCGTTGGATGGTAGCGATCGCTAACATATGTGGGAGGTGTGGGGGGGGGGAGGTTCGAGTACTTGTGAACTAGATAACTTTTGGCGGGGGGACAGCATGTGGAGCTCACATCTTTGCGGCACGCGCGATAACCCCCCCACCCTTCGGGAGACACAAGATATGTACTACATACAGTATGCATTATGGCGGCAGGTAACTGCAAGTACTCCACATTCACACGAGGCGGTGGTCGATTTGTGCCTATTCTACAGGATCACGACGAGGGTTCTGTTAATCATAGTAGGATTTCCCGAGGTTAGAAGAGCCTCTCGCATCACAATGGGAAGATTAATCAAACTCGTTGCGCACTTGGTGCGCAATCAGCGATCATTACATACATCAATACGTAGGGAGTCTGTAGAGTATAAAGTACATGTATGCGCCAATACGTAGAGTCTCACATGTAGTGAGTCCCCATGCACATCATGTCGTACGAGCCGCCCGGGGAGTAAGCCGGGGGGCGGCCGGATATCAGGATGATAAATTAGACCGTTCCAAGATATCACAATACTATTGTCTTAGCCATAGAGGTAATGATTTCTGGTGCATGTGTAAACGAGCTCACGTCAACGCCTGCAGAACTCCTTCATCTCAAAACATCCATCTCTAGACCTCCACTATCACAGACATCAAACCTCATCCCATCAATGTCTCCCAAAACCACCGGCGAGGTCATCGTAAGCTGCTCCTCCCCATCTCACTATACTGCTGACAACTATAGGCCGATCTCTATCCAAAAATTATGCAAGACGTCATCGACGCCAGTCTCGTTGACTTTGAAGACACCGGCATACCAAGCACCATCCTTTATGAGCTCCAATCCGTAAGCCAGACCCCCAAATAGTGGGATATCTATGCTTAAATATCATCTTCCTATCCCTATCCTCTCACAGGCACCACCCAGAAAATATGATCTATCATATAAGGGTTAGGGTTAATCACTCTAGCCCAAAAAAGAAAAACCAGCTATAGAATCATTGACACTTAAATCTACCGTCTACTAATAAATCACAGCTTTGGCAGCAAGCTCTCTCTGATTCTGGTATTGGACACTTTCCTTGGGACCCCTCATCCCAAAGAGTCAAATCTGAGGTCAATGCCGAATGTAACACTACACAAGCACTCTGGATGGAGCAGAAGGACCTTTACAGTATGTCTACGCTTACTGAAGCCGAATTATCACAACTCACTCCACTGGGTCAGTCCCTTGCCAGAGCGGAAAGCCATAAAAAGAACCTGCAACGTGCACAGGAGGCTGCTCGCCACAAAGCAGAGGATCTCGCAAGGAGGAGGGCTGAGAAATTTGTTGAGCAGGTGAAAAGAATCTCATACGCAGATAGAATCAAAATGGAGGGTGGAATGGGAAGGCCGGCTTTTGAAGGGGAAGCAGCTGTGGTAGCTGGATTGGCAATTGTGGGAGTACCAGCTATAGGTGGTTTTGGGTGGGGGGGCGAGGGTTCTACAGCGTATATTGAACAGATAAGGCAAGGGGTCAACCAGCAGATGGGTATCTTTGGTAATGTCGGCGCTGGTGGTCCGCAGCCTAGCTTCTATGGTGACCATGTTCCTTATGGGAACATTGAGGGCCTGCATATTAAGCCCACTATCAAGCTTGAACCTACTGATATCGGATACACTGTGTGCCCTAATATCACGGAATACAGCGGCCATAGCGTGCCACAGCAGAAGCTTCCCCAGCTCGATGGCGACGACGACTATGACGAGCTTAATGATGGTGACGATGAGCATGCTGATAGTGATAAGGATGAATTTGAGGATGTCCAGGAACTGTGTGTGTGCCTGTATGATAAGGTTGTGAGGAATAGGGGTAAAGTCTCGCATAAATGGAAGTGCGCATTAAGAGATGGAGTGCTTATTACTGAGGGGAGGGAGTATCCGTTTGGAAAGGCAAGTGCGGAGTTTATTTGGTAGGTTGGCAGGCCAGTTAGAAACAGTAAAGAGTTTTAAAAATGAAGGCTAGATATCAGTTGCGGTTCTCTTTGGCGTAAGAGAAACTTAAATCAGAATATTTGCACTTGGTACAGTATATTTAATATGATTTCTTTACATGGAGTAAATTTGTGAGAAATATTTCGTCTTAAACCACGAACAATTCCGTAAGTGACAGTGCAAGTGTATGAAAGATAGAGCTAAAGTAGCTTGGGTACCAGCAGATGCTGTTTTGCGCCCCAGCTACTGAGAACGGAGGGGTGTCATAAATATTTTATAGGTTAACACCCAAACTAGACCAGAGAACATAACATCCCCCGTTCCATGAATTATTTAAATAAGAAAGCTATATCTAAATACAAGGCAGCTTATTACAAGGGGACCTGATTTATCGACAGGGTCGAGGAACAGAACTGCATAGTACATACCACTACCAATCAATTAGGAGGTAGAGTAACGGTCAAGTAATTGTTCAAAAACAGAGTTAAGAGACCCACTCAACAAAACCGTAGCCTAAATACTTGAGACAGAACGATCAAAGTCATGTAGTGTAGCTATGTCTCCGTTTCCCTAGAGGTATTTATTCACCTACAGATTTTGGTTGTATACTTTCGATAAGATATGGACGAGGGTATGAGTAGATCTGCCCCTCAATTGATTAAATGAGATGAGGAGTATAGTAACGAACAGAAAGTACTCGGTCATGCATATATATAAATATAGTATGAATATACACCACATGCACATACAAGAGATGAGAGCATAATGTCAGACTGAAGAATAAGATATACCACACCACAGTAAGTCTCCTAGTTATCACCCCTAAAGTATTGTCTTGGGTATACATAATATAAAAAAAGAGGCTTGCGTGGTTCGAACGACAAAAACTTTATATTACCTGTCTAGAAGGGGGAGTCTACGACGTAATTGGTCCGGTAAATCAGCCATTTGAACATTCTATCGAGATTGATGAACGTTTGATTCCTTTGCGCTATTTAATCCTCGCCTCCCCTCCCCCCCCCCCAAGGAGAATACTTTGATAATCACATTCTGTCCGCAATACACAGAGATACGAGGCGCAACTGCGAAAAATTTCTCGTTGGCAGTAAAACAGGAATATTCCTTTCAAATCGGGTGGAAACTTCTATATCCTCTTTGATATCAATATGCATATATGCTTTAGCTCAAATACCATCCGAGTAACGCTACCAAGGCAGAATCCCCGCGGCATATTTCTAGGTTTCTTAAATGGTACTACGTGTAGTAAAATTCAAAAAGTTGTTAGAGTTGGGTCTAAAAATACGGTAGTAATCAAGCAAGAATAATACAAGAAACGAAGGCGCTCAAAGCAGTTAGGTTGAAGCTCATAACTGGGGCACAAAACAACACACAAGCTCTGGGAATGCCTTCATTACCTAAAATACTGATAGCAGCTCCATTAATCCCTCCGTTACCTTTAGCTTCGGTGATCAGTTGGTGACAGAAACAGTAGAAAATAGAAAGCACGATAGTCTATTACTGCCCTAGGGGCGTACTCCTACTCCTATATATCCTCCATATCGAGCCGCGGTCGGCCCGCTGTAGAGGTCTCGCCGAAATGACAAGGTGAAGATCTGGGCTATTTAGGAAGATCTACAACAACTTAAATGATAAATTCATTCATTCATTCATTCAAGATCTACAACAGAGACCCCATAAAACAAACCGAGTGATATGACATGAGTATCCCGATCCGGGTAACCCTAAAGCGAGTAACCCCACCACCGATTGACGTGTACATCCGTACCACCCCACTACAATCATCACGAAACCCGAACTCCAAACTTCGGCCAAGAGCTCTTAAAAAGTACTCTTCAATCATGACTGAGCTCAGCTTTACCAAACAATTTCTTTCAAATCTTGCATCACGGAGCACCCGTATCTCCGCTGACTTCTGTGAAGACCCACGGAAGCTTCCATCACGCACTCCCGTAACTCACCTCCCCTAAAAACAACCAAACACCTTACTGACTAGAATAAACCACAGTACACGCTCCCCGCTACCAAAAATCCCAAAATAAAACGTGCAAAGCTCACTTCCACATCCACTTCTATCCCCTCCGGTACTTAATCCTATTTCTTTGACCTCCCGCATGAGCTAACTCTAGCAATAGCAAAAATAACAATCAAATCCCTCCGCGGCCCCCAAATCAATCATCAAATCCCTAGCACCCCCCTTAACTCAACAATCCTAACTCTTAAGCACAACTTCTCGACCGCAACCCGCATCCCTATTGAAAAGCTCAAGCTGCTCCTTAAAGGGAAGGTCCTGACTGACCTTAAGACTCTAACAGAGCTTGGTATAGAAGATGGAGCGGATGTAATCTTTACAGTCATGGTTATGGGTGGTGCTCCATCTGCCTCAGCTATACAGGCTGAGGGGAAGGCGAAAGAAGAGGATTTGATGGACCTGGGGGAAGACACGAAGAAGAGTGTACTGAGCGATGAAAAATTCTGGGAGGAGCTACGAGGTTTCTTAAAAGAGCGACTAGGGAGTAGTGAGGTGACAGAAGATCCGGAAGATGTACTAAAGTCCTTTAGAGATGCGTGGAGAAAGAGGTCGTCGTAGGTGAAGTGGGGTAAACTATAATGAAATAATTTCCAGTATACATTGGACTCTTTAGCTTAATATTACCAATATTATGTGTCTTGTTTAGAGGTCTTGAATAGAAAGCAAACATCTAGAAAAGAGGCTTACTAGAAAGAGATTAACGCACTCTCATAGTGAGAACATTTAATCAATCACTTCACATTTTTTATCACTCATTCGGAAAGACATCAGATAAATTACGTTCCTGAATTATTTCATTCCCTAATTTTTAAGTACCCAAGTACCACCGTCGTTATCAAGAACAATTGCCCTCCCAACCAGCACCACTTGCTATTTTACCCAAAGCACGAAATTTCAGGTTCACATCCACACCCTTTCCTTTCCTTTCCCTTCCTTACCCTACCTTTCCCTAAGCTCCAAAAACACTAGAAATGAAATAAAAATGAAGAATGGACAAGAAATAAAGACAAACTCCCAACATCAGTAATAACTTTTTCCCACAGAGATGAAACTAGATAGGTGATTACAAAAACATATAATCCAGAATCAACCACTAGGAAACCGAAGAGTAGAGATATCCCTCACGATAAATCGAGGGTCCACCGAAAACTGAGTAAATATGATGCTGAAAATTGGACAATAGGTACTCCAAAATTTACATGATAATGGAAGGAACTACAACAGTTTTTGTCAGCGAACTTATCTCACATAAAGGAACTGATGAAAGGACTTACTATCAACATTCGACTTAATTGTCTTATGCGGCAGCACACTTCCGCCGTTAACATATACTTCATCGGCAATGGTCACATCGTCCCCTAAAACTGTCACATTCTCTAGACGAGCCCATTTCCCGACAGTACTGTTCCATCCCACGATGGTGCTCTTAACCCATGCGTGGTCCTTGATTCTACTTCCTTGCAGGATAACTGATCTTTGTAATCTCACACCATCACCAACGACAACGTTGGGGCCAATAGTCACATTTGGTCCGATACGGCAATTCTTCCCAATCTTTGCAGAAGGGTCAATCAAGACGTTGCCGCCATGAACATATGACTCTGAGGGAGGCGTAAGTAGCTTAGAGTTCTTCTTTGCAAGAGATGACAAGTAGAGGCATGTCCCGGTGAGGAAATCTTTCGGCTGTCCGACATCCATCCAGAAGCCCTCGAGGTCAAACGAATGCAATTGACCATCCTGGCAAATAGCGGGGAAGGTCTCCTGCTCAATAGAAGTTGGGCGGAGCTCGATGCGTGTGAGAACAGACGGGTTGAGGATGTAGATACCAGCATTAATGCGGTTACCAACGAATTCGACGGGTTTCTCTACAAAGCGGTCGATACGCGAGGCATGGTTAGGTTGGTGGACAACAACACCATATTTTGACGGCTCGTCGACTTTAGTCACAACAATAGTACCCTCTTCGCCGTGTGACTTATGAAAGGCGGCAAGCGCCTGGAACGGGTAATCACAAATGACATCCGAGTTAAGAACAAAGAAGGGACTTTCGTCCTTTCCGAGAATTTTCTCAGCGAGCTTCAGGGGACCGGCGGTGCCTAGGGGTTCGGTCTCGATGGAGAAGGTAATCTTGACATTATATTGCTCCTCGTACTATTGCAAGCAAATTCATGTCAATTCCTGAGCCATTGTGGAGAATATTTAGCAGAAATTAAGACTACCTTTTGCAGTACGCTAATCATGACATCTGGCCTGTAGTTGACGGCCAGTACGATGTCGGTTACACCAGCAGCGGCCAAAGCTTCGACCTGGTGGAGAATCATAGGTCTGTTGCCGAACTCCACAAGAGGCTTGGGGAGAGTGAGAGTCTAATTGCGAGATTACCAGGACGCTGGTCAGCCTTTTACCCATCAATTGCATGACTGCGAAGTAGATTTTTCTCGGATCTGCTGTTGCCCGCCGTATAAAGAATGAAAATGCGGATAACCGCTCTCATGGAAGGTTGATAAATGTGGGGTGAAAAATCAGGGGGAGTTGCATACAAGAGGCCGAAGACGAGTTCCGAAACCACCGACGAGAATAAGAGCTTGAGTAGGCCCGAGTCAGCTACCTACATTATTCAGTTACGAAGATGGGAGCATACCCTTCATGATGAATGATTTATCTGGTTTCTAGTCAATCGGGTAGACAGATAGATGATAATTGAGTGAGCTAGGAAGCGAGCGGAATTCAGAGACAAATGGCGAAGATTGAAACAGCGGGGAAGCTCCGAGATGTGGGATTGATGAACACAAGTTGCAAAGAGAGGATAGCTCTGGGGTTTTCAATAAAGAGAAAAGGGGGAGAGGGAGAGAAGAAGAGAAAGACGGGACAGAAATACCATCACACAAAAAGGGAAAAACGAGCTCTGTGCTTCACTCGAGGTGTCTGCGTGGCCTACTTTGGGAGTGCAGGGGGGTGCAGGGCAAGGGTTTCAAAGGACCCTTGTTTTACAGGCAGCCGAATTCCATTCGATTTTGGCGGACGACAAGGCTACAAGTGCGGCGAACCTTGTAGTTTCAAGAATGGTGAGGCTAACGAGCTAGTAAGAAATACGATGTCCGCTCATTTCACCTCAAATACGGTCACGCTTGCGACTGCTGATCGAAAGGAGATTTCAGGAAGCTCTTCATGCTAAATCTCGACTTCCTTCTTCAATGGTGGCCGACACCTATCACCGTCGTTCCATCGTCCTCGTGATGGGTGTTTCTAATCTTACTCCGGCCCAACTGCATCTGGTTAGGTAACTAGAACTTCTCTGTGGGGAGAGGTCAACGGGAGTGCTGTTATAAGCTGAGCGCAAAACCAACAAAGGTCTCAGATATTCGCAATCCAATAGTTCGAGAAAGGATTAGAGAGGCGTGCTTTGTCGTACTCTACCAGTCCTACAATCTCTCTCTGGTCGTCCCCCACATTTGGTTTAGTGGGGTGAGTTTGGAGCAGCAGTATTGTTTTACACCATCGGTTCCACCAAGGCGTACCTATCTTGAGATCTCCGTTCAATCGAGCCGTGAGGATCTTGTTCAAAAAAGAACCGGGTAAGAACATTTAAACAGCTGAGTGCCACGAGGCCCCAAGGTTACGGGTGCGTACGACTTCAGCTTTCAAGGTACCACCCATCAATTATCACTCAAATCTCCCCAGGTAAGTTACTTCGTTACGGAGGTACTCGTATGCGGTTCCTATCATGTGGGTATCGTGGCCTTTTATCATACGACCAATCCACAATGATCTACATTTAGAGCCCTCAACAACAGTGCATAGGGAGGTTTTCTATTTCTGTGAAAAGGAAATAAAGCCATCCAGACATTAAAATAAAGCACCTTGCAAAATCATCTTGGGACCGCTATTGCCTAACTTTCCGATATTGGGACCTAATGCTGTTCCAAGCGTTGTTCCGCAAATAGGGTCTGACTGTACATACGCGGATAGCTTAATCTAGTTTTTCAAGTCGGGTGGGGCGACCCCAAAAAATTTCAAAACTACATGTACTAGTACGGAGGATACCTATATCAGAACTGGCCTATTTACGGCCGGCGCCGCATCCAGAACCACAATTACAGTTGGAAGGGAAGGGAATTGAGCGATGGAAGATTAGCGAGAATTGGCAGCGGTGATCATTACCTCTAATTGGAGGAAACTTACGCCTTCTTGAGGATCATCGCAGTGAACTTCGGGCCACACCCGAATATCTATCAACCTTGTTTTGAGCTGGCATGTTCTTGGGATGCGATCGAACGAATCATTCTTGATGTGTAGTCCAAAAAACCAACCAAGTTATTAGTCAAAATCACGGGTCGAATTCAAACCTAACCGGTACGGGTGGAGGTGCAAAACTCAGTATTCAGGGCAGATAAAGAACCTGAGCGTGCAACTATTGTAGGCAGGGATTCTGTTGGTGGCAATGTCTCTTAACGAGCAAAGTACGCCTACCACTTTATAACAATAGTACTTACATGTTCGGGTTCTTCTTGTCACCCAGTAATTACTGGTATTGGTTTTTATTCAAAGCTTATTTCAACCTCCAAAGTACAGTATACTTAAACGGGCTCTAGGCTTCGTAAACTACTTTCCAATCTCTACGTACAGTTTATGTATTCTAATTAGAACGAAAGCCCCTTCCTAGTAAAGTGATAGATAACAAAAATGTCCTAATCCCAACGCTTCCCCTTATTAAGAAAATCCCGCCTATCCTTCCTAAGTGTAATAATATTTACTCACATTCACCTTCTATGAAGCAGGTGAGGTCTCCACAGCTACAATCGTACTATCTGCTTCTACCTTTTCTGGCGGTTGATCTTTTTGCTGGGGTGGTGGTGGTGGAGGTGGTGGAGGGGGGAATAATTCTGCAAGGAAACCAGGGAGGAACCGCTCTAATCGTTTCCATGTTTGATTCCATAATTCCTCACCCTTTTTATCCTCTTCCGGAGGGACGAGATATTTCCCGCTTGCCATGACGAGGAGAATATTTTTAAGACTCTCCGGCACCGCTTCCTCCTGTAAATCCGAACTATTAGTTGATGTTCTTCTTGAGAAAATTATGTTAAGAAACTTACAAGATGGTCACCCTGCCCACTATTCATAAGTCTATCCATAATATCCAGAATCTTCAACCACAGGTCTAGCATTCCATCCCACTCCGATAACATCACCAGGTAGTGTAGGAACACCTTACAGAGCATCGTTGCAGCCAAAACCCTCGTATCACTCATACCCCGAGGATCAGATTGATATACCTCTGGCTTGAGCAAGCGATTAATTAACGGGAACAACACATCACCAAAGATCGCAGTCCACTCATGATGGTCATCAGAAGTGAGCGCTGGTGAGAGGAGTGATGGCTGTAGCGAACTGAAAGCTTGGCCTCGAATCTCTCGGCATGGATTGATGCACTGTGCACTCAAAGAATCAAGAATGGGTGACCAATACGTTGTCCAGGCTATACCAATTAACTTCAAGCCTAAAGATATATATATAGGGCTGTATAAATACCTTCTTTCTTCTCCAGGTGAGACTGCGAGATCAGAGTGGGCACTCTTGATGTGAGTTGAAAGATCATATGAACTGCCTTCACACCCCTTGCAACAATCCCCGAGTCCCTAGTTCTTCAGTCAGTTTTATTCCATAGCTTCAGATATGGGGCAACGTACGGACGATCTACAAACTTCTTCGCCTTCCCCCGCTTAGCTAACTTATCCTGCTTCTGCTCAAAAACACTCCCCACATTTCCCGCAGTCGCAAAATCATTCAGTAACGATACAACAGGAACATAATTATCACTCGTAACATTCCCTGGGCTCTCAGTAGTAATAAACTCCATTACTCCAAACACCTCCGCACACGCATCACCATTCGGCAGGAGCGTTCTAAGCAACACCCAGAAGTCCGGAGAATTGATCATCTCGCTTTTTAGCGATGACGACCCGCTCTTCACGCATTTTGAGAGCCCCTTGATTACTAGCGAGGCTGCTTTATCTAGTAGAACCTTATCGAGTGCCGCGATAGAGTGTAGCACGACAGGAACGTTCAGGAACGAGTGCTCATGACTAGCCTGAAGGAGTGAGAAGAGGTAGTAGACTGCTCTCGACACGACAATGCTATGTGCACGACTCGAATTCCGAATAATTCCCGTGAGCGTCTCGGCGAGTACCTTCCCATGCACAGCAACAGTCGATTCATCTCTAAGGACCAAGCTCGTTGCAAATTCAAGCACATACACCACCGCAGGATCATACTTAGGCCCTTTATTGACAGCATGAGTCCCATTAGTAGGTGAGCTATATTCCGGTTTCAGGATAACATTTTCGTCATCGTCGTCGTCATCGAGATTTGGCATTTGTGCTAGTAGAGAAGTAACCAGGGGATCCAACGCTGTAGCATCAAGGTGCCTGGTGATAAATGTATCAGCAAAGAGCACCCTTACTGGTTTCAAATAGCAGGGGTATGAGGGGGTAGGGCCATACATGATATTCGCAAACATATCCCCCAAATGGCAAACATTAATACAATCCACAGTACATAGCGTACTATCCAACTCCTCATCACTCGGCTCCGGTGGATCATCACTCGCATAACTCGACAGATAACTACTCAACGCAGAAAACAACCCCACATCCCTTGTCGCCTGATTTCTTTCAATCACCACACTCGGCGTATGCAATGGAATTAGTGGAATATCCAACCCACTATCGCTCTGCGCAAAAAATGGCGGTATGAGCGAGTTCACAAACAGATTCAGCCATATCCTAACAATCTGATCCCACCCCTTACTCAAAATCCCCTCGTTCCCTGTAATTACTCGAAACAACACCACCATCGCCAGCTGTGCTTTAAAGTCTCTCCCGAACTTAACCGCAAGCTCGGAAACCATAACGCTATTGCCCTTGACTTGTATCTCAGTGTTGAGGCTTGTGCTGGGGGGCTTTTCAGTTGCCACAGTAGATATCGTGCTTAGACATCTTACGATATGATCTAGCACGTCTGTGAGACCATGTTTTGCAGCGATCATCGCGCACTGATCGAACCCGGCGATAACTCTGTGGAACACAGCGTCGTCGGTGGCAGACATGAAAACATAGCTCAAAGTTGCAACTATAGGTTTCCAAGTCGCGCTAAACATGTCAGCGTCGTATATATTGGTATCGCAGATTGTCAGATCGCCGCTGGAAGACGCCTTGACGAGCAAATCCTTCCACGCAGAATCAAACGCATGTTTATTATCGTGTTCCTCAGGCAGGATGATCTCATTTGTGCGAATCGTATCGTAGATAGCTTGAAGGTAATCTGGCGCGAAGTTCTTACCACCGTTCACACCCCTAAGATTCCGGGCAAAGTCTTCGTATTTCATACGTGTCTATTGCTACCTATCAGTAGAAATCATCTCCCATAGATTATAAGAACCACATACCTTAACATTCGAATTATGTTGATCCGTGTTCAACATGATAATCGCATAAGTGAGCACAAAAACCGCATCCTTATCTGCCACCTCCTCTGGCTTCCCCGGGCCACAATACAAATCACTAAATCTGTCCACGATCCTCTCAATCAGTGCACTCTCTCCAGGCAATCTAAATGTATTCAACATATCCCTGAGCGCCTCATCAACTCTCTTCCCCGTAAAATCGAACATCTCCATAAAATCCTTCAATATACCTTCATTCCCCCCCTTTGACAAGTACTCTCCAAGAACTTTCTTGTTGAGGCGGGTAGTCCCTTTAAGGAATTTCGCGATTGAAGCAGAGTTATCGGCGGACTCGATGATCCCTTGGGTGACAAGAAACACAATACCCTTTTTAGGGTCCTCGTTAAAACGTGTGGCACCGCGAATGACAGTTTGTTTAAGGGCACGTTGAGACCTAAGTATATCGGGGGATAGGAAGCCCTCTGTACGAGGGTGGTCACCAAGACGCTCAGCAATAAATGAGATGTATCCCAATAGCGCATCCAAACATAGTGGAGGAACGTTCGTTGTGCTCCATGTCGCCGAATCCGGGAACGCATTCTATGCATACCAGCCATATCAATTAAAATCCCAGTCTAAACAAGTAAAAAAATCATTACCCACCCTACTCAAGAAGCCCACCACATCCTCACACAGATCACTCCGATTAACCTCACAGTCATAATTCACATATAACTCTACCATAAAACTCGGTATCCTCGCAAGTGCGCCCACACTCTCCACCATCGCCTCCCTTGCATCTGGTCTTCTTGTGCCGCCCTCCAGTCCCAGTTTCTGCCTTTCCTTCACCTGCACCGGTGTATTCCTCCCTGAGCCCCCTTGGCTCGGGGCAGGTTTGACTAGTTTTGGTGCCTGCGGAACACCTTCGTACAACACTGGGTCTATCCCCGGTTCTCGTGGGATCTCAACTCGGGGGTGTAGACAAGCGACAACATAGCTTAAGAAAAGCTCCTGTTGCAGCTTAAGAACCCCACGAGTGGTGGCGAGGACAGTACCTGTAACACGGAGTGATTCTTGGAGAATACTCATTGTGTCACTACGGACCAGCTGGAAGAGGTAGCGGCAGAGGTCGTCTTTGGCAAGGGTTGCTAGGCTTGGGTGTTTAGCAATGCTGGGCCCGGCGACTTCAAATGCAACATCAATAATCCGCATTGCCATAACTCGCATCGTATCTGTGTGAGTTTTATTGTGTGGATCAAGAAGCTCTACTAGAACCCTCAACAGCTCTCGAATTGAAGGGAGTGAGTACGGCTTGACCTCCGTATCCTCCGAGATCGAGTCTGAGTCTAGGGCCTTATCCGTACCCACGGGAGCAATGGTCGGAGTTGGCTGATCTCCACCCGTCTCTACCGCTAGTTCGCCAGATGGCCGTCTATCGGCAGATTGTATAGCGGTATTCCCCCCATTCACCGACGGCTCCATCTTAACTGCCTCCATTTGACCTCCTGAGTACTCATCCTCAAGACTTGTACCCTCATCCTCTGCCTCAATTTCAAGGTGTTTCAGCCGTTCGAAAACAACCTGGCACATAAACACCATACTCATTTCTGCACTTCTTCTGAGCACTTCTGATAGCCTCATTTGACAGCACATACTCAGTCCTGTCTCCATCATCTCACATACACTCTCATCTCCCAGTAATGCGCCCCCGGGGCCAGATATCATCATTTCCATGAGCTTCAAAATACGAAGTAAGACTACTTCATCTTGCGCAGAATCAGAGGCTTCGAAACGGCAGTGTGTAATTCCTGAAGAGAGAAGTTGCATAGCGATAGAGAGTCGCGGGGAAGCGCTAGAAATAAGGCCATAGGCGAAGAATTTGGATATGCTGATGAGGGCAAGAGAGGTGATAGGCCCAGAGGTGGAGGAGGAACGGATTACCTGGAGAAAAGGATGCAAGAGGGAGGGGGTATCGAATGTTCTGATATCTATAAGAAAAGTTAGCTTTATAAAACCGCAGATATAAGTGATTAGAGATTGTATCAGTATCCATACCTTTGCAATCCTGTAGATCAACTCTGAGTTTCGAAAACGCCGCCATAAGCGGGTTATCCTACCACCAAATCAGACTTTAGTTCCCTCCGTTACCTATGAATAGTATTCAAACCTGTATACTCTTCCCCTTCTTCCCCCTCAATCCCCACCTCCCCGCCAACCCCACCTCTCCATTCAACTCCTCCAACACCCCTTTCGCACCACCTCTCCCTCTCTGCAAGCTCGCCGCAGGACTCCCCGGCACCGGCGTTGACATCCCACTACTTGGGGTCCCTCCAGCTCCAATCAACCCTGAATTCCCACTTCCCCCAAGGATCGCACTAACACTACTCTGCGCCCACCTCGCATTCTTCCGCATTGCTGAGGTAACAATGATGCATTCAGTCGTAACCAGCGCAATCGGATCGATCGCAACCGAAAGAGCGCGCGGGAGTGGTGGAAACGTGGGGATGATATCGTCGTCCTCCATTGTGGATGGGTGGGGAGGCGAGCTATGTGGAAACGTATATATCTAGGTAGGAAAGAGGAAAAAGGAAAGTATTAAGTGTTCCCCGGTGGGTGAGGGCTTATAAGCTTGCCGTAAATAAATAGGGGGAAAGGGGAGTATAGGTCTGAGAGAATAAGGGGGAAAGAAAGAATGAAGGAATTTGGTTTGCGGGGTGGCTTCTAGAGCTCTTTGGTGCTTTGGAGGTTTAACGCGCTGGCCTTATCAACGAATAAAAGTGCTTGCCAAGGCTGATTAGGTCATTATCCTTGCTATCAGATACGAGTGATATTCTATGAGTATTTTATTACAATCCGTAAAATCACCTCAGAGAATTTGACAAACCTCGATATATACTTATAGACAGCTACGAGCCTACCATTCTGTTATGAGGCTTACTCTTAAGATCACAACAGGATTATACTCTGACACTATTACATGGGTAGTAATCCAGTAATTAAATAATAAGTACACGTATATATCTTCTATTCTTGTCTTTCTAAACCCAAAAAGGGAGACTCATTAAGTCAAATCTTATGACATAGCCACAAGACTTAATTCATAGGCCAACTCTTTCTTGTGGTCATACAGAAATTCTATATTGTTCTTCATTAATGAATACCATAGGATTTGAAACTAGGAGTGGTTTTTGAGTTATTTTTGACCGGATTACTATCAAGACTCGACCGACCAGCAGATACAACAAGAGGCGCTAACTTGCTATTGAGCTCAGGTCAGGGTAATAGCTATACCTAACCTTCTAGAGCTTAGTATTATAACTGTTTTTGTCTAAGGCCCAGGAATACCTATAACGGTATATTACTCGAGAGTCTATTGGTACTCTAGGGGGTACCCTGGTACCTTTATATATCCCCTATATTAAGTCATAATTGATTAGGCGGTCTGATTGACTCATAACTTATCTAGGAAGTCTCCTTTAAAACCTAAAAGTTAGAATATTCTATAAGGGGCCCCTTTTCTTTCTTTCTATATCCCCATATGCATCCATCCCATATACCCACACGGCATATTTAAGGATGCCTCCGATAAGAAATAACACATGTCTTCAAGTGATATACTATGATTGAGGTATATCTTAAGGTATGTGAATTACTTTTTAAACATATAAGGCAAATAAATAACCAAATAATAATATACCCGAGACTATAAAAGACTATATCTATAATAAAAAAACTAATATTGGCTGGATATTTATGTTAGGATAAAAAGTGACCTGGAGTCAAAATAAATATAGTACTTCAAGCTTACATGTAGTTTCTCCCGAAACTTTATTATCCCCGAAGTGAAGATTGAAGTCCTTCCCCAGCCACATAGGCCACCTCTTTTCCCACTACCCCATCAAAACCTTCAAAGTCTCCACTCCTACCGACAGTACCTCCGGATTCCTCGTCCCCCTTAGTGCCTCCTTCATTACAGACACCCCACCTGCTTCTTTAAAACGCCCCTCATAGCCCCCACCTCCACATACCAAGTTCCTTACACAAACAACTCCCCTGTGCCTCACCTCCTCATTATCCTCCCCAACCATTGCCAAAAGTATCTCCACACCCCTCTCTCTGCTCATAACCGCTTCACACGCCTTATCCCACTCTGTCAACATCGCCAACGCACCCCCTGCCGCTCGTCGAGTTGCAAGATCTTCCGAGTCTGCTAGTGCGAGGATAATATGGAGTCTATTACCGGCAGATTTAGACCCATCTGCGAATTTTGCGACCCCAGTGGGAGAGGCCATGAGATTACAGACTAACTCGACAGTAGCACGTTGAACCATTGTGTTAGATGAGAGCAGAGTCTCTTCGATTTTTTGCCATCCGACACGGATGATGAGGTCGCGGGTAGAATCATCGATTGAGGCGAGGTTTGTAAGGGCAAGAAGTGACTCAAAGACGGGGAGTAGGTTGGTTTGGGTGTCTGCGTTTTCGAGTAGTTCTAGAAGTGGGCGTACAGCTGATGCTACTGGGAGTTGTGACGAGAATACGTGCGATGGGTTTGTTGATACAAGTACCCTGGCAAGAGCATGGGAGCATATTTGTTTAATCTGTCGGTCCTGGGCTGTATCACCTGTTACTGTGGAGTAGAATTGGAGGAGTAGTTTAACGCCGCCCTGTTGTGCTATGAGACCACGATGTTTTTGGTGCTTGCTAAGTGAGAGAAGGATGTTGGTGACAATCGCGATAGCATTCGGTGAGATCTTTCTAGAACATATGACAAGGATGGGTACAATGCCAGCATCAAGAAGTATTTTGCAGCGGTTTGTTACAGCGGGGTCTTTATCGCCTGTGTCGGGCTCAGTCTTAGCTTTTGGGGTAGCATTGGCATAGTTTTTAAGTTGAGCGACCTTTTTCTGCTCTTCTGAAAGGGAGGGGAGGTAAGATGTAAGATTATTTACGACTGTTAAGCCGCCGAACATTACAGTTGGTTTGTTGGCGGTGTCTTTCAGTGTTTCTAGGAGTTTCGTGATGAAGGCTTTGTCTTTGCAGAGTGACTCCTTGACTGATGCTTTGAGGGTTGCATATGCCAGTCCTTCTACTGATGAATATCGTGAGTCGGCGTCCTCTTTCAGTATCATGCTCTTGAATACCGCTGCTAGTTCGTCGATCCCCTTTGGCACGGTCCCGGGTTCTCCTACACCAAAGCGAACCTTTGCAAGAATTGTAGAAGCGATAGCTTTCCCTCCGCCTTCCTCACCCTTCGACACAGCCTCTAAGTATTCTTCACATTGCCCCGCCACAGCAGCCCGACAATTCTTATCCACACATGCTGCATTCACCATCTCCAAGGCCGCCCTCTCTACATCTCCTGGTCGCCCCTGTAGACTTGGAACAAGCCCTTCTACAAACCCGTCAGTCATAAAAAGCTGCGCAGCTACATTCGGTACCAGCGGGAATATCGCAGCCGCAGCCGAAAAGGCAATCCGAAGGTCGTCGTCTGAGTCTTCTGTCAACCGAGAGAGCATAAACTTCCCCAGCATACTCGCTGCAACTGCTTCATCCGCCTCCACAAACTTTGCCGTTGCGAGCGTAGCATGAGAACGTAAATCCTCTGACGAACGTATATCCAGCATCTCCATCAACCTCTCCAACGCTTCCTGTCCCACGAATGAATGCAGTTCATCTGCATGTGCTGCAAGTAACCTCGCAATTGACCTCACGGCCGCTAGTTGTTTATCCCTTTCCCGGAGCTTCAGGCGCTCTAGGAAAGCCTTAAAACACTCCCTCAAACATGATGTTTTCTTCTTCATTTCCTTCCAGGCTGCAGGATCGAGTAACACTATAATAAGCCCATCCACGGCACCCCCTCCGAGTCCCATAAAGGTATTCACCATCTCACTCGCTTTTCCAGGTAGCAATTCGGCCATATATTCCCTCCCACCTCTACTAGCTTTCAAGATCCCACCCACCACCTCACCTCCTTCAGGTGATGGTATACTGTCTGTATGTGCAAAGAGCAACTCAAGACACTCTGTAGCTGTCGAAGGCTGCAAACTAAGATTTGGATCCTTCAGGGCTCGTAACGCCTCTTTACCCGCATCAGACGAAGACTCGACAACGAGCTTCTGGCACAGTCTCGATACTGGGGGTACATTCTGGTCCTTTTGAAAGTCATAGAATGCACGAAGAACGGTTTCGTTACGGGGTGCTAAAGACAGAGCCTCACGTAAGGAGCGAACCGCGTCCTAGAGACCATAGGTTAGTACTTAATACTTTATATTTTCTTCTTGTGGAGGTGGGAGAGCTTGCATCGTGACGACCGGCTTTGAGATATTCGAGAGATTGAGTGGCAAGCGAGGAGGCTCGGATTTCGTGCTCGGATTTCTGTGACATGATATGTAGATGAGGCTGTAGAAGCTTAGGCGTCAGAGGCTCAAGTGGGGTTGCTGGTATCCCTCCGGCTTACCAGCGATAAGTCCTAGTAAGCCGGTTGGCATTTCCCTAATAATTGAAAAATCCACAGTCGATATATGACTCTTAGACTCCATAAGTAATAAGTACATGTATATATTAATATCCAACCCACACATACACATATAATTATAACAAACTTTGCCACAAACATGACCAACATTTACGCTCCAATAAAGTACATAAATTAATAGAAAAAATAGAAAATTAAAAACGCCTAAACCAATCCCCAACAATTAACCATCCATAAACTCCTCCATGACAATAAGAAAAAAAATATAAAAATGAAAATATAAATATTATATAGTATCCCCTCTAAATCAATGGCAAACTCCAGCGCGATGACTCCTGTCTATGAAAAATCCAAACACGAATCTTGCTCATACCTAGACCTTCCCTCAACATCTCCGTAATTTCCTTGCTTCCGTCTTTGATAGCTAGGTCGAGTGGTGTCTGACCTTTTCTATCCCTAACCTTCAGCTGTGCTCCACCAGAAACAAGTGTTTTAACTACATCTATAAGTTTTTCCTTAACTGCTATGTGTAGTGCTGTCCGTCCATCGTGTGGAGTCTTTACTGTGGTATCCGCCCCCTTCTTCAATAGCAACTCTACCACATCTCTTTGCCCTCTGTAGGCTGCCTCATGAAGTGATGTCCATCCATCTGAAGTTTTTGCCGCAATGTCTGCCCCGTTCTCTAGTAGCAACTTCACCATACCTTTGTGTCCCGTGTGAGCTGCCTCATGAAGTGGTGTCCATTTATCTAAAGTCATTGCTGCAACGTCTACCCCATTCCCCAGCAGCAACTTTGCCACATTCTCATATCCTCTAAAGGCCGCGACGTGTAGTGGCGTGTACCCGTTTGAAGTCTTCACCGCAACGTTTGCCCCGGAGTCCAGTAGAAACTTTGCCACATCTCTGTGCCCTTTGAATGCCGCTAGGTGTAGTGGTGTGTATCCGTCCTTCCTTTTTCCATCGATTTTAGCTCCGTTCGCTAACAACAGCCCCATAATATTCTGATGGCCCCTCGCGGCAGCTATGAGGAGTGCTGTCGTTCCGTCTTTGGTCTTTGCTGCTGCGTCTACTCCATTCTCCAATAGCAAACTCACCATAGAACTATCGCCCCTCCTAGCGGCAGTGTGTAGCGCTATCCACCCTTCCGCTCCGTTTTCAAGCAGTAGCTTTACCATATCGGCGTGTCCTCGACGGGCCGCAGTGTGTAATGCTGTCAATTCACCCCTTCCATTCTTTGCTGCAATGTCGGCTCCGCTCTCAAGAAGTAGCTTTGTCATGCCAACATGTCCCTGGTGAGTAGCAATGTATAAAGGTGTCCATCCTGCGTCGGATTTTGCTGCAATATCTGCACCGTTCTCGAGGAGCAGCTTCGCCATACTAATATGACCCTCCTGTGCGGCTAGGTGTAGTGCTGTCGTTTTGTCTCTTTTATTTGCTATGACGTCTGCGCCATTGTTGAGAAGTAGCTTTGCCATGCTGGCATGCCCCTGGCGGGCAGCAACATATAGTGCTGTCCATCCCGCATCGGATTTCGCTGCAATGTCTGCTCCATTCTCAAGCAACAGCTTCGCCATATTGTCGTGGCCCTCCTGGGCAGCTAGGAATAGTGGCGTTGCTCTATCATTCGTCTTTGTATCAACATCTGCACCACTTCCGAGAAATAGCTTTACTATATCAATGTGCCCTCGATGAGCTGCGTCGTGTAATGCCGTCCATCCCACATCCGATTTTTCTGCAATGTTTGCCCCACTCCCCAGTAGCAACTTTGCCATGCCGACATGCCCTCGGTGAGCCGCAACGTACAATGCTGTCCACCCCCCATCGGATTTTGCTGAAATGTCAGCTCCACTCTCTAGGAGTATTTTTGCCATGGCAGCGTCTCCCCGACGGGCAGCAATGTATAGTGCTGACCATCCTTCACGAGATTTTGCTGCAACATCTGCTCCGTTCTCGAGAAGTAGCTTTGCCATACTAATATGACCCTCCTGCGCGGCTAGGTATAGTGCTGTCGTTTTATCCTTTGACTTTGATGCAACGTCTGCTCCGTTCTTAAGAAGTAGCTTTACCATACTAGAGTGTCCCTGGCGGGCAGCAACATATAATGCTGTCCATCCCACATCGGACTTTGCTGCAATGTCTGCTCCGTTCTCGAGTAACAGCTCCGCCATATTGATATAACCCTTTTGGGCGGCTAGGTATAGTGGTGTTGCTCTATCGTCTGTCTTTGCAGTAATGTCTGCGCCGTTATCAAGGAGTATCTTTGCAATTTCGGTATAACCTTGGTGGGCCGCGTCGTGTAATGCTGTCAATCCTCCATCGAATTTTGCTGTAGGGTCCGCTCTATTCTCCAGAAGTAGAATTGCCATTTCAGCTTGTCCTCGACGGGTCGCAGTGTGTAACATTGACAATCCTCCATCAGGCTTTGCTGCAGTGTCTGCCCCATTCTCAAGCAAAAACTTCGCCATGGCAATATGGCCCTGTTGAACGGCTAGGTAGAGTGCTGTCGTTCTGTCGTTCGTCTTTACCGCAATGTTTGCTCCACCATCTAAAAGTAGCTTTGCTACGGCAACGTGCCCCCGGTACGCTGCAAGGTGGAATGGTGTTCTCCCATCTCTACTGAGAGTTGCTGAGATGTCTGCCCCTTTCCGAAGCAGCAGTCTTGACATATCAACTCCTCCCATAAGAGTTGCTACATGCAGAGCTGTGTATCCGTCTTCCTCCCTTGCCATGACATTTGCCCCGTTCTCTAGAAGCGCATAAACCAGGTTTAAGTCGCCCTTCTCAACCGCTAGACGTAGTATTTTACTCCATTCACTTGGAGACATCCTATTTCCTAATGCCAGATTCACAAAGCTTTCTCCTCCTAGCAGAATCGCTTGGACTAGCGGCATGGGACCTTCAGGCCAAGGATTTCTAGCAGCTTCGTACTCCTTAAAAATCATCGGTACGAAAGTTGTATTCTGTTGCAGGTCATGCAGAACCTTCATACAGAGAGCAGCATTTTCGGACTCTAGCCACTTGTCTTTGAGCGCTTGTTCCGCAGTCAATCGCTTCCTCGGGCGTGGAGCCATCAGCCTGGAGATAAAATCAATTGCTGTAGAAGTTGTTTTCCTCGCAGTCAACTTCGATGTCGGGAATGGAACTCGGCCTTGGACGTAGTCACCGAGTGCTGTCATGTTTGTGAATGGTGTTTCTTTGGTCATGATAACGTGCATTAGACACCCGAGGGACCAGATGTCAACAGCGTTTGTGTATACTGATGTACCCGAGTCGAGAAAGTCGTCCAAAATTTCTGGTGCAGTGTATTTGAAGGTCCCCACTTCAGAACGTAACTCTGTACCATTCCTTTCTTGCTTGGAAATGCCAAAATCTCCGATTTTAACAACAAAGGGAACCCGTGATACAATAAGAACATTCTATACAATATTTTTAATTAGCCTTCATGACCAGACTAATATCGGCAAATAGAGACTAACCTCTGGCTTTAGATCGCGATGGCAAAAGTCATTACTATGCATAATCCTCAACCCTTCGAGTAACTGCATTATGACAGCCTTCGCCTCGTTTTCGGTGATATATTCACCCTCGAGAATAAGGCTAGCCAGATTACCGCACTCAACGTACTCCATAGCAAAGTAGATATTTTCTTCGTTTTCAAACCACCCGAAAAATTCCACAAAGTGCTGAGGATGCTAGACATAAAAACAAATTTATCAGTACTATAGAATACTAGAATTAGAGGTATAAAATAAAGTTTTATTTACCGCTTTCAAGAAAGTTAAAGCAAGCAACTCCCGAGAGTTTAACAACATATTCGTCTTTGGGATTTGTTTTACAGCCCTGACCCCACCCTTCTGTTCCCTTTCCTGCCATACTATTCCAAAAGCACCTCTACCGAGAATTCGTACCTTGGTCCATGTCTGGGTACTTGATCCAATAGTATGTTTGCAGTAGCCCTGGATACTTGATCCGATGGTAGGTTTGCAGTAGCCTTGAAAAAATTCAGTGCTGAGCCTATATTTTTCGAACTGGCTCAGTGTATTAGACATCTTATTTTGTGAGTGAGTCGCTTGTCAACGAGGAATTTTGTACGCTGCCCTGAGGCTTTAAGTGCCCCGCAAGTCAAATATCTTTCTGTGTTGTTGGTAGCCTGGTACCTAGCCTCAGCCTCAAACATTACAGATCGCTTCGCCAGCCAATAGACAGATGACTACATTACACTGCCATGCACCCGCATAACGAGCCCTGCCTGGCCGTCTGCCTCACCTTAATGATCAGACTCGATAGACTATAGCAGTCCAGTAACCCTAAATGAAGTAATTTTGACCAAGAACGTACTCCCGATTCCTAAGACCCAGACAGAATAAAGTCAAATAGGCCATATTGAGTAAATTGAAGCTGGCAGTAGCCTAGTACAAGCGTACAAGAGGGGTGAAGTTAGGACGGCCAGGGCGCCGGCGATGGCGGCTTTACGGCTTAACTACTGCGGCTTGGATGTTTCAACTTCCCGTGTGCTTGTATCCTCCGTATCATGACGTTGTAAAATAAAGTGCGGAAACACGTAGAAATACTTTTTGGGCTGTGCTAAAACTCAATCCTTCGTCACCCATGCGCTCCCCTCCGCTTAAGGAAATTAGGCGCCAGCAGAAGATTACATCCCGATACTGATACTAGAAGGCGCGTGTATCACAAGGGAGGTTTGGGGGGGCATAAAGATACATGTAATAAAGTAAACTAGGTAGCCATCAGGTAGGGTTAGTAGTCTACAGAGTGCCCTAAAGAATTCCTATCGAGCAATCCTACAACACAACATGTCACTTATCTGACACCCCGGGACAAAAAAAGAAGCTTCCACCGGAATTGTAGTCACATGTGGACTCTGGAATGTCGGCTATAGCATACCTGATCTCCCGTCTCAAATGCGCGTATAAACGAATATAAAAATGTGCTTTAACAACTTGAGCTGAAATCATGTACTATTCCGATAGCTCTGAATGAGGTCGCAGCCTTCTATAACCAAAGCCCCTCCAATTACTCATATATGCAAGCCAAGACCCCCGGAACGCCTAAAGTGCTAAAGTGCTAAAGTGCCACTTCCCCAGGATGGCATTTTAACAAGGCTCTTCCTCTTTATGTTCCATCAGATACCCCACAATAATGAGTCGAGGAACCAATCTTCATGCTAAAAAAAGTAGTACGATTACAAGAGAAATTATTGGGAGAAAACCCCACTAGAACACCCAACATAGCCTCTGCTTTAGACCTTAGAAATATCTTTTACAAATATTAAGCGGGTTACATGTAGCCTTGTTTTGCCAGCTAATACTAACCCTTCGGAAGATACCGCTTCTCTCCGGCCGCAGTCAAAAACAGTATATTTCTATCCGTGGTCATAAACCAAGCCCAAGCGTGCACTTCATGAGTTAAACAATAAACAAAAAAAAGCAGAATATAAACCCAAGTCTATTATGTTCCCTACGAGTGATATACCATGACTACTAGGTAGTAATCTCGCCGCCAGACCTAACTAGTTAGATCGAGATTTGAGGGCTACTGTGCAGCAAGGATAGTCATACCTAATACCAATTGCCCAATACACTAATATGTATATAGTCATAACCTTCCCCACATCCAATCATTTTGACACGTTAAATTCAAAAACCTAGTGTTCAGTGCTGACATAAAACTCCATTTTATAATCCTTACTCCCAATTCTCCATAATATAATCTTTTTAAGCGTTAAACATTTACTCCATAGGCCCATCCATCACCACCACAAATATCCCGTAAATAAACACCGACCCAACGACCCGTATACAGAAACATATAATACAAAGCCTGCTCTTAGAATATAGAGATTTTAGATTTTATGCTCCCATAAACATGAAAATCAATCACACATCTCTTGCCTCGCCCACGAATCCCAAATTCGCAGCTTCATTAATCTCTTTAACGAGTTCCCTCTCGCTATTAGGCATTAAAATAATCATTGTCGGTATCTCTGGTAAGTCTTTCTCTTTCCTTACCTGTGTTGGTGTTTGACTCCTAATAGGTGCTTGTGTTCTACTGATCCTTGCTATTGGTGTTGGTGCTCTTTCATGCGGTAATGACTGTGACGATTCAAAATAAACTTGTTGAGGTGACACTGGTGCTGGTGGTAGTGGTGGTTCAAAATACCCTTGTTGCTCAGCAACGGATGAAGCCCGTGTAGACGGAAGCGTCTCTGGGAGGGGAACAGCGGATGGATTAATATCCTGATGCATGGGAGATCTCGAGTTCTAGGATAGGTTAGTAACTAGTTCTGTCAGGAGCGCCATAAGACTGGCGGACTAACTATATAATCGTCTGTGCTAAGTCCCCGCTGCACGGCCAACCTTCGAGCTGCTTCCCGTTTCTTTTCAACCTCTGCTTCCTCGAGTGCCCTCGCCTCTTCCTCCTCTCTCCTTAGCACCTCATCATCAACCGGTCCATGTCGTCCAAGCCCAATAGTCCTATCTATGCCTTCATCATCAGCATGGTTTCGCTCCCTTCGTGCCAGGACAAGAAACCCATCATCTTCCCCGTCAGAACCCCGTAGGAAGACGTCGTCTCCTATTGGAATTGCATCGTCATCATCTTCACTGGGCCACAGGTCTCCCCTACTCCGCATACTCCCACCTACAGAATCACCAGAGCTGTTTGTAGCGCTACGTTTCCGTCTCATTCCCGTGCCCCTAGTACCTTGCTCATCCTCTGCCTCATCTTCATGAACTACAGATAATCCAGTTCCACGCTGTGGGTGTTCTTGAAGGTTTGCAGCAGAGGGCTTGTACCGCAGGCCCTTCCCTCTAAATGGCGCCCATCTTGCCAAAAACCCAAACATTGATGTCTGTGGTATAACAGTTGGATCTTGATCATGGCCTAGAATGGATTTCCGTTTGCCTACGGACCCACTCCCAGATCCG
This sequence comes from Verpa conica, assembly GCA_033030425.1. Lineage (NCBI taxonomy): Eukaryota > Fungi > Ascomycota > Pezizomycetes > Pezizales > Morchellaceae > Verpa > Verpa conica. The sequence goes on from JAUFSD010000012.1 coordinate 456,464, forward strand.
CCAGCTACAGTGCTACTTGATGAAGCCCCATAATACATTCTATTTGAACTCCCCGCATAGCCTCCAGACTCCCCGCCAGCAAGGAGTCTGTCGAGCTCATCGTTACCCCACGCGAGGAATCCACCAGTGGAGGAGCTTCCATGTTCATCGTCGTCATAATCGTAAAAACCAAATGGATACTCACTATGGTCCCTGCGGTGGTTGCGGTCATGGTGGAGAGTGCAACATGAAGTGAGGGAGATGAGACAAGGGTCGAGATACGACTTTGTGAATGTGAAGCATGAAGTACGAGCGTTGTCGGAGGCAGATTCGAGGGAAGTGGAGATACGATTGAGGGATTGACGGATGCGGGGGTCGGTGCGCATTGTGTGGTTGTCTGTTTAATGTGGGGTGTGGGGGGGGTATCTTTCTCTCTGGGGGGTTATTGATATCTAGATGCTGTATGTAGCTGGAAGTACGTAGTTGGTGCGTCAAGTAGGTCAAGGGAAAATTGTATGTAGCGTTGAAGCTATGTAACGGAACGGCGCGGGCCGTCCTTTGAACTTTGGTTGCTGATTGCTAGTGTATCTACCTCTGTAAATCCGGCGTGTATCTCTTTTTCTTTGCTTTCTTTATCACCAGGATGAACCAGCCCAAATGCGAACGGCTGAAGAAGAAGAGATGATTCGATTGCAGCTTACACACTCGATTCGCCTGCTCTGAGGTGAGGCTGACCGAGGCTGACCGAGGCTGAGGGTTTGGTGGGCGGAGATAGAGGTTCAATCAACAACAATCGGAAGGACAGACTGCAGTTGGATGGAAGCGGTTGTCGCGACGACCGGGCACTCAGAACGCGGTTAGAACTGGCTGACGTCTTTCACGACGGGCTTTGTTGAGACGACAGCGACAGCGACCGCAGGGTGAGTGTATGTAGTTACCCGGAGTTTCTTTACTTAGAAGCAGCGCCTATCATGGGTAAGGGTAGAGTACATGGATGGGATGGGTATTTGCGACATAATCCATAGCCGCTAAACTGATTGTTCCCCGCAATTTGGATTGAGGAGAAGGGGAAAGGGCAAAAGTGAGGAGATGTACGTCACTCTCACCAATAAGTACTGCATTTTATTGTTCTATTCAGTATCTAGGTCTGCAGCAATGCTGGTCTATCTAGATATGAACTGCTGTGCCTGTGCTGTGATGTGCTGTGATGTGCGTCGTTGTTTTTCTCCCCTGCGGTCTTGTCTCGTTACCAGGTCCCGGAATTGCTTCGTGAGCGAGATTCTGGACCCATGATGATAGATAAACCCCACACACTCTAAACAGGACAGCACCTGTGACACGCACTTGTTTTTGAACCCCCGACGTGTCATGGAAGGATAATTGCCTTCTCCCGGAAAATCACCCACGGACCCTAAACCATAATTATCGTTCTAAGGAACAAAACCAAAGATGGCCTTTTTTTGCCCGATCTCGATAAAAATCTCAAGGTCTCTAGGTACCTTCGTGCTAACTCTAAAGGAGAAGGAGGAGGAGATGAGTGATTATCCACGCAGACCGGTAACCGGAATTGCTAGGTGTGAGTCTTTTATATCATTCGCCGGGTGTTGATGACCCCGGTCCCTGGGGAGGAGGCATGTAGATAAGGATCATGCGGTGTCACTCGCACAAGAACACTGATCCCGTACTGGAATGGGTGGGAAAAGTCGCGGTACAACGACCCGAATGGTGAAAGGAATAGATATTACCGTGAAAACTAAAGTACATAATCCACGTTGTAAGTATCCTGAGTTACCAGCTCTTAAGCCAAAAGAAAGAATATATTGCTTATTCACCACGTTTCCACCTAGATTAATAGAGTACCGATTACTCCCGTATTGAATTTGCACCCGTAGCAACGGTTCCTGTAAACGCCCTCTCGCGATTGCGCGCCGAATGTACCGCTACAAGCGCATATACATAACCTCCGAAGTAGGTGTAAAAAGTGAAACCTAGATCATTTCCACCCTTATCAGCCATCACCAATTCTCACTCAGCTCAATCACAGTCACCAATCAGCCCACCCTTCCCCTCCTTCCTCTCCCCTAGCCCCCATCCAGAACCAGCCTAGATAGAGTACAGTAAATACACACCGACCAGCTCTCGAAACCAGGTTGACCTTTTTTCTGGTAAAGCCACGCACGCCATTCACGCAGCCACGGGGTACTGATCCTGTAAAACTCACAGAGCCGCATGGGGAGGGTACTGCTGTAACACGAGGCGTACCAAGCGAAACAGATGATCCTTTCTAGAACTCACCACAGATCTCTCCGCTTCAAAAATGTAAGCTTAAGCCGAAACTACCCCCTGTGCCCGGGCCAGATAGTCGTGGTTCGAGAGCATGATCGCAGAAGCATAGGCCTTTCCCATCTTCAATTCCAGGAACAATTGGCCTCTGGCCCAAGGTGTTCCTGTACATGGCGCCTTGTTTTGCTGTCCCCGTAGAAACCCCCGTCCTCCTAAAGTAGGCCGAGCGCTTTGCACTCAGGATACATATTTGCACGTCTTTTTCCCCACACGCACATCACCGCACTTCCCCGCGGTGGCGGCCTTTCTCGCCTTCATCCAATGCGGAGAGAACAACAAACAAAACGAAACAACACACCCTTCACCGCAACAACCTCATCCAAGGGGGGGGGGGGGAGGGGGAAAAAAAGAAAAAGAGAGAGCAACCATCGGCTAGCCGTGAGAGACTACTCTACAGCCAGAATGTCGGGATCAGCCCAGGCCCGTTTTCTATCAACCCCCTCCGAGTACCCACCCCCCCTTTCAGCGCGCGGCCACTTGGATTCTCTCCTGCAACTAGATAATTCGACCTGTCAAAAAAGCAACTCCCCCACGACCCAGGCCGTGAAATAGGAAAAAAGGAAAAAAAAGGGAGGAAAAAAAGGTGGAGCCTCCGGTAGCGAAAAATCCATTCGGATGCCTGCAGGTTAAAAAGTAATTCTTTTTACGTACAGCTGGCCCAAACATATTTTCCCAAACATAGTTTGCATACACACACACCACACTACCTACCGGGGAAGGAAGACGGTCCCGGACTGAACAAAGAGGAGAAGTATGGGTGGCTCTAAAAGGGAAACCTGAAGCAAAAAGCTTTTCTATGCTGCTGTAGTTTTTTCTTTCTTTCTTATGCAGGCGGAAAAAGCAAGTAAAAGCAAGAACCGAACCTGCAGTGCGAGAAAGAGGCCAATGAACGCCAAGAGGGGAAGGCCCATGAAGTGACAAAAAGGAAGGAAAGAAAGAAAAAAAACTCGACAGCATACCAACCCAAAGAAGCATTTAGTGCACCGGGGTCATGAACCTTCTATATATATAGACCATATGCCGTCCACTTTAAAACGACGTCCGTCCTACGACCCAGTGTACGCACTCACTCGCCACAAGATACGCCATAGGAAATCACCTGCCTTAAGGCACAAGTTCTGATTGGGACTGTCTTCTATCCTGTTTACATTCCTTCAACTTTCACTCTAGATTACAATGACACAAATTCAAGACTTTGGTATAGCTATGTTTTTTATCGTCGCGGGTTCTCCATTCATTAACTAGGTTATATAAAGCTCTGTGAATATCCCGAACAGAAACAGATAGCGGGAACCAGATCAATAACCGCCAGTGAGAGCAAGGAAAAAAAGAAAAAGAAAAGAAACACCCGGGAAAAAAAATACCATGAAGAAATGATAATCAAACAGATGCGGGAGAGAAAAAGGCATGACACATACAGACGAAAATGGGCTAGGGTTGAGGATGGGAGGGGATTGTGTGGGTAAGGCAATAAAGATGAAAATGAAGTGCCCATATAACCACCGCTAGGGACGTGGGGAACATGATATTCGGAAATAAGGGTACATTCAGCATCGCGTATGGGTTGATTCGGTTGATCTTTGGGGTCGTAGTTTAGAGAGAGGGGTGAGGAATAATTCTTGATAAGATATGCAAAGCTGTAGATGAATGCTTGCAGCAGCGTAGATCATAAGGTTGAAGTGAACAGGTCACAACATCGAGAGTTAATCGTTTTTTCGATTACGAGTGGGAGGCTACAGCGTGGTTCTGTTGCTGGGCGGCCCTTCGAACGGGCTCGAAGTAGGGATGAGCCATGGCTTCTTTGGCAGTCAATCGCTCCTGCAAAATAGTTTTTATTTAGCGCACTGCTCAACACCTTAGATGAAAGTAGAACTACACCACATACCTGATGATCATATCTCAAAAGCTTGTCCAAGAAGTCCAACGCATCAGTAGTAACGAACCGCTGATTCTCCGCGTTGACAAACTGGTGCCAGTTCTTTTTTGGGAAACGTCCAAGAATATCATCGTACTGGGCGTCAAGCTCGATATCGTACTTATCAAGGTAATCGAACAGCTCCTCAGTTCCTAGAACCTTGGCGATTTTGACGAGCTGATCTGAGTTGGAGTTTCCGTGGAAAAATGGCTCTTTACGGAAAATCATTGACGCAAACATAGCACCGAGTGACCAGAGGTCAAGCGAGTAATCATACTCCTGGTAGTCGACAAGTAGCTCTGGTCCTTTGAAGTAGCGAGACGCAACACGGACGTTGTATTCAGTTCCGGCATGGTAAAATTCAGCTAGACCCCAATCGATCAACCGTAACTATACGAAAGTTAGTCCGATTCAAGTCTCATGACCACTAGGATACAGGATCGATGAAGCTCACCTTTCGCTTCTCGTGATCGATCATGACGTTATGTGGCTTGACGTCTCTATGCATAATACCCTTGCTGTGACAAAAATCCAGCGCCTGCCAATCCCCAGTCAGAAACTGAGACCTTTGTTAAATACACTCTTCTGGGTCAACACAAACCTTCAGCAACTCGAAAATGTAGTATCGCACGTCATAATCCTGAAATTTGGGGTATAAACTGCGGAAGTCGGTGTTGTTGACGTACTCAAATATTAAAGACGGGGTTTTGCTCTATATATTGATCTTAAGGTTAGAAATCTCTACTAAAAACTAGGCCTGGGTCGTAAAAAAAAAAACGCACCTGAGGATCTCGGACAACGTCTAGCAACGCAACGATATTTGGGCCGCCTGAAAGATTTTGTAAGATCTTAATCTCCCGCTTAATCTTCTTCTTCTTGACCGGTTTCAGAACTTTGATAACACATTTCTGATAGTTTGTGATGTTTATTCCTTCGAAAACTTCCGAATATTTGCCACGCCCTATCCAGGATGAATCAGAAAAAAGTTCCTCCAAGGTATGACTGACGCAGATGGAGCAAGAACGTGTTTTATATTCGGTGATAACGAACCTATTTTGCGTACGACCTCATAGTTCTCGAGAACGCCCCACTGGATATTTACTGAGTCGTAGTCCCAGTATGACCTGGGCATATGTTGGTTGACCTATATCGCGCCAAAAGTTCCTCATTAGCATATTTTCAGGTGGGGAAGGGAGGAGATTTTCCCCGCAGCCCCTAAAGAAACATAACGGGCACCGACCCATCCAAAACTTTTGAGTTGGTAAAAATCAAGAGGATTGAAGGATCGATGTGAGGGGTGAGAAAATAAGGGAAAGTACATCGGCATACACACGAGCCATTGTTCTAGTCTCGGTGTGTTTCGGGTGAGGGACGTTAGGAATGACGGGGGCGAAGGCCAGGAGGAGGAAGAGGAGGAGAGTAAAGTCCTTTGAGAGAATGATGGTAGTGTTTGTTGTGATGGTGATGGGAAGATAGTTGGGAAGAGTGAGCAAGAGGGAGAGTGTTAAGTAAGATAGAAATGTGAAGACGGTAGATAGAGATAGACGTATGTACGTATGCAAGTGGTTGTGCTGACAAGGCTGCTGCCGGTCGATGGCTGCTTGCTGCTGCTCCTGCTGTGGTGCTACTCTGCTGGTGATTTTACGGTGCTGCAGTGCAGTGTGCAGGGTGCTCTCACTCTCACTCTCAGGCTCTTGTATGAGTGCTTGAGTGAGTGCTGCTATTGACTTGGTCAAGAGAGGGGAGGGGGGTGAGTGGGGTGGGGGTGAGGAGGGGAGCCCCCGTGGTTGGTCGCGGGCAAGGAACGCGATGTAGTAGTTGGTCCACCCAACGGACACACAGAGTCACAGATAGACCAGCCGGCAGCCAGGCGTGGGAGATGGGAGTGGGAGGCGCAAGACGGTGGGCAGACCAGGTGGGGTGGCAGTTGGCTGGAACAACAGCGAGCCGGATTAGATGCTCTCTTCCTGCTCGCTTTTCTCTACTCCTTTCTTCACTGCGCTTCGTGCGGTTCGTTTGCAAACAATACACGACACGTTCCTAATTCCCGCTATCGCTCTTGTTTTCTCCGCCGCCTTTGTTACTCGTTCCGGAATAATCAAAGGCTTGATATAGGCAGGGCAGTGAGGGACAGAATGGAGGGATAAAGGCGTATTCCGTCAGTAACAGGCCATATCGCAAGTGATGCTCGGAATCGTGGGCTGTGATTTCTGCCCGGGAGATAATCTCCTAACAATCCCGTTGTCCTGTCTCGCCCTCGTCCTCCGAAACGCTCGCATCTGCGGGCTGCCGCTGGACAGCGATAAACACTTTTCGAGCTTCCTCAGTCACGCCAATAGCTTCGCTGCCGATGTCCGTGCGCGGCCCTGTGGTCAAGACTCGCCCGCATTTTGGGCCGGACCCGCGGGGAAGGCACGGCATCATACATAGCCCTTGCAATTGACGCAAGAACAACGAGATTTTTGGTCCAATTTTCAAGTTCAAGGAGCCTCACGCCGATATATCAGCCTGTCGAGCGGCAGCCGGGAAGTGTTACTTGGGACGGTTTTTTGACTATCGCTGTTGACTGCTCAGCATTACCATTCTACCTTTGTTGATCTAGCCACGACACATGAAATACGAAATTCGAAGTCATAATAGATTCAATTCCCATGGCTCCTTGGGCTGATCTCCCCCCCAGAATACCATCCCTCCAATTTCTTTGTCATGTTTTTTCCAGTCCTATCTCGAATTCACATGCTTTCAAGTTGTGACTGCGATAGTAGAAATATGCCGCAGTGGATAGGTTTGACTCATTAAATCCTCCTACGCCAATAGGGTTCTTTCAGACTAGAATCCATTGACTTTTGGCACTCTAATGTAAAAAGTCCACCCGACCCGAGTTTATAATAAGGAAATTTGGTAATGATTTATTTAACGTGTATTCTAGAAAAACAGGATATATAGATCTTATGACGCCCCTTTCCATATTGTTTTATTTTGTAAGCCTAGAGAATCAGAAAGAAGATTCCATACTACTCACACCAAATCTCCGCATATCCCTATAGTGCCCCTCAAATATATTTGTTTTAGGAAACCGCCGATAGGTGAAGACACAAACTTAGACTGGTCAATTGATCTTGGCCCGCGGTTACTGTTGGAGGGGGTTCGCAACCACCAGTGTAGAACGTGGGAACCTGTTAAGGCTGTCTTCCGTTTTGGCGCTCCTGCATGCTTCAAACCATCTGTAGGTCCCTCTAGTTGCCCTGGTTACCCAAGGACTGGTTTTGAAGGTGCCCCCCGGGTATGTACGCATTTTTCTGAATCAAAAGGAACCACTTATTCACTATCCGGGGTTCCTTTCGAAAAAAATCAATGGGTACTGAAACGATAGGCTGTTCCAACAAAGAACAATCAAAGAAAAGCCTCGCCAATCTATATTCATTGCCGAAACCGAAACTGCGATAGTGTTAGGGTATTTGTAGTATTGCATGAGAGAGTTGAGGCACTTGTTCAAATACTAAGCTGGCTCGTTTGCGAATTGTTGCGCCGAACAACGACCCGATTGACTAGAGGAGCCGAACATGCCTTTACGAGGCTGATTAGTAGTATCGTATGTCCTGTGAAAATCTAAGAGGAGAAGATGCAGAAGTTGGGGTGAGAAAACCTGGAAGTGAGTGGGGGAGCTTACCGATAAGCTTTCTTGGCAACCGCCAGAAAACCTCAGAGTCTACGAGACCAAAATGCACAAGGACGGCCATACCATCAATCGCAATCCCCAGACCTCCCCATACTACCTCCGAAGTCATAAATATACCTGACCCCAACTCGTTGGTATGTTTTACGACCTTAACATTCCCTGGGCACCAACGTCACCAGACCTGCCACGAACGATAGCTTTTCTGGATGAGTGCAAGTCTCTCCTAAACTTTATGACCATCAAGGTAACTTACACCACTTTACATACTGACAGATGGTTAAAGTAGGATATAATGTCATAGCCCTCAATCACACAATCTCTGGGAAACTTACTGCAAACCATGTACATATCCCATCTAGAGTAGCAAAATATAACCAGTCTGCTAACCTGCGCATTCCAGACAAATCCCATTTCACCTGACCCTTTCCCACAACACCCGAAACTGAAGGTCCTACGCCGCGTAACCGTTATACTAGACGATCCAGCACAGTGCCATCATCTTACATCTCTAACAAACCGTTACGACCTCGTTGCGCTACGTCCTACGACTGAAAAGTTGCTGTTGCAAGCCTGTTCTTCACTCGAATGTGATCTCATATCTATCGACCTGTCTCAAAGGCTCTCGTATAACTTTAAGCACAAAATTGTTGGTACTGCACTTCAACGCGGGATATTCTTAGAGATTAGTTACTCGGCAAGCATACATGATGTCGCTGCTCGACGGAATCTGATGCAGAATGCTGCAGCTCTTGTACGGGCGACTAGAGGAAGGGGTATCATCATAAGTAGTGAGTCCAAGAAAGCTGTGGGAGTTAGAGCACCTTTTGATGTCATCAATTTGGCAACTCTGTGGGGGCTGAGTCAGGAGAAGGGGAGGGAGGCAATTGGAGGTCTTAGCAGAACTGTAGTGGTAATTGTCCTTCTGTTCACCCTATATCCGATTTGTCTCTTTGAGGTTTTAATTAACAAAGTGGATAGATACAAGCTGAGATGAAGAGGCGGTCATTTAAAGGGGTTATAGATATTATTGATAATGGGGCACCCCCTAAAACCGAAAAAAACCAAGGAAATAAGAGGAAAGCAGATGATGAGGACACCGACAATAAAGGAAAGGCTAAAGCAGCCAAAGAACAGCAGAAAAACGTACAGAAACAAAATGAAGGTCAAGGAGGACAGCAGCTTTCAAAAAAAGCGAGAAAGGCTGCAGCTCGTGCTGCCGCTGCTGCCGGGCCCTCCTAATGGTCAAAAGTTTCCGATATCATTTCTTATGGCGTATTCTGATTTCTGATTTCTGATTTATTTCCTATAACATTCTGAATATATACATCTATCTTGAACGTGCATTGGATCTGGGATGTGCTTGGGTCTAGAGTAGATGACTACATGTATGTACTATACATGTAGGCATTGGCTGACGCCCCATCAAGGCTTGCCGGTCACCTAATTCTCTCAATGGCACCACCAAGTTCCAGCCGCATCTACTGCGACCCTGACCTCCGTACCTGACGCTTGTGTCCACAGTGCCTTGGCAACGGGCACCGTGTTTCCCGGAATGTGACATCATGACACAACAGTAACCTTGGTTCTCTTTGTTTTTAGAGGGGTATTTGGCATTCACACATGCAGTACCCTAGCAAGCGGGACAGATCACCATTGTGACAGGCTTAAGTTCTCTCGCTTAATAGCTTAGTATGGCAATCATAATTTGAGCCGCAACGACTCACGATGCCCAACTGCAGGTGCACTATACTGTGTGATTGTTGATGACCTCGACCCACAACGCTGGGGAAAATTGCTTATTTCTGACCCTCCTCATTCATCTGCTGTCCTCTTGTTCCCAACCCCCTTACTTCCCCCTCCCATCCTTTGGTCGTTGTCCGTCTTATCTCCTCCCTGCTCTTCTTTCACTTCTCCTCACTTGCATCTTATATCGCACGGCAGTCTCCCCAGATCCTGTTTACTTGCTGCTACTACTTCTTTTTCCCTTCTTTGACCCCACTTATTCTATATCTCCGGCCCTCCGTGTGCATACTAGATAGCCGAAATGGATGGTGGATTAGTGACCAGACCTAGCCAGCTAAGTGCTGAGGGTGATTGGTCTGCCATCTTTGTTCATGCTGGTGCAGGTTTCCATTCGGTCCAAAATGAGCCCAGTCATCTTCAAGCTTGCTCTGCGTTAGTCTTCTTTTTTCTTAGTCAATTAAATTCCAAGTTCTAATCTCATCATATATCCATTCAGTGCTTGCAGAGCTGCCATGGTTTTCCTGCGTAATGGTGGATCTGCTGTTGATGGTGTTGAGATGGCCCTAAAAAGCCTGGAGGATAACGAGATCACCAATTCCGGCTACGGGAGCAATCTATCTTTGGATGGGACGGTAGAATGTGATGCTTCTATCATGGAAGATACTGGGAGGTCTGGTGCTGTAGGAGCCGTAGATTGTAAGTTTATACTTCCTTTCCGCTCATACGCATATTTAGATCCAGTCCACTTAATGATTACCTACCACCCCAGGTTTCAAAAACCCTTCGGCCCTCGCCCGACTTGTTCTCGACAACACTCGCCGGCCCATGTCACTAAAGCGTGTACCGCCTGTCCTGCTGGTCGGACCAGGTGCGCAGACTTATGCAAAGGAACACCGATTCCCGCTGGTTGACAATGGGGCACTTATCAGCCGAAATGCCTACTCCCGCTGGGTAAAGTGGAGACGTGAACTTGATGCCTTTGGTGCTCGCCAGAAAGAACACAAGAAGGCACCACGTTCTCGAGTTACCGGGGTCACATTGACGGCAGCAGCGCTATCATCTAAATCGGAATTGGACACCGAAATTGAAAAATCAGGCCAGCGCGATGCAACTGAAGATGTGGTCACTGATACGGTAGGTGCTATCTGTGTTGACCGTTGGGGTAGGGTCGCAGCGGGAAGTAGTTCTGGTGGTATCGGGATGAAGCATCGTGGCAGAGTTGGCCCAGCAGCATTGATTGGTATTGGAACCTGGATAAGAGTAGAGGATGGGACAGCTGTCGCAGCGACATGTTCTGGTATGTCTTCGGCTCTAAATCTGGATTCAATTTTTAATACCTTATCTTTGTGTGCAGGAACTGGAGAGCAAATGGCACATACATTGATTGCATCAAAAGCGGTTGACCGCATGTTTCATAGCGAGGACGAATCGCAAGGCCTGAGAACAAGTATTGAAAAAGATTTTATGGGTCAGCATCCACGGATCAATTGTCTACCCGAGTCTTTAACCTAATTTTTCATTTCAATAGGTTCAACAATCGTCCAAGAGTCAAATATGTCCTCGGCCGTAGGCATCATGGCTATCAAGTTTGACAAACGTACACCAAAGCGAATATATTTCACATACGGGCATACCACTGATAGCATGGTAATTACACCTATACCCTACTGAAGAAGAATTCAAACTCGAAAGCTCAGACGAGTATCATGTTATACTAATCTTTGATATCTAGGCTATGGCTCATATGACATCTACTATGATTGAGCCAGAAACTGTCATGTCCCGTAACGGGCGAAACCCCAAAACTTGTCTTGGTGGAAAACTCGTTAAGCTCCCTTAGGGTTGAGTAGTCCCGAAAAAGGACAAAATGGCACTAATAGTCCATTTATTTTAGACGATGGGTGATACGGAAGGTAGGGGCCCTTCCAATGTTGCGAGAAGAAAGATTCTAAAATACAGGTATTCATCAGAAAAAAAGAGAGTCAGAGCAACACCATAAGTAGCCTTCCTATAAACATTATTGTCCTACTCCCAATTATCAATCCTTATACACTCTTGTCTAAATCTGTATTAGGAGTCCTCCTAGGTGCGTTGCACCGATGGTCTTATTATTCCTTATGCAGGAAATGTGTTGTATATTATGTAGCAGGTGTGCCAGGCGTACTGACGGGGGCAGAAACGTCGTTTGAAAAGGATGAAGCTGTTTTTGGTTGCTTTGGTCTTTTGGCCTTTTTTTTCTTGGCCAGTACGACGGCAGGCCGCCCGCCAAAGTTGCCGAGATCGGAGACATCGAGTTTTGTGCTGCAAGTAGTGCACACAGCGCCTTCGGGTGGAGAACAGAATACTACAAGCCGCAAAAAGCCACAGCAAGGCAAACGTCAGTAACCTATTTTTGTTCTCATTCAAATTATCTCTTTGTGCATTGAACCATAGAACGCGAAAAGAGAAAAAAAGAAGCCTTTGGTGCAAGTGTGCTTTATGCTTCTTAATTATATTTTATCGTATCGTGCCTCATTTATTTCTCTAGATTCTCTAGGCTTTCTCAGTGCTGCCCACCTCTTTTAGTCGATTATCAGGACCGGGACGCACCCCATCAAGCCACCAGTCAACAAGAAGAGTAGTATTGGGATTTGTATCTTCAATCAAGCTCCCTGAAGACTCGCTTGAGCCCCCATAACCCTCAATTGTACTTTCTTGCGGCTTATCTCCTTTGTTTTGCTGGGCTAGCTTCCAAGAGTGCAGTTTATGTCTCTGTATAATGGCTGCATCACCTTCAAGAAAAGAAATAGGGCACTGACTTGATAAGCAGATACTACACACAAACCCAATGTCGACAATACGCTTATGACAGAAGCAGGCGGCACGAAAGTCGACATTAATTTGTGTAGGGGGGACCAAGTGTTTACGTGTAGAGTTGTCAGGTATAAAACACATCTATGATGGTTGAGGAAACCTAATATCAGCTTCTTAAGATGTTTTAGAATGTAGGATGGAAGTAGTACCATTAGATATTGTAAAAGACTTTCGGGGTGTTGAAGCTGCATGTAGATCCCCCTAGTGGCGTCTGAAGCTTGTTGCAAAAAGACAGTCTCACCAGCGATTTTGCAGATGTCGATAGGGATTTTCTAGAAATTGCCATTGTCAGTGCCTTATATGTAACAGAAATAGAAACTATGAAAAGTATCCTAATAAAAATAAAAGGGTAGTATATACCTTTCTCTGTGCTGCAAAGATCGAATTCATCATCGACACATACTGTGTCGATAAATCCCCAGACACACTTAACACCAAAATCCGAGCATTCATGCTCGTCATATCCACATCCCTTGCCCCATTCGCTGTTCTATTCCCCCCTGTGTGTCCCCCCTGAACATCCTCTGCAGGCATACACAGCCTATTAATATACGCCAATGCCAACGATAACGCCCCCGCCATCATCGTCTCGTTCGTACCAGCTAACATGTCAGCAGTGGTACTTGCCATAAGATTGCGAAACGAAGCCTGCACCTCGTCCTCAACGATGCGGAACTGGCGGTACTTGTTTGCATCACGCATTGGATCATTGTCGGTGGGTGGGACCGAGGTGGTGCTGGGATAGAGGAAGACAGCTTCCTTGGTATGCGAAGCAATCACAGCAACACGGTTCGCGTGTGAGAAGGCGAGGTGCGCGTTGAGAAAGAGAAGGATAGATGCGAGAGCGCGGGGGAGGGGAAGTATTGGATGGAGCTTTGACCAGGCATATGGGTTTGTGTCGAGAATTAGAACAAGGAGGGAAGGTTTATCGTCTGGAGACTTGTGTTAGCATTCCCTGGCAGAGCAGTAGGTATTGAGGAGTAGAACCATCAGGGCCCTGTGTATAATGAGCACTTGCATCCAATCCATCCATATTTGTGAGAGTGGGGGGCAAAAGCTTGTGTTGCGATTGTTGGTGATTGTCGTTGTTGAGGACTAAGCTGCTGCGTGCTGCAAGGTGAACGAACAGAGACCGTGTGTGCTTGGCGTTTGCAGATCTGCCGCCACTCGAGATGCGGCTCTGCTTTGCCATACACAGCGAGTCGAGTATTCACTAAGCTCCCACACCCTTTCAATCCTAAAGGCTATAATTAAGTGCCGGGTCTTGAATTAGGACATCCACTTTCAGCTCGACAAACTACAAGTGTATATCCTTATCTCCGCCACCCGCCAGCCCGGTGTGTATGTATATAGTTACTCTATTCGGAACCGAGGATCACAATAACTCTACCATCTCACTAGAGAATCTTTCCCTTTTTCTTATTTCTTCATACGAACAGTCATGCCGGCTCCCCCGTAGACAGCTCATAGCAGCACCCCCCAAAAAAAGAAAGGGGAAAAAACCACCCGATGTAGGTGATATCACACGATCTCACTCGGTTGACGCGTTCCGGCGACACGTCAAAAATAGCGCCGCTGCTGCTGATGCTGATGCTGTTGCGTGTGACTCAAATAACTAATCAACCCTACACAAGCAGGTAGTCTTGAAATTCCGTGGGTAAAACATGCATTAACGTGCGTGAAAAGAAAAGATACATGCACTCCACAGCAAGTCAAAGCTGTACGCTATCCATGGCTTCAATTTGTCCCAGTGTACTTTAATACATGTTTTACCCAATCGCGGAGAATTCAAGAGACAACGCGGCATCGAGTTCAACTACATGTACATACCTCGATTTGACAGTAGAAGATAACGTATTGGGTTTTTTTTATACCGGTTATTGACCTTAGCTGCAGCCTATTGTGAAAAGGTCTACTATGTTATTGGATAGCAATGTCGTTCTTACAGCTACTCACAACAGTATAGTTTAATTTGATAGCCTGCAATAACTACGGAGGGAATTTAGCAACAAGGATGATTAGTTTTGCGGCCTATACGCGAAGTAAAATCTTGTCAGGGCTTCCTTGCCATAAAATTCGGAGAACAGTACATGGTGGGCATAGCCAGACCTCGCGTCGGGTAGCGTGTTGCGAAATCCCCACATTGTTTAACCTCAATACGCTTATTAGTCGAAAAGTATGGCGGGGACACTCAAGACGTGACAGGGATCTTCACAAGGGCAAAAAGGGCGTGCTTTTGTGCTAAAGATCTGCTCTATTCAAACCACAGCTAAAGCCAGGTCGTATAAAAGCGCCAAGCCTTGGGGGCAAGTGTTTGGAAGAATTACCAGCCCACAAATTATGATTGGAGCGATTCATAACTGCCAGCTAGCTTTTCCTAATGGTGGAAAGTCAATGTCACCCCTCAGTTACTTTTTATTGGTCTGCGAAAAGTGCACGTGATGCAGGAATTCAACTAATAAGTATGACACAAAGAAGTGGCTAGGAGAATGATAAACAAATAAAAAACATTGCCGCCTACAATCCTACCCACTCCGCCCCTAAAGCTACATCCAAACACGCCCATTATGAAATTAAGTAAATGCCCCATAATAAAAGCGTGAAGAAATAATGTCCAATTCTGTACAGTACAGTTCTATTTGCCTCCCGTAACCACTTGCCACCAGTACTGTTACGGCACCCAATACTCATTGATCTCTGAAATCGGAAACTTAGATTCCAACAATCGCTAAACCGGCAGCCACACCAGCAACGAGGATACCCATCCCATAGGCACTACCAGCCTCAAGGAAGAGTCCAGCAGCACCACTACCTGAGTTATCTGAAGAGGAAGCATCGGTCCCAGTCACAGCAAAGCCATTGGCATCCGTCTGGGTCCCAGAAGTCGATGTGGCGGAAGACTTGCTTGAAGAGGTAGTAGTAGTAGCGTTTACTCGTGTGGGGTCAGTAGCACCACATTGCTTGCCTGATGCGCAAAGATCGATACATGAAGAGTCTCTATTACAATTTGTCTGGCATCCTTCAACCTCAAGGCGGCATATGAAGAATGGAATTGTTTGAGAGTATCTATAATTGGATGTTAGAGAAATGATTGCAGGTAAGAGAGCAATAGTATGGAAGGGCCCTTACTCAGTCGCGTTAGGTGAAAGCCCATTGGAGCAGGTACACTGGTAGTAAAGGTTGTCGGGATAACATTCGTTTGCAGAAACCTTCAGTTCTTGGTTCTGGCACAAGAGATTGCACGAAGAGGTCTGACTAGTACACCACTGGGTCCTGACGGCAATAGCACTGTTTGGAAGACTTGTTAGTATTACAGTTTTCCATTGAGAGTAGTAGGGAATGGATGTCAAGCGTTGCCAAGCATAAGTACTTACATATCAGTGACATTAGGATAAGGGTATACCTGAGCGTAGGCAGAGGAGAAGATTGTGCTGGACACAAGAAGGGTAGAGATGATGAAGGAGTGCATCTTGATGTTGATTAGAGACCGGATTAAACTAAGAGGCTAGTTATACAGAGTCAGCAAGGATCCCTCTTTTGTTTACTGAATTAAAGTGCCTGTGATCTTCAGACAAAGCGGGTAGAGGTTGATACATACAAACTAAGGAGAATGGATATTAAGGGTGAACTAGCAACAAACGAAGGTGCGAAGAATGAAGCGGGATGGACAGGTAAGAAGGAAGGAAAGATGAGGAGGGAGAGAGGGAGGCGATTATAAAAGAAGGGAAACGGCTAGGGAAAACAACGAGTGACAATTAAGCGGCTGGCTAAGGGGAGAGGAAGGAGTGAGTGCTCTAGTGGACACACCATAACTCAAAAGGATCTTAATTGGGCCCTAAAAGAGGTCTGCAGATGCCGCTTGGGAGGATTGCAGGAGTTGCCAAGGGGCCCCCTGGTTCCTCCCGTTGTTTCCCCAATCAAAAAAACATCCTTGCCTGCGGCCCAGACCCGCTGCTTCCAGTTAGATATTTTTTATTTCCCCTCCAAACGGTCAGTGGTGTTACATCCAGCTGAATGCTGTGGCCCGATTGGCCGAATTTATTTTTATCCATGTTTGCTTCCCCGGATGTTAGGACCCGTCTTTCAATCCTTTCCATATGTTTTGGCCCCATCGTAATAATATCATAATATGCATTATCAGTTAACATCTCATGAGGGCATTATGGTCGTAATGAGAATATAGAAAAATACGGTTATTTCGTCATGTTTATTTTTGGAAATACTTCTCGAAATTTATCTCAACTCAGGAACCTTAAACTGAGATGTTGTTGACCCATTACGTACATACTCGCCACACGGGGTTCAGCCATTCATCAGCGTTCCGCCACATGGGCTCCTTTACCATCGCAACATGTTACGACAGCAACGATAGTGAAAAATGAACAACCCAAGACTGCACTCTGGAATGATAGGCGCCCACTCGATAAACGGCCAGCGCTCTCTGAACGAGGACGAGGAAGGATTTCACCCTCTCACTATAAAGCTTATCGACCACACGATTATTCCAAGCGAGAATAGTCCAGGAATATGGGCGAGAAGTGCAAAAGTAGTGGATTATGTGATTATCTCTGGTAGTAGGACGAGGGCGGGCGCCTATGTGGCCTGGAATTGTTCGATCGAGACTTTTGAGGTTAGTTAGCATTTATTTGGAGGTCGTTGAAGTTATTGAGGCTCATGCGTTGCTGTCGTCATACATAGGGAGCTCATTTCATCGTTCGGAAGCGGTACGCCATTGATCTCCGCCCTATTATGTCGAGCCTTTAGGGTTTCTAACTGGATAAGATAGATATTCTGAGTTTGCCGAATTGCGGGATATGCTTCTAGAAACATTTCCGAGGTCGGGGGTATCGATACCGAGCCTGCCGCCGAAGAGCGTTGTTTGTATGTGTTTCACATACCTTGCCGTTGACGTCCGGAGAATTTCGATCTCTCTAAGGGCAGAAACATACTAACACTTCTGGCCTACCAGCTAAATTCCGACCAAAGTTTCTTGAGGCTCGTCGCCAGGGCCTATCATACTTTCTCTCGTAAGTCCATCATCGTATTAGTTCATCCTGTCTTCCACGTGGCGCGAACACAAAAGATTGACGTTTTACTGGGACGTGTCAAGATGCATCCTCTTGAATCCCGAGTTTGCTGGTTCACCACTTGTGAAGGAGTTCTTAATGCGCGTTGATTAATTCATCACATACCTTAGAAGATTGTTTTTCTGCTTCTCTTTTTTTTAGAAGAGGATGTTTCTATACCAATTTTCTTCTTTCTTCTTTCTTTCTTTTCTTTTCTTTTGGCCTTATTGTTGGAATGTGGGTTTAGGCATCTACGATAGACTTTTGAGATTTCCCTTTAGAATCGGGCGGGCTATGGAAGGGACTGGGTTAATACATAATGAACTGAGGCATCACAAATTGCCTAGAATCGCATTTGCGAGACGAAGACCGAGAATGCGCTCTAGCGAATTCCGCCTTGCAGCGCAATATCGATCTGCAAGTGAGTTCAGATGCTGATGCGCCTACAACTCGACCGTGTTATCGAGTTTGGTAGGGTGTCCCGCGCTGCTTGGTTGCTTCCTTTGCATGGTGTGAGGAAAGGAGACCCCTCCGCGCGAAACCTCTGAGCCCGAAAACCCAAATCCCCAGTCTGTCTGTAGGTTTTTTTACTCACGACAGGACTACGGTGTACTCCTGATCAGCCAGCCAGCCAGCCGACGTCGTCCCCGTCAATTCTGAGCGAGAGACTTGAAAAAGAACCCCCCTCCCCCATTTCTTCCCACCGTCACGCCCCCCCTCTCTTCCCCCACTAGTCATAGCAGTGAAGAATGAAAACGTCTCTACATCATGAAACGAAAGGTCCCCCATATAATCTTGCGCTTCAGCAAACAAGTCAATCCTCCTGTTGCTCCTGCTGTTTCTGCTCCGTCTGAATTCTCGTCGCCCGCGAAATTTACGCCTCCAGCCGCTTCCTCTACCACTACGACAGAGTTGTCAGATTCTCCTCCAGCTGACACTATGGCGCGACAATCCTCCGATAACGAAGGTGCTGGGGCGCGAACCGACAAGCGGAAGAGAAGAGTTCAGAATAGGTACAAGAATACTCATGATCCCGATACAGCGGCTCTGCCTACACCCTCACCACCAGCCCCGACCCCCCCCTTCATTTCTTCAGCACTGCAATTGATTAGGAAGCGAAAACGTTCGTTTCCTAAGAGCATCGGTGGTGGAAAAGGGGATCTACAACCTCCACCCAAGAAACCCCGGAGGTCCATAGCTTCTAAGCAACCTACAATCCTAACAACAACAAAAGCTTCAAATGAGGCGGATAAAAAAGACGGTGACAAGAGAGTAACTAGAAGCCAAGATACTCAACAAAAGAGTGAACTGGCAGAATGGTTTGAAGATAGGGATGACGAAGATGGTAAAATACCTCCATATTTCTCATAATTTTTACCCTGTTTAGTGTCAACTTGATAGTGGTGGGGGCTAATTTCTAATATCTTGGTTCTTTAGATTTTGTTGTTGACGTTGATTATCCTATGAAGATCGTGGAGGACGACCCTACCCCCAGGAGCACACGAAGTGTCAGTAAAACTAGGACTAACGGTCTGACAAATGGCTATATTCCCAACGGAAGTGTTGATGTAAATGGAAGCGAAGCAGCCCGGCTTCCAGAAGCTGTCACTGCTCCGCTGGAAGCTCCTATGGCTGAATCTCAAAACCCTATTCCTACGACACGCGAAGTGATTATACAAACCATCGACCTCGAAGCAGAGGCTCGAGCCAGTAGTTCTCGACTTACTAGGTTCGCTACAGACCCGCTAGCGGATGATCTTTACATCAGGCCACATACCTCCATGGGGAGAGAAGAAAAACGCCTTCGTAATGTCGAGCGTGATAGGGCAGCTCATGATAAGCAGAGATACGAGGATAGGCTAGATAAGTTACGAGGATCTGACTGGATAAAGACTTTTAATCTTGGTATGATTGCTCAGAAACTTGGGGCGGCCGAGATGGAGAAGAGAAAAGCTGGGGTGATAAAATGGCACGAGTCATTGTTGAGGAAGTTCAAAGCCTGGAAGGAGGAAGAGAGAAGAAGAAAACTTGCAGCAGCAGGACGGACAAGTAGGAGCTTGACAAATAGTCAGGAGAGAGAGTTTGAAGAACCTGAGTATCTTAATGGACAGGTAGTTTATGACGAAGGTGAAGAGGATGATGAGGAAAGGGCTGAAGAAAAGGATATCTATGCGATTACAGATGATTCTGATGAAGGTGATCATCCTCACCACCCAAAGCAGCATCGCCACGCATCGAAGTCATCGAAGTCATCTCATCGGCTCATCGCTACCGAGACTCCAAAGAAGAAACTACCAGAGCCCAAACCATTCACATCGTTTTATGACAATCCGCACATGCGTCAGGCTGTTCTTAACACTTCTAGGAAGAGCTCACGGAATCTGAAGCCCTTTGGAGTAGCTCTTCCGGAGCTTGAAGAGAAGGAGTTTGGGCTCCCAGAAGAATACTTTCAGAAAACAGCGAGGCATCTTAGAGCTCGTAGGAGGGTTTCTAAGTGAGGGTATTCTGCTGAGGATTGCTATTCATGGAGTGCTAGGAAAAGTATATAATATCATCTGGTGTTAATTTTTTCTTTTCTATTTTCATATTGTGGTTTTTTTCGGGAGGCGGTGTATTACGGTATCTTTTTTTCTCGTGTTGGGTCTTTTTTTACACTTTATATTCTCCGCTTTTTCCACAAAGTTACTCATTTTCTTTAGCCAGTCTCTAGGCAATTTAATGTCTGGGGCTATGGCTCGCTCATGTTTATTTTTCTTTTGTTCATTGGGATGTTTGTGGGGTTTTATTTCTTTCTTTCTATTTGTTCTCTAACAGTTTTCCAGCACTTGCTGGTTTTAAGTTTGTGGCAGCATGGTTGGGTCATGGCCATGCGGTGTATTTTTAACATCGGCTTCCACGCCTTGTGCACTTTCACAACGTGTTATTGTACATGTAGCTCATAGTACTATCATTCGGGGAAAAGGCGGCGGAAGACTTAATTTTTATGATCAAAGTGGTTTGCCTGGCATTGGAGCATGCGTGTCTCCATTGTTTGCTGGTGACTTGTCGGCTCTTGTCCAAACGGGAAGGAATTGTTTAGTAGCGGCAGCAGGTACATATGTGCATGTATTATGTGTCCAGAGAGGGAATAAGGGAGTTCCATGTGTGAGCGTGTGAGCGTATTGGTTATTACTTGCAGTAATAATACAGACGAGGGTACCATCCTGCAGACCTCTTCTGATATATCGCCTCTGTGTGCGGTGTGCCAAGACCCCCAAGCCACATGCGGCTAGAGAAATGACACTAGCCAACTTCACGCCTTTCTGTCTCGACGCCAGTGCAGCCCCATAGATAATGACGCTGGACCATCGCTGACTCCGACAACAACCCACCGTCAGTTCCCAGGCAGCTCAAGCATCAATCTGCCATTCAGTGGGATACCGCCCCACAGGACACGTCTCTGCCTTCAGTAGTTCGACCCCGTATTCCTACGCTGAACCCCTTTCTCCCGCCGCGTCGCTCGTGCCATCACCACCGGGGACTCGGCGAGTGTTTCCAACCGTGATTGCTCTAGTACTTTAGGGACCCCAACACCAGACAAGAGGGTCAAAGACCGCGACAGCTTGATTAAGTGTGCGCAACGGTTACTAGAGGGGCTTCTTGTTTCTTCGACAAGCTTGAGAGGGCGAGGAAGTTGGTTGGCGGGATTTGGCAAGAATAGGTCGCGGAATACACAGGAGGAGCTTGTAGGGTCCAGAGAAGGGCTTTTGAAGGAGGGAACTCTTGTCTATTCAGTGACAACATTTTTTGGGGGAGGGAGCCAGAAGAGGATGAAGACCGTGTTCTTGCTGGCATAGAAGGGACGATACAAAAGGACGCCGAGATTTTCTACGTTTTTTGCGTGTCTCGACCGCACAAATTCACCAATCTACCCCCTGCTACACTACCTTCGTTTCATTACTTTCAACAAGCTTTTCTCTCTCCTTCTCTTTGGCTAGTTTGCAAGATGCCGACAGCTACGGAAGTGCCAATTTTCGCGCAGTCTCAGCAAAACCACTCGCAATCATCGCAACATCATCAATCCCAGCCACAAGTACAACAGCAGCAACAGGCGCCACCCCCGCCACAAGTAATATATAATCGCGGGTTTAATATATAAGTTCTCAGGTCTCTGTTCGGGGGGGGCGATGTGGCTGACAGCTTTGCACAGGCCACCAGAAAGTTGGGTTAGACATCGATTTCGCGAACAAGAGCCTGAAGGTATGCAATTCCTGCACCTAGATCCTTGCAGGGATGTCTGTACTGATATGTACGCGTAAATAGGGCTGGACAGAAATCACCATTAATCCAACGGATGCCACTCTAAAACAACTTCGGTTGAATTGTAGACAATGCAGTACGTATTATCTTAGTGGAGGCCTTCAGCAGCAGTTCCCTAATATTCTGGGGGATGATAGAAATCAAAAAATGTCTTGTCAATGGGAAGTCGCCATCCTTGACCTATAAAGAACCGTATAGCAATTTCAAAATACATCAAACAGCCACAGTACATCAGCACCACCAACTTATGAAAAAATTAGATCCGGCGCTCAGTGATCCTCCAGAGCATGAACTAATTATCAACTTACCCCCGAAAGTGAAGATAGAACCTGCAGTGAGTAGTTCCCAGCCTTATCAAGGACGTCGCGGGATTGTAAAGGCACAATTTACTTACAAGTTTGATTTTAGGACCCTTTTAGCATCGCTGCTCAAAATGTTCTTTCCGCACGGGGTAACCCTTCAGTTAAGCGGGAGTCTCCAGATATTGCTGCCGGTGGTGCAATGACACCTGCTCTCACTCGGTCAGATACTCTTGCATCTCTATATTTCAACCCACTCAAAGTAAGGATCGAATATGTAATTGAACATGTTCGTGATGGGTTTACGTTTGTGGGTTGTGATGCTGGTGATATGCGATATCCACATGCCTATACTACTCACACACCTTTACCAGGAGCTGCGTGCTGCCTTTTCCCAACTCTCGACGGAATTCACGAGAGATGGACATGGGAAATTGAAGTGACGGTGCCGAGAACAATCAGCGATATTGAAAAGCCATTATCGAATTCACCGTCGCCTCAGGCAAATGGGAACGACATAGCTACCAACGGGGTTAATAGTGCTAATGGAACTCACGAGTCGCCAGACGATATGGATGATATACAAACAGATGAAGATGGTGATCTTGATATAATAGTGGTTTGTAGTGGAAACTATAAAGATGAGGTCCGTTGGAATTATTCAGTTAATTTGATTATCTCTGCTAACAGTATGAAGGAGATTCACCATACCGAGCCTTGGAAGAAGACTTTTAAGTTTGATCAACCTCAAGCAGTAGCACCACAACATATCTCTATTGCAGCTGGCCCCTTTGAACGTGTTAACCTTTCGGAGTATCGGGATGTAGAGACCGAAGAGGCTATGGGAACTATGAGTGTTGACGTACTGGGATATTGTCTTCCTGGAAGGGAGCCAGATCTTAGAAATACTTGCATGTTTATTCCAAAGGTATTCACTAGAAACAAATCTCATTGCCAATTCTTTAACTCACACATACAGGCTCTTGATTACATCTTCAAAGAATTCGGACAATATGTCTTCCAGGCGTTCAAAGTTTGTTTCGTTGATGACCTTGCAACAGACACGACAGAGTCTGCTTCATTGGTTATATGCAGTAGCCGTCTACTTTTCCCAGAACATGTAATCGACCCAATTTGGCCAGTCACCCGAAAACTTACATATGCTCTGGCTACACAGTGGTCTGGGGTGCAAGTGGTCCCGAAAGATTGGCAAGACACATGGGTCATTATTGGAATTGCGTACTGGATGACTGGGTGCTTTCTCAAGACGTTGATGGGAAACAATGAATACCGTTTCAGACTCAAGAAAGATGCAGAAAAGATTTGTGAACTGGATATTGGGCGTCCATCGCTTTACGTTGCGGGATTTGCGGTTCCAATTGATCCCGGGTGCCTAGATTTCATCAAGCTCAAAGCTCCTGTAGTTTTGACGATCCTTGAGAAGAGGTTGTGGAAAGTTAGCTCTTCGATGGTATTACATCGGGTAGTTCGAAAGACTTTCTTGGCAGCAGTGGCAGGTGAACTAAAGAATGGACTTATGAGTACCAAGCACTTCATCCGGGTATGTGAGAAGAGCAGCCATACAAAGTTAGATCCCTTTTTCCAACAGTGGGTATACGGATCGGGATATCCACGCTTTGAAGTTTCACAAAGGTTTAACAAGAAACGAATGATTGTGGAAATGGGAATTCGACAGGTTCAGTCGTCAGAGACGCCGACACACCACAGGGTAACGGCTGATAGCTTTTTCAATGATGCCCAAGAGCATGTGCGGCATATTGTTGTTGGACCCCCACTGCCTTTATTCACTGGCCCGATGACTATTCGAATTCACGAAGCGGATGGGACGCCTTATGAGCATGTTGTTGATATTAAGGATACCTATACGAAGCTTGATATCCCCTATAATACGAAATATAAGAGGCTAAAGCGCTCCAGGCGGCAAAAGGAAAGAGCTGCTGCTGGGGCTGGTGTCGATATCAGTATTGATGCACAGAACGATGATGTGCTGCTTTATTGTTTGGGCGATGTCTTGCAGAGTGAGGAAGAGGTTGACGATTGGAGGTTGGAAGATTGGTCGAAGGAGGATGAGGATAAGATGGCACAGGAGTCGTTCGAGTGGATTCGTATGGACGCCGATTTTGAGTGGATCTGTACGCTTAAGGTTGGGCAGCCAGATTATATGTTTCTTTCCCAACTCCAGCAAGATCGGGATGTTATTGCTCAATATGAGGTATATTTGTTTTCTCAATGCCTTGAGTGTACAAACAGGATTAACAAGTCTATATAGGCACTGCAACACCTTGCAAGCATAAAAGAATCTGCCTTAATATCCTCAATTTTAGTCAGGACGCTGATGGACCGACGATATTACCACGGTATAAGAACAGCGGCTGCACTTGCTCTATCAAAAGTATGTTGGTTTTGGTCTATGATGATGATGTTCGCTGGCTAAAAGATAATAGTGTGCTACGGCCGATTTGGCGTGGGTAGGGCAATTTCACCTTATGAAGGCGTTCCAGGAGTTTTTTTGTTTCCCTGGATCATCGATACCTCGAAGCAATGACTTTACAGATTTTACCTCGTACTATGTTCAGCAGGCAATACCAACTTCAATGTCACGAATCAGGAATATATCGGGGGCTTGCCCGACGTCAGCACAGAAGTGGCTATTGGATGTGCTTCGTTATAACGATAATTCGAATAATATCGTAAGTTTATTGTTTAACGACGATAATCATCAACTAAACTAACCGGCAAGTAGTTTGATGATTGTTACTATGTAGCAAATCTTATGAAATCACTAGCCAATACTCTTACTTTGTCAAAAGCGTCAGGTGAATATAGTCATCACTATGAGTTTGAGGACGAAGAGGCTGCAACTACTCAGGAAGCTGCTATTAGAGAGATTCTAAGATACCAACGTATGGATCGATGGCAGCCAACATACCAGAATATTGTCTCCGAGGTTTCACTAGAGGTAAAACTAGGGCCTCTGATGAGAGATCGATCGCAGCTAACATTAGCGATAGATCCGGAGAGATTTGACTTTATTAGGAGTGAAAGATGCTAATATGGAGCTCTTCATGTCTTATACTAGGGAAGGCACACTGGAAACTCTTCGAGCAAAAGCTTTTGATTGTATGGTTGATCTTGGTGCTCTCCGGAGCCCTACATTGGTCGAGTATATATGCAAGGTTATCGGAGCCGACCCTTCAGCCTATATGCGCAAGCGTGTTTATGGGGCTCTTATCAAGGGGTTAGGTATGATAGCTGTTGGCGACGATAAGGCAAAGGCAGAAGACGGTCCAGATACAGGGTTAGGGGAAATGATGATAATTGAGGATAGTGGGGACGCTTCAAATTCGCGCAAGGATGAACTTGCTCGAGAGACTATTGCTGGAGCAATTGAGTCCTTGAAAAAGGAAATCGGGGACAATCAGGTCCTGAAAGAGAGCTTATGGAAAGCTGTTACGTCCGTAAACCTTTCTTTATTTTTTTATGGATATGTACTCACTATTTTCTTGATATTCAGATCTCAAGATATTGGGCTGCTCGAGCTGCGTGACCTAACTGATATTTGTCGACTCCTTTACTATACGAAGGATTCACTTATTGTTATCATGAAACGTCCACGCCATCTTAGGTGTGAGCATGTAGGAAGGGTTTGTCTACTAACCACTGCGGTAGTTGATAGTGAATCAAATTTACTAATATCTTTTATTAGGGTGTCTTAAAATTCAGATGGACATATGATATACAGCCAAAGCCTCTACCACCACCACCTATACAGACAAAACCGCTCAAGCTTATCACGACGCCGAAGCCAAGAACCAATGGGACACCAGTAGGAAGAAAGATCAAAGAGCCAAAGCCCCATATCGATAAGACACCAGTGATTTCTAAATATGTTCAAAAATCTACACCCAAATCTGCACCCAAATCATCGGCTACTCCTAGGCCATCTTCCACCCCTAAGCCATCTGCCTCAAACAACTCGACACCTCGACCACCTCATAGCAAACCACCTAAAATTGTTTTGAAACTCAAGAACCCGCTTACGCAAAACGGAACGCCAAGGTCTTCTTGATAGGTGATACGCATTAACGCTGCTTTCACATTTGAGGACGAACGTTTTCTACCTATGCTGCTCTAAATTTGATCCCTCATCCGGTTTCTTGCGACATATTTCTCTTTGCTGTCTAGTTTTTTTGGTAAGTCCACGGATTTTTAGTTTTTCTTACAGATGTATCATTACAGAGGCCGTTTTTGTACATTGTTTTTATTTTTATTTTCTTCGTTTCACTTCCTGTCTGGGCGCGGGTTGTTTACTAGGGGGATGGGGGTATTTTTGTTTCGCAAAGGCATAGCATGAATCGGAACCGGCGTTGAATTCTTTTTCTCTTTTTTTACTTCCCGTTTTATTCCCGTTCTACTTCTACTCTTTATATTTCTATCCCTTTAAAATAAGTTCTTTATATTTGTCATTAAAATGTAAGTTGCGAGTCACTGGCACGGTATTCGTGTTTCCGGATTGATTAGTAAGAAGGTAGTGGTAAGAGGTAGTTATATTCATCTTTATAACATGGATGGGAGGGTAAAAGGGATATGGATAAGGGTGTAGCTAGATGATTGGAATAACTCTAGTCTTCTTTCTAGTTGATGGGTTCATATAGAATTGGTTGTCATGAGAATAGATTTCGATACTTCACCTTATAGCCCTCAGATGCGTGTCTTTTGTAAAACTAGTGTTCCAGTATCGTATATGTAATTAAATAACCTTTATTTTTATCGAAGGAAACTTATATATGAAAATTTATGGTTGTTAGAATAAGTTCGACGGAACTAGGGGGTGTTTGGGCTTAAGGGAGATATAGTAGGTGTTTTTGTGCATTTAAGCCTAATTTATGGTATAGTAAAGTTGCGTCTTCCTGACTATGTATTTATGATTAGTTAATTGATTAATTCTCTAACTGGCTACGAAGGCTAATATATGGGTAATAAAGGTGCTTAAGATATTTATGGTTAAAAAGACTATCAGACTCCCAAGTTTTATAAGGGTTCAGTACGTATATTGTCTAGTCCTTAAAAGAAACTCGCGTTTGCCATTTATGTACTAGCTTATTGGCTTACGTATACAAGCTTCCAACGTCACCCCATCTTTCAGAGCTTCAACCTCCAACCATCAAGAGGATTATCACCACAAGATTGGCTCAAGACCCTCTACAAACAATATATTCTTATTTCCAGAGCCATATATGATGCCTACACGTGATACCAGTGCCGATGCCGGCACCCCAGTTGTCGAAACAGGCGAGAAATCGATTGCCACCCTCGCTACTCTTCGGTATGTGTTTATCGCGACTTACCTTTAAATATCTTGATCCAAGAGTCTGTTCTGACATTTAAACTAGTATAGGTGTGAAGATATATGTATACCATGAAAGTTCTAAGGAACACCGCTGGGCCGAGATTTTGTCGATTCAAACACGTAAAGGCGAACCATACTACTACATTCATTATGACGAATTTAATAAGCGTCTCGATGAATGGGTTCCTGCTACACGCCTCGATCTCACACGTGAAGTCGAGTGGCCTCGCCCTGAGAAAAAGGTTGCAAAGACCGAGAAAAATGGGAAAGCTACTACACCACGTGACACAGCGTCACGTGTCCCAAAGCGGCCGCGACGAGATAGTGTGGGACCTGGTACACCTACTATTGCACAGAAGGCACCAAAGAACAAGAGAAATGCACTGAATACTCAGGAGAATGATGACTCATTGGTTATACAGTCGGAAACTGTGGGTGATGTTGGCACTCCTGGTGCGGAGGACGAAGAACCTGAGATATCACCTGCGGTTGCTGCAGCTCGGGCTGCCGCAGCAAAGCAGGGGAACGGAGTTGCTCAACAGCCGGATACATTCTCGAAGGAGCATGAGATTGAGAAGCTTCGGACGTCTGGATCAATGACACAGTCTGCTCACGAAATCTCTCGGGTTCGTAACTTGTCGAAGCTTCAGATGGGGAAATATGAAGTTGAACCTTGGTACTTTTCACCTTATCCGATAGAATATACTGAAGAAGAAACTGTGTATATCTGCGAGTTCTGTCTATCATATTTCGGCGAGCCTCGTCGATTTGAACGTCATAGAGGAAAGTGTACACTCTTCCACCCCCCCGGAAACGAAATATACCGCGATGCCAACGTCTCATTCTTCGAGATTGATGGCCGGCGGCAACGAACATGGTGCCGAAATCTATGCTTGCTATCCAAATGCTTCCTAGATCACAAAACACTTTACTACGACGTTGATCCTTTCCTCTTCTACTGCATGACAACTCGGGATGAGTATGGGTGCCATTTAATTGGGTATTTCTCTAAAGAAAAGGAATCTGCGGAGGGGTATAATGTTGCTTGTATTCTCACCCTACCACAATATCAACGCCACGGCTACGGGAAGCTTCTCATCGCATTCTCCTATGAGCTCTCGAAACGAGAGGGTAAACTCGGGTCCCCCGAGAAGCCGCTTTCAGATTTGGGACTATTAAGTTATCGTGCGTTCTGGCAAGATACCATCGTAGATCTACTTATGAGTGTCAAGGGAGAGACTACGATTGACGAATTGGCTGGCTCGAGTGCGATGACGACCCAGGATGTTATTCATACACTACAGAATCTTAATATGCTTAAGTATTACGTTCGTTACTCTTAGCTCCGTATACTATTCATATTTACATTTTTTCTAACATTTGAGTAGAAAGGACAGCACGTTATCTGCCTCACAGACGCTATTCTGGCACAGAAGGAGAAGCAGCGAGAGAAACAAAAGGTCAAAGGCAAGCGCACACTAGATCCTGAACTTCTGCAGTGGAAACCTCCTGTATTCAACGCTGCGAATCGTACATGGAATTGGTAAAGTGTATTGTACTTGTTTCCGCCTTAATTTCTTTTCTGAGTGTGGGGTATCCTTAATGGCTTGAGTTTGCTGGGCGGTGTTATTTTTGTCTCTTAGTACGGGTTTTTGGAGTTGTGGCAATTTTTTATAGCAATACTTTTGCTCCTACCTACTTTAATAGCTTTGGGTGGGGTATGGTGGAGGGCATAGTTTTCTTAGAAACTCTATTAAGTGGATCAAATCATGAGACCCATGAATTTTCCGAATATTCCTCTAGAATTGTCATAGTAGTATTGAATTCTACTTATTTTAACCATAGCTAAAGTAAAGTAAGATTAGCGAGAAGTAAGCTGACATCAGGATATAAGATACTCAACTGGTGATCAGACTTCGCGCGATTACAGGCCTGTGAGCCCCTAATTCAGTGCTTTATTGGTTGAGCTATTGGCTGTCGGGTTTATGTATAAATAGTTCAGTTCTCCGAATATCAGTAACTCTATAAGTCATTATTTTATTGAGTATTAGTGGATCTATATATTTCTTTATATACTACCTGCCTGGGAGGCTGCGTTGATATGCTGCCGCATCTAGGTCACTGGGATCTGAAGACCAAAGAGGTTAGCGGTTCTGGGGCCCTGATTATCAATGAGGCCAGTGGTTGGAATACGGGGTATGAATGAATGAATGAATGAATTTATCATAAGTACATGCAACCCTAAGGTTATGGTACCCACACCGAAATAGCAACAATAACAGTAAAACAAAAACAAAAATACGACAAAAATAACGTAACTGAAATAACAGTAACAACCTCTTCCTTGGAATACGGGGTATTTATGGTGACCCA
Source organism: Verpa conica (assembly GCA_033030425.1). Taxonomy (NCBI): domain Eukaryota; kingdom Fungi; phylum Ascomycota; class Pezizomycetes; order Pezizales; family Morchellaceae; genus Verpa; species Verpa conica. The sequence continues at coordinate 486,384 of JAUFSD010000012.1, forward strand.
AATTTCTGAAGCTAACTAGTGAGATGCTTTAATCATATAGGTTCGATCGAATAGTAGTTTTTCGCTCTTTAGCAGGCGTAGTTAGCCTGATTATAGTTTTAGGGACTGTCGTTCTTAGACTTTAAATGAGCTAGGAGGCTCATAATTATTCAAGATCTACCCAGAGGATAAAACAAAATCTCTTTTCAGCTTTGAAATTCGAACGTTTATATCTGCAAGATAAATATAGAAAAGACAATAAAGTTGGTGAGGAAAAATCCAGCAAGAGCCCGACTCGACAAATGCTCAATACTCCTTACTTACTCCCGTCCCTATCACTCTACCCTCACCATCCTAGTCCCTACTGCCTAACTCCCATCCTATCCTCCCTCGTCCTCTGCCTCACCCTCGGGTCCATTACGCCAGTCGGAACCTTCTGAGAATCGTGAGGGTTGCTATAATTGTTACCAGAGCTACCCTTACCACTTTCCTGGGCCTTTTTAAACTCGTCGTAAAGCGCAAGGTCATCGGCAGTGAGCTTAATAGGGGTTGGCTTGCGACGGAGCATTTTTTGTTTGGGGGGAATGTTTTATTTATTTATTTTTAGATTTGGAGGGGGGTGTTTGATATGCAATTTCTGTGGTTACTATGGTTGTGGTGGGTGTATCCTGAAGCAGCTGGAATGAGAATGAGCCAAACAAGCAAACTCAACACCACACGACGGTAATCCACTTACCAAATCGTAACGTCGTTCTCCAGCAATAGAGAGAGCAGATCCTTACTATACACTCAAGATGCCTAACGATGAAAGGTGAGCGGGGGGCCAGGGGTAGGAGGGGAGGTTGCAAAGGTTTATGTGTGGCTGACGCGAAACCCCCGTGTTGTGTTGTAATAGTTCCTTGACGACCACTCAACGCGAGATCCTAACGGAGCTTCAGAAGATCTTGATGACGGTTAATCAAATGTAAAAACCATTATTTCATCATTAATTAATTCATTTTCTTCTTATTTCTGCGGTCTTGGGTTTGTCTCATTCCACTTGACTAACAATACTAAGAAACGATTCATTGCTCAAGACGATGTCTCTAGCCCGTGAAGGAGGGGAGATGCAGCAGCAGCAAAAAGAGACTGTCAGTGCTGGAGAGAAGATCTTCGGGGATGCGTTAGGAGGTGAAGGGGAGCAGGACGTGGTTGACAATATGGAGGATTGAGTGGATGTTAAGCAATATAATAAGCGTGATAAGATATTTCTAGACTGTACATATCTTGATCATTCGCACCTGTTTGTGAGGCTATAAAATTTCCACCCGTTACTGCAAATACATATCCACAAGTGCCTTTATTAAGGCTTAAGAAGGCGAGGGTAATGAAGGAATTAAGCAGATACCATCTACCGGTCACATACAAAACATATTTTCTTTGAGAAAAACCCCAACATACAATTAATACAACGAAAAGAAACAAAAAAAACTCGACTTTTCCTTCCCCAGAAAATCCACACTCCAGTAAATAAGTCTTTTGAGAAATACAATCTTTTGTAAGAAAAACTCTATAAGTTCAAGAAAAAGAATATAGGAAGAGCAATCATCAACTACGGGGTTCTTCTAGCACTCATACCACTCATATCACTCATCCTCCGATCTCTTATTCGTCCTCTCCCCATAATACCCATCCTCTTCACTTCTCCCACCCTCCTAAATAAGTTCTGCAGTGCAACCCTCACATCCGGCCCAGGTTCCCTACCCAACAGTTCCACGGCAAGTGGGTAAAAAGTATCTATATGCCTATCAAAATCCTTTTCAGGGAAATTCGTATAACCCTCCATCACATCCACCACTACAGGCCTCCAGGCGACGATATTCCGCTGCTGTGTTTCCTCGTCGAGAAGGGCATAGCCACGGATGATGTCCACGCACAATCTATACCCAACTATTAGCACACTATCTTATTATAGTAGTTAGGGTGAATCAAGGATAAACATACGGAATCAATGCCGACTCAATAGCAACTCTGCTCTCCCTCCTCTCTCGCTGTTCATCGTGATACATCCTCAATAGAATACTAACATATGTTGCAGCACTTCCACTCTCCTGCTTCAGCAAATTTGGCGGCTGCTTCATGAACCCTTCTCTCCACAGCTTCATACGTAGTTCCTTATCACTATTGAACCGCCTCGCAAACGTAAAGCTCTTCTTCAGCACTCCCATCAACCTCAATAACTCTGTACTTGGAATTTCGTTGTACACCGCATCGTTCGAGAATAGCTCCGAAACAGTCTCGATCATTAGAAGTTGAAGGACACATTTTGTGATGATTTTATTAAAGAATCTCCTCCTTGCAGCTGTAACTACTGGCTGCTGTGCCAGTTGCTGGGGTCGGTAGTCTTCAAGATCATTGCTCTGTGGTCCGCCCCGACCCCCCTCAGGCGAGCTATCGGAGCTGTCATCTGGTAGGGTAGGTGTTGATAGTCCATTAATCTTCAACGCATTTTCACCATCCCCGTCCTCCTCCATAACAGCATCGTTGAAGGCTCCCTTCGGTTCGTTCGGTGGGCTTGTATGTATGCTGCTCCCACTCACCGACCTTGCACTACTCCCTTGCGTTGCCGCAGAGAAAAGTTGATCCGCAGTTGTTATCTCAAAAAGCTGTACGAAAGCTGATACGATCTTGGTCCAATGCTCTGGTCTCAGCTTCTTCACACTCTGTAAGATCAACTGTTGTAGGCAGCTGCTACCTATCCTCGCGATCGTGTCGTTCTCCTGGCAGATGCAAGTTACTAGCAGGTCTAAAAACCCATCTAGCATCCTCTCTAATAAGTCGAAATAATGCGTGAAAAGTGCAATTAGGTTGCGTAATGCCTGGATCATAGTCGTGCTTAACCACATCCCTACAGCCTCTTGGGTACTAAAATGTACCATCTCGCTCCGGCTCTTTAGCACCATGAAAATTGGGAACAAAAGTTCATGGCATATCGTATCCCAAAAGTCTGCCGGGAAGTCACCCCCATATTTCACAAGCGTATCAAAAAGATACCCTAGTGCCCTCGTCCTCGCTTCTAGATCTTCACCCGTCATGAGAATATCGTGGAATCCAAATAGTACTGGGAACCAGAACTTCACCATTGGATCTTCTTTCACAGTCCTCGTTATTACTGTTGTATTGAGATCATCGCCAAGGGCACTAGGTTTATTCTGCGAAAGTGGGCATTCCGGGCACGAAAGCATATGCGGAATCGTCCCTTTTAGTGTCTCAATCGCCTGTAGCGAGGTCTTCTGAAACCGTTGGTTTTTTGCAAATTCGGTGAGACAAACGACCATATCTGCGAACCCGCCTTGGGAGATGATAACACCAAATCTAGTACTGTAAATCTTCCTGACACTATCGAAAGCCAGATTCACAATCTGATCTGTAAAATCACGCATCATTAGCACAATATAGAAAAAACCTTTCTAGCCCATTTTATCTCCATCAAACGAGAAACGTACCATAGTTCTCCTTAGCTGCATATGTAAAGGTTCCAAACATAGTCCTCCACCCGCTCTTAATCTTATCACCTCTTGCCTGTAACATCTGACTGAGGCATCTTAGTACCATATCCTTCACTGGTACGACTGCATTGTTTGCCATGACATGCTCAAACGGCTTTAAAAATTCCTTCTGGAACTTAAAGTGCGGGAGTTCCTCGATCTCTAAGAACCGCATGGAAAGTTGGCGTAATGAATCTAACGCGAAAAATACCACAGATGTGTTTGAATGGCACCCAACCTATTCGTCTCTATTAATCACAATCTCAAAAAGAAATAGAATCACAATATAATCAAGAGGAAACAAACCTGGTTAAAATGCTCACCCAAAATACTCCACAAATTACTCCACTCAACCCTAATCCTCCCCATATTATAATAACTAATTTCTACCAACTTCTGTAGGCTAAACATTCTCGGATGCTCGCTCTGCCCAGAACTCTGTATTTCCTGCCAAGACACTTCGCTCAGCGCCCTCACAAAGTCTACAATTGCCCCTCCGGTTAACTTGCTCGTATTTGCGAATATCTTGTCGACAGCTATGATAACCTCACGACTCCTACTCTCCTCAGCAACCTCCGCAACATAGTGTGTATTCGTTTGCGTCCTAGGCCGCGAGCGTGTAGGCCGTTGGGATTGAATGCTAGAACGAGACCTTCCATCACTGTTGGTATCTGGGTGGATGATATGGCCTTTTGTAACGTCAGGAACGGAGCCTTCATCAACCCCGGAGGAAATAAGTTGGAAGCGTTCAAGTTGGGAGATGCAAGTCAAAACGTCTCTCCAGGAGGTCTTAAGTAGGTTCCCTTCTGTCTGTGCAACGTCAAGGAGAGCCTTGAGAGCTTCAACATTCTTGCTCTTCATCTCGCTGAGGTTATTGAGATGCGTAAACTTTGCGAGGGCATTGACAAACGCAATCCTTGGTGTCTCCAGATCAAAAAAGCAAGCCACTCTAATAGCAAGCTTGAATCCCTCCATACACAGCCTTACCATCTCAGTCTCATTGCTATCCTGTGCTGCCCCCGATAGGCCGGACAAGATTGACATCCAGGTAACCTCAAACATCGGTCCAACATGTTTCGAGGAAGACGCAGCAATGTATCGTGACAGCTGCGGTCTGCTTCCATTCCTCCTCTGCGCCCTAAGCAATGTCTTAAACAGCTGCTCTGTCTTATTCGCCATCTCTTCACTCGCTTGAACATAAGCCTCTTTCTCTAGGTCTCTTCCGGCATTCGCAAGCACCCTTCCAATACCCTCGACAATCCCGCCAGCACCCTCAACAAGCCCTGTTGCACCCCTCGCTGCCTCCCGTTCCCTCTCGCCCTCAAGCACAATCTCGTTATTTCGGATCTCTTCGTAGATTGCGAGTAAGTACTCCTGTGGTAAATCTGCGTTATCATTGATCCCGCGGTTATTCTTCACGAATTCGTCTGGTGTCATTCGTGCACGCCCCTTCAGTTTGCTGCTATGCTGATCTGTGTTTAACAGAATGACTGAATATGCCAATACATACGCAGTATCCGCATTAGCAAATGCATTCGGATTTCCGCTAACGTAGCGCTCTGCGAATTTCAACATGAAACGATCAATTTTCTGGGCCTCGCCAGGGAGACGGAAGGACTGGAGGAAGCGGCGAAGAGCGTCGACGAAGCGCATCCGTACAAAGTCCATCTGGTCAACAAATGCATGCATAGCTGCCACATTTTCAGGCTCTCCCTCACCAAGATACTCTCCAATCATCTTTTTATCCAGGTTAGAATTATTCTTTAGTAGGAACTCGGCGATGTTTTCCGGTGCTGTAGATTCGATAAAACCCTGTTCCACCAATGCTTTTATCCCCCGTTTAGGCTTGAAGTTGAACTTCTTAATCGCCTCAACCAGTGCAGTCTTCCTCTGCTTAGCCTTCTCAAGCTGACTTGGATCATCCACGATCTCGTTTACATCAACCGCTGAGATGGACCTCTCAAGCTCTGGATATGGCGTGCCAACAGTCGGCGTGCCAACAGTTGACAGTCGTGGTGAGGCATAGGTATTGTCTAGACTATCTCTCCCTTCATGGCTTTCCCTTCCTGCACTCTCTTGTAATGCATCTACAAACCCTTTCTGCGACCATGTCACCAAACTCTGCAACACATTTACCAAACACTCCAGGCTCTGTCTTTTTAGTGTATACTCAACGGGGAACGTTGGGTCCATATTACTGGCCGGTGTAGCCGCAATATTTGCTGTTGACAAACTTGGTGGGAGTGAGAATCCGTGGTGGTTAATATGTGAATTTTTCTTCCGTTCTTCCCCATATTGCTGCTGCTGCTGCTCTGTGATTGAGACTTGTGTTGTTGTGATCCGCGAGAGGTGCTCAATGAGGCGTTGAAACATGTTATCGAGTGCTGTGCGGTCGCAGTCGTAGTTGAGATAGATTTCTACGAGTGCCCGTGGATCTGAACAGATGCGTTCTAGAACGCTGAGGAGGTACTGTTTTTGTTGGACGCTACTGTGACGGTTGTCGAGGATGTTGAGGTAGATTTCTTTTAGAAATACTTCAATCTCTTTCTGTCACTCGTGCCTTCTATTAGTATCATATACAAAGCAAGCATATCATGTAGAAACTCCTCACCTTGAGCATAACCCTCATATTTCCCACTAACAACCAAAAGATCTCGCAGCAAACCTCAAACACCAATCCCACCGCACTTGCTGCATTCCTCGAAAGTGACAAACAAAGATACTGCTTAACTGCATGCACAAATCCCGTCGCCTCCGCACTACTACTTGAGCGTATCGTACTCAACGGGTGCACAAATACGACCATATGACTCTTGAGTATCGTATGTATCAAATGTAGACTTAGTAGTTTACTTCTCATGCCATGGCTCTTCAAATCCGCGATCTGTTCCGCTGGAAGGGTCTTAATAGAGAGTTTACACATCGCCCTAAACACCAAGAATGCATCTTTCGTAAAAACTTCATCATCATCGTCTTCAGCACTAGTAGACCCAGGAGGTGGGGGGACACGATTTGAGGAACGTGTAATAGTAGTTGGTGCATTGTCAGCAATTCGCTCATCATCAAATGATTTCCTATTCTCGAAACTCTGCAGTGTAATTTTCTCGGGTGCCCTATCTCCGCTAGTTGAGGATTGTACTTCCGAGCCCCCAGCGGGACTATCTCCATCCCCGGGATGCGAGGATCCATCCACGCTCGGAGGTCTATTATTTGTAGGCGGTGATTCGCTACCATTATTACTAGATATAGCAAGACTTGCTTCCTTCATTGCAATCCTGATTTTGACACGCTCAAATACAGTATGCACCATTTGTGTCAATGTTCCCTGTGCCGTCATTTGGTTGGGACTATTCCGTGAAAGAAGAAAGATATTGTATGTTTGCCGAACAGCCTTTAGCAAGCCTGCACCATGTACAATTGCTTTATCATTTAGTACTGCTGCTAACAGGGCTTTAATAATCTGGAGCTGCACCATATCCGGTGTTGTATCGCCCTGGAAGCAATCACAGATTGTTTCAATGGCTTTCTCAATCAGTGGTGTTTCCTGTGCTGGTAACTTCTCTCCCCTCTCTGACTCCGCCGGGGGTGTTGGTGGTAAGATAGAGAAGTAGGAGTAGCTAATTAGCTTCCCGATACAATCTAGCGCAGTGGTAATGACGGCTGTGTTTTGTACAATACATGCCATCTGCAATGGTTCAAATACGACTGCTGGATCTGGTGGTAGATTGGGAGCTGCATTTTTGATAGCTGTAAGAGCCCTCTGCACACTGTCCCCCAGAGCTTTTCTCCGCTTTCCGTCTTTTGAGGCGCCAATTGACTCAAGTGCTTGAACTACAAACACCATTGACGACAATGATGGTTGTCCCGCACTATTATTTGAAGCAAGTGATGCGGTACTAATCCGTTTGTGTGCATTGCTTGTACTTGTAGTAGGTGCATTCCGGGAGGAGCCGCGCATAGGTGTAGGAGGGGCACTCTGTGCCTCCAGCTGAACGGGCCGGTCTGTAGAGATCGGGATTGGGATTCCAGCTTTCGGAGTGATAGGTGTTGGGTCTGGGAGTGGTGGGAGCTCCCGGTCCCGGAGGTCGGGAACGGTGATTGTGGGCTGGGTCTTCTCCGGAGGTGGAGAGGATGTTTCTTCTGGTAATGGTTCTACGATCACAGGCGTAGATTCAATAGGACTATTCTCCTCTAGCGCTTCCGGGGGTGGGTCTACTTCGCCTACTTCTTCTGTAGGCTCCACGATAGTTGGAGTAGCAGCTGATTTTGGCGTAGATTCAATAAGACCATTGTTCTCTGAAAGTTCCGAATCCCCCCCTTCTGCTTCTGCTTCCTCCCCTCCCTCTTCTACGGGTTCCACAACAGCAGCTACCAGCGTGAGTTCGGGTTCGGAGGCTTCGGCTTCCGGTTCTTGCTCTGCCTCCTCCTCCTCGTGTACATCAGAGATTTTGACTTCAGTGAAGCTTTCCTCGTCCTCTGAAGCATCTCCATTCACAGGAACTGGACTGATAACCATCTCTGTGTGTTTTGCCTCTAGAGGTCCATTTGTAGATTTTGGTGTAGATGGAGCCTCAACGTTGACGTCAACATCAGCCCCAAGATCCTTTTCGTCGGACATATTCTTCTGTCGCGGTCAGGGTGACCGATTCCTAACCCTTTACTCGTGATATTTTGATATGAGGGTATATGGTTGGTTGAGTGTGATTAGAGCTATAGGTAGACAGGTACACGGGGGAGGGAGTTGCTTGTCAGTGTGATGATGTGATGGTGTCTTCGTATTTCTCCCGCATCTCTAAGCACCTAAGTACGGGGGGGTTGCTATGTGGCCCGCTTACTATGCGGCCCACTTTAGGAATTTATTAAAATAGATCCTGCTGAATATCTCCTGTTCACCCGCCCAATCATATACGAGTTTACGCTCTTCTCAAAGTGTAGGCATTTAGGTAACCAGATGGAAAGTGGCGATTCACTTCTGCAGGACCGATAATTGGCAACGGTTTGTTTGTCTATCCCGGCCACATGGCTTCTTCTCCCATCTTCTTTGCATTTCCCCGATTCTGAGTAGTTTCAAGTCACGTGCCTGTCAGTTCACGGATACTGCAACGCTGTCCAGGGGTTGTAAATCGACTCTTTTCATCTCTACCATGACGCGTGGCCATTGGGATAACTATCTGTAGACTTGCCCTTGAAAAGAAATTCGGCGAACTTATTATGAAACTTGAGTCGAGTTGTGACAGATGGCCGTGCATCCGGGATGGCGGGACTGTGCATAATCCGGGCACATCACAATCCGGTTAGGATCCCGGAGATAGGGAGAGCCCCAACCACAGAGGTTCACGCAATCAATTACGCAGTTCTAACGAACACTCAAACACGAGATTATACCGGGTGTTTTATAAAGGCCCAGATCCTATAACATGGAGTAATATTAACTGTGTCACGCTGTCACGAGAAGTTCATCCCTGAATGTCACGTTTATACTCTACAGTTTAAGATATATTGATTAGCAAATCATCTATGCCAGCAATTCCTCTGTAGCGGTAACCCCCCATAGCACCTGCATATCCCCTTCTCAAGTCACAGCCAAAAGTAGCACTCACGTGTAGTATAAAATTGCCCCAAATCTGTGGGGTAGACGCAAGGCTGAGCTGAGTGATTTCCGTGGTATCCTCTCGATTCAACAAAATCTCTTAGACTAGAAATCATTACCCCGGAACCAGGAACCAAATTAGCTAGGAACCAAGAACATCAACCCTTATACTAGCTATTTAGTAAGATTATGAGGCCTCAATAAACGCCAATCTAAAATGTATTTCGCCCAACCCAATAAATATTATAATGCAGAAAGGAACCCCACCCCCTATACAACCGCTGCAGCCTGTTCCGCCATCGCTGGAACAGCCTGCACATCTCTCTCTGCTATCGCCGTAGCTGCCGCAATACTAGCTCCCGAGCCTACTCCACGCTCTGATAGTTTCTTCCCCTCTTTCTTAGACACTGTGATACCCCCAGCTGCTCTAGCTGTCGAGCTTCCTGTTTTTGCTTTCTCGACTGCCTTGGTGACAGCTTTCTCCTCACCTACTACTGAAGCCGATGACACCATCGCTTCTTCTACGGTAGCGATGGCTGGAGGATCGTAGGAGATACCAAGGATGTCACACATCTGTTCATGCGTTTTTGCCCTATGTATTAACTGATAAATTGCCTCCTTCCCGGGTACAATCCTACCCAACACAAACTTTGTATTTGTGAAATGGCTCTCTACTTTCACCGCCACTCTCACAAACTCCTCTGCGACCTCTCTCCAAGGCAGTGGTCCTTCCGCACGGAATACACTCATATTCGCCTCTGCTGCCCGGGCAATCATGCACCCGTCCACCCTGTACTCTTCACACAGTTGTAGTGCGTGGGTACGACCAAGTACGTCCCCATTAGCGATACATTCCACGCCCGCAGCGCGACAGATATCGGCGACAGAAGAGAGTATATCGCGGATTGCTGGGTCACGGGGCCGTTGGGGGATAGTGCGGCAGTGAAGAGTGAGGCGATGGATGCCAGTACTGCAGAGTCTTTTTACTAGTGGCAAGGTCTCCTCTGGTGGCTCGAGCAATCTAATCTTTACTGAAATTGGGACTGAGAAAGGAGTACCGATCTTGGTTACTAGTGATGTGAGAATCGAGACAAGGTTATCGGGATTTTTTAGTAGTGCCGCTCCCATGCCGGCATGAATACTAAAATGCTATGAAAAAAAAGGTGAGTAATAAGCTAGAAGACGTAGAAACAGAGTAACTATGATAAAGACATTATGAATACAAGGCAGACAACCAAAACGGAGCCCACCCCCGCCCAGGGTCTTAAAAAAATGGGTAAATTTTTATTTAGGGAGTTTTCCGGTTTCACTTTTCTCAAACATACCTTAGGACACCCTGAATTAACATCCACCCCTGCCACGACCGTTCCTCCCTCCCTCTCCCCTTCATCCCCCCTCGCAACTAGCACCTTCGCCGCCTCAACCGCAAGCTCTGCACTAGCAGTTCCCATCTGAAATACAATTCTCCCACTCTCCTTCTCCGGCAGCGTCCTAAAAATCACTTTTTCATCCCCCTTCGCGCCTCCCGCAGACTTGACGAAGTCGATTGTACCGGTTCGTTTATTAATGACGCGCTTACAACCTATGATTGCCTTATCGACAATTTCGGGGCCGTAGACTATGTCGGCGCCGTACTTGAGGGAGAGAAGACGAGTGGGGAGTTCGCCGGTACGGACCATGGGGGCAAGAATCACCTTGCCGGTGCCAGTAGTGACATGTGTTGTAGCTGCCATAAGGGGCTTGGGGATGTGAACGAGTGGTGTATTTGTAACGGTTGCAAATAATCGTTTGGCTGTGGCCTTGAGGAGCACTCCCCGCATAGTAGAGGGGTTTGTATAGAGGTCTTAAAGCGCTGAATGTAAATCTAAGATGGTGGGGGAGGTTTTTTCGAGTCATACAGAGAGCAATCTTATCTTATCTGGCTTGGCGGATCAATACTAACCCTGCACTTGGCTTTTAGAGAAATGATATTCCGGGAAAGGCCTAAACATGCCCACAACCAAAATATTGGTAATTAAGAATACCAAGGAGAGATATTTCAAGAGGTATTTCAATTCAGTTACCCAGCAGTACAAACAAAATAAATATAATACGAGTTATAAACCGTAAAAACCTTTCGGACCGATCCTCAAGTCCCCAACCTAATATGCTTTTTCACCTTTTTGACCACCCAACCTGGGTTTGTAAATGCAAATACATGTAACAATAAGAAATTTTTAGTGTAAAAAAATAGAATCTTCAAATATGAATACCATCCGCAGCAGCTTGTTCCAGACCGTTAATATTAATTTTTACCTCTGATCCCAAGCTTGACTTCGGGGCTTTAAGGCTCTCCTTTCGATGGAAGGGTAGTGGTGTAGCGGGTCGGGATGATATGAGCTTTGGGGGGGAGTTCAATCAGCTTCCACCACTACACTCAAAGGCCAAATTTCAGTAGGGAAAAGATCAAGAACATACCTTACTAGCCGCCCCTAACACAGCAATTAAACTCGCTTGCGCTGCATCTTCGTGAATCCCCACACCCCATACTGTTTCACTTCCTCCCTCTTGTTTCCTGATAACAGACTCAATGAAACACGCTGCTCGCACATCTCTTCCTTGTCCAATAGCATGCTCCTTGTAATCCCTGACATCTAAATCAACGCCTACTGATTTCAACGCATCAGCTAAGGAGGAGATTGGACCATTTCCTATGCCCTTGATAGAATGTTCACGACCGTCCATTGAAATGATACCTTCAAAGGTACGGCGAGGGGTGACGTTTTTCTTTCCAAGTCCCGGAGCTGGTGAGGTAGAACGGTCGGTGGAAAACTCGTAATCAACAAGACTGATACGAGAGGGTGTATTGAGGTGATATTCAGTCTCGAAGAGGAGCTGAATCTCGCGGGGCTTAAGTTCGCGTGAGAGTTCATCTGCATGTTTCTGGACAACTTTTGAAAACGCAATTTGGAGACCACGAGGAAGATCAAGGTCGAGAGCACGCTGGATAACCCATGCCACACCACCCTTTCCGGATTGAGAGTTAACCCGAATAACGGCCTCATATGTACGACCGATATCAGCAGGGTCAAGAGGGAGATATGGAAGCTGCCATGGGCCATCGTCGCCAACTTTAGAGTCGGTACGGACCTTGAAGCCCTTCTTGATGGCGTCTTGGTGGGAACCAGAGAATGCGCATACGACAAGCTGGCCACCGTACGGTGCGCGGGGATGGACTGGAATCTTAGTGCAGTCTTCTACAGTCTCGATGACATTTGTTATATTTGAGAAGTTGATATTGGGGTTAACACCCTGTGTGTAGAGGTTTAGGGCCAAAGTAACAAGGTCGACGTTACCAGTCCGTTCACCATGGCCGAACAGGCATCCTTCGACTCGGTCTGCACCTGCCATTTGTGCAAGTTCTGCTGCAGCGACCGCGCATCCACGGTCATTGTGAGGGTGGAGAGAGATACATATTTTCTCACGCTCGGTGATATTGCGGCAAAAATATTCAATCTGGTCGGCATAGACGTTTGGCGTTGACATCTCAACAGTCGCAGGGAGATTGAAGATGATCGGGTTAGCCTCTGTAGGCTCCCAGGCAGCTTTGACAGCCTCACAAATACGGACAACAAAATCAAGACTAGTATCGCTGAAGGTTTCGGGGGAAAACTCATATGCCCACTCGGTATCCTGTGCTTCCGGATTATCTTTTGTCAAGCTACGGACAAGTTTAGTGCACTTGACGGCGAGCTCTAGAGATTGATCCTCACTCATGCCGAACACAATCCGGCGGAAGCACTCGGATGTGGCAAGGTAGAGGTGGACGATCGCTTTCTTTGTGCCTTTAAGGGATTCAATTGTGCGACGGATAAAGTCCTCGCGGCATGGGGAGAGCACTTGGAGCCAGACATCGTCGGGGACTGCGCCAGGTGTTTCAATAAGGCGGCGGGTGAAGTCAAAGTCGGTTTGGGATGCAGAGGGGAAAGAGACCTCGATTTCTTTATAACCGACCTCTGCGAGCATTTTAAACATGCGCCATTTTTGATCACCGTCCTATTTGACGAAGAAAGGGAAAAAGATTAGCGACCTAAGGCTTAAGAAAAATTTCTATACATAGGATTAAAGGTACCATAGGGTCAACCAATGACTGGTTACCATCCCGCAAATCTGTAGAAAGCCATCGAGGAGCTTTCGTGATAGTTTTTGAGGGCCATTGCCGGTCGGGCAAATTAACTGGCGGAAATGGCCTATATTTTGTTGATGGATCCTTAAGCCTACAATTTTTAAGTCAGTTCCTAGATCAATTTAATTATTACTCCAGAAGCGGTTTACAGCATACATAGGCATCTTGTATTGTTAAGCCTTGAGCTTCTTGGTACTTTTTGATTTTATACCTTTTTTTCGTTCGTTTAGCGATCAATTCTGTGGGAAAATCCTTTGTGGGGAAGAAAGGAAAAGAACTTGTTGAGTGGCGTTATAGAATGGTGTGGTGGAGGGGAAGTTCCGAAAACTCCAGTATGGGGAATCTTTCTGACGTCGCGCAGTTGTTTGATGCGAGCTGCCCCGCCTTTATTACAACGAGATGACTCACCTAACCCAGGCGATGGCATCTCAAGTCCTTCATCCCCGCTCACTCGCTCCGACTCGACAACTAAGATATTGGAATAAAACAGATGAGTTAGTCATAGGTACATGAGAGAGCATGACAGAAATGCAGCTGGTTCCTGGTTTGGTCTTGATTTGCACTGCAACTACACTGGGATCAATTAGAATATCCGTATTTCCAAAGAGCTCGCATCTAGTAGCTTTATTTAAACTAGACTTAATCTCACTTGCAGAACTAGTTGAGCTTTACATGCAATGCACTCACTAAACTGAATAACCGAAAGAAAATCTCAAAACATACGCCTTGGTCGTGGAAGCAGGCAAAATAATAGGGTACACAAAGTTACACAATCCCCCAGTAGATATATTCTAGAGAAAGTAGTACATACCCATCTAACAAACCACACTGCAAGCCATATGTAGAATCAGGTCATAGTTTTTACTGCATACCAGATTTTATACCCAGAACAATAAAATCACTTGATATAAAAAAAAAAGAAGAAAAAAGTCGTATGTAGAAGCGATAGAAACTTGTGTCCCTTGACCATTTTCGCGGTCTTCTAAGAGATATCTCTCGGTCGATAGTCTCCAATTGGTCTAGCTGCTAATAATTCCGGGTCCAGAGGCGGCTCAGGGGTTGATCAGGAAGTGCGGGTAAGGCAAAAAGAGATAGGGTATATCTCTTCTATATGGCCATTTTACGGTATAATTTCATTAGTAATGATCTTACGGTAGCACATCAGAGGAGGTTACGTGGCCATATCTAGTCACAAGACAGGATTCTAGCTTAGAAACTGGTATGGATCGTAAGTTGTTACATCAATTACTATAGGCAATAAAACTTTCTGGAAGTGTCTTAGTTTATGTATGTACCTCATAGGCCTAATCGAGAAATTTGTAAACAATGGAATGTTGTGAGTCACATCGCGATTTTCGTTCTTCAATTTTAAGCTCCTTTCATTGCCTAATACCTGATTCCGAATTCAATTAATGTATGCCCAAGTTAATAGCCATCTTATTCTCAGGTTTAGACTATGCTTTCTGGATAAAATTAATATTTTTGCTATACCTCTACCGTGGTTTTAAGCTAAGAATTGTCCTAAATACTTTCGGCCAATAAATTTACTAAGAAATGGTCATTTCTCGGCCGTAGGTACCACACTCGACTGTGTTCAAATATTCAAAGCCAAAAGAACCATTTGAGGTGGGGTTCTGTGGTTCCTAAGGTAACGGTATTGCCGTGAGGTGTTGATAAACCATAGGGCTCTAGGCTTGTAAAATGATATTAGGTGTAGATCCATCAGGTTTGCGCGTTAGAAAACCGAGAGGAGTTCCGTACCAAGCATTGTAAGGAATGATGCTGGGTTAGTTACATGCTGGTAACTCTAGTTGAGCCGCAGGTCTTGGCAGTGCTCACCCATGGCCGCGACCAAGGCTTTTTTGCTTTGATATTTAAGAGACTATGTAAGTGATGCCCGAGGTGTTGAAAATGTCTTTCCGCACAGATGTTTGGCTAATGTAAGGTAAATGCTCCGCAATGAGGCTCAAAAGGATCAACGATAACCTCTTCTATCACATTCCGCCGCAGGAACCGGGGGGTGAGCTCCAGATAAAGTTGCAGTTTGCATTGGCCAGTTGGAAATGAGCACATACGCTCACACCTCAACAATACCGTGTCTACTCGAAAGAAGAAATGAGAAGAATTAGACAATTAAATTGTGTGCCAGATGTGAGGGACAGGGGCTCCTTTTACTGCGTTGCTTGCCCGGCAGGGTCCACAGATTGCACCATTTACCCAAGCTAAAAGGAGACCCTTCCAGCTAAATTTTTTTCCCTCTCCGCCCCTTCTCCTCATCTATCAACAACTTTCACCACCACTTCCTCCCTAAGCAATAGAAAGTAAAGACAAGTTGCAATACTGCTTTATCGAACTTCATAATTTAAGCTTCCTCCAAAACATAATTCAGAATGGTTGCTGCTACTGGATCTTTCCTCTTCACTTCCGAGTCAGTCGGTGAGGGGCACCCTGATAAGATCGCGTAAGTTGTCTCTACGCAATTCGTGTCCTTTTCGTGATACTATATACTTCAAATTCTACCCCGCTTTCAGATATTGTCAATCTTCATCGATGTTAGTCCCAGCACTTACAATTGCATAGTGATCAGGTCTCTGACGCCGTTCTCGATGCCTGCTTGGCTGAGGACCCTCTCTCTAAAGTCGCTTGCGAGACTGCCACCAAGACTGGTATGATCATGGTCTTTGGCGAAATCACTACTAGTGCTCGTCTTGACTACCAGAAGATCATCCGTGAGACCATTAAGGGCATCGGGTATGATGACTCAAACAAGGGTTTTGACTACAAGACTTGCAACGTTTTGGTTGCCATTGAACAACAGTCCAAGGACATTGCTCAGGGTCTCCACTACGAGAAGGCTCTTGAGGAGTTGGGTGCCGGTGACCAGGGTATCATGTTCGGATATGCTACCGATGAGACTCCCCAGCTCCTCCCCTTGACTGTTGTTCTTGCCCATAAATTGAACGCCGATATGTCTGCTGCCCGTCGTGATGGCTCTCTTCCATGGCTCCGACCTGACACCAAGACTCAAGTCACTGTTGAGTATGAACATGATAATGGTGCTGTCATCCCCAAGCGTGTTGACACTGTTGTCGTCTCTGCCCAGCACTCTGAGGACATCACCACCGAGGAGTTGAGGAAGGAGATCTTGGAGAAGATTGTCAAGAAGTCTATTCCTGCCAAGTATCTTGATGAGAAGACCATCTACCACGTAAGAGTCTAATGCACTATTTTTGAATTTATATGTTGCTAACACAACCAAGATCCAACCCTCTGGCCAGTTTATCATTGGTGGTCCTCAGGGTGATGCCGGTTTGACCGGACGTAAGATCATCGTCGATACCTACGGTGGTTGGGGTGCCCATGGTGGTGGTGCTTTCTCCGGAAAGGACTTCTCCAAGGTCGATCGTTCTGCTGCATATGTTGCCCGCTGGATTGCTAAGTCTTTGGTCTCTGCTGGCCTTGCCCGACGTGCCCTTGTTCAGCTCTCCTACGCTATTGGTGTTTCCGAGCCTCTCTCTATCTTCGTATGTAGCCCCATGTCATATCATTAAGTGCGTGTACTAACAGCCTACTAGGTTGACTCTTACGGTACTTCTGATAAGTCCAGCGAAGAGTTGGTTGCTATCATCCGGAAGAACTTCGACCTGAGGCCTGGTGTCATTGTCAAGGAGTTGAATTTGGCTAGGCCCATTTACCTCCAGACTGCCAAGAACGGTAAGCTCACTGCCCCATAGTGCTATATTCACTTTTCTAATATTTGAGGCGTAGGTCACTTTACAAACCAGGACTTCTCCTGGGAGAAGCCCAAGAAGCTTGAGCTTTAAGTCATTTGAAGCACAACTTCTTTGTAATTCTTTATTTTTTTCTATGCATATTTCTTTCATATGAGCCTTGAGTAGCCGACTTCAACTTCGTCTATTCATTCAAAAGAGGCTTTGGGTTCGTTACAACCATTTCAGTAGAATGGGTGGGGTGGGATTGGTAAAGGCGTTTTTCAACAAGATAAAATCTGGGTATCGGGTAGGCGTGTCATCATTCAACATTCAAAAAGTTGGTTTTTTGGGATCAATTTTGTATCGGCGCAGCACGGGTTATTTCAACCTTCCCGTGTCTTTTTTGGTTTGTGCTATTAGTTAATCGGCAGGCCTTTGTGTGTACGGTGCTATTTTTAAGAGAAATCTGTGTAGACGAATAGAATCAATTTGCCGGAAACAATACCGCAATTTCTTTTCTATTAATGCGTTCAGTTCTCAATGTGTCTTCTACTCCTAAAGCTCAACTGAGGCTATGCGCGGGTGTTGCCAAGGATAAATCACATAATATCACTCGTCTTCAGCCCCCTTAGTGCTTATTAAGTACGACGATCTGTATGCAGCAAATTTGTTTGTTATTTCTATTTAACAGTCTTCACTCATGGTCCTTTACAACTAGTCACTCCCCCATCTCTGTCCATCCGCTCCATTATAAAGTCTACAATGGCTGAAGGACGATCTGTCTACTTCTGTGAGAACAACCTCTGGGCTGCTCCACCTCCACCTCCACCTCCAGCAGGGAATAGTTATTGGCAGCGTGTTAAGCCTCCTATTCCTGACCCTAATAATTGCCCACCTCCTACAGCTGCGCCACAACCAGGCCCTAGATGGAATGGTGTTGCAGTTACTGTTAGGTACCAGGAGAGAGCACCTCCTGCAGCACCTCCCCCACCAGCGCCTCCAGCCGCCCCTCTTGTTTGGGTATGTCCTCATTACTTGAGCGCTATTGAACCTCCGCCTGCACTGCCTGCATCGTCTATAGCTCCTACTCCCACTCCTGCTCCCGCCTCTATGTATATCTGGTATGGAGGGGTTGCACCAGGTCCTGCACCAGCCCCAGCTCTACCGACTACTACTCCGGCTCCGGCTCCTACTCAGACCCCTACCCCTGCCCCAGCTCCGGCCCATTATCAGGGTGCCAGCTACAACTATAGCTACAACTACAATAATATTGGCCCTGCTTACTATGGTCCACGTTAGGCATAGGACATGGTGAATAGTCGTAGGAGGTTCGAATTTTCAGGTAACTGTTAGTGCTTAGTGCTCTATAAACTGGAAAAATAAATGATAGGCTGAGAGGTAGGTTAATTACTCCTAAAAACATAATATTTGAATCTAATAAAACAAATAGTATCTTATAAGTGGAACTATGAGGAAATATCGGGTCTGATAAACTGAGTAAGGGTGGATATCGGGATATCGCAGGGGAGGATGTGTTCCGTTCCCTCGTTGTTTCTAGATGGGGTTTTAGTTTACTATAAGAATAAATCAATACTAAATTAGGGGTTACCAGTACTTTTTCTTTGTTTAGCTATATCTATGTCAAACATGTGATCTTAAAAGGGAAAAATACTCTGTAGCTTGGCCACCTACGCTTAGAGCGAGTCATACACTGTGAACAGTTCAATCTTATCTTATCTCGATAATCTTTAGTGTATGGCTTGGCAACGTACCTAGGCTCTCGAAAAATAAACCCCCGCAGCTCCCCTCCAAGTGTTACCAAACCGTCCGGATTTCCACCATCAAAATACAACCAGACCAACCCCTAATATCAACCCCACCGAAACAAAAATGTCGACACAAGCAGGCTCGTACAGGGCAACCTCAAGTCTGAAGGAGAAGCCGATGGCGGTACGGACAGCAAATATCATTGCTGCCAGAGGTAGGGAACTTCTACCAATCGTTGATGAGGCTCTGAACTGACTTGTGGGTTTCTTTAACTACAGCTGTTGCCGATGCCATCAGGGTATGATAATTCGATTTTACTTCTATATTCCGCGATGGTATTCAAATGCTTATGCTTGTGGGAGAGATAGACTTCGCTAGGACCTAGAGGGATGGACAAGATGATTCAGAATGGAAAAGGACATACTCTGATTACAAACGATGGCCATACAATCTTGAAAGATATGGCTGTAATGCACCCAGCTGCGAAGATGGTATGCAGGCAACGCCGGTTCGAAATTTGGCTTTGGGTTATTGTGCTGATGGATATGGTGGAATGTCTAGTTGGTGGATCTGTCAGCGGCGCAGGATGTCGAAGCTGGTGACGGTACTACTTCGGTAGTTGTTATTGCTGGGAGTCTCTTGGGTGCAGCACAGAAGCTGCTTGGAAAAGGTAATAAAGGGTGGTGCTATACATAGGGGTTTCTAACGTTGAGGTTGCATAGGTATTCATCCTACAGTTATCGCAGAATCCTTCCAGAGGGCTGCGGCGAAATCCGTCGAGATCTTGACAGAGATGTCTACTCCAGTAGCTCTGACAGACCGCCAGTCCCTCCTTCAAGCCGCCAGTACCTCATTGTCCAGTAAGATCGTCTCTCAATACTCCTCGCTTCTCGGCCCAATGGCTGTTGATGCCGTGTTGAAGGTCATCAATCCTGCCATCGCCGAGAACGTCGACCTCAACAACATCCGCATCGTAAAGAAAGTGGGAGGAACTATTGACGATACAGAGTTGGTCGATGGCCTAGTTTTGACGCAGAATGTTATCAAGGCCTCGGGTGGTCCGGCGAGGATGGAGAAAGCTAGAATCGGTTTCATTCAGTTCCAGTTATCACCACCGAAGCCCGATGTCAGTGCTATACTTACTCTAGGTTATAGAATTTGATGCTGATATGTTTGGCGCTACAGATGGAGAACCAGATTGTCGTTAATGACTACCGTCAGATGGATAAGATTCTTAAGGAGGAGCGAACTTATCTGCTCAATATGTGCAAGAAGATCAAGAAGGCAAAATGCAACGTTTTGTTCATCCAAAAGTCGATCCTCAGGGATGCTGTCAACGATCTTTCGCTGCATTTCCTTTCCAAACTTAATATTCTTGCTATTAAGGATATCGAGCGTGATGAAGTAGAGTTTATTTGCAAGGTTAGTTACTACTTTTTGTTCTTGAGGTTCTTCCGGGTAGTACTCTAACACATATATCAACAGAGTACTGGATGCAAGCCCATCGCCGATATCGACTCATTCACAGAAGACAAGCTTGGCTCAGCCGATCTCGTAGAAGAAGTTCAGTCTGCTGGAGCTCGTATCGTGAAGGTTACCGGTGTAAAGGCCGCTGGTCAAACTGTCTCTGTTCTTTGTAGAGGTGCCAATTCCATGATTCTTGATGAAGCCGAGCGTTCCTTGCATGATGCTCTTTGCGTTATCAGATGTCTCGTCAAGAAGAAGTATGTTACTCCATCTATCATTTTTAGAAAATCCTAGAACTAACAAATTATAGGGCCCTCATCGCCGGTGGTGGTGCTCCCGAAATCGAAGTTTCCCGTGCACTAATGAAAGCTGCCCAGACCATCGAAGGTACTGAATCTGTATGCTGGTCTGCTTTTGCAGAGGCTCTCGAAGTTATCCCGACAACCCTCGCCGAGAATGCTGGTCTTAACAGCATCCGTGTGGTGACTGAATTGAGGAATAGGCACGAAAAAGGTGAGAAGAGCGCAGGTGTCAGTGTTAGGAGAGGTGCGGTCACAAATATTATTGATGAGAACGTTCTCCAGCCATTGTTAGTATCTACTAGCGCTATAGAACTAGCTGCAGAAACTTGTAAGATGATTTTGAGGATAGACGATATTGCGCTCTCCCGTTAGGAGTGAGTAATTTAAGTTTCTGTTTTTTTTTTTTAAACAAAAGAAATGTAGAGCTAGAATAATGCTATCTCAAAAGTTTTCGAGTCATTGAACATTGATTTTTTATTGATTTTTCTTCTCTTTTACTGGAATTACGCGGCTTTTGGATCATTGACAGCTTAGGTGTGCTTCTACTTAGTGGATACGACGACGAATAGCAGGTTTTATGGGTTAAGTTAATAGGAAATGTATTCTAAAATAAAGTCTGAAATTCATAGACTAGGTATATCTTGTACTTCTATACAAACACTAGCCTCCAAATTCCACAATCTCGCTTCTCCTTTAAACTAGGGGCCTCCTAATTTCAGTAAAAGAAGGCGGTCGTATTATCAGATTTACGCAGTACATCCTCGAGAAAGGAGTGGGTGGGGTGTAATAATCTAGACTTGAAGCTTTGATAGTAGAAATTAGCTATAGAACCACCGACCACAAGCCGTTGTTTCTCGATCCTGTCAGGTACTTATGGATTATAAAGGCCACATGAGAGGGCATCAGCCGAATTGATCCCCAACATGGCTCTCGTTTGCTTGTTCCTTACCCGAGCCCTGCGAGGTGAGTACTGGTACTAATACTGGTTTAAGCGCTAGCTAGGTATGGTGGACATGAATGTGTGCGACATTTTGGCGGCTATGCCAGATCTCACAGCCAGACAAACTATTACTAAAAATCTAATCACTCTATTATAGGCCTTCAGCTCTTATTAGGCTTAGGGTCTGGTGGTTGCTGAATAGAATATAATTTCTACTTATATATAGGACCATTCCCGAAAATACGCTTACTGTGATGAAATATACGCAATCCTCCCAAAAGGAAAAAAGATTGGCTTGGACAACATATTATGTAGCTTCTTGATTATATTTATATAGAGTCATATGATTGGGTAAATAAAAAGACTTCTTGTAGAGCCTTAAAAATATCTATCCTAGTAATAAATAGCAACGCTTCGGGTACATTTATGCTTATGCTCATAATAGTTCCCCTTAGACACGAGTCAGTGTAACCCTTGTATTAATACTGAGACTTCACCTAGTACATCTCAGGATCCCGGAGGTCCTTGCGTAAGAGTGCAAGTAATGTTGATGACGTCATCTTTAGCAAGTTTTTTTTATCACATGCAATCTTTAGTAAAAGTACTTGTGAATAAATTTTCTAGCGCATGTATCTAAGAAATTTCCAACAGGTCTGGAATGATTTTGTAGATTGTATATATGTGCTATTGAATAAAATGTATTTGAGGGATAGAACAATTGCTCCCTGATATATTCCAGCCACTCTTTATCCAATATTATAGCCGTAAAAGTCAGTCAGAGTTGTAAGGTGTTCTAAGAGCTAACATAGAAACTTTATTATACAAGAAATTTCATCACTTAGACACTGAATATTAGAGAAGAAAGGGTAAATAATCATCTATAGTAGCCACAGCCCCCAAATAAACCCAGAAAAAACTCCGTTAAGTAAACGTTCTATATAACAGATATATTACCATTAAAAATTATCATGCCATTCCCCTACAGTACCTATTTGTCTCTGTTTCTGTCTCTTCACCATAAACACCAATAACATCAACTCCACTATAAAGAACCCTATAATCCATAACCCACCCTGCACAAACATCCCCACTCCCGATCTCCAGTATTGGATCCAGCGTGACCTCATAGGCGTAGGACTGCGATGTACTCCGTAGAGGACAAGGTCCGTACATGTTGGGGGGATTATTGTCTCTAGTGTTCTAGCAAACGATACTCTCTTCCTCCGGGTATGTGGCCAGGCTGTTAAAACCGTAGATCTGATACATGAAGCAGTAGAGGGGGACTGTATCGTGATATCTGCGCGTGGAGCAGTCCTCCGGCCGTTGAACTGTGTATTCCATATTGTTTCTGCGTCTAAAGTTTCTTCCGGGTCGGGGGGTGGAATGAGGATCTTCCAGCCGGATGGCTGTGGGATTACCACAGGTTTTGTGAACGGTATTGATGATTTAGAGGTAGATGTCAGCGGTGGTGGAGCCACTCCTGCCGGTTTGGGTAAGTTGTGGGGAGAAGTAGCATGACTCCAGTGAGTATGGATATTTGTGTAACTTCTTGAAGGTGTTGAAGACACTGGTTTAGGGGGCTGTGAGGATTCAGGCTCGATATTGTAGGCGAGAACTATTGCCATCTTGATGAATGTGTAGGCTCAACGTTGACCAGGCAAGTTTGTGCGAGTGAGTGGTTATGATTGAGAAAGTGTAGGTTTGGTGGATAAGATGTGTTGAAGAGCAGGATGGAAGCGAGCGAGTGCCTGTTGTTGAGTGGGACAGGGTGAGGGGTTGAAGATGGAGGCTTGGGGGCTGTGCGGGATGGTTCTTTGGGCAGAGTGGGCGAAGGTTCTATAAGGCTGTGCGGTTGGATGAGCACATGTAACTTCCATTGCTCTTATCAATTTACTGGATGATGCGAACCCTAACCCTATCGGGGGCGCGTCTGTAGGGGGGCCAGTGGGAGAGGTGAGATGTGAGAGGAGATGAGAGAGGAGAGAGAGAGGAGGGGGTTTCAGAGAGTAAAAATAAAGACCCCCAAAAAGGACTTCAGACTCTAGGCTCCAGGCTTCGGTTCTGTATGGGAAAGGGTTTATTTACCCGTCCTCTGGACGAACTGTCGTTAGGACTCGACGCCTGTGTGATCACCATGCAGGGATTGACTGAGTGGACAAAGGCCTTGTGAATGTGGACGCACAGGGAAGCTTTGCACGTGCAGCTATCCTGGTCCCGACATCACGAACTCCATCCAACTACACGTGCATTTACAGCGAGTCTACCCTGGAATTGTATCCATCATCTACACAACAGAAGCAATGAGGTCCGGTAAGAGATTCATCCTAGGATCTGTACATCCACGTTTCAACGGGAATTGAGGCTGACATGCTGGAGCTAAAAAGACGAGGCGATTCTCGACGAGATCATCAAGGATGGATCAGTTGAAGTGTGAGTGAGCTTCCTCTGGTACAACTTCCCCCCTCAATAACTAACAGGGCTACAGTGATGAATGGCCAGAGCTCCTTAAACGTCTTCTTACTCGTCTAGACCATGTTCGTCCCTTCCATCCTCCTCTAAACAAGCACTAACAGCTCCCTCTAGATTGCCCACAACTCTTTCCCCACACACCCCCTCCCACCTCCTGCTGAGGTCGTTCCTACCAGTCTCCCACCACCCCCGGAACTCTCAACCCAATCAACAATCCCCGATGCTCCCTCACCGAACCCCGAGACACCTGCTGAAACACCCGCTGAGTTCTCTCCTCCAGCGCACAGCCAAGATGTCTCTGCGGCCACATCCCCACGTCCCATGCCCCCACCAGCACTCACTCCCCTCACTCCACCTCCTGTAGTTGACCCACCAGTAGAGACCACACTTCCACCTGGTACTCTTGCCCCAGATGACTTGAGCGTGCTTACTACACTCATAAGTATCTTGAATACACAATTCGACACTGCACCCCCGTACACCGTTCAGCGCTTCGCCGAACTCCTACGTAACCCCAATGCACACTATCGATCGCTCACAAAATATCTCCGGGCCTTACAACGTGTATTATCCGTCTCTTCCCCCGTTACAGCCTTCCCTCTACCCCCTAGTGCTGTCGAGACGATTCCTAACGGCACCACGTTCACTCTCGGAAGCGATGAGTCACTAGGCGGTGCTCTACTATCGCCGATCCCATGGCTCACTCCTACAGCATTGACCGACGAGGTATCGGAGGAGAGTGTCAATGGCGTGACGCAGGGCGAGCTGCTGAGACAGGAACAGGAGTTGAATATTGTTCCTGCCGTACAGGTCAATTCCCCGCAGCCTCATGGTGACGAGTTATCGGGGGGGCCGCCACCCCCCCTTGGACCTGAGGATGTTGGCCCACAGCCGGAAGGAACAGTCTTCCCGGATCCACCACGGACACCTGAAGAGGCAAGAAGCCCACCACCAATCTTGGGTTCTTTACTAGGCATTGATACGGCTATGGAGGAGGCGAAGGAGGAAGTGAAAGAGGAGGCGAAAGAGGAGGAGATGAAGGACGCATCTCCTGAAAAGGAGGAAGAGAAAAAGAAGGAAGAAGTGGTGGAGAAAAAGGATGATATGGATGTGGATTTGAAAGAAGCAAAAGAACTGGAAGATAAAATGCAACTCGATGCAGCTGCGGATGGAAAGGAGGAGAAGGAGGCGAAGGAGGCAGCGAAGGGAGAGAATTAGTGGGTATTGAAGAGGTTTGTTGTATATCCGGAGTTCTTGAATGTTACGATTGCGTGCAATGATCAGAATGTACCATATGATTTATTAAGAGGAACTTTTTCGGTTAAAATTGTTTTATGTCTCGATTACCGGCCGCTCCAAATGTGGCCGGGATGTAACATACAGGTATGGGGTTTTTGCGGGCAAAAGGATACCGATATGCGGACGAGCTGTTATTTTAGCTGGATTCAATACTAGTACATTTTATATTCCATCGCTTGTGGGGAGTCCGGGGAGATAGAGTTAGAACTAAAGGGATAAAAAGAAGTCTCGAGTATTAGAATTGAGGCTAATACATATGCCTTAACTTTAAAGATAGTGGTACCTATGTGTACCGGGTGTGCACGCAAAGTACGGCGAACTTGACGCCCATAGGCTCGAAATTTACTTACGCCACATTTAGGAGCCAATACTTTTGCTGTGATACCCACTATTTGTATGGAGAAAAAAATCTGGAGAACTTTTTAACACTGTATCAATAGGAGTCATATTGCAGTCTCTGAGGTGATGTCTCCTGGCTTGGGGGGTTCACAACTCATACCACTTTGGCGACCAGTGTGGCCTTATTAGACCAACCACAAGCTTACGTGTAAGAACTGTCCAACGGGAGACAGTCCGCCGTACTTACCCTTAACCCCCGGTACTCCAGAGGGGGGGGGGGGGTTGATCAGCCATCCCATTGGGTAATCCAAGATCTACGGTACCCCTGTCTTATGGCAATTAAGGCCTCCCACGAGTATATGCAGACTTCCTATTAAGCGGGGAAGCCAGGTGTACTATAGGTACATACAGGACAGTGTTTACCCTTACTTATTTAATGGGGGGTCCCTAGGATCAAACGTTCCTATCCAATTTTTATCTATTACGAAGTTCACAGCGAGGTACGTATGTTAAGCATAACTTAGTTTTGTCTTTTTTCTTTTGCTAATATAATGTAGATCCTCTTTTTTATCGAAAAAAACCAAAGAATGTCTAGCAACGAAGAAGAGAGAAATAAGGATGTATACGTTCTTCCAGCACCCCCACGTGGCGGGACAGTTTTATTCCCTAAAGTTACCGAAATACGAGCCGCAGGACTCTCTAATCAATTACCCCCAGGTACGGGGGCCTTTATTGGTGATGGGTCATTTACTTTCGGAGATTATTTCCATGGGATGAAGCCGGAGACTACGATAACAAAGAATTGGAATAGAAATGCGCCTGCTTGGAGAATTGCGGTGCCAGGTCTCAATCTCGAAGGTAAGTGATAACTAAGGTTCCCGTATTGTTTTTTTATAGGTGGGGAGCTGATATAATCTAGGAATCTGCAAAAACACCGCTTGTAAAGCTTATCAAAAATCCCGTACTATCATCCAATGGGGTCGCCGTGATTTCGACTTCTTTGAAGATGAACATCTTTCTCTCTGTCCGCTTTGTAAAAAATATGTTCAGCCAATAACCTGCGGTTTTACAGACACTCAGTGGATGGCAGTTGGTATCAGAAAGATGGGGGCAGGGAAGCCTTCGGAAAAGGTTCCGGGTGTATGGGAAAGGGCAAGGAGTGGTGTATATACTACCTTTGATGATAATCCTGCCAGTTATGCTCAGTGGAAGGATCTCAAGATCAAAATTAAGGCTCTTTGAGGTTTTTCTTTTCTATTGGGGTTTCTGTGTTTTTTGGGTCGGTTTTGGATAAGGAGGGTTAGAGAGTTTGGCGTATATTCAGTGTTTGTGACTTTTCTTGCTTTTGGTTTGGGGTACGTGGTGTTTTGAGTGCCGCCGTACTACTATATAAAAACGTATCAGATCCATGTCCTTTATTGACAGCCTGTTCCATAAATCTTTATAGTCTACAAGAATACATTTCTTATATTATAACGCTTCACTTCATGGCACTCTACACGTAGTTTTAGGAACCTAGATAAGTTTATGTTATAAGAACAAGGGTCAGATACTTCTGCGCTCACCCTTTTCGTATGTATAAGAAATAAGAATATTGCTAGATTTGGGTTCTTGAATCATATTATATCACTCGGTTCAACTAATAAAGCACCTAATAGCTAATATGATGCTGCTGCTTTATCCCCGGGTAAATATTAGAGATTTTATAGTACTATTTATGAAATTCACGAAAATGTGACCTTTATTGCTGTCTGAGCAGGTTTTGACTGCTAGATATCAATCGATCAATGTTTATTTGACCGATTGGGAGGGTGGGTAGGATGTTCGAACGGCTCATGAGTTTTTATTTGTAAATGAAACCAGTTCTCGAGATTCTCTGGGTTTATGATTAAGCGATACAATAATTGGGGCTGTCGGGATCCTATTTTCAGGCAGCCCATACAATTTTTGGCCAATCACGTAACAATGTTACATGTAATTTTGCACTCTCTCTCTATGCACAGTAAACAGGTTTTTTGTTTACCGAAAGCTATTGGAAGTTGGAGAATTTGAGTCTGCTTACAAGGCTTTATCGCTTCTGTAGGAGATCCCAGAAGACGCTTCATTTAATGGGCGTTTTCTCCGGCCCTAGGTTATGAAGTTTCTTCTACTTTTATCTCATTAAAAAAATCATTCTTCTAGGCTCTTATTCCCTAGAAAGAAAAAGTTAATTTCGCAACGATGGTATGTTAAATATTTTCTTTTAATTAACTTGGCTAATATAAACAGAGTCTGTCTTACGCCCCCACAATCTCAGAAGACGAGAAGAGAAGACGATGCGTCGCCTATTTCGGCGCACCCAACTTCACTATTCCCTGGGGAAGTAATTTCCATAGGATGAGCGACGAAGATATTGTTAGAAGGTCCCCAGATAGTAGTGCTCCTTCTTGGAGACTTTTCGTGCGAGGTCTAAATCTTGAAGGTAGCTAGACAATAACCACCTTATTCTCACTATTTTGTTTACCTCTACTTATATAACATACCCCATTCAGGAGACTGTAAAAAGAGCTCTTGCGAAGCCTATAATAAAAGCCGCGTTATCGTTCAATGGGGCATGAGGAACTTTGACTTCTTTGAGGAAATACATCTTTGCTTCTGCCCTCTTTGCAGCAGCCATATTGAACCGACGACGTGCGGATTTTTCGATACTCAGTGGAGGATAAGCGGCAAGAGAAAGATGAGCCCGGATCAGGCACCGGAGTCGATTTCTTCTGAATGGAAAGTGGCAGATAATAGCAATTATACTACATTCAATGACCTTTCTAATGCGGCACAGTGGAGTAAGCTTAAGATCGAGGTTAAGCCACGCTGAGGGCTTCTATGTGTTACTGGTTCGGTTATTTTTTCGAGGAGCTCGGGTTACTTTGGCTGAAAGTGCTTCTTTAGGAATCTTTGTTTATTAATTTAGTACTACATACGTGGGAAGGTAAAATCGTGGGCAATGCTACTGGTATCAGGCTTTATGAAACTCAAAGCGCGGAAATTGTTGTCTGCTCTTATCTCTCTATTATATCTACATAGTATACATTGAATACTTATATTTTTTATTCAAATTGCTATAACTGTAATTGCAGATGTTGTAGTCAGAAATATTGGGGAGGGCTCATTCAATGAGGATCAAAATGTGATGTGATAACACCTACTGAGTGGTATAATTAATAAAACGTCTATCTTATACAGTATCCATCAACGTTGTGGATGTGTAACCTGCTCGAAACCTAACCCACGGGTTGCGCTAACAGACAGGTGCAGCGCAGCACCAAAGTCGCGAAGTGCTGGACAAACCCCCGGCCTCACCAACATTTCAAACATGGCGTCACCAACAACACTACCTCCGGCTTCTGCTGATATACAGCATTCTTTCCCACCGGCAGAGGTGAGTTCCCCATCCAGCTCTATGTCTACTTCAATGAGTGAGGGATTGTGGTGCTAATATGCTGGGTAGAATCTTGTCCGGGACTCTGCAAAGAGAACACGCGAGCTCTTCGCTGCAGATTTCGGGAGTGCGTTCTTACTCGACGATGAGTCTAGGTATTGTCATCCCCCTTATCTAGGTCTACTCAACGCCTCATACTAGTGGTTTAGACCCCGTTCCTGACACTCAGCAGTCGCAAGTCCTTCGTCACCAACAAGATCCGCACGGAATATGATGACCTCCGTGAGCTCCCTCCAGCACTAGCAGCCAAACAAGCCGCAGCGACAACCGCCGCAAAACGCAAGAAGCTCGGTCCCGGATCGTCGAAACCTCTCGCCACCGAAGCAGATGGCGCAGATGCGTCAACAATGAAGATGATTGAAGGAATCCCATCGTCAGGGGCAAATGGACAGCAAACAACCGCGCTGGCAATTCGAGGCAAAGCACCTCCGGGTCTTGGGGGCAGTTCTGCGCAGAAGAACCTTCCTGGCTCAAGCTTGGTGCGGAATCAGGCTGCACAGCAGATTAAGCCTATTTGGCACGCCCCTTGGAAACTTATGCGTGTTATTGCTGGCCATCTCGGGTGGGTTCGCGCGTTGGCTGTCGAGCCGAATAATCAGTGGTTCTGTACAGGTGCTGGGGATCGTACTGTGAAGATTTGGGACCTTGCGAGTGGCTCGCTAAAGCTTACGTTGACGGGGCATATCTCGACTGTGAGGGGGTTGGCAGTGTCGCCTAGGCATCCGTATTTGTTTTCGTGCGGAGAGGATAAGATGGTCAAGTGCTGGGACTTGGAAAGTAATCGTGTTATTCGCCATTACCATGGTCATTTATCGGGTGTATACTCGCTTGCGCTGCACCCGACGCTTGATGTCCTGGTTACTTCTGGTCGTGATGGTGTCGCACGTGTGTGGGATATGAGGACTCGTACCAACGTTATGGTTCTCTCGGGCCATCAGGGGACCGTCTCCTCTGTTGTTACGCAGGAGGCAGATCCCCAGGTTATAACTGGGTCTATGGACTCCACCGTCCGTCTCTGGGATCTTGCAGCTGGCAAGACAATGTCCGTCTTGACCCATCACAAGAAGTCTGTTCGCACAATCACGACCCATCCTAAAGAATTCACATTCGCTTCTGGTAGTGCCGACAACATCAAGCAGTGGAAGTGTCCTGAGGGGGCGTTTATGCAGAATTTCGAGGGTTTCGGCGGGATCGTAAATACGCTGAGTGTCAACGAAGACGATATCCTCTTTTCCGGGTGTATGTTCTTCCTATCACTTATTACTATGGGTTCGGTGGCTAACATATAAATTAATAGCCGATAATGGTGAAATGTGCTTCTTTGATTGGAAGTCGGGACATCGTTTCCAGAAGATGGATACAACTGCGCAGCCGGGTTCGTTGGAGGCAGAGCAGGGTGTGTTTTGTAGTACTTTTGATAAGACAGGGTTAAGATTGATTACGGGTGAAGCGGATAAAACTAGTATGTCATCCTCTTTGCGTGGTCTATATGGATTGAGGCTAATCGTATTGTAGTCAAAATATGGAAACAGGATGAGAATGCGACAGAGGAGACACATCCTTTGGATTGGAAACCGACGCTGCAGAGGCGACGATTCTAGGAGTGTTCATATGATAAGTGTGGGTATCGGTGGACGGCATTACATTGTAGGGATTGCCTGTTTCTTCTAGTAGAGATATGGGTTTTTCCCTTTGTATTTTTATATTCCAAAGTTGTTTTCATGTCCAGTTCATAAATAATAACGAGATTAAGCTTAGATATCCTGCGTATTTGATTTTTGTTTTCTTTGTGATTTGTTTGCGGGTGTTGAGTTTGTCAAATATCGATCATTGGCTCTAGCTATGGCAACTACGTGACCCCATTCTTCACGCCCTTATAAAAGAGAAAGTTACTTGATTGTGTTGAATTGAAGGTATTCTTACGTAACGAGATAAGAGATATGATTTTCTGCTGTGAAGTAAGGTTTGATTCATCGAATGTTCTATATAACAAGTTGGTCAACACTCATATAGCGAGACTCATATTTGATCACTCGATGTGTGAGAACGAATTCTTGGCTACCCTCTCGTGGGTCTAGCGATGGATTTCTACCTCATCCGTATGCTAGATAGGATTCCGGTAGTATAAGATATTGAGAATAGGTAGGGAAATTAGAATGGGGTTTTATGTGAATATGATACATTTATCGCTAACCAATGGGCCATCCTATCCAGGTTTTACACCCACTTCATCTGGTACTTCTTCTACTTCTAAACAAAAGAAATATACCAGCCCAGAGACGAATTAACAAAGGGAAAGAACAAAAACAATAAATTTAACGCCATCACCGATCACTTTTTAACAATCCCATCTCTCACTTCTCCACACCCTCTCCCGTCTTAGCTTCATCAACCCCTTGACTACGCTTCTCCTCTGCTTCTACCTCTAACCCACTCTCCCACGCCTCCTCCGTCTCTTTCGCCGGCTCCTCAGGGAGAACCTCAACATCGTTACCATCCGCACTCCAAATACCCCTTGTACGCAGCGTATCCTCTGCCGCTAGTTGCTCCTCATAAGATCTCTGAGCAGCAGTATACTTCTTTATAGTCTCGCCAGAACCAGACTGGGACAGAATCTCTTCAAATGATCGAGAAGTCTCGCCAAACACCTATAAATAAATAAAAAAACCAGATAATTAACCTCCATACAAAAAAATATAGAAGAAAACACAAACCTTTAAATGGTCGGAAATAACATGTCGGTTATGGCACCCAGGGCATGTAATCAACACTGAACCGTAATGATACCCCTGCTTGCTAACCGTGTGTGTAGACCTATGACCACAAGGTCTACATGTGAAAGTAAGATCGTAGCTTGGTTTCGGTTCTACCGGGGCTTTGTCTTTGCTTCCTCCGCCGAGACTGCCAATTGTGGTTGATTCGTGTCGGACTTGGTGTGAGAGTCGCGGGATGATGATTTTTGGGATTTGGGCTTGTGAGAGTCGTAGTGGGGTAGTGACGGCGAGGGAAGGGAGGATTATGGCCCGTTGGTGTGCTAGAGGGGTGGCTACACGGCAGAGTAGGTGTCGTGCGAAATTCATTTTTTTTTGAACTTTTTTTTATATATGTTAATGGAAGTGGAGTTTCGTGAAGGTCGAAAAGTAATGGCGAAACCTTGTACAGAAGGGGAGTTTTTTTTTTTTAGTGTCACGTGGGGATAAGAATTCAAGTCTTGGCGGTGGGGTACGTCCAGGAAGAAAAGAAAATAAAAAAGAGGAAATTCCTCTCCCACTGTTTATCAAACATCAAAAAAAAAAAAAGAGGTTCAATTGAAACAACCACAATGTTTTCAAGAAATCTTCTGGGTCGTGGACGGTCTCTGGTCTTTTCTACACGCAAAGAGTTTTCATCTTCACCAGCTAGATTCGCCGAAGATGATGCTCCTCCATCCGATTCCTGGAAAGATCCTTCTTGGAGTGAAAGTATACATACCCTATATACCCTATATATAATTTTTTTTTTAAAATAGACTCCCCCCAATTGAACTATCTACACCTAGCTAACTAGCGGTATCTTTCTCTTCTAGGCCACACAAACCCCCGCACAGTAGACATAGACAGCATTCTCCCTCCGAATAAGCCTGAGCCGAAAGAATACACCGAGCGCCAGGCTGTTGCTGAAACCGCTGCTGAATTATACGGGAACAATCCTGAAGAACAGAGGCCCGACAAAAGGTCTTATTACCGTCAGGAGAATCAGGATGGTGGTGGCAGGGGGCGTGATGGTGGTGGAGGGCGTGGTGGTCGCGATGGGTATGATGGTGGCCGTGGGGGATTTAACGGCGGTGGCGGTCGTGGTGGGTATAGCAATGGCCGTGATGGAGGGGAGGGGAGGGGGTATGGTGAAGGACGTGGTGAATATGGCGACCGTCCTAGGTACACCGATCGTGGGGCGTATGGAGGTAACCGTGGGTATGGCGGTAGCCGTGGAGGAGGGTATGATGGCGGCCGTGGCGGATTCAATAATAACCGTAATGGATACAACAATGATCGTGGTGAATACGGTGGTGGGGAAAGTCGTGGCGAGTATGGTGGTAGTCGTGGCGAGTATGGTGGTAATCGTGGCGAGTATGGTGGTAATCGTGGCGGGTTCAACAATGATCGTGGTGGATACAGGGGCGGTGGCGGATACGGTGATCGTGGTGGAGGATACCGCGGTGGTGGATTCCGCGGCGGTCGTGGCGGCTTCGATGGGGAAGGCCGCGGTGGGTTTGGTGGATTTGGGGGGCGTGGCGGGTTTAGGGGTCGCGGAGGCCTTGGGGGGCGTGGCGGACCTGGCGGGCGCGGTGGGCGTGGCGGACCAGGTGGTAGGGGAGGACCAAGAGGTGGTAGGGGAGGACCAAGGGGCGGGGGCGGCGGTGAGAATAGATTCAGCAGAGGTGGTGGTAAAAGAGACCTCTTCCCGCCGGCCCCACCTGCCGAACAGGTCGAACTACCATATACACCCTCCCTACCCACAATCAAGGACCTTACCCCTCACATCCCCGCCTCGCTGTTGTCTCCCCAGGGTATCAACGCAACTCTGTTCGATAAGGTCCCCCACAGCCAGAAGGATACGAGTGAATGGAGTTATGCCAATTGGAAGAACTATGATGAGCGCCGGGAGTCAGCATTGGGTAGGCTTATTGAAGGCAAATATAAAGACCCCAATGCTGGCGGTAAGGGTTTAGTGGGGGAGGTCCACCGAATGGTGACTATGAATGGGAGCTTTACGGATAAGAAAAAGTCAGAGCTTTTGAAAGCAGTTATGCCCACGTTGATTGAGGCAAGATTGCCAGGAATCGGTGAGAGGAGTGGGATTGAGGGGCCCAGGGCTTAGTAGAGATGGTACGATATGTTGATGTTACTATGCTGCATTCCTTTTGTAGGCATATTCTCTATGTACAGATATTTCTTTCTTGATTCTCTCTACTCTACTTGTATGGATCTCATGGTACGGAAAATAAAAATAAACCGGATAGACGATACTAAGCAGTGATGATGGGATTTCGTAGTCAATCATAATAATTGCATGAAACGAGACCAAACCCCACCCTTTAGAGAGAGAGAGATTTCTTAGGCATCCGTGATAGCCTTCTTAGCCCCTTCAATGATTTTTTTCGCCTCCACCCCTGCCTTCTCCATGATCTTCTCCAGCTGCTTATCAGCCTTCCGCACATCATCATTCCTCATACCCTTCAATCCTTTGATCTTCTTATGGGATCCCTGCCTCGCATTCCTCAGCGCATTATTCGCCTTCTCCCCCGCCTTTGCAGCTGCATCAACCGTCGCCATCCTAGACTCCTTCGTCGGCGGCGGAAGCGGCATATTAATCTGCGAGGGATTCTTCGCATCCACAACCGGCGTAATATTCAAATCCGCCTGCTGCAGGGCCTTGAAAACCTTCTTCACATTCTATACACACATACGCACACGCACGCACGCACGCAGTATTTATCAGCAGCACCCTCACTCAAAACCCCACACCAGTACATCCCATAAAACCCACCTCAGTTTCATATACAGTGACTGCTATAGTCCTCCCCTTCGCAACAACATGGGCTATATCCCGCAGTAACACCACAGCATTGGACGCTTTGTCAATAACCACAGAGATACTCTCGAATGCAGAGGGGTCGGCTCGGCTGGTTCGTAGTTTCGATAGGTCGTCTTTGAGCTTCTCGATGATCTTGCTTATGTCTGTTTCGAGAGCGGCGAAATGCTCGTCGAAGTCAAAGGTACCATCTGCGGCTGCGGGAGGGATTTCATTGGAGGGGACGTGGTGGTGATCTCCTTTGGCGGGTTTGGAGGCCTTTTTGGGAGCCGCAGGGGTCGTGGAGAAGAGGTGGGTTATGGCTGGTGTGAACCTGGAGGGGAGAGGGGTTTTTATTAGTGGGTGGGAAGGTATCAGGGGGTTAATTGGATTACCGGGGGGTTCTGATTACTGTGCGGGAAAGGCGAGTGAGGGGGCGTATGGCTGTGCCACGGAACATGGTGAATGATGTGCAGGAGATACGAGAGGAAGAGTGTGGGGAAAGTCGCAGGAGGGGCGAGCGGAAAATTGTTTCTCCGGAGTCAGGGTAACGTCTGTAGTTACTCGGGAGCATTTGAAATCATCTTCATGCTTAACTTCCTCTTGCAAATTATGACTTCACCAATATCAGAAGCTCAGCTATTTCTTGCGCCTGTGTTGGATAGAAGTATTCTTGTCTTTTCTTGTTGGAGTGGGAATAGATGCTAACATATATATATATATATATATAGCTCAGCTCCTCTCCCTACGTAATGCATCACTCATTCAACGTCTCTCTATCCATATCCCTTCGCCTCCACCACCAGAAGACACTAAGGCTCTCACTCGAGCAGTCTTGACGTATGCCCTGCGACTTCTTCAGGAAATAGATGTCTCCTCTGCTCCGGCCCCCTCTTCACAGCCTGATCCTAATAAACTAGTAAATGCTACTGAAGCACGTACGATAGTATGTCTCCTGGACTTACTAGTCCTCGAGGGGATATATCCATCCCTCTCTACAGGTGTTGGAATACCGCTTGAGAGGAGGGCAAGGAATTTTGTGTTGCCGGCCACGAGAAAGAAAGTGGTTGAAGTGGAAGATAATCGAGATCTTGATATATTAAAGAGTGTTATGGATGGATTACTACAGGTGCTAGAGAGTACTGACAGGGACACTGTAGGAAAGACTATACGAGGACGGTGTCTGGTAGATGTATTGGCAGGGTGTGGAGAGCTTGCTTTTGGCCCTGATGGCACAGATGAATGGAAGGTGAGGTGGGAGAAACTGGTAGATAGGTTTGTCTCCCTGTTCATGATATTAGCTCTACTGCAGGGATCTCCCTCTACATTCGTGGTCAATGTTTCCAATAGAAGCAACTTTCAGTTTCACTCTTCATGAGAAATCACTCGCACTGACCTACTCAGCACACCCACGCCTCTACTCCTCCCCCAACTTCTCTCTCTCCTCCACCCTTCTACACCGCCATCATTTCGTGCTCCTTTAACACGCACACTCTCGACTCTCCCTATAATACGCCCTAATGCCATCCGTCACATCCTCGAACTATTCCTGTCTACTGTCTCCGACTCGGCTCTATCAGTAGATGCGCTCTCGAACGCATCCCGTATCATTGGCTCAGTGCCATCCTCTGTCAACGCAAGTGAATATTTCTCAAAAGTATGTCCGCAGCTTCTCGGTCTGCTCGACGGCAAAGACCCTGGTCTAGCTCGAGCTGCAGGGTTCGTTACCGTAGAGTTACTAGGGCGACGAGGTACAATAGAAAAGATAGTAGAAAGAGAGATCGTAGATATAATCGTCGCCGGGCTCAACCCCACCCAGGAGCAAAAATCGGCATCGCAAGAACCAGTGACCATCCCACATGAGAACCGAAAAACCTCTTCGGCCCTACTCGCATTCGAAGATGCTCCACCACCTCAAAAAAACTCGCTGATCCAAGAAATCACCGATCGACCCTCCCTAATCTCTATCTTCCCCGACTCTGTCCAAGAAGACTCCCCTCTGGTCTCCGAGGAAGCACTCACTACAACCCTTCACCGCATATCACTCCTCCTCTCATCCCATCCTTCTCCCTCTGTCTCACAGCGCCTACTGCCACCCATAATACTACCCCTCTGGGCACTACTATCGTATGCAAAACAGACCTCTCGTAGTAGCTGGCACGAGCGTGCACTATCACTCCTCAAAACACATATCAAGACTACCCCAACCACCAACGATGAAAGCGTCTTATCAACACTCCACCACAATATCCTCTTCACCGGCGCTCACTGGGAGTTCGGCCCCGGAAGCTTAGGCGGCGTGGAGATCCGCCGCCGTACCTCAGATAAAGGATTAGACATGTCCATGATCGAATCTCGTGTCGAGGAGTTTCTGTCGCTACTCTCGGATAGTGAGATTGACGAGGGGGCGCTGAACGAGTTTTTCCTTTCTATCCTTCGTATGTGGTTACAGCGGCGTAATGGAGAAGGGGAAGACCCAATCGTCATGTTTACGACGCTGAAGGTGCTTCAGGAGATGATCTCGCGACATGAAGGTGCGCTTGCGAAGAGTCCTACGCAGACACTACAGATTGTGAAGGGTGTGCTGGATGAGTACGTTGACTGGAATGAAAGTCTCAAGAAAGCATCAGAGGAGGCTGCAGGCTTAGGGCCGAGTCTAGGAGGGCTAGGAAAAATTGTAAGCGGCGTGGCGTCAGGGATAACACCGAAGCGGAAGCAGAGGAAATTTATTGATGAATACGAAGAGGAGGAGCAAGACGAAGAAACAGAAAGGGTTGAGACAGTCACGATGGCACTCTCCCTCTTGAGTGTCCTCATTTCGTCCCCTGGGACAAAGTTAACCTCGGCGGACGAAAGACTGATACAAACTCTACAACCACCACTATCCTACATCTCTAACTCACCAGACATCCATGCCGACCTTTCCTCTCTGGCTATCAACATCGCATCCCTCCTCTCACTCCATGAGCCTGCTACTGTAACCCCCACATCCTCATTAATAGAGCAGCAAAAAGAATCCTATATCCTAGCTCTCTCCTACCTTCGCGACCCTCTCATCCCCGTCCGCGCACATGGTCTACACCTACTCCGCGAATTAATACTAGCTATGAGCCCAGTCGTTGACATACCGTCCACTATGCGACTCCTCATCGGCATGCTAAAGGACGGTGACAGCTTCGTCTACCTCAACGTCGTCAAGTGTCTAACCGCACTAACAGATAAGCACTCAAAGACAGTAACAAGGATGCTAATAGACGCATACACCGACGACACTCCAGGCACTGAGCGACTAGGGCTCGACGAGCGACTTCGTATCGGGGAGGCACTCCTTAGTACTGTGCAGCGTCTCGGAGGTGCATTAGTCGGGGACACGGCAGAAATGATAGGAGTCGGGATGCTGGATATTGTTAGTAGACGCCGGAAAAGGGAAGGAGGAGCAGGAGGGGAGGAATGGGGGAGCGATGATGAAGAAGAAGCTGAAGATGTAGATGAAGCAGTGAAGGAGAAGAGGAGGCAGGAGAGTGCTCATAAAACTCGGATCGTCCGTGTTTGGCAAGGAGTAGGTCAAACAGAAGATTTGAGAATTAGGACTTCTGCGTTATCGATTCTTGGGGCAGCTATAGAAACGAATGCGCAAGGGTTAGGACAGAGGGTTCTTACAGAGGCTATCGATACTTCATTATCGATACTGACGCTGGAGACTGTGACCGAGAAGGCAATTCTGAGGAGGGCGGCAGTAGTGTGCATTGGTAGCATCTTGAAGTCTCTTGTTGGCTTGAATGACGAGACCACCGGTGACGATGAAAATCGGTGGAGAGAGGGTGTCTGGGAGGTTGTCAGAGAACGTGTAGGTGAAGTAAGGAGGGTGTTGGGATATGTAAGGGGTGCAGACAATGACGGTCTTGTACGTGAGCAATCTGGCATCGTGGGTGAGAACCTTGAGGCTGTCGTCGAGCGGTGGATGTTAGGTCGTAGACAAGATGCAGGAGGGGGACGGATTGTGGAGATTGGAGATAGAGATTTTGGAGGTTTGAAGGTGTTATGATAGGTGTGTTTTATCCAGCCGGAATGAATTTTTTTTCAGGTCACTGTTAAACATAATTGAAGTTGTCATAAGGCATTATAGTTGTACACTGAAATAAGGCATCCTTCCCCTCACATATCCCCTCTTCAAAAAAGCAAATAATCGAAACAATAAGGATAGCCAGATATGAAAGGAAAGCAAATATTGCTTATAAAAAAAAGTGAATAATCAATACATGAATGTCAACCCCCCAAGGATAAAAAGTAGAGAAGAAAGAAAAGATCGGATACAGTTGCACGGGACCCGAAAACCAAAATGACAAGCCAAAACAAAGAAATCACAGCGGAAGCAGCAACCTCCAACAACTCCAGTCAAACTTCGGACCAGAAAGAAGACAAAGACAAAAAAGAATAGAATAGAATAAAAAAAGAAAATAAACCAGGAGAGCAGAATAAAAACTATTCTTTTTCCCCCTCCTGACTAAGATGGATTATAAGGGCGGGCAGGGCTCAAAAAATAAATTTTTATCGTAAAAGAATTTGTTTTGTTTTTCTCTGGAGGCGTATGTATGGTAACCGTTCCTTTTCTTTTTTTCCGCCGATGGGCGAGGGAGGCTCGTTTACTTTTTGCCGCTGAGCTCCTTGACCTTTTCTTTGAAGCCGTGGATCTTGTTTCGGGCGACATGGCCATCGCGAGATGATGGTGTGGCAAAGATCTAGAGGATGGTTATTAGTTTGGGTGAGAATACCGAGGAGGTGGGAAAAGAACATACAGAACCCTCAATCTTTTGGAAGCGGGATGGAGGTGTCTTGGATGCGTCCCATTCTTTGCTCCTATTGCGGTGTTAGATACCACTTATTATTGTAGGGGGACTTTTCTTTTAGAGGAATAAGGGGATATAGCTAGGGTGGCAATAAGGATGCGTACATTCTTCGGTCTCTCTTTATGGATAAAAGGTCCTCGCCTTCACTGCCATCACTGCCACGACGGCCCCCCCGCATATCTTTAAAAGGGTCTGCCATAGCATCGTCGACCATCGATCCACGGCGCTGTCTAGGCTCGCTATCCATATCGAAAGGCTGAGCTCTAGTTACTGGAGAAACAGGAGAAGTCATGATGAATTGTTATCGAAGGGTGATAATATATGTTTTATGAATAGTAGTAGTAGTAGTGTTGAATCTCAAGGATGTTTTTTTGGCTGGTGAAGATAAGGTGCAAGAACTGGAGGGGGTATCATGAATTTTATATCTCTCCACCGCATGTAAATCAGTCGGACATCTAACTTCCCTGATCTATCCCGGACAAAGAAAAAAAAAGCCATCATGACACATTGGTGGGGCGGACGTCTCATGATACTCACGGTGCGAAGCAAGCAAAATGGCTTATACCGGCAATTTACTGGTGAAACACCCTCGACGCATTTGCCAAAAAAAAGCTACATGAGTAGGGAACGTTGGGTGAGTAGCTTCCTACTACTGAGTGGGCAGTGACGTATGCGGGCGTCACAAGCGATCGCTACTGATTCGAGCAGCTAGCTGTGATGGAAATGATAAGTTTCAATTCAACGCCCATCATTGGCCTTACACAGCCTACTCCAATAAGCATCGGCCCTGCCTCCTGGTGCAGGTGGTGATTGGGCGGTTATTCGTGATAGCTGTCTCAGTTGGCATATCGAGGGTCTCGAACACCCTCCAACCCCGGACTCCCCCCGCATTTGGCAAGGAAGTGCTAGCCAGGGTTGCACGGACATAACGCCCTCCCCCCACCACCCCCCCCAGAGCTCCGATTAGCGATCGCCTGCCTTTGCAAGCGCAAGCGAAACTGACCTTCCCATTCTCCGTCAGCGCGACTGCACGGTGCACCACCGTTCCTCGGAGAGCAAGGAAATGGATGCAGAAACCTGGGGTTGACCACCTTATGGGACCCTTTCTCGTTAGATATTGATCGGCCATGTGGATCACGAGTGCAGACGGTGAGCGCAACTGAGGCGTTGATAGCATGCTTATCATGTCTGTCATACCACCACTGGCGCCTTCCTCAGGCCTTGATACTTGTGTTCAGATCGGAGAAATAGACATTCCCATGCCCCCCCCCCAACGCCTTTAACACTTGAATACTAAACATCAGCCCTGCTGGGAAATGGTGAAATATTAATCCGGGGATCACAATCTTCTGCAAGATAAAGACCAAACTGCGACTATCTCTCGATCATGGCTAGCATGAAGCCGATCGCCGCTAAATATCTTGTTCTATCGTAACGAAGGGCAAAAACCTCTAAAAAAACACTACAACTAGGGTCTCAAGCCCCCCTTTTAGTGGGGCAACAGTTACGGAAAATGCGCCAAGTCGTAAAAAGCGAAAAAGGTTCCCACGCGACATTCCGGTCAAGGCTCAGGCACCTCAAAAAATAATGTTATAGTCTGCAGTTCTAGCCGTGTTGGAGACAGACGCGCAATCAAGAAGAAAAATACCTCTCAATTCCAACAAGTTGGATACGCAAATAGAATTCAGTTCGGAATCGCCGGCTGCAAAACTATGGTATCTTCACAAGTGATGAATGATTATACCTCAGCTAGTTTCTTGTTATAGTGTAGCAAGAACGTGCGGAGAGTCCGCCGCAAGGCTGCATACCCCAGCAGTGCCCCAATAATTTAGCCAAGCGCTCCGAACTACGGAACTGGTTTCTGCTCGGATAGATCCCACTGGTTAAAGGCACGTGGGGTGCATGTATAAATATTTAAGTTGGAGAGGCAGTGTATGTACTCGAAATATAATCGCGCTCACGGGAACCTATTTACAACAACAGAGAGTTTTGACCTGTTTGTGTTTCCTTCAACTTTGCTGGGAAAACCCACTGTCGTGGGAAGAAAACACATCAAGCTTTCCACAAGCGGGACTTGCTGCCGATTGCCGTGCATGACCATTTCCTCTGCAGCGATCAAGCTTTCAAGTTTCTCAAAGTCTGTCCGGGGTTACAGCACAAGGAGCACATGTACCGGTTTCGCTCATACGCACAGGAACAGCGGAAGAGAGCCATTTATCGTCTACGACTGAACCTTCTTTTACTTTCAAGTACAAAAAGTTTGCGATAACTGATCATCTATCTTGGTTACCTCGTACGAGGGGATTTCGTAGGGATACTCCCTAATTAACAAACCAGAATGGCCAGTGCGCCATATGGTCTACAGGATTTCACCCTCATCTTCCAATCATAGAAACTAAAAGCCGTGCGGAGTGAAGTCCGGGAAGATAGCAAGATAATAAAACCAGGGACGTATCCGGGGAATACTCCCGAAATAGGAACTCACTTTTTTTATTGCCTTAACAGCTTCCTTCGCAACCTCTTTTCCGTCACACTATATCTCACACCGAACTTCCTCGATCATTTCTAACATAAAATCATTATCATTTTTCTTTACCCTCATTGCCGGGTCTGCACCTCCCCGCTATTAGCTAGAACTACCACATACCATAGCTCTCATAACAATAATTCATATATTTTCCGTTATCGTAGGAGCTAGCTCTAGTAGCAAATATAGCCGCCTTTATTGCGTCAAGAGAAGCTGGAGGAGTGCTGAATATGAGCTTGTACGTTTAGATGGGGGATTAAGTGATGTTGACATGTCGATGATGCGGTGGCTTGCGGGATTGAGTATTGTGAGTGGCTTCTAAGAGGGATACCTACATTTGCACTCAAGCAGCACAGCCTATGAATGAATTTAGCTACGCAAATTTGTACTTACTACGCTACTGCAACAAAACTCTGGTTGTAACGTTGAACAAACTATGACTTGAGCGTTTCCAGTGTGAGCCGGTGATATCACCGGATTGTCCTAACGAGTCAGGCCTGGCAACAAGACGACAGATTATCATTACCCGGCCATATGAAAGGTTCGATCAACCCTGACCCTATCTCTTATCGATAATGACTATCATAACCTCACCACTTCCAATACGGTCAAGGCCCCGAAGAGAGACACCAAGAGTACTTGTGCTTCACTGGTAAGTGCTATAAGCATTACCCCTAACGCACAATCTTTCTTTCCACCGGCCGTATTCTGCCGTGAATATTAATCATCGTTTTTGCCATGAGTTATTAAAACTGCGTAGATGTTGATTTAGACTCGTCACCGTGGAGAATATCAAAATACGTGGTATACCGGTACTTTCTACCGTGATGTCCTTACATTAGTGTCCTCCGGGGTATTAGCGATATGGGGTGTGCACCCAGGTACTAATCAACATTCTAGCCCAATCTATATACGAGATCTTCCAGGCCATCGTCATCAAAGGGATCCATATACCTAATGTCCAATGGGATTTCATTAATTGGCCCTAGATCTGGTGGAAGGTCGGGTACTTACCGCCAGTTACCTGGTTACTTGTGCAGGGACCAACTCAAACACAATGAATGAATCACAGGGGCTCGCGCGGCGAAAAGGCTTCTTCTGGAAGTACCCTATGGGAGTTCAACTTAGCGATATCGCCGACTTATGCATGTCGTTCTTGCCGTATCTTACCGGCGTGTTGCGTGGGTGTACATGCGCACATCTAAGACATCTCATATGGTACCTGCAATCTGGAGTTGATGTGAACCCTTAACCTGCTTTTGTTCTAAATAAAACCAGGTATAGGGTGGCGAGGCTGAATCTTAGGTTTATCTTTAAGGTGGCCTGATGAGATTACCTGAGATCGAGTGATAGCTTGTGCTTATATTTATTTCCAACTTGATGCGCCATGGGGAGTCCTCTTCCTGAGAGGAAGAT
This sequence comes from Verpa conica, assembly GCA_033030425.1. Taxonomy (NCBI): domain Eukaryota; kingdom Fungi; phylum Ascomycota; class Pezizomycetes; order Pezizales; family Morchellaceae; genus Verpa; species Verpa conica. Next base: position 529,756 of record JAUFSD010000012.1, read on the forward strand.
AAGAGATAGTGACTGCATGAGGTTGGGGGTCAGAGAATACGGGCAAGAGCATCTACTCGACACGGCTCGTGTATGTTCCATGATCTGTCTCCACTAAACAAGCTTTTAGTAAAGAAGATCTAGCTAGGGATTTTTGTCGATGAAACATCTATTTACATAGGCCTGGGAATATAGACGTAAAAGGACATGTAGAGTATAAAGCATCCAATTATACACCGTCCAAAACGTCGATAACTAAAATGTTTATCTGTAGAGAGTTTTTTCTCGCCACAAAATATCACTGGCTACCAGAAAATACCTCCGAGACAACTGTGTATCTCTAGTGGCGGCTAAGCTTCCTAGATTAGCCAAGTTTTCCTAGAAACCCACCAAAGATGAGACCACAGTGCTGGCTTGGTGGATCAGGCGCTCCGTACAAGCTCTTGCCAGGCGGGGCATCATATGTAGGTATTTGAGATCTCGGGGCCAGTTATGTAGAAGAAGCTTTTTTGAAGTCCGAAGCCTCGCCCTAAGTAGGGTCATTCCCGTGTAGTGGCAGATTTAACTTGCTCAGAAGCCTAAGAGATATCACATAGTCTTAGAAGGAGACCCGACAGATAAGTCCAGATAACACGAGGGAGATCCCCGAGATTTGTAAAGGATTTTTATTTTGCCCATGTAGCCACGTGTGCCTGCCAGGACGTGGCCGGTATGTTCCTAAGGTAGTACAACATTTTTGTCATACAGCATCACTCGCACAATTTCAAATCTTGTCTACTCAATTTAACCTAGCCCCGAGACATAGACCCCATGCAAGCAGTCTTTTTAGATCTTATCCAACTATTCCTAGCTCTATAAGTAATCGAACTGTAGGAATGCTCACCTTATATGACTACAAGTAGCAGAGCCGAGAAGCTTTCTTGTGTGCCTTGGCATTCCCCAGAATACACCCCTAGCAATGTAAGAATATACGGTAAAGGTCTAAAATGACTCACCCGGGTCGGTTCATGCTGCAGAATGACCCATATTTTAAAATGACACATCTATGGTAATAGTAAGAAAAAAACTGTGAACTGCATCTCTAAACTCCTACATCAATCCAAACAGTTGTCTTTGCAGTGTACTTCTACTTGTACTAGGCCCTAAAAGCACCATATCTCAGTACCACTAGAGGTAGTGAAGTTGATACCATGGTGGGATGTTGATGGATAGTAGGATGTTGAGTAGTCAGTGATCACAGTGGTGGGGTAACCGTGGGTGTGTTATTTTAGAATATGGGTCATTCTGCAACATGAACCGGCCCGGGTGGGTCATTTTAGACCTTTGCCGAAGAATATAACATATGTGCATAGCGCTCCGTTCATATACCAAGTGTACTCTACTTGTGTTTCTTTGAGCCTCTATTAAGGCTCTGACAAGAGCGTTATAGATATATATTTTTAAAATTAACTAACCGTCAAATCTCTATACCATGCTCAGAGACTAAGCTTAACTAGAAACATAAAGCTCAGCGCAATCGCCCTCTAAGAATGCACCTAGAGAGAAATATCATAAGCATAGATATTACGGTGTGGATTGGGGTGTTCGCTCTATAATAACACTATGTCCAGAATTCTTATAGAAGCCGACTCAGTTTTTGTAAGAAAAACCATCGATTACACAGGTTAGGCAGATAATTGGGGCTTAGGGTTCCCTAAAATAATTAAATCTTGGGTTGGATCGCTACATATATTATATTAACATGCTAAATAGTGTTATGTAGAACCACCTCAAGCTCTATCCCTTAAACCATCACACGCAACCATTCGGGACCGATCTTTCAATAATATACCCCAGCCACAACACCTCTAGATATTACAAGAATTATGCTAGAGAATTTAGACAACATTCCTAAACCATAATCATTATAAATTCAATGGGTTAAAGCTAGTTGTTGGGTGGCAAGACTAGAAAATTGGGAGTTGTGGCAAAGACCGGTCCCGTTCGGGACCGTTGACGGTCCAAGAGATAAGATTAAAGCCTACAAACCCCTAAGAAACATTGGCCATAGTTTACAACTGCATGTCAGATTTTTTACCCAGAAACAACTAAGCCTAAGAAACTTTTACAAAATAACCCTAAAGCGGTACGAATAAGGTTAGATGATATTTACCCACGGTAACTATTAAAACTTTGCTTAATCCTATTATTATAGAATTCATTTTTCATTCTTCAGCCCATGCAATTAATGAAGAAAACAAGACAAAAAATTTGTCATGCTTGACACCATATCACTTGTACCACCGCGTAGGATTTTTCTGGGTCGCATATATGTGGCTGCAATATTTCTGAGATATTAATTCCATATAGTGTACCAGTAGCGTAAGTGCAGGTTTAGATCAAAGTGATGTCACATGGTACTTCCTACCCGATTACCAACTACCGCATTGGCTAGAGGATCGCCAGAATACCAACACACTTCCATGATATGAATACACATCCCCTATATAGTTATCCACAAAATATCACTCGGTCCATCTCGCTAAGCTCTAGTTCCCACAAATATTTTTATTTATTTCATTCATTAGGTATATATTAACGCCCACAGTAAGAAGTGTACCGCAATATCGCTCCACAAATTATTCCCAACCCACTACCCGCTAGCGTATGGAAAGAACTGGAGGCGTGCCATCTTGGCGCATAAGGATGAACATTCCAACGCCCTTGGACTGCCCTCGGACCACTATAGTATTAATGACCATGTACTTTCACGTATCCTTACTAGCCTGGGAACATCGTGGCGCGAGTTAGTAGCAACACGTAGGATGGCGCAACCAACAACCATGTACTACGTAACTACATATTAAGCTTCTGCTACCTAATCCTTCCCCCTCTCTTCCAGTACTCGAAATCCCCATATATCACATCAATCCCCGCAAGTTTGTGTGGTCCACTATTATGATACCTCTGCCCCATCGACTATAACAAATTTATCCACAACCGCGTCATATATTATCACTCGATTATCTCCGGTCCCCCTTGCTCAAGTATCCTCTAGCCAATCAATGTCAACTTCTCACTCCCACACGGAACAAATATTCGCCTCCATAAAGGTCCTTGGAACCCGTGCAAAACGTGCCCATACCGCAACATCCCGCTCCCGGCGGCGTATAACCGGCTTTATCCAACATCCTAAACGAGGCATTCCGGTCACACCCCCACAAGCTGAAATCTCGCCATACCCCCACGTTTCAACAGCCCTTGTAGGTCCTAGTACAGCTGCAGTGGAAAAAGGTGTTTCGTTTACGCTTCCGCGTCCCAGTGGGGTGAAGGTGGTGCCAGAGCGTAGAGTTTCTGTGGAGGGGGACACACTGTGGAATACGCAATGGAATTCGCGGCGATGTTCGGATATCGTGAATAATACGACGGTAGAGGCAGTGAGGGGGGTCAAATACCAAACAGCCAAGGTTTCTTTTGTTGAACAGCCGATTATTATACCGACTATGGAAATCGTAGAGTCGGAACTTGAGAAGCCTGGGCTTGATCCTGAGCTTGAGCTGATCAGGACTTCTAGGCTGGAGCGGGTAAGTTGAAATTTATGTACTTTGTATAATAAAGCCTGACCGATGTATGTAATCTAATAATACAAACCCTTACTAGATGTAAGTGGTATGAAATCCCATCCAAAATGTCTATAAACCCCAATCTGTACCGTTTTCATGCACTGCTTAGTGTCCGAACCCATAATAATGAAAAAAATCCCACCAAAAAGAAACCGTAAAACATGAGAAACCGTAAAACATAAGAAAACCCCCATAATGAAAGTCGATAATAAAACATAGAAAAAAAAAATAGAAGCCAGCATTTACAACACTCGTATTATATCCTAAAACCGTCAAGAGTAAGAGCCTAGCTCATTCTCCTCTTCAGGTTAAACCTCTTCTTCAGTTTATCACCGAAAGATTCCCCACTTTCCATCCGTCCAGCAGAGCTCTTGTTTCGTCGAATACCCCCGTTCTCCGATTGGGAAACTGGTTGATATGGGACCGTAAGTGTATTCACTCCACTCTTTGACTCGGGTCGCATTTCATATTCATTTTTACCAAGAGATTGGCTCTTCCGTGCCTTTCGGGCCGCTTTTTGCTGCTTGTCAAACTTATCTAGGGTATAGCCAGGCTCGCCCTTACCCTTAAGGTCTTCGTCGAGGTATTCCTATTGATAAGATTAGTAATAATTCTAAGAAATAGATAGTCAACTTGGGGCGTGAGCAACATACCATTCCAGGATATCTCTTATAATTACCATCCCTCGTCATGACATCGTACTCTTCATAATATGGCATAATGTCACCGCCCGGTGCCCTCATCCCTGGTGGAACTGAAGCGGTCCCTTGCAGAGGCCTGTGTCTCTCCAGACTATCAATCAAGTTTGCTCTTGGTGTAGCAGCAATAGCCTCAGCGTTACTTCTAGCAAGAGCTTCAACTGGACTCCTTCCTGGTATCTGCCTAGCAAGCAAGGTGGCATCAAAGGGTCCCTCGTGGTGGTACGGAATCCCACCAAGTACGTTGTCTAGTCTGTCGATCGTATCCGGACCAGGAATGCCAGTCTTCCTCAGATGTGGTGCACGGTTTGCGCGGCGAGCCTCACGTTTAATCTGTTCGAGAGGACGGGGAACAGAGTTGGCCGAGAAAGACCTTTGATGTACTGGCCGCGGTGGTTGGCGGTTCTCGGGGTGCCTCTTCGATGAAACAGACTTAGAGTGGCCATGGGAAGGCTTGTGGGGGGTAGGTGCTTGTTGATAAGGCCCTTTCTCTTGCCATGTCCCGGTAGAACTCAGAGGGTCAAGAACGTACTGGCTTGCCTATTGATGCGGTAAGACCTCTTGTAAGCGGGGTTGAAATATTTTTATTGGAGAATAATTTAAGGGTGGCGCAACAGCAATATATTTTATATACATAGGATGATCTCGGAATTAGTCACTTACCAAAATGCTATCCTGCTTTATAGTCATTGTCGATTATAGAAGTGGGGCTTTAAAATGGAGTCCTTGCAGGATTAAAAGTAGAAATGGTTTGCTGCAAGATAAAAGTTGTAATTGTACTTTTCGCTATAGTAATAAGTAATAAGTAATAGAGTCAATGATAAGATGGAAGCTGATAGCTCGATGAGTGATATTGAGTGATGATGGTTGTGAGTTGAAGCTGATGAGTGTAGAGGAAGACGGGAAGAAGACGTGGGAGGTAAATATAAAAGAAACAGAATACGAGGTCCCCGTATTGTATATAGCAGCTGACAGGCATTAACAAGAAAAGACCGAACACGGAAGCTGCAGTTGGATCCCCAAGGCGAACCTTCCAGTGTGGCATGACGGAGCATCCTCGCTTACACGTCATAGAACTCCTAATTATTAAAGCCAAGCCTGCTCTACTGCGCTCAAAATAGCTCAGCCTCTTTTAAGCCCCCCAATTGCAGTCAGCAGCCTCGTCCAAAGTGCCAAAGTCACTTAATTGCGGTTTGGTACCTCGTAAAAACGGCTCTTTTCGGTTTTATTTTGTAAGGCCTCAGTTCGTTAAGTCCATGTTCTTATGAAAAGACCCCTGCAAACAGCCTAAAAATGCGAGTCGCTTACGTCATAGAGGGCCTGTAATCATTCTGGGTTAGGGTTGGGGTTTGCCTGGAAAAAGGCTCGGACGCTACGCGTCCATCAAATTCCCTCAGCATCACATCACTGATCGCTTATCTCCAGTTCACCACGCCGCTATCTTTACGGATCCGCGGGATGAGGGTATTCCGGTTTGTAAAGAAGTCCTTTCTATCGACTTTTTTTTTCCTGGCTCAATCCCGATGATTCGGGCGCCACTCCGTCAGGACCCTTCAACCGCGGGGCCCTCACCCCACTATTGGGGGCCAGTGAAACGGTGGGCGCAGCGATACAAGGATTTATTTAGCTTATTGAGAAGGCCGAATAAAGTATCAGAAATTGGGGAAGAGCCGGGTTTCTGGCCTTCCGACTTCCGACTTCCGGCTCATGTGGCCCAGTAAAAATATCTAACAGCACGAGGGATAAGACGGGGGTTTCTCCGATTATTTCCATGTGGTGTGATGGATCTCTTGTGACTCCCTTGATTGTGAAGCTAACAGTGTTCCCCCTATAATCACGTATCGTCACTCGGCGGATAAATTTAGCATGTTTCGACTCTACTATCTCTAGAAAATGGATTCAATTCTACTAAAATCTCCTTCAAGCGAGAAATATGAGTCTAAGGCCAGTCCACCTAGCACTTGTGAAGCTATATACTTGTTTATTAGACCGTCCCCAACCTAGTAATCCACCGCGTAAAACACAAAGTACCCTAATAATAATAAAAAAAGTTCTTTCTCTTCCTACGGGTCTTCTACAAGTTTCCAGGGCACGATAAACTACGGAAAAACAAACTATAATTCATATTTGCACATTCAGGTCGGTTGTCACACATAGGCATGTCTCATATTGTTGAACTTCTACTAAATTAGGTAGAGCTAAACAGAGGCCTGACATTCTATGTCTAAAAATAAGTTACTTTATCGTCTATGTTTTTATATGTAAAATGTGTCAATTCCTAACTGGTATCAAAAACAAAGTCCGTATGAGATCCTGGTCCTAGTTGTAGACTTCTAACATGTGTTAGTGTCTAAGAAGCGGGTCGCTACGGTTGTCCTAGCTAGAGATATGGAATTCTTTAATAAGTTACCAGGCCCCTTGAGTGATCCTTGCTGAACGGCTGCTAGCGGATGCCAGCACTACGTTCCTACATAAAGCTCAAGATCAGATAAGATCATATTCATAGATAACATAGAAGAGATCTGGCAACGGGATCATCCCAATTCCCTGCAGCCTCGCTACCACCAACGTCAGAACAGCAAAAAACCTGGAAGATAAATGCTTCTCCATAACTTCTCTCGCATCTAAATTAATGAACTAAGTTTTGGATCGACAACTGCTATTTAGGAGTAGTTGTGATGATCTTCGGAGATTATTAGAGTTTAAGGCGACCTCATATATCGTGGAATAAAAACAGGGACGCCGATCAGAATGTCCCGGTTTTCGATACAACTTCTAGAGTAGTAAGATTAGCTTAGCAGGAGGAAGGATGGGGTTAAACATTCTTGCTTGTAGAAGCACACGTGAGCTTGTATAGAGGATTGAGGCGCACCAGCGATCACTCGGTAGCGGGATAAAAGACTTTCATGTTCATATATTGATTAGTAGCCCTAACTCATACCGGCTATACCTGGTGTCTTTATTTCGAATCTCAAGGCTCAAATTTTTCTCGCACCTACATAACATGCAAGTTTGGGGGCTCTTTCTAAATACTAGCTAATTAACTACTACTCCCAAGATGGTCCTAGGCCAAGGGTATTAGACAAGGGTTTCCTTCCATATATTTACATACGGTTTAACAAGATTTTTGCTTTTTCGAAGAGATCTCCCCCACCTTCAATACATATACAACGACAACCCGAGTATTGCTCTCACAACAAGATAACAACCCAAAGTCCCGAACCGGTTGAAATCATCATCATCCCCGATGATGTAGAGCCGTCCGAAAAGCTCACCTCCTTTCACGCCCTTTGCAGTTTTTCCACTACTATGAAGAGTAACATGGGTATGCATATTGTCAGCCATGACCACGTCATGATTACGGATGCTTTATGCAAGCATGAAAGGACTACCATCCCTACCATCAGGATACAGGAAGCCCAGCAGCATTTTGAAAGTAAATTCTTCTATAGAAAGAAATATATCGCGAGCATCCTTGACAGTTTTGAGAAATCTCGTGCTAAACAGGCCCAATGAACTATCCTAATCGGCCAACCCCAGGACCCTGCAGGATGTTTCCAAACCTGGTAATTTCATAAGAAATAATCTTATGTTCATGTCAAACATAACTAATCAGCCTTTGATAAATAAAGTCAAATCTTTGTTGACCATTTTAACACAAGCACTACCCAGAAAACCAGTCACGAGAATTACAGGGTGGGAGGAGGAATGTCCAGTTTTATAAATAGCACTAAAGAGATTTTAGCACAGCCGAACAAATATAATAGAGCTCCTCGGCATATCTATCAATACCTCCTATGTAGCTTCTCTATAGCTTCAAGATCTATAATAGAGATGTATATTTTAAGCCACAATGACGAGCCGGCGAAGGATAGCACTAACAGAATCAAATCGCCGAGTCGGTCACTACCCAGTGTAAGTGAGTCTTTGGCGACTAAGGGAAGAAAACTACACGTGGTATCATCTGCTAGATCCCAGGATTTCGTCCAATGGCGAGGACGCCACACCACACAAGAAATTCCTTAGAAGAGAAACTAGAGTCTATATCGCCGAAATTCACGGGAAGATGGAATTAGGAGAAGGCACCGGTCACAATTCCCATACGAATCCCCAAGCAGGAGATGACCCACAAAACTTACTAGCTAGCCCGACCCCTTCCTCTACCGGCAAATCCGGTCTGGGGGGATTCCCAAAATGTCAATAAAAAACTTCCTTTTACTTGCAGCTACCCACACTATTAAAAGAGATATATCAATATTCAGCTACTCGAGAAGCACAAACGGATTTACTCAAAAAAATCCACCTGTCGACGTAAGTTTTACACTACCTTCTCTGTGTCTAAGACTGAAATGACTATGAGGGCTTTTTGCACCGCCCAACTCAACTACCCACGGTACACTCGCTGGGGGATCAACTTTTCTGCTATACCTGTGATTTTTCCACCGAAAAGCAGATCAGTATGCATTAATATTTCTATTAAAACCACAATATTGACTCGGGAAAGAAATTATGGCTAGAATTATTAACGCGGTAGATTCGAACATTGTTGAATTGGAGTCTTCCAATTACGGGGCGCTAAAAAAATTTATGCTTCCTATGAAATTTCCCCGCAGATAAAAACGGGCGCATGAAAGCGCATTTCGAGAACCACAGGAATACCAATAAAAAAGAAGCCATGGTAACAGTCATTCTTGGCATCATCCTAGATGAGAAAACGGTGGGTGGGTGGGTGCGGAAGAAGAATGCTCTTAATGCTACATCTACAGTTACCCTTGGTGTATGCTAAGATATTTATAGGGCGTACATCAGGATCTCAATACGCGTACGGAGAAGACCATGCATCAAACCATTAACAGTCTTGCACAAAACTCTACAGAGTAATTACTTGGTATAATAGGATATTTAGGTTATAACAGCGGCCAGATGGCTAAGTTAAAAACCTGAGGTTGACTCCGTGGTAGCAAATGACCCGGGGTTTAATATATCTATAAGAAACGCTTTCTATAGAGAGTTTGTATATTAGGAATTTATACTTCCTAGCAGGTAATTATAGGAGAATTGGTTCCAGGCAGAAGAAAATTTCGAATTAAAGAAAAAAAAAAGTTTCTGTATTCAATTGCTAGTAGTTTCTAGCTCTGAGAATTTCTACCTTTGCGCCATCTGCGCGAGTGATTAGCTATGTTTCATCCCTCCAAAGAAACAAATCATACATGCCCACCCTTCATACTCCCGAAGGTAATAATAAGCCCCTAAGCCATTATTTAGAGCACCAAAGTGTCTTGACTAACCTTGGAAAAGGAGTGAGCCACGTTGGCCTTAGTGCTCCGATAAAATCTAGACTTTCTCCTACTAGTTTATCTTTTTGGCTTTTCTTGTATGCGAAATGGTAGAAACGGTCATTAGAGTAACACTTGAGACTAAATTTAGATCGGGCGAAAGTCCCACAAACTGACTTAAACAGTTGTCCCCATTGTACGTCTTCACATACCAGATGCGTAGTACACGGTGCATCTGATTCAGAAGCAGCCGCAGGATTGCTGGTTTTACCGTCGACGCAGATTTTGATGATATAGTGATTATGCTCAAGATTATCATCATCATTTAATCTTCGTGGACAAATCCCACCACCGATAGCCCTGCAATCAAATAAAGCTTCAATAGTAGCTAAAATCCTACCATCGACATAGATAAGTACGGAGTCGAAGAATACATGATCCATAATCTTTCTCCCAGGAGTATGTTCACTATTATTGTTGTAGGGCCCAGATAAACGTGAAAAGAACCACTACGCAGCCCCTTCAATACATCTAAACACATATATGCAGTGGTCCTCAACGAATTCAATAGTCAAGATATCACCATCGCCTCTTTCGTATGTGATATACTTAAGGGGCACCAAAGTTAATTCAGCTTTTAATTGCCTCGAATGCTCTTGGTCCCAGATATCCTGAATCCCTTGGTACTTGACTTCACCGTTGGGTCCGCAATAGTAGATTTCATGCCTGGGAGAGTAACAGATTCTGAAATACATCCTAGGCCCTGATACATCAAATTTATCGAAAAAACCGAATCCACTCATTCTAAGTTATTGTCTGTGAGGTCAAGAGATTGAATTATCGAAGGATTAGACCATTGAGGGATACGATACTGAGATAGATCTGTCTTTGGTTATTGGAATGCGAGAAGGCGGAGGAAATACTTGGTATTTATAAGAATCTTCCGGTCGGAAGATGCTGAGAAGGACGCTGCAAGTTAGACTTGACGAAATAGAGTAAGCGGACAGTGTTAAGGATACGTGGTGCAGCACACGTAAGATCCACCCATACTAATTGAGAAGTGACAAAGTCCTTTTAGCCTTTCCATTTAGCAGCCAGTGACCGAACAAAATATCTACAAACATATACGAAGACCAAAGATCGGAAAACTACAAGGTGAGCCTGTTTAATGTCATATTATCTCTCTAACTAGCTAAAATATTGAAAGGTGACTTGCTGAAGTCACATGAAGTTATCAGTTCTCGACTATTTACATAGTCACTAGCGGGAACGAGCTACGCTATCTGAAATATTCCGTCCATCGATCAACAAAGGTCTTCATCCTGTCATCATCCTTCAGTCGAGTATATATCGTGCGAGTTAGGATTTTCACCGTCTACAGTCGTCCAAGTCCAACCTAGTCTCGTTCCCATTCCCAGGTTTTATTTACTACACAGCACCATAGGGTCCAGTTTACTTACCCTTCCTAGCTTGGCTAGTTCGTGTCTCGGCATATTTCAGGCATATTCCAGGCAAATTATAGCTCTGGGGGCTCTCTGGGAAATTCCGGTACTTCTCGGAACTTTATTGCTCCAGATCTCATGGTACCTAATCCTTCTTAATAACATATGTAATACGTGGCACTCTAAGATCTACTGTTCTTACCCTCCGAACTTTAGCCAGTTCTTTTTAGAGCATATTATTTTTCTCCAAGCCTTGTAGTAACTTCGGAGCTCAGAAAGCTCCCCCGAGCCCCTTGGACCTCCGAACGCTGCGGAGACCCCCGGGGTGGTTCCGAGGTGTATCGGAACTTTACTGCTACGTAGAAAATAAAACCTAGGGCTATGTTCCCAAGGTCTTCTGTTACGATGTCAAAGCCCAAGATAGAATGGAAATACGCCTACAAAAAATAATCCTAGATGGCTAGGTGAATTTTGCAATTGAGGTTCGGGAGAACCAGGAGAGATTTATAGATGAGATGCGGGAGAATCAGAAGAAGTCTTTTAATGGGATTCAGGAGATTCAGGAGTCTCTAAAAATCCCCGGCATCTCCTCGTGCTTCAAAATAACCTATATCTACATTCGATTTTTCTTACTTAGATATCAGATAGGTTGAAACTTTGGCATGGGACTGGATGGCAATGGTTGAGGCTAGTGGGTTTCACTTGTTAGGCAAGTTCTACTTTTTTTATATTCATTATCGAATAAAGGTTGAGTATAGCGCTCCTCGGCAACTAGAGACCTGTATGAGTTGCGTCACGACGCCAAGCCGCTCTACTTTATGTATATGGGTTAGGGGTTTCTGCAGGAACCAACCTCATCTGGCTGTTCTTTGTACCACAAGCATCCCAGGGCATCGCGACACTACATTACCTCCATTACATACCACCGGATTAACATATCAACAATGGCATCCCTTAAAATTCCCTTGGTAGACTACTCGGACTCGGACTCAGATTCCGATACTCCGCAAGCCCCTCCCGCAAAAGTTGCCAAAACCTCTTCATCTAGCACTCCGACCCCGGCATCGTCTGGGCTCCCACCGCTACCTTCGAGATTCCACGATCTCTACGCTGTAGCTCCAAGAGTAGGCCAGCAGGATGACCCCTCTCTGCATGGCGGTCGTAAGCGGTCTATTCCCCACATACAAGGCAACTGGCCTACGCATGTCTTTATTGAGTGTAACTTTCCTCTGCCCCACCTTTTTCGTGTTTCTAAATAAAGAAATCAGAAAGTTGACGGAGAATCTGGAGGGCATTTGTCGCGGTCAGAGTTCGACTGCTTGGACGATATATACGCCATCGCAGCAGCTATTGCAGCCGATGATGGAATATCGCTCGAGAGCCATCTTACGAGTGATCTTGGAAGCGAGCTCCCGTTGCATTTAAGTTTGAGCAGGCCGAACGTTCTCACCACCGCACAGCGTGAAGGGTTTATGGAGCTTCTAGGAGATAGGGTGGAGAAGATAAGAATTAAGCCGTTCGTCATAAATTTGGCGTATATGAGTATAGGGAAGTAAGATGACTGATGAGGGGATAGGTTTGCGATCGAATTTACAGGTTGGGAATGGGTCAGTAATTTTGATCAGACCCGTTGGTTTTTCGTGTTAAAGGCTTCTAAGGGTCCTGAGAATGAGGTTCGTATAAGCTTTTTCCTGTTACAGTATTAATTGTCTATATTTACTTATATTGATATAGCTTCCCCGGCTCCTCCAACTCACCAACCGCACCTTCGAGGCATTCGGGCAACCTGCTCTATACTCTCAGGGTGGGGATAGACTAGACGGATTTCATGTCTCCCTTGCATGGTGTCTAGAAAAACCTAGTAAGCAAACTTTACAAAAAACACAAGAAAAGCTGATGGGCAAAGATGGTTGCGGGAAGAAAGTGATTACTTTGAGGGGTGGGCCTCAGCAATTGGCAATGAATGTTGAGACAATCAAGATCAAGATTGGAAATTCTGTCAATGCTATCGAGCTGAAGAAAGAGAAGGGTGAAGAAGGAGGAAGTAGTAAGAGAAGGAGGTTCTCTTAGGATTAATTCACTTCATTCAGATAGTGTGGGTCAAGAAAATTACAATATCAATCATGTAACCGATGTAGTCCTCGAGATTATGAACAAAGTGTTGCATAAAAAGATTGTTTGTAGTCATAAGATAGTTAAACACCCCATAAACGGATCTCCAAAATAAGAATCATCCACATGAAGTCATAGATCCCATATGCTATAAATAAACATTTACTTGGCCCATAAACAGAGCGAGACAGAATCCTGTAAATTGCTATAAAAAAATCCCAAACGCAGCACTCCGCCGTGAGACCAACAATTACTCAGCCAAGGTAACAATGGTACTGAATGCACCATATACTACATTCGGTCTTTAGGCGATTTAAAATAAATAAAAAACTCTTCTAGGCCTAGAATTTATAAAAAACTAGACGATAGAGTTTCTTAAGTAATGAAATTTTACCATATGGTAGTAACTACATGTATAAATACTTATTACTTGATCTTCACTAGTAGCACAACTACTACTATGGGATAAGAATCTATTCTAAGTAAAGAGATATGTATAAGAAAAGGGAGATTTTGGAGAACAAAGCTTATGCCGACGAAAAATAATTATAATTGAGATATTTGTAGGTGGTGCTGTTTAAGGCTGATACCTGATGGCTTAGTGTGGTTAGCTCTTGCGCCCAGCTCAAGGTCAGTCACCTTTGTCAACCTCAAGCCATCAACCTCCAACACACCTCCATCATCCTCCTCCTCAACCGCCATAAACCACCCACCATGTCTCTCGATAAGCAAGCTGCTGCATTCACGAAGTCGGTCATGGCGCAGGCCAGCTTCAGCGGCCAGCGCCGTGTTGTCGCCCCGCCAGCCGCGACCGCTCCGTCCCCCGCGGCGTCCACCTCGGCCCCAAAGCGCAAACGCGTTGTCGAGCGCCAGAAGGCCGCCGCACCCCCTGTGGTGTATTCCCAACCTACCGATACCTCCTTAGGGACACAGCATATGATGACCCAGGTCCATCATGCAATCCAACATCTCAAACAGAAGGAGGTACCCCAGACGCCAGATCAACTCGCTAGTTACTTGTCAATTCAGATGACTCCAAACCTACTCCACGTGTTGAAGCAGAATGAACGTCTTACCTGGAATCCGTCTCAAGGTACGCTCGAGTACAAGCCAATCCACAATATCCGGTCAGCGCAGGCGCTGCTCGCACATCTGCAACAACAGACTACGGCGCAAGGCTTGAGCGTGAAAGAGTTGAAAGATGGGTGGGCGGGGGCGATTGAGACGATTGCGGACTTGGAGGAGAATGGGGATATCTTGGTTACGCGGACAAAGAAGGATAATCAGCCGAGGATGGTGTGGATTAACGACAAGTCCCTGGATATCATCGTGGAGGATGAGTTTAAGGCTATTTGGCATAAGATAGTCATCCCACCACCAGGCGATCTCCCCGGTGAGTTGGAGAAAGCAGGACTAAAGCCAACGAGTGTAGATCCAGCGACAATTAAGAAGGATACCAAGAATAATCAGCAGAAGGGGAGGAAGAGAGCCCAGAACAGGAGAGTCAAGGTCAGCAATACGCATATGAACCACATCTTGAAGGACTCGAAGGATTTGAAAAGGTAGGTAGATGTACTATACATACTTGTTTCGGAGGGTACGGTCTATTGGCTTTTTTTTTTGGCGTTGGGATTTGATTTAGGTTTTCCAAATCGACAATTTGCGATGCTTCCATAGCTACCTCTTTGGCTAAAATATCATGAGGGAATGGGTTTATTTTATAGAGGTTTTCAGTTCGCAATCATGCGGATTCACCCAAATTGCAAGTACACATATACAAGCAGTCTAGGTTTCTTACAATAAAAATTATAATTTCAATGAAAGAAGAGAATATAGATGTACAATGGTTTCACAGGATATGGCTACCCAGCCTACAGTAAACAAGGTATATAAACTTCACTATTTGATGAAGCGTAGTTGTCCACATCACGCTAAACATCCTACACCTTAATCCCGAGCCCACTCCAGATTTCACCCTTAACCCCCCCCTCCCCCTCACCCCCCAAACAGGCCCCCAAGAAACTGTTTCTCTCGGCCATCTATTCAATGGTTCCCTTCTTCAAAAATCATTTAAAGCGCTACCTAGGTATTAAATAATTAACCATACAGATGTATAATAACATTAGCCAGTAAATTTATACCGACTTCAATCTCTTTTAAGAGAGAACCTAGTGAAGAATTATGTCAAGACAAAGGAGTTTTAACTAGTGTAAGACTAATTAATTCCATCTCTTCGAGTGTCTAGTCCTATCCCCCACACATCCTAATACTCGTCTCTTTAGATTTAATATTCCTGGCCATCACTACTATTTCTACTATTTGAAATCCGCAACGCGATACCACTCGTTTTAATTCAATACACGGTTCATGTGAGTATTTTCCTAAATGCTTGTACAGCTTAGAGGAACACGTCATAATAACGAACATTGATAGATAAAGGGGGCTCCGTATATATTTACGACATGGCTAAATGCTTGGTTACTACCTGGAAGGCGAGGCACTTCCGGACAGGGAAATCTATAAAAGGGATAAATTGCACGTCTCTTTGGTAGTACTCATTGTGGTATTGATAACAGCTCGTGCTAAGAATGAAATTTGGCTAATGGTATTATCTCTAACTAGCGAAGATATATCAGTCATAAAGGAATATTGAGCCTAGCCAGTAAGTGGGTATTAAGGTGAGTGGCAGGGGAGAGATCGCCCAAGTATTCCCGAGTGCAAAGGTGTTAAAAAAAGTAACTACAAAAAAATTTCATGCTTGGAAAATTATCGTCCCTTGAGCCCTTTTGCCCTTTTTCTAGCGCCGCCTATCTAACACTTACAGGAAATACTGAATCCTAGACCTCTAAATTACCGTAGAGAAGCTGAACCTGCCCTAGGAAAAAAAACCCCGAAGACTATAGGACGAAAAACTACTTGAACACGAACTTACCTACTCCTAACACCAGTTTCCTGGTACTAGGTTTTGTAATCTTATGCGCTTGGCTCTTTGGAGAAAGTACTCCACACCATGATAATACACCCAGGATATATATTACACTAGTTCAGTCCCTTATTTGCCGTTAAACTTCACTACAGAACCATACAGTAATGGCAGCATATGCGAGAGATCCTGCGCCTCAGTAGAGAAATCGAGGTTTAAAACGGCCCATATATCCTAAGGCTAGGTATCTTAAAAGATATCATAAACAGGAATCGAGAAAGATATTTCATGGTAGCTAATATCCCAAGGCCAGCATTCAAATCAACTTCTCATAGTTAGATTTCAGACTATAAACAAAATTCACAACTTACGAAAAGCGCCTTCCTACAATAGGATCAGAGTAGAGGAAAACGTGCATGATCACAAACCGTGTTATTCAGAGGACTCAAGTACGTAATTATACAAAAATGGACTGATAAGATTCAATAAACTTTAACATGACTTAGGGGGGCAATGTCCCCCTTGCATAGGAGAGAACCTTACCAGCAATCCATACCGTTTGATTTGCGTAACGCTCATTCAGATCAGTCCTGTAGATGATCTGGAGGTCCTTTACGGGGGCCGGAGAGGATGCTTTCTATTTGAAGTATAAATATCCGATAGGATATTGGGCAATCCTAATAAGTTGGGATTCATGTATGAGAACGCTCAGAAGATAGGAACATGATGGAGAAAACAATGATAGAGAGTTTGCTTATGATTTTTGAGATAATCTAGCCTTACAAAGGATTGCTTATACCTTTCATCAGATACCTGTATTTCAAAAAATCAATGCTTACAACTTTACCGAGTGATGGTTAGTGAGGCCATACAACCGACTTAGCATGTGATAGGGGAAAGCGGAACAACAAGTGGAATGGCCAAAGAACAACTCAGATGGTTGCACGTCATCCCCACGCCCTGATTTCCTGTGGCGACGAGGGAAAAGGAGCATCAGGCAATCGCAGGCGGAGCTGAGCTGATCAGGGTGCTGCCGTGTGGTGGAAACGGACACCTATTCGGTTACTGTTTAGCGAACCACGACGCGTAGTCTGGAGAACAGAGAGCAGAGAACAGCCTGTTGCCTTGCAGAAGGTCCCTGGCATACTAATCTTATCCATCGCATCTGGCGGATTCCTGCCCCAAACTCCAAACCGGAGGTCTAAAGGCCCTTTCTTCTAGACACCTCCCCTTTCCCTTCCCCTCCCCTTCTTTTCACTCTCTACTGCCCTATCCCGCCTGCCCGCTTATTGTTTCTCTTCCTTCTCTCTAGTTTTAAACATCCTTCGAACCGGTTACTTTTTTCGGGTCCTGTCGTTATGGCTTCTTGGGTGGATACACGGACAATGCATCAGAAACCATTGAGAGGTAGCCTTTTTTCCCTCTTCCCCTGTCTCCTATTCCTACCCACAAACAAAAATAATTCCTTCTTCCCGACAAAACTACTACCGTTTATAGATTTTTTTTATTGACACGGGAGGGATGGCGCAGATAAACGGAAGAGTTCTGGTGTTCTTCCAGACGATCAATTGGTTCATCTGAAAAGTTACCGCTACCAGAGTGTCGACAAGTCACTCATCTCACGGTACATCCTCAAGCATTACGTAGGTTCCCACAACATACAAGGGAGACGCGCGTCACATGCTGATAACTTTAACAGTGGAATTTTATGGTAGAGCTATTGCCTCGATGGCTCGCACCGAATGCAGTCACGTTAATCGGCTTCGGTTTCATTCTTACCAATGTCGCGTGTTTGAGCTACTTCATGCCCGATCTTGTCGGACCGGGGCCGAGCTGGCTGTATTATTCATTTGCGTTCGGGCTATGGGCATACTCAACGATGGATAATATTGATGGGAAACAAGCGCGGAGGACTGGGTCGAGCTCGCCGTTGGGTGAATTATTTGAGTATGGAGCATGTTTGTCGGGAGGATTGGAATACGATGCTGATCGGATTTTTTGCGTTATGATAGTCATGGTATCGACTCGCTCAATTGCACTTTAGGTATGTCTGCACTCGTAATGAATATAGTGATGGGTAATGCTAACAAATAGTATAGCTAGTCTTTGCGAAACTGCATCAATGGGACTCGGCCCAACCAGAGCCGGCGCATTCACAGCACTCATTCCTTGCCTGCCTATGTTCTTCTCTACCTGGGAAACCTACCACACCCATGTCCTCTACCTCGGCTACTTCAACGGCCCGACGGAGGGCCTCATCATTGCCTGCAGTCTCATGGCCGCATCTGGCTACTACGGACCTGAGATCTGGACCTACAAGCTTTCTACCGTGTTCGGGAATCACTGGGCCTTTGAGGACTACTCCATCCGTGACATCTGGATCCCCGTCATCCTCGGTTCCTTCTTGATTGCGCACTTGCCTTTCTGCGTCTACAATGTTATCGAAGCCCGTCGTCGTCAGAGTCTACCGGTACTTCCAGTTTTCTTGGAATGGACCCCAATTGTCGTTTTCACTACTAGTTGTGTGTTCTGGCTCGGAAGCGAGCATACCAGCTTGTTAAGCGAGAACCGTTTAGTGCTATTTTGTCTAACTTTGAGCTTCGTGTTTGGCCGCATGACAACCAAGATCATCTTAGCACACTTGACCAGGCAGCCGTTCCCGTATTGGACTTGGTTATTAGCGCCATTGATGGGCGGGGCTGTACTAGCGAATCTGCCGGTTTTTGGACTGTGAGTTGTTACACCTAAGGTCCTATAGTAAAAGTACTGACATTAAAATAGTCCTGCAATCACCCCCTCTTACGAACTCCTATACCTCCGTGCCTATTTCGTTCTCGCCCTTGGTGTGTACTCCCACTGGGCAGTATTGGTTATTGATGCGATTTGTGGGTATCTTGGGATTAGGTGTCTGAGTATCCCACATGCCCCGCCTCCAAGGCCGGGGGTGCTGAATGGTGTTGTAAGCCCGAAGAAGATGAGGGAGGCTTAAGTGGACTCTGGGAAGAGGGATTAAGGGGTAGTAGTGGAGGAAGCGGGGGATCGTATGGCTTGCCCGCGGAGGGTAGAAGGGGATTTGAGACTTCTTTGTGGGTATTTTTATAAGATATATAATTTTGCGCTTGTCGGATGTGGGGGACGGGGATAGAAATTGGGGCTGGGGGGTGGTGCCTTTTTTTTTTGCAGGGCGCCAGCCGGAATAATTGTTCAACACATTAATTGGAGTGTGGGAGTGGAGATTTTTAACTTTAACTTTACGATGAGTAATGACTAGATACCATGTTAGTTGTTGGTGTATGTAAAAGTTTTCTATTTGGGAGAAGGCAAAGCGATATTCATGGGGGAGGAACTACATGTAGGGTTTTATAAGTTCTTGGACAAATTTTCAGGTATCGATCTTAACTTTCTTATAATTATTTCTGCTTTTGAACCACCACAACGAAATGGCTTGTATCTATTTATTACTTATGTGTATAATCTATTAGACTGGGTATGACCATGAGTGATCTGTTGTGATGAGAATCCAGGTAGTGGATAAAGACACTGCACTTTTATCACGTGAGTACGCGAAATGCATACACTTTTACATCATCTTTATTACACGACAAGATTAAGCCATACAGGTTATAAGAAAGGAGGCCCTGTCCCCATACAGTCTTCACAAGGTTATATCTCCGCCAACTGCGGTGGGAGAATAATCACAAAAAGTTAAGGGTTAGGGTTTCTTCTCCGTTAGTTGGTTAAAAAGTTACCCGGCCCCTCATTAGCGTGACCTTTCTGCGTCCTCCTGAATTACGAATTGTTTGTTAGATCCACAGCAACCCAGCGGTCGGAGCTCAACCCCCTGCTATATCAAAGTAATAACCCCTCCTCAAGCTTCTCCTCCCTCCGTTCTCCCTTCTAGTATCTCTATGCTAACCTTCAATCAGAATTGCTTTGGGAGAGGTATACATACATACACACAATGGCAGACCAACCCACTATCCCAACCCCAGCTCCATACCGTCGCCCAGATATCCCAATACAGGACACGAATATGGCGGATACAGAGCTCATGCTACGACAGAAACTAGCCCCTGAGACTACGGGGAACCAGCAATGGAACCAAATGGCGCCTCCCCCACTGCCGACGGGGGAGTTGCCATACGAGGGTATACCTAGTCCCGGAGGTCCAGTAGGTACCGGGGAGGTAGTAACGCCGAAAGCGAAAAGTGGTGGCGGTGGTAGTATCGGGGGAGTCGTCGTCGGTAGTGGTAGTAGTAGTGCCAAAGCGAGAGCTCGAGGTGGCGGGGGGAGAACAACGAGGAGGAGGAAAACAAGTAGTACACCAATCAAAGACGAAAGCGACGTAAGTTTCCCTCCTCCACTCCACCACAAACCCAGTGCACCCAGTGCCATACTCACGAGGGAGAGGCAGAACCCATCGTCGGAGGAATTCACAATGGAGGGCGTAAAGACAAAATCAGGCCGTAAGGTCCATCGCCCAGCTCACTTTAACCCAGCGCAGAAACAACCCTCTCGGAGGCGCGGCCCGTACCGTCGTATCCACGATTCTCGAATTTGTAAGATCTGTCAGCGGGGTCATAGTCCTCAGAGTAATATGATTGTGTTTTGCGACGGGTGTAATACACCCTTTCATCAACTGTGCCACGACCCGCCGATTGACGACCTCGTGATTGCCGTTGCGGAGGCGGAGTGGTTCTGTGCGGCTTGTGCTAAAAAGCGGGAGGAGAAGCCGTTGAGTACAGGTCTTAGTGGGCAGGGGCTCACGGACGATGAGAAGAGGACCTATCTAGCGAGTTTGCCGCTAAGTTGTTTAGTAGAGTTGGTCTTTTTTGCTGAGAAGATGCATCCTGATCTTCCGCTGTATGATCCGCAGACGAAGAAGATTGTCGCTGGGATCAAGTCCGCATCTGTGGCGGCGGTCGCAAAAGATAACAATGACGAGCATATAGTAGGAGTAAATGGGGATATTGTTGCTAGTGTAGAGAGCGAGGAGATTCTGCAGGGGGGGGTGCCGAATTGGGAGGATATGATAGTGCGTGCTATTGCTGCGATTGGCGACGAGAAGGGGAGTCAGGCGAAAGCAATCTTTGAATGGTTAGGGAAGTATGTATTCCCTTATAAATGACCGGAGGAAATTAAGAGAACTGACTCGTAGCAGTAACTACCCTGCCATCGAAGGCCGGGACATCCGCTCCGAGGCCCAAGGCTCCCTTCAATCCGCACTTCGCAAGAACAGGCTGGTTAGGGAAGGCCACTCGTATAAAATCAACCCGGAATACATCTCCAAGTCCGCACCACAACAAACAGATAGCATTCCGATCATTGCTCCTGGTTCCGGTATCAAACTCCCTCCAGAGACAGAAGATATTGACGGTCTCCTTGTGGACGATGATCTAGTCGCGTTTAGCCACAAATTTCACGAAACTGGCCTAAATAGCATTAGCAGTAACGTAGTAGACGATGTTATGAGTGGAATAGTAGGAGGAATGAATGGAGACGTCAGCGGGACGGGGATGGAAGATGCGGAAGGTGATTTGGATGCAGAAGGGGTCGAGGATGTAGTCATGTGAATGGGACTGAAGGTGGTTTTTCTTTTCTTCCTTATACTTTGAAAGATTTGGATCCGACATTATGAGGTGGAGGTAGGTACTTATTGTTATATCCTGATGGTTGTACTTTACTCAGCATTTGATTTTCTTTTCCCCTTCTCTTTCTGGGTTGAGGAGGTTGTATTTTTAAGGTGTGGGCGACTGCTTTAATTGAATGTCTCCTTTTGATATAGGTTCCTACGAATAACTTCTCTATGGATTCTCTTGGTTGTTTGAATTGATTTGGGGTTTGATTTACCATTTTATCGCTTTTAGCGTGGAGAGGAGTATTACCCCGAGTGATAGTATGTGAACAAGTCCATGCTACCATATTAGTCTTTCTTACCATATAGCACCTACCAACTATTAACAACCGAATACTGGTTCATAGTCCAATTTAGTATACAGTCTATACTTAGGAGGTAGTAAAGCCTTGAGAATTGCCAGAAACTTGCTAAATGTGACTTTGCAACCTAGAATATAGGTCAGGAGCCACCCCAACCCTACGAAGACTATATTAGTCAAATTAGCTAGCACAGACAGTCCCTTAGTGAAAATAGGGTAGCAAGTGGTCTAGTAACAAGAAGGGGAAAAAAAGTAGGATGGAGACACGGGGAATCGAACCCCGGACCTTCTCAAGATTCCATGCCGACTCGGCATTGCAAATGAGATGTTATACCCCTAAACCATATCCCCTATACAATGACTGTATTTTGGAAATTTATAACCAAAGATCATTTTTGTATACTACTACCTTCTTAAGGTGATACCCATTTCTTCACCTACACTCAACTATCACGAATTTGGTTACATGTAACCGTAGCCTTGGTATTAGTCAGTTCTATTTTTCGCCTAGTTCATACACCATTGGCTATTTGAAGAAGAATTACGCTGGGTAAAAATATGTAGACTAATATGCACTCGCCAAGTCCTACCTATAGTTATCTCAGCATTTTATTACTATTTAACAAAGTATCCTCGGACTTTCATCAAGTGTGTTGAGTCACAACTTGTATCCTTTTAGGATCTAGGGAGTAGAGAATCATAAACCCGCTAGAAAAAAGACCTTTGTGACATATAACAAAAAACCAGTTCTCATCTTCCGCTTCTAGATCTCAGCATTGGTCTTTACTACCCATGTCCATTAGTAGCTGCCCAATCACTTATTTTAAGTAGAATATATAGCACTTATAGAGCTTCTTCATGCCTTAATTTATAAATTTACATTAACTATTCCACGAGTAGTAGTTATACAAGCCCTTACCCACCTTGTGAGCCAATCGATGTAGGCTTCTACCCGACACTTGCACGATCATACAGCGTCTATATTGCTTCAAAATTACCCCCGTTGTCAGAGTTGGTGGTAGTAGCAGCTTGTAAGGCATTTATGTATTCCTGACTCTGTCAAATGATAGTAATGTACATTTTAGCAGGAGCAGGAGTTACAGTGACAGTCACATGAGGATTGTTTATAGCCGGAATTTAGCTTGAGCTCGGGACATTGCTCACGGAGCTCGATGACGATGTGGATTTCTTATGTCGGCTAGGTTTATTCCTACTAGGAGACACAGCTCTCCTAAGCCATTCGGACGGCTTTTTCAACATCTTCTGGAAACTGTAAAGGGTAGTATTATTTGGAGTGGTGGAGTAGTGGTAAGCTGTTCTCCGAACCCCGCGCCTGTGTAGGTAACTACATATTTGGCTTAGCCTTATCCCGACATCGTCTATAATACCTTATTACGGTAGTGTGCAAATCTGGTAACACGACTTCCCCGGAAAACCAACAAATTGGCCTTCTCGTTCCTTACTTGAGTAGAAACCTCTTCTTTAGGGTATCACTTCAGTAACTACGATATCATTCAAGAAATAGGTACCCAGAATTTCCCCCTTCAAAATCTCTATACGGACCGACCGTACGTGCTTGCCGTTTAATTTACCTCTTGGTGGCTAAGCCAACAATCACTAACTAAACTCCAAGACCAAGTCATCTCCTAAATGGAGTACAAGCCCGAATATATGCTTGAGTTGAACTTATTGACTATAAATGCCCGTGCTAGGGGTAAATTATTGGGACTTTTAGGGTCTCACAGACCTAAGCGGTCAGAATATCCCAGAGCCCCAATACTTTAGCCCTGGCACAAGTACTTATACTAGGCCGGCTATGGGAGTCAGTACGAACTTAAGGCGCAAGTTTCCTTTCTTCTTTTTTCCCTGTGATATATCTTAAGCCTGTCAGTAGTATATACTGCGGAAACGTCGGTTTACAGATAAGTGTGTTGGTATGGTTGTTGAGTTCATTTGGCATTGTGTAGTTACGTGCAAGTGCTCCATGGGGATAACATATACATGTAGGGATGTGGTGGTAGAGGTCCCCGGATCGTGGGGCAAGACCGTGGGAAACAACTGGGCATCCCGTCCCGCTCCCTAGTAGCTATTCCATGGTTCATAAGACATCATTGATAGCCCCTAGACAACGGATATTAGAGCGATCCTTTACCAGTAGAGGTCCTTGCACGGCCGTATATAGCTAAGTCATCAGATCTACCAACACTATATCTAGCATGTTCCCTGTCGATCCTAAAGTAAGACATACCCCACTCCTCTAATAGATTAGGGAATGTTGATTGGAGTGAAGGCCCGAGCGACTTCCGACTTTCTGGAATGAATTTACAGCCTCCGGTAGAAAAGATCGGGAAACGTAAAACCTTAGATTTGGGGCATTTATTCGCCTTTCACATTCTCGGCCAAGATTCTAGTAGTAATATTTGCCCAAGAACCCTTGTCGACTACCCTTGTTTCCCGATCTTTTCTACCAGAGGCTGTAACCCTTTCTCACCGTCTTGACTACTATAAATGCTCTCATATATATATATCACCGCTACAGTCGCTACCTCAACCACCTCCTTTGCATACCACCATCACCAAAATCTTCGCGATGCAGTTCACAAATATTATCCTCGCTACCGTTGCCGCAGCAGCTTTTGTTAGCGCTGCAGCTGTCCCGGGTCCCTCCGCAGTAGACAGTGAGGTGCTAGTAAGCCACCTTATTCATTCGAGGATGTTTAATGTGCCATGTACTAATAATTATAAAGATAGACCAGTGTGTCAAAGAGACTAAAGAGTTTATGAAGTCGGATCCCCGCTTTGAACTCAATTTTGATACAGTTAAGCCCAAGTGTACATATTGCGTGTAAGTTACCTCAAAAGCTCCAACTCTTGCGTTTCATAGAGATAATAATTATTAACTCCCCCCTAGTGATGACGCAATAAAAAAATGTAAAATATCCAGTGAAAGTTCCAAATTCACTACTGATGAACAAAATTGCTATACTGGATCGATGGCTGTATGCAAGGGCGATCAGGGAATCGGGAAGGCTCCCGAATTAGGGGCTGGGACCTTTGGTAAGTAAAGGGCTGATACTTGTTAATATCATAGTTGGGTGGGCATATTTTTAGAGATGTTACTGTAGATATCAAAGTAAATGTATCATTGGAGGTGCCTGTTAATTGGGTGTTTAACCATTGTAATATTAATACAGTGTGGCATCTATGTTACCTCGTCCCATCCGCCTCGAGATAGTAAGGGTTTCTTTCTGAGGTCCTTCAAAGTATATGCACTATTATTAGTAGTATGTAAATCGGTACCTAATGTCTATGTGCATATAGGCCTTAGCAGCTTATTAATATGAGTACTTCTCATTTAAAGTTGGGGAGGGCCTTGAGTGGATCACTATTAGAGTGTATGAAAATGTTCGAATTACTAAAGGGTATTACCGATAGATTACATAAAACCCGTGGCGCCCCGGGCCATGCCTTAAAGATCCTCGACTTCATAAACCCCCTACCCCTGTTTCGTACCCCAGGTGGGCCACGCTGTATTAATCTTAATCTTAGGGTATTTTCTCAAAAATAAGGCCGGGAATATCTCTAGATATTTCAACTACCACAAGCTACGCGGATTAATTCTAGAAATGTTAGCTGGGTATCGCTAATTCTCTACCAGCTATCGTGAAAGCTAGGGGGATCTGCCTACCGTTTACAAGAATACACCCAGGGGCCTTAGTTAGCAGTTACCTGGTAAAGCAAGCGGGACCCTTGATCCTTGCTAAAGACCGTGCGCGTTCATGATCTTAATTCGCCGTGTAACCAACAAATCCCATATTACCCCTGGCGATCCCAAAGCGAGACATACTTCGCTAAATTATGGTTAAGGAACCACTGAGCAGAAGGGAAAAGAACTCAGCTGGCACGAGGGAGAGCGGTAAGAGTGAAAACCTATGCCGGTGGCTTTAGCTAGCACGGTGTCACTACGTGAACTAATTCTGTAAGAAATGAACCCCTTTACCTATCATTTTCTTGTATAAATATTGCCTCCGCTGTCGGCAGAGTCGTAGATCTTTACCACCTCCCCCACATATAGCTCCCTTCGCATACCTCCTTGAAATACCACCTCAGTTTTTCACAATGCAGATCAAAAGCATTATCCTCTCTATTGTCGCCACTGTGGCCCTTGTGCAAGCCGGAAATCGCTCGGCTCCACAGAACCCGGCTCCCCGCGAGGAAATGGTAAGCCTCCCTATCCGCTAGTGAATCGAAAATACCAAGTGCTAACAGAAAATAAGATGAGCAAATGTATGGATGATTCCAATACATACCTCGCGACTGAATGCACCAAAAACTGCGATATTGATCCTACCCAAGGATGCAATGAGTGCATGTAAGTTTACCTTGGCCGTAGATCTCCAGGCTTGCTATGTGGATAGTACTTACTGAATATGGCTTTATTAGTGATAAAGCATCAGCCCATACGCACCCTGAATCTGGCTTTAGTTCTAAGGACGCATCACCCTACTGCCTTATCATGGCGAACTGCAGGCAGGATCATGGTATTGGAGGTGCCCCACGCAAAGGCAGTTAGAAAATCATAGTTTTATTTGTGGTCGGTATTTAGGGTTTGGGGTGTTTTTTGAGGATTATATTTCTATAGGAAAGGACTGTAACCAAATTAGTGTGGAGAAATTCTGTATAACATTTAGTTAATTTAATAGTACTAGCCCGGAGGTATATTCTAAAAGATACTTGGAATGGTCCTTTGTATTCTCTACATCGTGCAGTTCTTGTTATGGCTTTTACCTATATACTGTGGTATCCCTAGGGGTTCGGTCTCATCTATAGGTAGTATGCGTGAAGGGTAAAGAATATAATAGGGTTTAACCTATATCAGTATCTACATATATATTTCCTGTGTTAGTTCCTCTGCATATTAATGTATGCATACTTTTCCTATAAGTAGAAGCCTGCATGAGGGGCACTACCCATTCCCAGGGAGAGAACTAGAATTTGTATGGTCAAATATCTACGCACGACGCGACGCCACAACATAGAAACTGGCTCTGTGTTGCCCTGGCTGATTAAGATGATTAACAATACTGTATTTAGCTTACCCCTGGCGATCCCGAAATAAGACATATCACCATTATGGGTGTCACGGCCAGACCTAAGTGGTCATAAATGTTCAGCTATTGCTACCGCTTTGTCTCACTGTATTTTGTTGTATTTTGCTGTAATACATATCTACACAGCCGTTGTATATGTCCAATACACAGTAAAGGAAATTTAAATAGCCATGGGGTTGTTACTACATCGTTAGAGAATGTAGAAATAAACCTGGAAGGTGACTGGATTTTTTTAAGAGGTTCTGTGATATAACTAGCTAAGTTGGTTTGACTACCGTACCGATTATACCCCCTGAGCTTAAAACTGTAATTTAACTTGATGTGAGTGAGTACTCATGCCAGGGATGGGGGTTTACACTGAAAAGGGAAAGATAACGATTGCACAGATCTATGACGCAATAAAGCACAGCAAAAAACAGTGAAGCACGGCGGTAGCAATATAGCAGAACTGTGACCGCTCAGACCCCCAATACTCCACCCCTAGTACGGGTACATAGCAACGGAGCAATGACCACTCAGGCCCGTGACACCACGGTATGTCCCAATAGCTTACCCTTGGCACGAACACATACTCCATTTCGACTATTAAAGCTGTGTGGACAAATCTGTAAGTAATACCGAACCCTTTCCCTGACATTGTATGTATAAATATTTCCCCTCCCCCGTCAAGCATAGAGCCATTATCCTCATCACATACTTCCTTCGCATACCACCATAAAAAATCCTTCATAATGCAGCTCAAAAGTACTATCTTCTCTATGGTTGCCGTAGTAGCGCTCGTGAAAGCTTTAGATGGCCCTATCAACCCGTGGACCCTAGTAAGCCCCTCATTTTCTAGAGGCCTACTATCTAGTGCTAACAGGATATAAGCAAAATGAGTGCGTTAAAGATTCCGAAGAGTTTTTCAAGTCAACTTCCTCTGGAATTGATCATGACGAGCTCCAGCATAGATGTCATTCGTGTGTGTAAGTTCATCTTAGGAGTCCTAAACTTTAGTCAATACTCACTAAATGTGGCATGGACCTACAGTGGCGAGGCATTAGATAAATGCGGGCTCCCCAGACCCGGGGCCCCTTCTGATAAGCCGCAATGTTACGATATAGTTTTGGCTGATTGCAAGGCCCAGCAAGGGATTGGTAGTCACGAGAAGTTCGCTGAACTGATCTCCAAGGCGGACTCGCAGAATTAACTATAGCGTGCTTATTCTCTTGGTGGGTGGAGTCTGGGGTTTGGTGTGGAGTATGTACTCCTGTAGGGAGAAGCTGTAGTCAGAGTCGGCCTCAGGGCCAATAGTATATAAAAGATTTAGTCAATTTTTAATACTAATTTGAGGATTAATTCTGAGTAGTAAAAGGTCCTTTTTGTAGGTCCTGTTGTGGATTTTGTTATGTACTATATATAGTATAATTAACTTAGGTCTTGTCTCTATCTAGAGGTAAATAGGTCATATAAGGGAGCGGATACAGTGTGTTTAATTAAGCTGTATCAGCACTCGCGTATATACACGAGCCAGGGCTGAGGTATCGGAACTTACCAGTGTATGTATCAGCTGCAGAGGTCCGAGTGGTCGTAGTATTGTGCTGTTGCTGTCACATGCTTTACTAAAGGGAAAACGTTCAGAATACCATGTTTTTAATAGGTTTGTATGCAGTATACCATGTTGTCTGTGCTAAGTCTGTGCCCGCCCCCAAAATGGCTGTTTAAGACACAACCACAACAGAGCAGGCACTGTCACCCCTTTAGACCTTTGAATTGTCAGCTATAGATTTACACACTGGGCTGGTAAAAATATAAGGGGAACTCGAAAATATTAGTCTTAGTTTCTCTAAAATACCAGTAGGTGGAAAGCTAATCACAGAATATATGGGTGCTCCTAAAGCATAGTGAATTTGTGATTGTTGTGGGTGGATGGTACCAACACTGGTAAGTTAGTGCATAGGGAAGATGGTATACGGCATACAAACTCATTTAAAACATGGTATACTGAACGTTTACCCTAATTTTATTAGGGCACTTCAAATACCTTTACTGTTCTAGCGCCTTTCAAGGCATGTTGGTGGTTTAAGCTTTATCAGCGCTCGGATACCCACGTATCAGGGTCAAAGCATTGGGACTTACAGAGTGCTATGCCGCAAATACATACTGGTGAGAGCCGAGAATACGCTAGAAGGTTGAAATAAGATGTAGCATAGCTATCCAGCCACTATAGGAAGTTTCTTCCTTCAAAATAGTTCCAAGATCGTGTTGGGATGGCGAGAACTTGCCTTTAAAAGCAATCGATTTACTGTCTTGACTTTCTTCATAAGTCATCTCTTATTTCAACCTCTTAGCGCATTATTAGCTCTCGTCAGTATTTACGGTAGGTATGGCGGATATATATAGTGTTGCACTGTTGCTACTACGGTGTTTTACTGTATTCCGCTGGGCCTAGCACTAAACTCAGTATCCAGCTTGTTAAGTCAAATAGAATTTATATCCTACAATAATAACTTCATCCTCTTTATCCCCGTTGCAGCTACGTACTATGTGCAAACCAGCAGCTATCGAAACCAAGACCCTAGTAAGGCTCGTCATCCATTAGAAAACTATATATGTCAGATATTAACTAAACACAAGTAAAAAAGCATTAGAAGAATCTAAACATTCCGAAACAAATCTCTACCGTTGAGCCAGCACCTCGTCTACGCCTAGAACCAAAAACAAGTTACTCACAGCTATCTAAGTCCTGATTTTGAATGTTACCTACAGCTAAAGGGCTTGTACTTCACCCGGACTGTTGGTTAGTTGGGTAATTAGTGGTTTTGAGATCATATAAAATCACTCGGTTGACTTTTTCAGGTATTAACAGGGGATCTATATAGCAGGGGGTCTCATTCTCGCTTAAGATGCTAAAAGGACTGTAGAGACCTAATTAATAATAGTAGCCTGTAGTTAACCAATAGTTTGGTTTTTTTTAATAGAGCTTATATTAAAGTTACTACTGCTGATTCATCTATCTACCACTTTTTCTTAAGAAGGTTATATAAAGTTGTCTAATATACTGCATAAAAGAGTCCTATGAAAAGAAGGGTAGTAATATAATATCTTTTCATATAATACACTCACGAAACAGACACAAAGAACCAAATTATATTTTCAGCTGCCGTATACGCCTATATATCATAAAATTACAAGTCCCTTCCATACATAAAACCAAAAATCACAGCTTAATACTCAAGTCCTTCATATCCAACCCCATCGCTACCGCAGCTAGTACAAAAATATATCCCACCAGCACTCCCACTGCCGCCGTCCTACCTACATCTAGTGTGTTAATAGAAACATTCACTAACCCCGTCAATAGATTTGCAATCAAGAAAACCGCCAACCCATTCCGGTTAAACGCTTCTAGTACTCTCGGTACAGCGAAAGAGTATCCCTCGTTGCTACCGTCAAAAAAGAAGCGTTCAACGAGGTAGAAGGCTGTAAGCTGACATGTATTGAACGCCGCAGTCCATAAGAAATATGGTAGATTCGCCAGCCGTCGTGATACACCAACGCCGAGTCCCCAGTATTGGTTTGTAGCTAGGAAAAGAACCACCCATGCTGCGCTCCAGCTGCAGAGGGTTTTGAGGAGCTTGGCTTTTTTTGCGGCGGGGGTAATGGCGGAGGTGTCGGTAGGGAGAATGTACATTCCTGTTGCCATACCTGCGAGAAAGATGGCGAGGTATCCAGAAAATGAAGAGATTCCTTCTTTGTTTTGGCCTAGTATACCGTAGAGGGAACGGTCACCAATGAGGACGTACTTCTGGAGGTTTGTTGACTCGAGGACGACCTGGTAGACGAGACCGACACCAAGGGAGAGAAGAGTGTAGAGCCATGTGAGGTTTAGTCTGCCGGTGGGAATAGACTGCAAGAGAGCAAGGAGTGGAGGTAGGAACCCAAGCGTAAAGAAGAAATTCCAGTGAACGCCGTATTCCGTCACATGCTCTGCGTAGTCAACCCCCTTCACCATCGCCAACCTAATGAAGCCCAGCACAATCAACGGTGCTGAACTCCTCATAGCTCCCTTCATCCTGACTGCTAGTGTAGATGGTGCCTTCTTCGCGAAATGATCCTTGAGAACTTGTCGAGCTCCAACCAAACCTGACGAAAACACGAAGCTCCCAACACCAAGATCCATCAGTGAGGTCCCCCAGTTTTCGACCTTGGCGAAGCGACGGGGAAAGACTCTGAAGTCGACGGCGAGGATTGCGACGCAGGTTACTACCATCATGGAGCCGCGATAAACCGTAAGGAATGCCTTTTTCGGCAAGAGGGGCTCGGATGGAGTCTGTGTTGGCGCTTTTGCTTCATGTTTTGGTTTTGCAAGGCGCTTTGGTTTTTGGTGGGAGGCTGCAGAGGCGATGCAGAGAAAAATTGCGGGGAGGAGAATGAGGAGGTTTAGGAGTAGTGGGAAAGATGAGTATAATGTTGTTGAGAGTAGGATTGCGACAGCATTTAGAAGGAAGTCGGCGATGAATTGGATCGGTCCATAAGGGCGGAAGAAGTTGAGTCGGGACTGGAGGGCAGAGAAGAGGATATATGTTGCCTGTCAGTTGTGGTATTAGTACTTTATCTACCACTGCAGGTTGAATAGCTTCTGGTAGCTATGTAACTTACAGGTGCAACTGCAGTAACGAGATTTATCTCGGTAATAGAACCGCCGGTCAGGTTGGACACAAAGTCTTCCTTTAGAGATTTCATTGACTGGGCCATGATTGTAGCTGTAGATGACCACACATTGACAACTTGCGACGTCTGGGGAGTTTTATGTCGACGGCGAAGTTTCCTTGCGTGTCCTTTCCCTGTACTTAACACGTCTACTGGATTGGATGTTTGGAGGTGACTCGTTAGGGTTACCCGGCCTGTTGTCGAGTGATATTATGTGAGTATGGGTCCAAGGGCGGGAAGTTACACACTGCTGGGGATATCTGGGTAGCGATATATCCTTAGTCTGTTGAGAGCTCATGTAAGAGACTCTTAATATAGGACCCCCCCACTGATACCCTGACAGCAGAGAGACCCAGTGAGAATACTGGCAGGGTTAGGGGCCATCACTCTCTCATTACCCGGTCTTCATCCGAGTGATAATTCATGCGCCACAAACACCATGAGGGTAGGGCCAGGGCAAGGGTTCTCCAAACGCGACCACACCTCAGCTTCCCCAGACTCTCCCCCCACAACACCCTCCCATTCACACCCATCATGTCTGACCATGACCCATTCCCCAACGTCAAGGAGAAGCTCACAGCACCTACAAAGAAGTCAGCCTTTGAAAAGTCCCGTCTAGAGGCAGAGGCAAAGCGGCTCCGCGAAGAAGCTGAGACCGCCGCCGTCTACAAAGACTTTGTCGCATCATTCGACGAGGAGCCACTCCCCACCCAAGGCAGCGGTTTCAACAATGGCCCTCGTGGTGGTTCTTTCCGGGGTGGATTGAGGGGTGGGCCGCCGAGTGGGCCTGGCCGAAGACATTTTACGGGGCCACCACCGAGCGCGAGGGGGGGTGCGAATGCTCCACCGGGGAGAAAGAGGAATTTGGATGCGGCGTTTGAGAGGGATCATGACGAGGCGGGCGTATTTGGTGCTGCGGGTGGAGCTCTGAGCGAGAGGGAGAAGAGGAGACTGCGCGAAAGCAATACCGGTCTTCTCGCGTTTGAGAACTCGGCGCCGCTGGGTGGGAAATCAAAAGACCAATACTCAGATGACGATTCCGGTACACTTTAACCCTCTAAAATACACGCTGTAGTATCAATTCTAACAGAGTATCACAGACTCGGAAACCTCAAAGCCTCACCCAAAACCTACCCTCTCCCTCACCTCACTCCCACCGTCCACCACCAAACCAATCCTCACTACCCTCCTCTCCTCTACCCCTCTTCGTATCGATTCCATTCGTATCATCCCCGCTCCACCCCCACCCGGACCCAGTCAGCCATCTCCCTCTATTCGCAAGGCTGCATCCGCACTCATAACCCTCTCCCCCGAAACCCCCAGCTCCGACATCGACGCTGCAGTCACAACTCTCAATGGCCGCTACCTCGGCTCCGGCTTCTGGCTTACCATTAGCCGTCACCTCCCCTCTACCGCAATCGGTTCCGCAAACGCCCTCCCAACACTCACAGCTCCCGTCTCGCACCCCTTTGGCGCAAAAGCACCAGCCCAATCCCACCCCATGCGTGGCGGCCTCTCCCGTGGCCGTGGTGGTGGCTTTGCCCCACCATCCACCTTCACCCCCGGCGCACGCACCACAGGGCTCCAAGTCCATGTCCACCCCCCAACAGACCTTCGGGTCTTAAGACTAATCCACAAAACGCTTGAACAACTCCTCACCCACGGCCCTGCCTTCGAAGCACTACTCATGTCCTCCGAGGCCGTCCGCGCTGATGTCAAGTTCTCCTGGCTATGGGACGCGCGCTCACCAGAAGGAGTCTATTACCGCTGGAAGCTCTGGGAGATTGTAACAGGACAGGTGCGACAGCCCGCAGTAGAAGTGTTTGAGCCCAGCGCACAGATATCAGCGATCTGGATACCGCCTAGGAAGGCACTAAAATATGAGTGGGCGGGTAGTTTAAAAGACGTAGTAGAAGACGAAGGATTTAGCAGTGAGGAACTAGACGATGATGGAGATAGTGGCGACGAGGAGGCTCCCGGGGGTGAGGGGAAACGTGGACGCGGGTATCTAGGTGTCCTTGAGCGTGCGAAACTCGTACACCTTATCTCCCGTATCCCTACACAGACGTCACGGGTGCGGCGTGGTGATATCGGCCGGGTCATGGCCTTCGCTATGGAGCATGCAGAGGGGGGTATGGGAGAGGAAGTTGTCGCTGTTCTGGTCGGGAATGTGCTAAAGCCGCTGGCATTCACGAAGGCTGCGAAACCAGATGATGAAGACGAAGAAGACGATACACCACCGAAGCAACCAGACGAGAGCGAAAACTACGCTGCGAAGATCATTGGCTTATGGCTCATCTCAGATATCCTTAGTAACTCCTCACTCGGCATCCGGAATGCATGGCGGTATAGACAACTATTCGATAGCGCCCTACGAGAACGGAAAGTTTTTGCGCACCTAGGGGATGTCTATAGAACCCCCGGATGGGGCCGTATGAAGGCTGAGAAATTCAGAAGAGGTGTCGTCGAGGGTGTTTTAGAGTGGTGGGAGGTATGCATAACCCCCTCTCTCTTTCTATCTATCTACTCGATTTTAATACTAACTGCATGTAACAGAAATGGTGCATATTTCCACAAACAACACAAGACTCTTTCCTCGCCTCTTTCCTCCAACCTACTTCCAACTCCACATCTACTACCCCATCCTCTGTGTCTGCGTCCGCCACCGTAAAACAACGTGATATCACCCCTGCTGCACCAGCGGCTGCAAAGAGTAAATGGAAAACAGTCGAGTCGAAACCAGAGGCGTTTAATCCGGAGACAGCGATTCAGCCAACGGCGGATGATGAAGAGGATGTCGATGGTGAGCCGATGGTGGATGAAGATGTAGATGGTGAGCCTATGGTTGATGATGAAGATCTTGACGGCGAGCCTATGAAGGAGGATAGTGATGTTGATGGGGAGCCTATGAAAGAGGATGAAGATGACGATGGAGAGGAGATGAAAGATGAGGATGAAGGAGATAGAGAATTAAAGGAGATGTTTGATGCTGGTGGTGACGGCCCTGATACTGTGGAGATAGAAGAGAAGGCCGGCCTGGGTATGGGAATGACGGGATTCAAGATGGGGGGTGCTACGAGGGGTGGGAGGGCTGTGAGTGGGGGGCCGAGGAAGAGGATGAGGGCAGAGGATATGTTTGCGGATGACGATGACTGAAGGGCCGATTTATTTCTATTATAAGGAGTTCTGAATGGGTTTTGTCGAAATTGAATTGAATTGACTTTAATGTAGCATGTACAATATCAAATAGCTAGCTAGGTAAAAAAATCGAGGCTTCTATTCAATAGGGAAATACCATTTTAAGGGCATGTAGATGTCATTACTTGCGTCCATTCCGCTCTTTAATAAATACAAATGATAGCGAAATATGGAAAGAATCCTCGCGCCGACTTTCAGTTTATATCATCCCACACACTATACTTTTTCCTTCCCTGAATTCAAGAATGCAATTATTTTTTGCTTCATTAATCAAAAAACCATTCCCTTCCAACTTTTATGACACCTTTACTCCTCGTCACCGATCTTAGGCGCAAGATAGAATCGCACATAGCCGGCTTCCATAGCGTATCTATGTTTGATTAGCAACTGCGGAGGCAATGGATGGAGAAAGTGGATACATACTCAACAAGCAGAGGAACCTCGTTCGAAAGAGACAAAGTAACAGTCGTTGACAAAGAGCTTGCCTTGCAGAAGTTGACCAAGTACTTGAGCGAGAAAGTCAACGCCACGGGCTCCGTGAGCTCGATCTTAGTCGACAGTTCCGGCTTCTCGATATTGTTGTGTTGCCGGAGAGTGACGGATCCGTTACCGATATCACCAGAGCAAGAGAATTTGACACCTTCTTTGGTAGCCTCAATCGCAACTATACACAATTAGCCTAGTCACCCCAATTGAGTCGCCCTGTAAGAAGGGGAGATACACACCTGACTCAGACAATGCCATCAAATCCCTACAAATCCTTTGGAACTCCGCCGCAGGCATTGTGATACTCGCGGCATAATCTGTCTCTGGAATTCCCAAGTGCTCCTGGTCGATATCCATCAACTTGATGTCATACTCGCTAATCCTGTCGTTTTCCGAGTTCTCAAACACAAGGTTAAGAGAGTCTGGTGCGTCCTCAGCCTTGAGGGTGAGGATGTCCTCGTTCTGGGCACAGCGGAGAACCTTGGTGAGGGAGATCAGGTTGATACCCAGTGCGATGTTACGG
Organism: Verpa conica; assembly: GCA_033030425.1. Taxonomy (NCBI): domain Eukaryota; kingdom Fungi; phylum Ascomycota; class Pezizomycetes; order Pezizales; family Morchellaceae; genus Verpa; species Verpa conica. Next base: position 565,734 of record JAUFSD010000012.1, read on the forward strand.
TCGCAGCGGTAAGGACTGAATCCTTCAGATTTCAGAAGCATGGACACGAGGGCAACGTGGGAGTTATCCATGGCCTGGAGAGCAATGCCGGAGTCATTGCAGTCGAAATTGCAGTCCTGGACAAGGTCCTTGATGGCTTCTACTACCTGGGGTGGTGTTAGGAATTCTATGGAAGGTTTTTTCTATCCTGGCCAGGGGGGATGGGTACCTTCTTAAGGACACTGGCTTGTTCGAGACGTGCTTCCAACATGTTTAGAGGGGAATTATTTGTTAATTATTGAGGGTATTATTTGAGGGTATTACTTGACGGCCGTGTGATACGTGGGTGATGAAAGATGGGATGATGGGGATGTTGTGTTCGTGGGGAGGAATCAATTAAAGGAGACGACGCGACAAGCTAGGTATTCAACGCGTCCCTAGGGGCTGGGTAGAGGTCGGGTAACCATATGCTGGACTCTTCTTCTAGGGTTAGGTTTTCTAGATCTATCTTTACCTCGGGGGTCCTATTCGTGCTCTTCTCTCGTGATATAAGTGTGCACATGTATAATTGTAATGCGGTGATATGGAAGGTTTATTATATCACTCAAGAATAGTTTTCCCTGGCTCTTTTGGCGCTGCTATGGGACTTTGGGCCGATAAGAGTTTCTATAGTAGAAATTGAGAAGAATTCATCCTCAGGGCGATAAAAAGAGGTGTAATAAGTTTAGTTAGGGGGGAAATAAAGAATCTAGAAAGTCTAGAATATAAATTTTGTTTAATGTATCTCTTACATTTGGACTAATGAAATCCTTGCTGAAGACGGTACTTGATTGCTTCTTACTGTAATTTTATTTCTGTGAGTTATTAGGCTTTTAATCTGGAAAATGTATAAACAATGATTGTGACTACATGTAGGCCTTGAGTATAAGTCTAAGAATTAATAATGTAGGCGTATAGCATTTCCACTAGTTTGAGAATTTAGAGGGACTTAATTTATCTATATATCATGACTGCAACCTTTTACCGTGCTCCCTCAGTTGGTAGTAGTGTATTTATGTTCAAGCCTGAACTCCTTTTCCTGTTTCATGGCGTTTTTTTGAGAGAAATTTAGGTAGGCAGGGCTTCTTAGGACCATTATAAACTCATAAACAAACCTCATGTGTTTTCGTCTCTTTCTTCTGCTGCTAGACGGGGCCGTCGGTGGGAAACAGTCGAGTGATGGAACGTGAATGAGGATCTTGTGAACCCTAACCCTACTCAACGACATGCAAAATCCTATCTCGTTAGAGTTTGTGGTTTAGGGTAGTAATTTTTGTTCGGAACTATGATAATATGTCTAGGAGGGGGGTGGAGATACCCATGGCTTTAGCCCTTGAAAGATTTAAGGAGATTACTGGAGGATTTGAGGGTTTTGAGAATGGGAGTGTACTGATATCTCAATATGGCAAGCCAAGGAGCTTTTTTGTCTTGAATTGGTCTACTTGCACTATGATCATTGATAACTCAATCTCTCGGGTCACAAACCACGTATATTCAACGGTTCAGAAAGTAAACTTTTCCCATTCCCGCCTCACAAATATTAACACACATCCTCTTGTTTTTATATATACTATACAACCCCACCTCCCAGAGTCTATTTGAAATCTTTATAACTCCACTTCTCCGAAATCTTCTTTTGGTACTTTCTCCGCTGGGTAACCGGGAGTCTAGTCTCCAACACACCACGCTCTCGTAAACTCCTCATGCGATCGCGGAGAAGATTTCCCTCTGGCTTGAGCGTGCGGAGGGAGTCGGCGAGTTCATCTGGGAGCTGGAGCTCGAGAGGTGCGCGGGGAATCCTAATGTAGGGTTAGTTACAGAAACTTACTATGTCTAGAGGGCCCGGCTAACTTACTTTGATTTACCAAACTTCTTTTTTCGCATGATTCTCGGGTTCTTTTCATCGTCATCGATATTAAGCCTAGCCGCACGCCTTGAAATCTGTAATCGTTCCCTCGCTTCAGCATCCTTGGCGTACTTCTTCACGAGCAAGAACTCCTGCGCTTGCTTCTTGAGTCTCTGTTCCTGTATTTTCATCCTCTCGAGTTCCTTCCTGCGCTTGATTTTGTTTCGCTCGGCCTGTGTTTTCCTCTCCGGCATCTTCTTGATTGGCTTCTCTGTATCGGTGTCGGTTTCGGTCTCGTAGTCTTCTTCCTCTTCCTCTTCTGGGTCCGGTAGAGCTGCTAGTGCTTTAATCCTCTGAGCCTCTGCTTGCTCGGCCAACCGCTTCTGTTCCAGCTCTACCTCCTTCGCACCTTCCTTCTGCAAGAGGGCATCCCACTGTGAGAACTCGGGATTATAGCTGATACCTGCTTCGGGGACCCTAACAGCAGGCACCGGACGCCCCGACTCAGCCAGAGAAACCGGCGGCTGCTTGAGAGTTTTCGGTTCCTTAAACGGCTGCGGAGCAGGAATAAACGAGAACTTCGTTTCATGCAATTCCTCAAGCTTCTTCACCTCCACAGGGGTTTCCTCAGCCCATGGGTCGTAATCAATAGTGATATTTTTTGTGCTCGACAGTTTCCCTGATGCTGCTTCTTGCCCATACGCAATCCCTCTAAGCCTCTCCAGATCCTTATAACTCACACCATTAGCCCTGCGACTCTTTTTATTGATCACCCCGTCGGTTGTGGTGGAGCCTGGTCGTTTTTTTGATGAGACTGCAGGGACTGCCGAGCGTGCGGCGAGGATCTCGTCGACTTTGAGGACTTTGGCGGTTTTGAAGTGGGATTTTGCGATTGACTTGTCGCCGGCTGTATCCAAGGCAAAGAGCTGGTCGTCGGCCTTTTCTTTGATTACCCCTCTGTGTGGTGGGGGGAAGGGTTGTTAGTGGGGTAGTCTCTTCAGAGGGTGGGCTTTGGGAGGATGTATGTACCCTTGAATTATTTCGTCGCGGAGCTGCTCGAGACCCTCCTGGACTTCACTGACGTCTACGTTCTTTCTCCAGGCCTTTTTGCCTTTTCGTGAGGGCTGTTTGGAGGCCATAGTGGGGGTCGATGTCTGTGTTGTTTGGGATAGGGAATTTCTTAGTAGCTCTGGGGAAAACGCACACTCAAGAGGAAAAAGTTATAATGTCTTGGCGTCATGTAGCTTCCGTAAGTGGGTTAGCGGGTTTTGGCCTTATAGGAGTGTGCTATTTAGTCGTAGATAGGGATTAATTAGATATCCTCTTATTTTTTAGTTATATCGGTTATTCTGTATTTAAGGCGGATGAGTAGTGGGACTAGGGCCTAGAGCGGAAATAAATTCACCCTCACTTTCACCTTTTGTCACAAACTTTCGGGTGTGTTTCTCCCTTTCGTTGATACTGCTTTTCAGACTCTATGAATTCAAGCCCCTACTTCACCATTTAGATGCCTCTTCGGGGACGCGCCTAACTATCTACTTTTTCGTTGTGAGTTTGACTTTGGTATTTTGTTACATTTATCCTATATAGATATTAGTATATATCCCGCCGCTAGTAATGTATATTGCGGGTCACAAAGTACTCACCTTTTAATAATAAAGTTAAACCTTGTTTACCAATCACTTTCTCGTTTCGAAGCAAACTCCCGAGCAACCTATCCTTTCTTGACTGGGCCACAACCTTTGCCACCGATCTCCTGGCAACGTTCAATGCCTCCCACCCACTCACACAAAGGCTCTTTGTTTTCGTCAAGTGCTCTCATGGTATGAAAGGAGGTTCCAAGGATCAATGGCTGAACGGCTGTCATCTTGGCTCCGAAATCCTGAATGCTTGCTTTGATATCCACAACATCTTTTTTAATGTCGTCAATCTTCGAATCGGTCATATTGAGGCCATAGTTCCTTCCGACACGTATCTCTAAGATTACAGCACCTGAACCAAGGATAGCGGTAATGAGAGTAGTCGCTGGTCCTCTATAACGGAGAGCTAGTTCTAGTAGTAACAAAGTGTTTCATAAGAAACCTTCATCACGATAAGACGATGACACTATGCGATATGCACTAGTCGATAAATATCATCATTATTCTCGAGTCATACATAGCTGTCTAGTCTGGGCTGAAGCGAGCCACAATTCTCAGCTATTGTGTACATCCTCAGTTATCATGCAAACATCTCTAATAATCATACTCCGTAGTAAAGATGTCCCTCTTTATATAGTAAGTTTATTACTGCTGCTTTGACTAATTTCTAGTGAGGCCGTACCTTCTAGTTGCTGCCTGTAGCTAATGTTCCTGCTAAAAAGATTATTATATTGACTCACCACTGTAAGTAATGTTCGTCTTAGGTGGATTTAGGGCGGTTGCAGAACTCCTGGAACCCCTAATTTTGAACCATAAATCCACCTTAGTAGGGGGCAACCGACGAGGCCCATTGGGGCCCCGGTAGTTAATTGGGTTAATAGTAGAATAACGTTTTTTTAAAAAAGAGAAAAGCTTGTTTCTTGGCACTGTTCCTAGATTCTTTCAAGGGACCGACATTATGAACACTAACGATTATTAAGACATTAAGATCAAACTTTTATTATCTACATACGATAGATCCTTTCACTCTCTATTTGCCCTATACTTTAATACCCCACTGTCTCGGAAATACCTAATTTAAGTTTTTTTTTCTCTTTTGACTATGGGAATACTTGAGTATTAGAATTTAATAGGCCTGCCCAGGTTACATTTCCAGTGATTGCCAGTTCACGAAATATCACCTGAACGTAATCAAAGAATTTCTGTTGAATATTCTATTCTATATAGGACTCATATTAGCACAAGCTTGAGAATTCTCTTAGTCTCCCAAACATCTATTTTGCCTGTACTCTTTATAATTTCTCACATGTGTTGAAAATGTACCTATTTATGAAAATAAATAACTCTGGGAAATAAAGGTCATTTTTGACTGATTTCGGGCACATTATCTGCATTTTGTTAAAAGAACACTCCTAGCCTTATTCTACAACATTCATCATTCATTCGTCCTTCCAAACATATCTAATTGGTACAATCCCATCATACGACCCACATTAATACCCCTCTTCACTTACGTTGCCTTATTCTGCTAATTTCACGCAATGCACTTTCCCTATAGGATCAATATCCAGTGCCTTATTCAATTAGCTTTGGGTTGTGATTCGTACCTTAGTCTAAAGGCTTGGAGCTTGCTCCTCTGTCACGTAGAAGTTTGACGATAGAATTTTGTCCTCGTTTTTCGGCTAGCTCCAGGGCTGTCAATCCATAGTTATTCTGAACTGACATATCGGCGCCCTTATCGAGTAGGATTCGAACAATGCTCTTGTTTCCGTGGTATGCGGCTAATGTCAAAGCAGAATCCCCTTCGTTATTCCGGGCTTGCAAGAGCAAGTCGGAGCTCTTTTCGAGTAGCAGCTGGGCAATAGAGTGGTGTCCATTTGATGCCGCTTTGTGTAGGGCTGTCCCTCCTTTATTAGTTTGAACTGACGGATCAGCGCCATTTTCGAGTAGCAGCTGGGCAATAGAGTGGTGTCCATTTGATGCCGCTTGGTGTAGGGCTGTCCATCCTTCATTATGTTGAACTGACGGATCAGCGCCATTTTCGAGTAGCAGCTGGGCAATAGAGTGGTGTCCATTTGATGCCGCTTGGTGTAGGGCTGTCCCTCCATTATTAGTTTGAACTGACGGATCAGCGCCATTTTCGAGTAGCAGCTGGGCAATAGAGTGGTGTCCATTTGATACCGCGTGGTGTAGGGCTGTCCATCCTTTATTAGTTTGAACTGACGGATCAGCGCCATTTTCGAGTAGCAGCTGGGCAATAGAGTGGTGTCCATTTGATGCCGCGTGGTGTAGGGCTGTCCATCCTTTACTATCTTGAACTGACGGATCAGCGCCATTTTCGAGTAGCAGCTGGACAATAGAGTGGTGTCCATTTAATGCCGCTATGTGTAGGGCTGTCCCTCCTTCCTTTTGTTGAACTGACAGATCAGCGCCATTTTCGAGTAGCAGCTGGGCAATAGAGTGGTGTCCATTTGATGCCGCTTGGTGTAGGGCTGTCCATCCATTATTTGCTTGAACTGACGGATCAGCGCCATTTTCGAGTAGCAGCTGGGCAATAGAGTGGTGTCCATTTGGTGCCGCTAGGTGTAGAGCCGTACGTCCTAGGGCATCCCTTTCTAGAAGATCGACTCCACCCTCGATTAGAATCTCAACAGTTGCATAATGCCCGATGTTGCACGCCACATTAAAAGTCTCCCATTCTCTTAGCTTTCCGTTTTCTCGCGTCTCAGTATTCTCAAAAAACGAAACAATTTTCAATTCGCGACATATCCCTAGAAAAGATAAAACATTTCCTGTAGTCTCAAGGAATTTCATCACCACATTCTTCGCTAAATCGACATCGTCATCGCAGGTTTTAAGATGGAAAGATAAATTTGGGGCAGCGTAACGAAGGAAAGGATGTAACTGAATGCGTTCTAAAGTTTCTTCGTCCGAGGCTGTTGGTTTGGCGAAGATATCAAATAAAAGATATGTAGTACAAGCCACAGCTAGCATGAAGTCTGTACCGCTAGGAATTATATCATTACCTAGAAGGTATTCTTGGACGGTATAGTGGACAAGTTTGATTGTGTTGGAGTGTTCGTCTATCATTACCAACCCAGAGCACACGTCGAGTAGCGTATAGTTATCTGGTAAGTCGAGATCATCAAGCTTGTGCTGGCCAGGCTGAACGGATACCGCGACTCGGATTTCGTCAACTGTCATAGGCCGCTTAGCTTTCACAAGCCACGAGAGAGTACTGATTGCCAAAGCTGTACAGCTCTTAGACTGACTACGGAGGTTTTCTATAGCTCTATTGTAGGTAGGATCGAGTGGTCTGTTCTCTGTAGTACTGCTCTTGAGCCTGTCGAGTGCCTCTAGAATCTGCTTTGCGGTTGTCTGTTCGCAGATGTACTTAACATGGAAATGGACGAGTAAAAACCTACATAGGATTTGTTTTTAGTAAATTTATGTCGGGAGTTCAGACCTCTAGAATTTCTCGCTACTTACATCCCCTTGGCGCACTCTACAAGCTCGGAAATGATTTTCTCTTGGCACCTTCCCTGCCGGACGAGGCGTTTTGCTCGTGGGTTCTCATCGATTTTTTCCTTGATATAGATAGTGATGTCTTCCTCTCTTGCTAGGAGTTCTAGCTTTGCTACTCTGTACTCTAGGAATTTCTCTTGAATATCTTCTGGGTAAGGGCGACTGGTAATAAATAAGTTGACTCCTTTCATCGACATGCGTTTAAACAACGGAAGGAGATATTTCCGTTGATTTGACTGATGGCATTCGTCAAGTGCGTCGAATATGAGAAAGACTCGATCAAAGGACTTGAAGGTAGTAAGAAGAATGATTAAAAGTTCATCGGATGTGGGTCTTTTGTTTTCCCTATCTAATTTGTTGTGCAAAGCTTCAAGCTCTGTGGGAAGATGTGGGATTTTGCTGGCGAGCTGTTTTACCAAGCTGGCGAGAATATCGACAGCCTTTTGTTGCTCCTGCTCTTTATAATCAAAATAGATATGAGCAACTCCATCCTTTGCTCCCAAGACATGTTTTTCGACATGGTCAATTAAAGCCGAGCTAAGCCCCGGGGTTAGCGAGGTCTCAAAAGGTATGGGTCGAAGGTAGCATACCTTAGAAACGTCTTGCCGGCGCCGGCTATCGAGATAGTTGTTAGCATCGATCGTCAAAAGAGACTTTGTAGAACTTACGGATACCACGACCCCAAAGGATCGGGGAATCTGGATCACTAATCCACTTCTTGACCTCAGGTGTCTCCCAAAGCCATTTCCCCGTGCCCTCTCGTCTCCGAGCGCTGATATCAATATGCTTTTTATCACACTGGCCTGGGAATACCCAGTTCAAAACCTTTTTCCGCTTTTCCGCTAGTAACCTATCATATTAGCGATGAGTAAATATGTCTAGATGATCTATGGTTTATCGGTAATACCTGCTTGATCTTTCTCCATTCTCTCTCGCCAGGCATCTTGAGATAGAATCTCTGCATGTTGTTCTTCCTTAATCTCTCGAACGTCGGATCCGGTATGCTGGACATGGCCCTCGATTTTTTTAGAAATAGCTCTGTATTCGGATTAGCACGGCTTGATCAAAGGTCTCAGGTACGGCCTACACATGATCTTCGGACATGTCATGGAGCTCCTGCACACCAAGCTCCGTACTCTGAACATGTCCCTTGATGGTAGTCGATAGGGCCCTATAGCTAATTTAGCAAGCTCGTAATTTAATAGTGAGCTCCTGGTCTAGCATACGTTTGGTTCACAGAGCTAATATGAACCTCTTGAACCATAGAATCCACACGCAGAACGTGCGCCTCAATATTCCTCGAGATGACTCTGTATTGAAGATCAGTTTCATCCAATGAGATAGGGTTTTGAATAATTCACATATTATCCGCAGCCAAAGCAATGCCGAATGTACTCTTATATCTCTCAATCCGGGTCATGATATTCATAGTTTCTTTTGTTTGAAGTGGCCACTTGAGTCTCCATAACCGCTTCATCAAGCCCTTCTTTGGTGTTGGGAGCCTCGAATGGACTTCCTCTAGCTCCCGCGCGCATTCTTTGAGTGTATCGTCGAGGCCTTCTATCGCCGTCGAATATTTATTCCTTTTCCCGTAATCTTCTATCCTCTTGAGTACCGCTCCGAGTGATTCGAGCTCAACACTAAGCTTCCGGACCTCATTTGGCGCTCGCTTCACATCCTCGCAATAGCCGTAGACCGCGATAAGTAATTGACCGGCGGCTTGTGTAGCCTGCGCGACGGCGATGATACTCGCTGCAAAAGATAAAGGTTCGGCCATATTCTTTCGTACAGGGCTGGAGAAACTGGGTATAGTAGGGAACTTGTAGTGAGAAGGGTTATGATAGTTCAGTTAGCTAAAGCTAGGGGTGCGGGGATGTGCCAGCAGGTAGGTGTGTGGGGTCGTGGGATTCATGTTTGTGATAGGCAATAGAGCCTGGGGTTTCCTCTTTCTGGTAACTGATTTGATTCGCCTTAACCAAGCGCACAAGCAAATGAGGTATCAATATGTCTGATTTGCTGATCGCGGGTATTTTTTTCAGCCTTGGTCACACAACATAGAGTGTTACGCCAAAAAGGCAACATCAACTCTCACCAAGTATACGAATAGAACGAATATATACTAGTAAACGTCTGAGTATAAAAAAATACCACGGTCATCGAGACACTAAGACAAAACTTTATCATCTACATGCGATAGCTCCATTCTCTCTATTTTAACTGGGCCCCCGTACTCCCTCATATATATATTAGTAAATAATCAAATTCTTTAAATACACCTCCTCTACAATAATAGACGTCACACTACTAACACTCAATAAAATATCTGATGTGTCACGTATAACCAAACATATTACAATTGTGAAAAAAGATAGATCAACCGATGAAAACTAACAAACGAAGTATTAGCCAAATCCTCACTACAAGCCAAAAGTAATACTAACCCTAGACTAAAGCCGGGCTACGTCCCCCAATCAAACTCCCAACTATTCCTCGCCACAACTTCTCACGTACATCTTTCTACCTTGATATCCTCATACCGTTGTTGAACCGATCGGAGGTGTTCGTTGATAAAAAATAACTGAATTGCCAAAGTCCAGACCCTTGACCTCCAGAAAGAGATCACTTTTGCGTTCCCTCCGCAAGACCTGCTCTTGCCGATAAAAATTACTAGGATAAATATCTAAACATCGCCCGCATCTCCAGAAATCTCCGTATCCTCCAACGTACTTCTTCAAAACACTAGGTTCCTCGTGTATAGGTCCACGAGTTTCCTCGGATCCCTCAGCAATAACTTCCCCTCGAGAAGAGTTTCCGGACATCTGTATACACTCGTCGAGATTCGATTAGCCGTTCGATTAGTCGGCCACCTTACTCTTATTGTCTCCGTATCTAGTTAGGGGTTTAGGTTCGGGTTAGTGTTCAATTAGGATGAGGGTTAGTGTTAGTTGTAGGGTAATAGGGTATTTCAGTGGGAGACCAGCTGCGATAGGGCCGGGTAAAGGAACATTAATCTCCTGCGTAATTCTTAGGCTGGTGTCTGGTACCAGGAATCGTAAAGGTGCCTACTGACACCCGCTGTTTGGTAATTAAGATTACTTCCTGTTTGGGTAGGAATGTTGCTGTACAATACACCATTTTCTTCAGCCTTGGTCACGCAACATATAAGTATTACGATCAAAAGTGTCAATTCTCACTAAATATAATAGAATAAGTATCCTCTGGAATGTATACATCTGACATAAAAGATGCTACAGCCCTAGGAGTTTTTTAATCACCGAGACATTAAGGCCAAACTTTTATTATCTACAAATGACAATTCTTTTCGCTCTATTTGCTCCCTACTTTAACCAACGTCAATTTAATCTTCCTCTTTCCCGTTTTCTCCTCCTTATCATCTGTCACCTCTACCACAACTTTATCAAACAACCCTAAACTCCACTTTCCCTCACCCTCTCCAACAGTCAATACATATGTCTCCGCATCAAACTCCGTCTCCGGCTCTGCTCCTCCCTGTGCTAATTCCCGTGTCCTGATCATCCCCTCAATACCAAATCGAGGTACAAATACAACGAACCCGTTTGAGAAGATCTTCATGATGAATCCTTCTTCTTTGGTAATACGGCCTTTTAATGCTTGCCCAACATAGTACTCTACAGATGCACGTCCTGCAAACTGAGCGTTTCTGTGGCGGACATTAATGTTTTCACAGACTGCCTCGAGTTTTGCTTTGCTGTGGAGGGAGTTGTCGAGTTGTTCATAGCCGATTGCCGCGGCGAGTTGACGATGGGCTACTACATCTGCGTAACGGCGGATGGGGGATGTGAAATGGGTGTAGATTTCTGAAGCCAATCCATAATGCTTGAACTCTGGATATGCTTGAGTTCCTGAGCAGAAGTACTCTGCAGAAAGCATGCACCTTGTTGCGAGGATGCGGACGAGGGTGTTGAAGAATGGCTCATTAGGATCGACACATTCATCGAGTGAATCTGCAACTGCCTTTGAGGAATCAACGCGGAGGATAAGTCCCTTTCGAACTTTAAGTTGGTTCTGTAGCTCCTCGAAGTTCGTTGCAGGGGGGGCACCATGACGCCGTAACATGGCAGTCTGAGGAAATGCATCGTATATCTTGCTCGCGACACTCGTGTTGGCCAGTAACATGAACTCCTCAACCAACGAATTCGTCTCTAGTAATTTCTTGGTCTTTACATCAATCGGATCACTTGTCTCGCTCTCCGCCTCAACCTTAACCTCGGGACTCGCAAGATTTAGTGCACCAGCATCCATACGCTTTTGCCGGAGTTTCTTAGAAAGCTTAAGAAGCGCCCTCATACCGTTCGTAAGTTCATCCTGTTGTGATTCATCATCGATCCGTAATTGTGCATGCTCGTAGCTGAATGCCTCACGTGACTTGATCACCGATTTCGTGAAATTGACAGACAAGATCTCAGCATCTGGAGTCATCTCCCATGTTGTCGAGAATGCGTAACGTTCCACATATGGTTTCAATGAGCAGAGGTCTGTTCCAAGGAGCATGGGTAACATGTCAATACGCTTATCCACTAGATAGACAGTGGTTCCTCTCGCTGTCGCTTCATCGTCCATTGCGTTGTTGGGTTTGACAAAATGTGTGACATCAGCGATATGCACACCAACCTCATAGTTCCCATTAGGAAGTAGCCTTGCATGCAGAGCATCATCGATATCCTGACAGCCCGGAGGATCGATACTGCAGACTAGTAGACCCCTATAATCCTTTCTCCCGACCCATCCTGGGTCACTGGGGTCCTGGGGAACCCTCCAATCATGGCCTTCTTTAGGGAGGCAGTCAAGGACTGCTTTTGGGAAGGGTCTGTATTGGACATCGTATTCAAGTAACAGTGCTTCAGTCTCCGCCTCTTTTGTCTCTAGCTCACCGAGCGAGCGGACGAAGTGACCAACAGGATATCGGGATGTTCTATCCCACGAATCAATCGCCACAACAATCCGCTTACCCAAGAGTTCAGAGGCCTGACGGGTTCTGATCCTGATTTTAGGAATTCGTTTATCCATAGGGATCAAGAAAACAGTTTGTTGACTGCGACCACGGGAAGCAGAGGCAGAGGAGGGATCAACATGACCAACATAACTATCACAATATATATTAATAGGTTGTGCTCATATCCTCTTAGGGTAATAAACTTACTATCTCCAATTCCTCTTTGCAACCCCCACAACTCTTGCCGTCGGCTGCGGCTTCCCTTCCGTACTCCCACCAAGTGTCTTCCTCACCTCTTCAATCAGCGCCTTTCTCTCCTGTTCTGTCTCGATTGCCTCAGGTACGTCCACATCCGGATTATCGTTCTTCGTCAGCGTCTCCTCTTCAACAATCTTGGTACTAGGTTGCTTCCATAGTTCCTTCGGTAGGATCTCTACAACGACCACATCACCTGACACACTTCTATTAATGTTTTCCCTACCCAAGATGAGTAGAGCTTTATCGAAAGATGGTACATGAACACTGCCTTCAAGAAAGTTGTAAGGCGACACGTTGAAAACCCCTTGGTGCAACGTTCCTGCCTTTACTCCGGTCTGCATTTTGGAAATCGTAAAGTATTCAGGATATAGCATCTCCGACTTTGACGCCTTAGCTTCCGCGTCCTCTGCGGCAGCAGAGATCATATCCAGAAGCTCGTCAGCATTTTTGAGACCACGGACATAATCTCTTACTGATCAAAGTTAGTAACAAAGTCAATATACACCACCAGATTGAATAAACATACTATTAGCACACTCGATCCCCTCCGACTTCGCCTTCGTCAGATTCGCTTTATCATCACTAACCATGACAATCTCTGGACATTTGCTCTTCGTTCCTGATACTGCATCTAATAAGTGTTCTTTATACCACACACACGCCCTCCTCACCGCACGGTCGTTCCGGTCATTAATTGTCTCCCCTTCCAACCGCTTAACGAAGGTCTCCAACCGGAAATCATTATGGAAGACGTAGAACCTTTTCTCTTGGGAGCTGACAAGAGATCGTAACCGGCTATATAATGGCAATGATCGGTTTCTCAACTCATCGAGCACAGTCTGTAGTACAATCACATCGTAGAAGGCGCTCTTGTGCTCAATAATATCCATACAGTATAGGAAGATGTTTGTGTCTGGGACGATATAGTGCCCCTTTGTGAATGTGTTGTTTGCAGCCGGAGAAGCAGAGAGGACGAAAGGTTTGACCCGGCCATTAGAATCGGCGGGGGCGTTGGTAGCGCATGGGAAACAGAGCTCTGAGGAACAGGGTATGTCTTGTCGGAGGTATATTTCACGGACTATCTTGGTGCATTTTCCTCTGCTTGAGCGGAGGAAGACCTTAGAGAAGATATTAGGGGTACTGTCAGAGTCTGTAGAAGATCGTTTGAGGGACGCCATTGTTTGTGGTTTTCGTGATAGACCGCCGGGAACCCGTAAATGATATTCGGAGATGAGGTCAAGTCGTTGAACTTTGGCACGCTAGTGGTGGGCTGTGGCTGTGCGCGCTATAAGAGCCTCAATTTGAACCTCACTGTGGCGTAAGGGTAGGGTTTTTGCGCCTGCATAAAAAAAGTTCGAAGATTTCCCAAACTGCTGCGACGAATAGCTTTAATCTGTAACAGCTTGGGCTTCTTCTCTGGCGCAGCTTTTACGCAATGGTTAAATCATATCTGTGCGCATGCCCCCTCTTTAAACCGTGCTTATAAGTTTTAATTGCTTAACTAACTTTTGATACAGGCGATTTGAGCATCTCCGAACCTTTGGTATCGTCGCCTCAGGTACCGCAAACGCTATATGGACCCCCGACAGCACCTCCAGCTCGCGCACAAACGCCGGCCGCGCAGTCGTTCCGGCAAATGAAGAAGTAATCACCTGGGATATTAAAAAGGGCGAGCTCATCTCCCGGTGGAGGGACCCTAAATGCAAGTCCGAAGTGTCATCCATTATTCAATCCAAAACCGACAAGGACATATTCGCAGTTGGCTACAATGACGGATCAATCCGATTATGGGACAGCAAGACATCTACGGTTATAATCAATTTCAATGGCCATCGTTCGGCGGTGTCGACGCTGTGCTTCGATCACACTGGTACCCGCCTTGCAAGTGGGGGCAAGGACGCCCATATTATTGTGTGGGATTTAATCTCTGAGGTTGGGCTTTACAAGTTGCGTGGGCATAAGGATCAGATCACAAAGATTGAGTTTCTCCGCGGGCCGGGAATTGAGGACGGTGCGATGGATGTGAATGATGCCGGCTGGCTGATCAGTACCGGGAAAGACACTCTGATTAAACTCTGGGACCTTTCAACTCAGCACTGCATAGAAACCCATGTCACACACCACGGAGAATGCTGGACGATGGCGGTATCACCCGATGAACGAGGCTGTATTACCGCAGGGAACGATGGAGAGCTAAAAGTATGGGGAATAGACACATCCAGTCTCGCCTCACGGACAAAGGGTGACACAGACTGCTTAATACCCCGCGGAACTCTGTATAGATCAACAAAAGACCGAGCCATAATGGTAACATTTCATCCCACGTCCAACTTTGTGGCAAGTCATGGCTCCGACAAGAACGTGGAGATCTGGCGAATAAGAACTGAAGATGAAGTTAAAAAGGCCCTGAAACGCAAACGGAAGCGTAGGGAAGAGAAGCTGAAAGCTGCCAAAATAAAACCCGAAGAGACCGAAAACAAGACCGAAGAAGAAGCCGACTCTCTAGCATCTGCTGAAGTTGGTGATGTTTTCGTCTCTTATGTTACACTCCGAACCGGCGGAAAGGTCCGTTCAGTAGACTGGGCCACCCGGGGTGGGGGTAAATCATCTGAGGCTGTTAAGCTGCTTGTATCTTGCACAAATAACGCTCTTGAATTTTACGACATCCCAAAGCCCTCTCGCAAGGAAGGGAAAAAGGAAGCTGCCGAAGTACCAGAATACAAAAAATTATACACGCTCGACCTCCCTGGACACAGGACTGATATCCGCGCTTTATCACTCAGTTCGGATGACCGGATGCTCGCATCTGCATCCAGTGGTTCGCTCAAGATCTGGAATGTAAAGACTTCAACATGTATCAGGACCTTCGAGTGCGGGTACGCACTATGCTGCTCCTTCCTCCCAGGAGACAAAATAGTAGTAGTAGGCACTAAATCTGGCGAACTTGAACTCTTCGACGTTGCCTCCTCCAGCATCATTGAAACAGTTGCAGCGCATGAAGGCTCAATCTGGTCTCTCCAGGTCCACCCTGATGGCAAATCGCTCGTTACTGGATCTGCAGATAAGAACATAAAGTTTTGGAACTTCGAGATTGTGCAGGAGGAGATCCCCGGGACTAAACGCACAACACCCCGCCTAAAGCTAGCCCACACACGCACTCTAAAGGTCACCGACGACATCCTCTCAGTCCGCTACTCCCCTGATGCTAAACTTCTTGCGATTGCACTGCTGGATAATACCGTGAAAGTATTTTTTGCAGATACACTAAAGCACCTTCTGAACCTTTATGGTCACAAATTACCTGTGCTCTCCATGGATATTTCTTCAGATTCGAAACTCATCGCAACGTGTTCCGCAGACAAGAATGTGAAGATTTGGGGTCTCGACTTTGGAGATTGTCATAAAAGCTTCTTCGCACACCAGGATTCTGTCATGCAGGTTGTCTTTGAGCGAAATTCTCATAACTTCTTTTCTACGGGTAAGGATAGGCTCATCAAGTATTGGGATGGCGATAAGTTCGAGAACATCATGAAGATGGACGGTCACTTTGGTGAAGTATGGGCACTCGCCGTAGGTAGAGTTAGTGAAATAATTATATCTGCAAGCCATGACAAGAGCATCCGAGTATGGGAACAAGGAGATGACGAGGTAAGTCTATGGATCACGTTTTCTCACATACTCTTTACTAACACTAGCCTAGATTTTTCTTGAAGAAGAGCGTGAAAAGGAACTCGAAGAACTCTATGAATCAACCCTCACCACCTCCCTCGACGCCGATGGTGATGTCGACGGAGAAGCCATCTCGGCAGGAAAACAGACAATTGAGACTTTGATGTCCGGTGAACGTCTCATGGAAGCTCTCGACGTTGGTATTGCCGACCTAGCACTCATGCGCGAACACGAACTCGCAAAAGTCACCCGCCCCAGCCTCGCTCCACCCCCCCGAAACCCTGTATTTGTTGCCCTCGGTGGAATTTCCGCCGAGAAACATGTTCTCACCACCACACAGCGAATCAAGGCTTCACATCTTCAAGACGCATTACTAGTCCTACCTTTCGAAAAAGTTGTTTCATTCCTTACATTCCTAGATTTATGGGCGAAGAATGAATGGCATATATCACTCACCTGCCGTATTCTGTTCTTCCTTTTAAAGACACATCATAAGCAGATCGTTGCATCGAAGACAATGAGGACGATGCTGGATAGTGTTAGGGTGAATTTGAGGGCTGCGCTGAGGCATCAGAAGGATGAGATGGGATTTAACTTGGCAGCTGTGAGATATGTTAAAAGCGGCGTTGAGCAGAGGGGGGTGAGTGAGTATGTAGACGAGGAGGCATTTAAGGAGCAGGAGGAGAGAGGAAAGAAGAAGAGAGGATTTACAACATTAGCGTAGTATATAGGGGTAACGAGATGACTGTTTTGATAATTATGTTGTGTGTAAAATAAAAGTTAGGTTTGAATTGTTACATGATGTGAACCCAAGATGCCATATAACAAAGAGGGTACTTTGTCTCTTGGTACACAGAGGTAGGAATAGATACAATTGTGACGAGAGATGAGATAATTGCTGATCAAGAAGAATCAGAGCGGGGCAGTAATCTCTGTCAAAAGGTTTATGGGGAGGTTTTATTATGCGAGACTAGTTCTACCTCCTGCTCTCATGTTCATCTTCAATGCCAATGAAAAATAATCTCGTGCCCAGGCCCGTTATCGTAGCTTGATATTCGCCGTAAAATCTAGAGTAACCTAGTCTTAAGCCTCTGCGGGGCTTCTGGGATGATTGGAGGCTTTCCAGAGTCTCTTGGGAGACTACAGGTGGATGTATCTATATAAAAAAAAATCGCTCTATAATGATATGTATGCTCCATGTAAAGTATACTAATACATCAAATTATCACTATCTATAAGAATATTCAGCTTTTAATAATAGTGAGAGTACTATAGGCTTATTTAGCCATGTACCACATGTACCTAGGCTATAATTAAGTCGCTGAAATAGGCAAATACCAAGGGAGGGGTAAAGTTTTCAGGGCTAAGAACATATAAACTAATACCCATCTCTTTCTATGTAAGGATTCGCTCTATCAAATGCGCCTTTGTTACGTTAGTATACTATATAGGTGGTATTCTTACAACAATGGAGTGCTTCTATGGCATCCCTAACCCCCAGAATACGCGAACAAAACCCCAAAGTAACAAAAACACACTTGTGTAATGGATACCCTTATATTCTGGGTTCTTATATGGTAGGTCCGCTATAACTCACTCCAACAGCTTAACTACGATGTAAGACTCTACCCCTCTACCAGCAAGAAACCCGGAAAACAGGGGTCAGGATTTGCATGGTATGATATCTATGCGCAACGCCACTCTATAGTATTTACCCTGGTCATGACCCCTGTCTCCTGGTTCTTTTGCTAGTAGAGCAGTAGTTACACTCTATATATGTACAGTTGCACCTCGCTATAAGAAACGCCAAAAACTCAGCCGATTTCGTTTCTTATAGCAAGTTTTCCAAAGATATCCCTTATAGCAAGGGTAAATTTGGTGTAGAAAAATCAGAATTGATCTGGAAAAAGTTTCTTACAGCAAGATTTTTCTTATAACAAGGTTTCTTATAGCGAGGTGTGACTGTATGTAGGTACTTGGGGGAAGGTCTCATAATGGATGGTTCCGCCCTATTCAAAGGTACAATCCGCAGTATCTCGCCTTGCATCAGTAGCACAGATTTGCCATCTTACCACATCACTCAATTCAGGTAATCATACTCATCTTCAACCTGTCAGATTCTATATGAACCCTCCCCTCATAATATAGTATTTAAGCCCCATTAACGATCGTGGGGAAGTGGCCGCTCCCCGTCGATCTCGCTTAAGTGGCTTGGCAACATTTATCTCTGTTTTCTACTACTCTGCAATTGCTCACGGGAATGGGTCCGCATGTAAATTGGCCGGAGCCCCATTCTTGCACAGCTTAATGGCTGTAATGTACATACGTTCTCGGCGGACTGCGTGCGTAGACCCCAGGGCAAAGTCAAACATGAGGCTGTACCGCCGTGTTGCCGTAGGGTGCAACGCCCTACAGCTATGTACTACACACTCTCTACTCTATACCAAAAGCCGAGGTATGCCCCCCCCGCGGCCCGGGTGGCAGTGCAGTGCCATAGGTGAGGTATTATAAATTCTATTAGAGTGAGAGGCAATAATCCCTTTTCTATAACAAGCAGAGGATCCATCACTGTTACTGTCGTTGCCTCTGTAAACTCTACACTCCTTTTCAACAGTCTCCTTAAAGTATTCTCATACACTCATTCTCGCTTGCAAGACCATCGCATTTACTGCTCTCTTTCTTTAATCAACCGAAAAAAAAGGGCCGAAAAAAAATAAATCTTAAAACCCTCATAATAACAATATGCTTTTCTCTCTATATCTCGCTGCTGATTTCTCGCCTATGCAAGTCGAAAGCTTCGGAAAGCGAAAGCGCGATGACGAGGTAATTCTTACTCTCTCTTCATTCTTATGGGTTCACTACTAACCTTATCTAGTCCGACTCTGATTCCGACTCTGATTGCCCTTCAAGCCCCGAATCCTCACCCCGCCCCCGAAAAGTCCTTTCCCCGTCAAGGAAATTTGGAGCTGCGACCGGTCTTCCGCCAGATGAGCCTTTAGACATCGACTCCAGGGTACCGATGCCAGTGCCAGCTGGACGTCGCCCCCGATCGCGTGCTCTAGTCTGTTTGAATCACTCATGGGACTGCCGTATTTGTGGGAAATAGAACTTGTTATTTTTGGGTGCGGGGAATATTTGTAAATTTTTATCTTGGGAGGGGGCTGGCGTAAACAAGGACATATTTAAAGGGTATGGATGGCATGTCATGGCATGACGAGATGAAGGCGTTTTGGGGATTTGTATCATTATCAGAGGGGGGGACACTTAATAATTAATCAACGGCCAAAGCGTGTGGTCTTTTCCCCGCACCATTTGAAGCCTCAGCTGACTTGAGTGGGGATCGAGTGATATTCTGTGATCTCATATAGGGCCAATGTGCAACTCCACAAGAAATGTTTCTCCCTCCTCCCCCTGACGATCTAGATAATTGAAACCAGTTAGAAATGGGTGTTTATTTTAATCCCCGGGATTCAGAGTGCAGAGTGCAGCGGCGGGCTTTCCATCTTAGCCGATAAGCCCTAGATTAACAACTCTTCGTCTCAACTCGCCACTCTCGGGCCCAACTACAAGCAGTTCCCGGGTATATTATTGTATATTTGTTGGGCGTATTATATGTATAGTTCCAGTCCCTGGATGTTTGTGTAAAACTACAGCCAGTCAAGAAGCATCTAGCAAAGCCTCCTGCCCCTTCAACAAACAACGGGAAACGGGACAAGATCTAGATTTTCGCTGAAAAAGAAAAAGAAAAGCCGGGTATTGACAGATTTTTTTCATGTTGCGACATCGGAGTGTAGCGTTCCCCCACGCATCTTCCCCGCTATTAAAAGACCCTGCATGTCTCTCTTGTGGCAACCAGAAGCTCATCTTAAAAAATTCTCCCCCAAGCAAAAAAAAAAGAAAGAGAAGTCAACCTCCAAACCTCCAAACCTCCAAACCTCTACAAAAATGTCACCTCCAGCAGCTCAATCTCCAACTACATCTTCACCCGTGGACGAGAAGGCCCAATTCATAAATGGCGACAAGCTCTTCAAGACCTCCGAGCCCGAAAACTTAAACCCACAGCACGATATCCTCACGCTGCCAAACCAGCTTGCGACTACGGGTAGAGCACGAAATGCGCTCACCCTTAGCCGGCCACACCTGAGTGTGTCTGGAATATTGACACCGGAAGCTTCAAGGCCGTCGAGTCCTTACACCCCGCCGGTGAATTACGACGGATTGTCGTGGCCCAGTAGGCTATACCCAAACTCAATGACTCATGAAAAGGCAATACTAAAAACTCAATTCCTAGGCGTCGGAACAAAGGAGCGACTAGAAGCAACCCCCGAAGCAGCAGCCGCAAGATTAGAGAAGCTTTCCGGAGCGTGGGTTCCCCCCCTTCATGACACCTATGTGGAAAGAAAGAAAAAAATCACTTTTGAGTGGGAAAAAAAAAAAAAAAAAAATTCGATAATGACTATTTTCAGTTTCACAGTATCCGGACCATTCTCGAATGCATCGGAGAAGACCCAGACCGTGAAGGCCTGGTGGACACACCAAGCCGGTACGCGAAAGCAATGCTCTACTTCACTAAAGGCTACGAAGAGAACCTACGCGTCATCGTCAACAACGCCGTTTTCCAAGAGGACCACGACGAGATGGTTATCGTGAAAGACATTGAAGTATTCTCCATGTGCGAGCACCATCTCGTCCCCTTCACCGGTCGTATACATATCGGCTATATCCCAAAAGGAAAGGTCCTCGGCCTCAGCAAGTTTGCGCGTATCGCAGAAATGTTTGCGCGCAGACTGCAGCTCCAGGAGAGACTCACTCGTCAGGTGGCAATGGCTATCGAGGCGATACTGAAGCCACTGGGTGTGGCGGTGGTTATGGAGAGTAGCCATCTGTGTATGGTTATGAGGGGGGTTGAGAAGACGACTGCGACTACGATCACGAGCAGTATGTTGGGGGCGTTTAGGAAGAGTACAAAGACCAGGGAGGAGTTTATGCATTTGGTAAGCTGTCTGTGATTGCATGTCAGAGACCGCCACTAATAGCCTCGTCATAGGTCTTGAGAAATAACCGGTAGATATCTCTGTGGATATCTTCCAGTACCTTCCTACGTATATATGTGCTATATCCATTTTTATGTTTTGTTCTTTTGGGCGGATTTGAATCTTTTGAAAGATTTGTTTTTTTTTAAAAAATAGTACTTCAACAAGTGCTGGCGTTTTATGGCATGCGGTGTTCATCCACCGTTTATGGAGGCAAATTTGGGGGATAAAATCTTTTCTTTTCTTTTTGTTTAAAAAAATTATCTGAAATTAGATTGTTTTGCGCTATCTTAGAATTGAAATCACCGTTTGTGTCCAATGTAGCCGGCGTGTCAATATTAGAGTTACTAATAGACTCTAATAATCACTCTGGATTTACATAGCATTATCTAAGTAAAGTCCGCATATCCCGATACCAGAAACTCATAAGATTCTCCACTATAAACTCAACAAAATATAAATGCTTTTGTAGACAAAGAGATAAAACTATGTTACAAATCAACACCAAAAACCACCTACAGATTTATTTAACAATAACAGGACTCATTAACCACTACCTACTGCTTATTTCCCCTTGCCAACCCTCCAACCATAACATCGAAGCTTCCACTACCCACATTTGACAGCTTCCCTAGCACGATCCTCGAAGAAGGGCTAGTAAGGTCATCGAAGTCGCCTTCTACAACAGCTTCCTTGAGAAAATTACACGTCGTCTCGAAACTCATCTTTAGAAAGGGTGAAGTGCTGGTCTTAAGACCTTGACGATTGAAGGGAGTGTACCCGCCTCCTCGAGTCATAATGTCTGCAATAAGATTCAAATGGCGGATATCGACGGAGATACCGTGACCTCCGAAAACAGAGTTCATTTCCTTGACAATATTATTACGCGCGGCTTCAACACCATAGTAACGTAGGAACGCAGCAATGTCATTGGACTCTATTGTGTTGGGGTCGATCTCGTTCTGCTCGTTCCAGAATGCTTCGAAATTTACACCCTCGACCGCCAGTTTGCGCTATCGTGACCAGACGGTTAGATCATGTTCTAAACCAGCGAGTGATAAACGGTGAACCTACCTTTCCAGCTGCTTGATCCGCCTTGCTCAACTCTGAAGTTGGTACCTTCATGATAGAACCGATTCCGGACATCTTGTGAATAACCGTGTCTCTACAAACTTTCTCCACAATACCCAACATAAGGACTTTCGGTGCCTCTGCGGGGTATAGCAAGTCCACCTCGAACCACTTGCCGTCTTCTTCATCGAATTCGAACCTTGATACATTCTCGCTACTGTGTTTAATGACAACATTTCTTTTCGGGGCTACGTTTGTCTTCATGATCTTCCCGCTAGCTTTTGGCTTCACCTTTGTACCATCATCACTATTATCGCCACTATCTGGGGCGCTGGTTCCAAGGCCTTCATCTGTCTCCTCGTCGCCCGAGGTTTCATCGCTTTCGAATTGCGCCTGTTTCGCGATCTCTTCTTCGCCGTCATCAGGGTTCTCGTAGGATACTGCCTCCGCTTTCCTACTTCGTTGTTTCGCGTTCGTTGCATCATCTTCATTACCATCATCGCTTTCCTCGTCACCCGAGTTATCCGCTGCTTTCTCGTTTCTCCGCTCTTCTTCGATCATACCGGAGCTCTCACCGATTTCCGGCATAGCATCATCTTTACCAATTCTCTCTTTGCTCTTTGCTTTCTTAGGGTTCAGGACCTTGTTGACAGTGCGTTCTAGGTCGGCAACAAACAGCTTCAGGGCATTTGAAACGGTCTGCTTCGTGATCGAATACTCTTCCTCGTACTCCTCCTTAGGGAATAGGTCCAGTCGGATCTTATAGCTTTTGGAATCCTTAGTCAGGTTTTCCTTAATGGTAACCTTCTCGATAACCTCCGCCAACATAAGCTTGCTACACCGCTTGGCAAATACTTCGGCCTTACGGTCCGATACATTATCTCTCAGTGTCAAAGTCATTGTTGGTGTGGAAATTGTTGCAGAAGCAGTCATAACGATTTCTCGTAGACGCGGGATACCAAGGGTGACGTTCTTAGTAGCGTGCCCAGCCAAATGGAAGGTGTTGAGTGTCATCTGGGTTGAGGGTTCTCCAATAGACTGACCAGCGATGATACCAACGGCTTCCCCAGGGTCCACGATGGAGCGAAGATATTTGAGGTCCATCAAGTTTCTGAACTCGCCCTTGTCGAGCCCTCGTGAGAGTTCAGTTCCGACCATTATTCGGGAGTGTTTTGAGCTAACGATTAAGTTATCTGGATTTTCCCTCAGGTACTTCAATAATATTAGCATCATTTAAAATAAAAATACCGCAATAATTTGCGCAACTCACGTTCTCCCTAGCTTCAGCAAAACTCTCACTAACACTACCAACATATCGACTTGGACTGTACTCAGACATAGTAACCTCCGACGCAGCCAAGTCCCCACGTTTACGATATCTCTTCATTGCCTTCTTGACATGCTCGTTCGCAATCCCGTGGTTCAGCTTCTCGGCAATCACAGCAAGCTTAGGACCCAAATTCTCATTGACAGTATCATCTGCCAGTTTCCTAACAACAGATTCCATGTTCTGTGCCAAGAACTTGAATTGGCGTAAATGCTTCTGTTTCGCGACATCCAGAGCATCCTCTCCATATAAGAACTATTCAAGCGTAAGTCGCACTGTTCCCCAGAACCCAGTAGAAAGGCAACTCATACCTGAACGAGGGACCCATCACTATCCCTCACAGTATTGTCATACTGTACCTGAATACCCTCCATTCCCTTAATCAAACACCTCTGCAAATACCCAGATCTAGATGTCTTAACAGCGGTATCAATCAACCCCTCTCTTCCAGCCATACAATGAAAATAGTACTCCTGTGGTCTAACACCAGTCAAGAAACGGTCTGTGACGTATCCACCCGCACGAATATCCGTATCATATGGCCTAAAACAAGGCAGCGTCTTTCCAGAGACCATAACTGGTACCCTCGAACCTTCCAAAACCTGCTGACCGAGCAAGCATGAAATCTGAGATGCATTGACGTCTGATCCCTTAGCTCCAGAGACAGTCATAGCCTGAAAGTTGTTGTACGGGAAAGCTTTTTGCAGGCCGGACGGAAGACACTCCTTAATGACCTTTGAAGTAAAAGCTGCGGTTTGGGAGTTTGCCTTCAGGTCGAGAGTGTTATGCTTATTTTTATCCCTTATCACCTCCTCCATTCTCGCATTTAGTTCCGTCTCAGTATACTCGTTTGGTTTAAGTCCCACGTACTCCACGCTGAGATTCTTTCCTACCACATCTGATCCCGCCAACGCAGCACGTCTCTTCTTATCTCCTTCTGGTGTAAGCAACAAGTCATCCATGCCGCAAGTGTGAGCCCTCATATGTAGGAATTTTGTAAGCAGACGCCCGAAAATACTCAATAGACTTCCTGCAATTGTAGGACCATATATCTCATAGATGGAATGGATCAGCCCAAATCCTGAGGGGCCAAGCTGATTTTTATCGAGGATTCCAGAGACGAAATAGCCATCATGGAAGATAACGTTTCCCTCTTCGTTCCCCTTGTACCAAGCGTCACCCGGGGTTTTAGATTTCGAGTACAGAGTCAACCCAGCAAAATACTTTGGACGAATATTCTCGAGAATCGTAGTAACGATTTGTTTACCAGTCCACATTTTTCTTGGCTTAATGATGGCAGGTGGGAGGGTAATGATCCTACTACTCTTCCCCGCCACTGCAAAAAGAGAATTATGCTCAGGCAATAAACAACTGTAAAGGAGCTGCTGGTACTCTTCCCTCGTAAACATAGTATCACGATTTGTCAACCACACCCCCATCACTAAATGATCCTGAATCAAGCCTCTCAATGGCATCCCTGCCGTCGATCCGAGGTACTGATTATCGGTATTTGCAATCTCCCTGGCCTCTGCTCTCGCCATTTCATTCTGGGGTAGATGCATATTCATCTCATCACCGTCGAAATCCGCATTATAAGTATTGCAGTTAGCGTAGTGCATACGAATCGTGCGTTCCTTCGGCAAAACCTTCGCGATGTGACCCATGATTGACGGTTTGTGAAGTGTTGGTTGACGGTTCATAAGGACTACATCACCGTCATGAAGGTGTCTGTGGACCTTCTTAGGGCGAGAGTCTGATAATGAGAGGGCATCAGGGGTTAGGAGTGTTTTTGAGAGCTGAATCCTTTTTTGGCGCCCGCTAGGTTCTTTATCACCTGGGAGACGCTGGACAGAGCCGCTTTCCATCTCAATTGCTACGGCACCTGGCCAGGTATCAGGGCCATTCACCACTAGTGTCATAAGCCAGGCGGCGTTGATCTCTGTTACTGGTTCCGGGTAGGTGAGCTTGCTTGCAAATACTGGTGGTACACCAATCTCGCGGGTTTCGATATTAGGATCAGGGGAAATGACTGAGCGCGCGGCAAAGTTGACACGTTTACCCATCATATTCATCCGGAATAGTCCTTCCTTCTTTTCGAGCTTCTGTTTGATGCCTTCTTCTATGCTTTTTGCAGCCATCCCAGTGATGGGAGATTTTGAGGAATCAAGGAAGGTATTTACATCGTCTTGTAGTGTAACAAAAGACTCGACTAGCCGACGGACGATATCTTGCTTTGATTCATGGGTTTTAGAGAGATCATTGATAGCCTCGTTGCGGTCTCGGATAAAAAGACAGTCCTGAAGAATCTTGACGAGATGTTTATTTACTGCTGCCTCACTTACTTCACCGCCGGAGAACTGGGGGGGTCGAAATTTTGTAGGAGGCACGGCGAGAGCATGCAAGAAAAACATATCTGCAGTGACTGGCTTTGGGTGTTTATCCATCGCTGACCGGGGCGCATATAAGAGCTGTGTGATATCTTTCTCATTCTCAAAGAGTCGGACAAGAGTGTTGAGGACTTCCATGCTCATTAGGAGGCGCCCTGTTGCGCGTTTTCTTTCTGCGGCTTCGCTAGAGGCTTCTTCTTCTTCTTCTGAAGAGGCTTCCTCTACTTCGATTTCTATTTCACCACCAAGACCTTCATCGATTTCCATAGCATTAGGGTCCTTTTTTAATGATGGCTTAGGCTTTCTTCGGTCAAGAGCGGCGTTTCGTCTTCGCAGACCGAGCTGAGAGTTTTGATTCCGGGCTTTTGCAGGGAGGGGCTTTTCGAAGATTTTGGAGAATCCGTCGGCACGAAATGTAGGAGCGATCCTATCCGGTGGTCAGAACTACTACTGTTGCAGCAAGTGTAAGCCCTTATGGGATAACTCACGCTTGACAACGGTTGCATTTCCTAGGCTTTATAATATCCCCTAGAAACTCCTTCACTAGAACTCTCCGCTCTTCCGCCACGGCCATCACTTTCGCCGAACCCCAGTTTTTTTGGCTTCCACGGTTCCTCTTAATCGCCTTATCCACAAACCGTTTTCGTTTCGCAAAAAAAGAATCCATATCATCCTCATCCTCGCTCTCTAGATCGTCTCCTGGCCCTTCATCCTCCGTAGTTGATTTTCTTCCAAGAATACTGCTCTTTGTTTTAATTTGTATATCATCTAGCTGTTGCGCCTCCAGTAATAGTCCATGTTGGATGAGCCTCAATTTGCAGATGTAGCGGTTGACGACGGATTTGGCCATTCGCAAATGAAAGCAGTAGACACAGGTAGAGCGCAGCAAGCGGAGCATCTGGTCGAAGAATAGAGGATGATATACAGGCACTGGAAGTGCAATGTGACCTGTGTGCCCGGGGCAGTATTTATAATCCAAGTGACATGTTGAGCATCTACAATCCAGAAACGAAACGACATATCAGCCCCACAATCGCAATACCTCTAAAAACCACAATTCAACCCAATTACACATACCGTTGCCTCAGTGCATCGCTCGCGCCCAAAGCTGGATCATAAAGCCCACCAATTACAGGAATTGGAATGTTCGCCGACGTAGAGTTCTCGAAGGTAACGGGATTCACAATCTGCTTGACTGAAATATTTTGGATATCTTCTGTGGACAAAAATGTGAAATCGACACTGGTGACCTCAGAGGCCACAGGGTTTGAGGTATTCATGACTGACTGGCTGGCTGGCTAGCAAATGTTACTTTTTTTTTTTTTTTGGTGGGGTTGGTTGCTGCCGCGCTGCAGAAGTCGCGAAAGGAAACAGAGGCTCAAAAACTTTTTACATTCATCGAGTGAGAAAATGACGGGCGGGTAACGTGGGTGAGGTCTTGGCGTGATGCTTATGTGAGCAATACGTGCGAGTGATTGTCTATGCTGCGACTGACATGTTCTGTAGTACACCTGATGGAATACAGTCCCAGGTTCAGGAGGGAGAATTACATACATTGGTATATACGACTGCTTGTATTTGTGGGCTTATGTCGGTGGCTCTGCTGGTTAATGTGCTGGGAGTACTTTGGTTAAGCGTATATTTTGGTACGGACTTGGATCCTCAGCTAGAGATCATAGTGCAAGATTGATCTTGTAGCCAATTGATCAACCCTATAGTCAGCCAACCAGTCAAGTTGAGTTGTATAGCTGCGATAAAGTCTCATGGATCAAACCTGTGATCGAGAACTTGAATTATATAAATTACCGTTCCTTCCTTTCCTTCCATTTCCGTTTTCCTGTCCTCCCTCCCTCCCCTCGTTCCCTAAGAGCACTGCATAATTAAAAGCATACATACGGAATCCGCAGAACGAAAACCCAGAGACACGCTCATAAAAACCGCTCATCCCTAAAGCCCTAATAGCGCCGCCGGCCATAAGAAATATGAAGATTAAAACAATAAAACAATAAAGCAAAATAACCCCCCCTATTCCGATTCACTCTGGCCATCCAAAAACGCCAAATCCTCCCTCCCTCTAATAACTCTCTCCTGTTTCTCCGCCATTTCCTCTTCATCATCCTCATCTTCTACTACAGCCCTTCCCCTTCTACCTGCACTTCTCCTCCGTCTCCCCACCTCTTCCTTCTTCTCCTCCATCCCCCACACACCCGACTCAGCCTGCACTGCCTCTACTTCTGCCCTCAATTCTCTCTCCTCTTTAATCTTCTTTGCCTTTTCAGCACTATATCTCCCCGTCATTCCAACCTCTGTAAGTAAGCTCTTTAAATGCGTAATCTGAGCGCGGGGAGTCTCGAATTTGGCGAGCTCGCGTGCCCAGATGCGACGGATACCACACTTTAATAGCCATGCTTTGAGGGTCTTGAGTTGTTCTTGTTCAGGGTCGAGGTTTGTGTCGGGTTTAGCCTATGGGAGAGTAAGATTAGCGGGGAGTGCAGGGAGTACAGAGAATTAAGGGATTAGTAACTACATTTGCTTTTTTGGCTTTTCCTTTGCGTGCAGCTGGTGCTTTGGGACTTTTTGTTTTCTTGGGTGCTCGCACTTTCTTCGTACCATTGGAGGAACGGCCTTTCTGCGGGGTTGGATCTAATACAACCGACATCTCACTTTCACTTCCAGCATCAGGTGTTGCGGGTCTGTCTTGTTGGATGACTTTAAGGTCATCTTCCAAGTCTTCTGCCGCTTCCTCTTCGGGCACTGGCTTTGCCTTTACCGGTGAGACCTTGGCTTTCTTCTTAGGGCCATCTGACTTTCCTGCAAACGAGCGTTTCCCTTTCTTATTCTTTGGTGGTTCATCGGAGACCTCGGACAGTTCGCTGTCACTACCCGCAGCCGCCGGCGGAGGTGCAGGTGCAGCCTCGTCTCCGTTTTCTTTGTCTATAACGGTAGCTTTCGGTTGAGTTCTCTTTTGCACAGGTTTTTTGGATATTGTATCACTGGGTCGGGAGTGCTTCGCAGACTTCTTAGAAGGCTCATTAGGAACATCTGACAGCTCACTCTCGCTATCTGGAGTTACCGCGGCAGCCGGGGTTGGGGCTGGAGCGGGTGCGGAGGGCTCAGCAGGGACATCTGAGTCTTCGCCCTCATCAACAGTAGGTTTCCCCCGTGATTTCTTTGGTGTAGGCTTTTTTGCGGTAGCGGGTCTGCCCCGTTTGGCCGGTGCCTTTTTGGGGGATTCATCGGCTTTGACCGCTGCGTCCTCGCCTTTGTCATCTGCAGGCTTAGATTTCTTTATAGAGGGCCTGCCTCGTTTGGCGGGTGCCTTTTTAGGCACTTCTTCCTCTCCGTCTTCTTTAATTGTGGCATCCTCACCGGTAGGCTTAGATGGCTTCGCAGTGGCCTTCTTAGGCGCCGGTTTTGCAGCCGGCTTTTTCGCAGGGGGTTTCTTCGCGGTAGGCTTCTTCTTCGGTGTAGGTTCATTCTCTTCCTCTGGTGCCTCATTGAGAGTCTCCTATGAGCGCACAAAAGAAACGCGTTAGAATTCCCCCTCGCAGCCGTGGGGTTAGGTTGGGAGTTAAACTCACAAACTCATCCTTCACAACCGTCTTCGCCTCCTTATTCCAATACCCATCCTTCTTCAAGAATCCGGGTTCGAGTCCTAGTTGCTGCTCGACATGGGTTCGCGCTGCACCAACTGTTACAAGTTCTGGGTCTTGTTTGAACCATTCCTGAACTATTGACTTGAGAGCCGCTGCGATTGTAGCCTTGTCGGGTGCGGCATTGGACTTGCGGGCTGGGGAACTTTTATCACCGTCGCTATCCATATCTATTAAGAGAATTCGCAGGAGTTAAAAGTAGCGTTTTGGGAGAAAAGGACTTGATGCCCGGAGATGCTGGTTGTTTAGATGTGGAGTAAGGCGCGCGAACATAACTATCCATCCATGCACAGTAGAATTTCGTCCTGCAGGTTAACTGCCAAGACCCGCATGACTACCTCCACTCTGGAAGAGCAATTTGTCCCACAATCAATTTTCAGAGATAAGACCCCAAAGAAACTAGATAGATATCTGAACAAAGTGCCTTGAGCTCTTAATGCTTAACCTGGCCCCGATGGCTTCAGAACAGCAGGACTCCAGGTTATTTAGATTAGATACAGTGATTAGTAGACTCAACTATAATCGACCCAGATAGATGCAACTGGAGATCTGAGGAGCATATGTAATTATGCGATGGCTTCTATCTATTCAAGGTCTTACCTAAGCTACCTTAAGACCATTAATAGATGACTAACTAAGGTTCAAAGTTAGGGATAACGGGGTAATAATCATTTCTACTAAACAAAAAGCTCCTAATAGGGCTACCTTGTATAATCTACAAAATTATATCCCACGCCCTCTTTTCTTTCTCCCTTCACAAATATCCTATCTATATTATTCAACTTCTTCTATAAATAAAGATAATAATATTCTATCCACCAGCCTATACAAAGCTTCAGGCTAGGACAGAAGAGGGCAAAAGTCCTCTAGGTATCGTAGAGATTAGCTTATCTGACGAGTTATATTTTCTGCAAGGAAGTACGGAGAGGATTCTTGGGCTTATAACTCATAGTCACGAAATTATCCCTCGCCATTAGGAGAAGAGACAAATTAGGGCACTTGTAGGGGCTATTTAGGACCTAAGCGGTGTCGAAAAATGTCATGTACAATCCAGGTAGGCGCTTGAGGGGTAAAATATACTGCTTGGGCGTTTTGTTAATTGAAATGAAAAATAAAACGAACGCGAGTGGGTGTTTATCACTACTCTCTATCCAATAATATTATATCAGTTCCAAGAAAAGTAATGTGGGATATTCTGTTCCCAGATATATAGGAATTCGCCTACTCATAAAGTAGAAGACTTCTTAATGAAACTACTCTAATACAGTATAAAAAGTAGGCGCGGCACATTTTCATACCATCTGACCCAGAAACCTCATATTTAGCTATGAGAGCACGGGAGAATGCGAGCATACATTAAAGCAACCCATAGTCATGCTATACGCTGCTAACACCCCCAGATTGTATCCTCGTACGCTCAAACTCGTTTCACGTCTTCTACCTAAAAATACCCATCCCGAAGCTTTCCACGATGCATCAGCTATCGATATACTTAATACTAATCAGCCAACCTAGCTTCTGCTATAGATTACGTGACTCCCCTCCCAGACAAAAACTACTCTCTTCCCTTCAACTTTATAAAACACTTTTTGCTAAAGTTCCATATAAGCAGCAAGAAGGTTTCAGGAGAAGATTCATATACTCATAGGTGGCCGCTGTAGTAGCTAAGCTTCTTGCTCCATGAGTGTAACATATAAATCCTATGAGCCGTTTCATTAGCCCTCGAGGTTCTAGGACAGCATAATGCAATACGTACGCTACACAGCCTATGGAATTCGTATATGATTATAGATTTAGACTTCTGTTGCCAGTACGCATTATGAGTGAGAAACCCAGCTTCAAGTCTCAGTGCTAGTTCAACACGGTCCCGCACTACTGATACTGTTAGGTAGTCAACCTGCTCCCATAGGAATTGGATTATATATTTGAGAGCAGCAATAATTTTTTCAGTTAAATTTGGTGTTAGCGTGTTTAAGGTGTCTTGATCCTTTCTCCAGATAGGCATACCCATAGCAAAGTTTTTTCTAGAGGAAGAATTTCTTCTGTTACAATACGTGTAATGTATTTAGTAGGTGACACGTAGGCACACGAACACCGTACTGTAGAATGAAGGATAGAGCCAGCGGCTTACGCCTGTGAATAGTAGATGGTGGTCACCCGATAGATTAATCCCTACAAATGGATGATCTTTAACTGGCAGTCACAGCACTGACTATAAAGGATGGTTAGGTAAAGATCCAAATTGAGTTTTGTATTGGTGATACTCTCTTCTTAGAGGTCAAGACCTGAAAGGTGAATTATATACAAAGGCCAGAAAACAACAAACTATGTGTTGTAGAAACTAAGTTCGAGATACTTAACACGTAACTATCTACTGAATCTTTTAGGGTTACTAGGACCTACCAGCATGGGGGGCTAGGATATGTACCTATACACCTTACATCTATGTTTCAGTAACAAGGCCCAGGAGCCTAAATCTAGAGAATCTCAAAATGCTGTATAAGTGTTACATAGGCTCTATGGTAATTAAACTTCTTATTTAACTACTTCCTTGTTGTAATCGCAAGGAACGTAATATTGGTAATGACTTACTAAGAGCGGAAGTGAAAGACTATTAGAAGAAAACTGATATTTAGCCCTAAGACTTCTAGGTATTATTAGAAACGACGGATCCAGGAATACGTACAGGGGAGGTGGCAATAGCTAGGGAAACGATGAATCCAAAACTAGGGGTATAATAGACAAGCACAATCTTAAGAAGCGTCATCTCCGGTAATATATAGACTCCAATTGAGAAAAAGCTGCTCGCCCTATGAGCAAGTACTTCCCAAACAGAGAGCTACGCCGGAAGGTAAACTTGTCACGTGAAACCAGCCAGGGCACCCATATTCTCCGGCTTCTTATGGGTGGTATAAAAGTTGAGGTTCTATTACTATCGGATGATCCCCCACTACACCAAGGCACGAAATACAATTAATCCCCAATATCAATTTTTTCTTCTTCATAACCTTTGTTCAACTCCCCAACCAATGCTAAAATACATACCGCAAAAGAGAGGTAAAAAATAATTCACAATCTATCATTACCGCCATCCCCACTCACGGTATCATTTCTAGATTTGTTGTTTAAACGCCTTACATCCCCAAAGTTCAAACTTCAAACCTACGGCCACTTTACCCATACCAAAGCGGAATTATCCATAAAGCAAAAACAAAAAGAGAACGGGAAATTAACCCCTAGCCACCATACAAGAAAAATAATTATAACAACGCCGCCTCCTTCGCCTCCAAAACCCTCCTCCTCACGTCTCCAGACAACTCCATGTCCTTCACATATGGCTTAAAAGCCACTGAAATATCCCTCAATCCATTTTTCAGCGCTTTTAGAAGAATTTCAGGCTCCCTCAGTACTAATGCCTGGGGATCTCTACTCTTCGCTTCAATATCGGTCCAGTGTATTGGCGGGTTCGCAATGTATCGGTCGAGCGCATCGATAGTCGACGAGAATGATTGCAAAACGGCTGGAACATGTTTCTGTACAACACCATAGTCGTCTTCAGAGAGGGAGGCGGTGACGAGGCGGGTGAGCGCTGTATGATCGTTAGCATTAAAGAATTTAAATGGGAGACAGAGGAGAGGTTACATGAGACGGCGTCGACTTGAATGCGCACATTCGGCATGAGAATCGAAGTTCGTTGTTGAACAGTTTGACGGAAATATTTGCCATATGGGGATGCCAGAAAAGGTTCAATTCTCGATTTAAAGCTAGCAGTGACGCTGGCTTCGGCTTCAGCGATGGATGGAGGTTGAATTGGGAGTTTGTTAATTACACCGTTGAGGCTCGGAGAGGCGCCGTCTTTGGATTGAATAGATTCGAGAAACTTGCGGCTGGAAGAAGAGCTAGAGGATGCAAGAAGCGCTGTATCAGTGCTGATGGGAATTGCAGGTGGTGATGATTGAAGTGCTAGTGCAGTGCTAGAGGCGTGAGAAATCTCTATGATTTGTGTTAGTAGAATGCCTGTTTTCTAGTTTAGAATAAGATAAACACTTACTCGGCGGTGGTCCACTCAGCGGCTTTCCAGCTTCAGCCAATTTTAAATTCACATCTCCAATCACTACAAGACACTCCTTCAAGATCTGTTCCCAAATGTTTGTCGGCTTCCTACCAACATCCGTAAAGATAGCCTTCCTCCTTGTAGGTGAGTTGTGAGAGATAAACACTAATTCCGAGAATGCCATAACCTGCGTCAAGAGTCCATTTGCCTTAAGGCCAGACACCAAAGTACCATTTGGATCCGGGGATTTCTCGCTAATAGTCTTTCCGTCTTTAATCGGCTCCTCAGAAAAGTAGACGCCGAAAGCAACATGGGCAGATTCCCAAACACATCCTAGCAGTAAAGCGATCCAGGTGGTCCTAAAGAACATTCCTGGACCTATTGGCCATGTCGGAACAGTACTAGAACGGTTAAGCCAGAAAAATGTCCTCGCAACCATCAAAGTATAATGCCAGATACCCGACCGGACAAAGGCATAACTAATAGGACTGGTGAACATGGTGATAAATGCGAGTGTGAATGAGTCCTTTATGATAGTCGGAGCCTGCATCTTGAAAGCCTCTTTGGGCGGTACCTGCACATAATCATTAGAAGATCCCTCGGGACCTGAAATTACTAGTCCTGGTTGTGGAAAGTAGCATACATTAACATCTGGCAATTCCAACCTCCCCCGGTCACGACCAATATGGAGAATCCCCTGCATGAGGCCAACATGTGCAGCGAAGTACACCAGGTAGAGGAAGCGCTCGTTCAATCGGGGGCGTTCATAAGTCCTATACACACTAAATTAGTATACAGCCCAGATAGCAGGCCCGGGAATCTTCCGAACAAAACATACTTTCCATCAACAATGAAGCTCAACTTGTCGGCCTTGGTCCCAGACCACAGATACAGCATGATGAAGACCAGTGATGCAAACACGTAAGTGAGTATTGTCGAGTATGTCCCAAAAGAACCCACACTCTTCTTAAATGTATGGAACCCAGATTGATTTGCGCGTACACCGACATGAAGTTGAGATACACGAAGCACAAGAACTGGCACCGCCGTACAAAAGAAAAGGGCCAGAGCCTTGAACCCGGTCGAGCTTAGCGGAAACAATGTCCATAAAACTACAGCCGAGTCAGCAGTAATTCCTCTATACACAAACAAGAAATACCTACAGCTTGACTTGCTACTTATAAGGAATGCCTCGACATAGCAAATGACGATACCAACTGCACACGACCGGACAAAGCGTCGGTGCAGAATGGGGGTAAGGAAGGTCTGATAATGGGGCGGTGGAGCCCTAGGGGCTGGCGAAGGTATAGATCGTGATATTGATGACACCATAGCGATGATGGTGGCAGTGGTGGGGGTGGGCGGAAGGGATGGTTGTCCAAGAGGGTCACGGTTAGTCGTCGCGTGCAAACGTCTTTGATTCTCGCGATGGCAGAGAGGCGAACGACTTTAAGTTGCCGGGACAACGCCCGAGCGCAGCAGAGCCGCAGTTATGTCAGCCATGATGCATGAAACAGACAACAACAACAGTATTCAAAACGAGTCGCATACCAGCAGTACTTGATACAAGATACGAATTCACGTCTTATAGGATTTCTATAAACAATAGTCTCTTTTCCATAGGCTGTGCTGACTGTTCTAGTGTACATTTCATACGACGTTACTCAAAAGCTATCTATAAAGAGAAAAGAAGCACATAGGCCAAGTGCCAGCTAAGATTCTATAAAACATTCTAGGATAGGTAGGTACATAATGTGAGGGAAGAAAATAACTTCCTCGTCAATATATGTACCCGGTTGGGTGTAGATTTAGCTAACTTAACCTAGGGGAGTGATTCCTGGGTACCATAAGCCGGCAAAATTGGTAGCAGGGTTAGATCAAAAGGCCTTTCATTTTTCAGAAGTGATCGGAACACAGATCCACATACAAATTCTACACAATCTAAACCAAACACGGGCCCTTGGAGCAAGTTCCTTTTCCCTAAACCACACAAATCGAGTGCCATTTCATGTCGCAAAAGCAAAAATAAAAAGACTAATAATTTTGAATCTAGTTATGCCAACAAATTCCTACCCTAGAATAATCCCAATATATCCTCATTCGTACTTTTCTTCTGCTGCTGCTGTGGTGCTGGTGGTGATCCCCCAAGATTCAACCCTTCGAACCCATTAAGCCCATTACCTGAATTACCCGAATTACCCGGGGGTGGTGACGAACCCCCAAAGAGACCCATTAGATCATCCATATTGTTACCAGGGGCTGTAGTAGGAGACATTGGTGAAGCAGCGCGCACAGGAGTATCTGAAACAAGGCCTTCCAGACCTGCTGCCCCTGATAATTCTGCGCTAGCCGGTACAGCTCCGTCAAAGTCGATATCGAGTAGGTTTTCCACGTTCTGTCCTTCTTTAGCTGCCGCTGAGGCTTGTATTGGGTTCTCACGAGCGTCCCGTTGCAGTTCCCTAGGGGGGAAATGTTAGATATTACTCATAATTTGGCCCGAGCTAAACTTACTCGATAGCTCTCTTCTGCACCGCATCTGCCCCAAAACGTCCCTGTCCAACAAAAGTCTCTGGTGGCTTATGGTATACAGATGCTAGTGTCGAAATCTCACCAAGTAACTGATCAAGCAGTCCTGTTGGAAGTGACTGTATTGTTGAGGTAATTGGAGGTTTGTCGGAAAGAATAATTCCCTAAACAACTTAATACTGACGCATCCGAGAAGTTAAAGCTATAGGACCTACCTTTGCCACTTCAGGGTCCTTAGAAAGTAACCGCCAGTAAACATACGCCCGGTCCCGGATGTCCGGGTTATCACACTCTCCTGTCGCACACTGTAGTACTTTCTGTACAAGTGCTTGGGACTGAGGCTTCTTCAAGAATAATTTCACGGCTGCCGTCAAAAGTTGAAGTTGCACCTGTGTGTACTCATCTTTAAAACCTTCCATAAAGGTCTCTAAGAGTTCATCGGCGTTATTAATCTTCTCAGCGTATTCCCCAATAATCCAAATAAGGGACCCCCGAGCATTCGGTTCATCAAGTTCATCTAAGCTCTTACACAGCGTCGGAATAATGCCTTCGTACCCTGGGTACTTTCGGAAAATGTCCTACTACATGGTCAGTACTAGGTTACTTGGCAATTTGATCCTGCGAAGAAAGAGATCCTACCTTGATCACAACGATGGCTTCCTGGACAACATAGTTGACCTTGGTATTGATCAACTCAAGTAGCACATTAACACATCGTTCCGCAGCCGCATCGATTTTGATTGCCGTTTGCCCGATCGCCTTCACAGCTCTTCGTACAAAGTCCATATCCACTTCCAGGGCATACTCCTTAAGCTCCATAAGAAGTTGATCCACATTCTTTTCGTTGGCAATTCGGATCATGATCTCAAGTTTTTCTAGTTTAACGTATGGGGGGTCGTTATATTTACAGAAAAACACCCGCATTTCCTTTGTAAGGATATCTGGCTGTTTCTGAAGTAGGAGATTGATGTTCCTTAACGCAACATATTGAACCTCCGGCTGGGAGGAAACAAGAGTAACTAATATTTAATTAGCCTATATCCAGTCGAGCAAGGAGATAATAGCATACCAAGAGGGGGTGCCATTTTCCTAATATACTGGCGACAAAGCTCAGGACTGACCACTTTCATATGCAAAAAGATCACCTTGACGGCGGCCAATACCACACTAGGGTTAACGTGCTGGAATTGAGGAACAACTCGTTCACAGATGTGTTCTGCTTCTTTGATATCCTGTGCTTTATACTCGGCTAAAGTGGTCAGAATCGTAATACGCCCCCATCTACGGCAATCTGTTAGTTTATATATTGTCAGGGACGCATAGACACTACGTACTCTGTACACTCGTTCAAAGCCATGAGCAACTTCTTTAGTGTTGCAGGTGTAACAAGAAGAGCCTCGGTCTCTGGTGCTGCCTCCATAATCTCTGCAAGCGCTGTTACTGAGTTCGCAACCACCTAGGGGGCGCTCGGTAAGCATATGGCTATTGTTTTCAATTCTGGAGTTGTTACCATAGGGTTCGAATCACCAATTAGCTCTTGAAGCGTCGTCAGGAACCCATTCTCCAAGCATAAGGACTGATTAAGATCAAAGAGCTTCGCTACGCAAATTGCCGCCGTTTTTCGTACATATGGACTTTCATCCTGTAGTTTGAGTTATTTGTTAGGCCGTGATCTACAATAATAAAAATTACTGAGTTGTTTACCCTCAACGTCTTCCGCAAAGGCTCTTCCATGTAGTCCACGATCTTGTCCACGCGGATACATCCCATCGTCCTGATAGCTAATGCTCTAATTAACGGGTTTGGGTCCTCCGAGTCCTATATTCCCAGCCAGTTAAAATCCTCCGTGCTAGACTCCGTTATAGGAATCGGAACTAACCTGAACGAAAGTATTAACGGCCAAAATACAGAGGTCTGGGTGCGTTTTCGCATAGTTCCTATAATTTGATATTAGTACCCAATCTAACAAGAATTATATTGATACCTACATTAGGTATAGGTAGACAAGCTTCTTCTGGTCCAGGTCACTTGTAGCCTAAAAGTAACAGATACAGTCAGGAACTCAATATTCTACTGCCTAATAACTCCACTAGCACATGGATCCTCCGTATGGATAACCTACCATATTTTTAATGATGTCAGGAAACAGTGCCGAAACATCTTTCCCTAGTGTCATGGCGGCGATGGTGTTCCTAATCGCATCTTTCCTACAGCCCAGATTGATCATCAGCCACCCATAGAGCTAACGAGACGCTTATCTTTTCCGAGGCCAAAAAAAAAGATAGAATATAGGTAGCTATGTACCTCTCGTGTGCGAATTGCGAGTTCAAACCGGTCCTCAGCTCGAATGTCTCTCCCTTCCGAGGGGCAACGGGGAACATGCTCCGTATTCTGTTGGCCGCCATGGTTTATAGTATTTCGATATCCGGCTAACTGGGCTAGCTGTATATCGGTGTAGGATTCCTAAGAGCAGCAAAAGCAGCTCTGGGGACTGGGGTTGTTCGTCGTTGAAGATTACCGTGGTGGGTGGAGGAGGGGTTCTGTATGAATGGTCGGTTAGTGGTCAAGGTGTCAGCCCCATTCGAAACGTGGAGGGACCTGCTGGTGCTTCGTGCAACGCTAGCTACCAAACAGCAACTACAACCAACCCACCCCCAATCCCCCCATGGTAAGTATCAGAGGCAGCTTCAGGTCCATTATACTATTGATACTAACGAACTACGTTCCCTTCTTTGCATAATAAAGGCGTCTTTTGAACTCCCAAACCTTCGCAAACTTTTCGCCGCCTCGCGGAGCGAGCAAGAAGAGAGTGCTTATAGCAGAACAGCAGTTAGTCATCTAACAGTTCTTACATATTGAAAAATTACTAATTATTTTTCTCTTGAAGTTCTATAACCTACTTTTCTTTGTGACCTCGATCGCTGCATTCAGTTTTGCTGCACAGAGACTCGCCCCAGCGAAGAACCCAGGAAGGTAGTTGCAAACAACATGGGTAAAATTTATTTTGATCTGTGAAAATAAATATGGTTATCGCGAGAGTTGGGCAAGTTACTTATCGACTTCTTGATGGTTGGAATTGGTTTTTGGAATAGTACCTAAGCGTTTGGATAGAGATTTTTTGCTAGGAACCGAATTGATACCTTTTGTTGCGTTGTATTATAATAATTTCTACTATAGTTTCAATTCGC
This sequence comes from Verpa conica, assembly GCA_033030425.1. Classification (NCBI taxonomy): domain Eukaryota; kingdom Fungi; phylum Ascomycota; class Pezizomycetes; order Pezizales; family Morchellaceae; genus Verpa; species Verpa conica. Next base: position 604,904 of record JAUFSD010000012.1, read on the forward strand.
ATGACAGAATCCGTGGAATAAATGATAATATGAGTACCAAAAATTACAAGGGTCTACCACTCCGCTATTCACAGCCAAATCTAAACCATAAGAGTACTGCAAAGCTCTGGGGTATTATCTATAAAAGCATACCTTTGTATTTTTTTTAAACCCCTTCTGCGTTTTATCTATCTAAAAGTATAATTACAAGAACTCACAGCATACTTGCCTCTCTAGAAAACTTAAGTAAACATGTTTACTTCATTAGGGTGTTATAAGTCGCATTTACAACACACCGATCCCATCAAACGGCTTCACCTCAGGAGCAGTTTTCTTAGGCCCCTGTACCACTTCACCATTCTCACCTTCCTCCATAATCCCGGTCCCCTCTTCGAATACTTCTTTAACACACCCAGCCAGCTGCTCCAGTACCTCTTCCATCTGCGTCTGCAATGCTACTGCCCGCTCTCTCATACGCCTTCTCACCAGCCCCTGCAACAGGCGCTTGGTCTCGGCCCTCACGGTATCTAGTCTCTCGATCATCCTCCCGATAGAGTTGATAAGATACTCTTCTTCATAGACACTCCCCTTCTTCCCTCTAGCCCTCTTGCGCTCTTCTCTCTTTCTATTCTTTGATGTTCGCCTAGAAGCACCTGTTTGGGCTGTGACACCAGTCTTGCCAGTGTAGCGGGTAAAGAGGGATGCGGAGGTAGAGGCATTAGTTGGTGCGAGAGAGACATTATCTGGCGCATCTTCTTCATTTACGCCATCAAAATAGGCGAGTGGATTCTCTTCCTTCTTTGTTCGCAGCTCTCTTAGGCGAGTAACTTGGGCAGTTAATTGTCCCTTGCAGTCTGCAATCAGCTCCGAAGTTTGCGCAAACCCTTCACCCAATCCAGGATCTACGATGCTTTCCAGCAGCTCTGGTTTCCTATATTTCCCAATCTATAACTATATTAGCATGACAGACCCAGGAATTCATATCTCATAACACATACCACTCTCATTGCTTCCCCAATATAACAACCTTTACAAAGGATTCTTGCTGCTTCGGCAATATCGTTTCGGTAGTCGAGATGGATTGTTGCAGCCTCTAGATATTCCTTTGCCTCATAGAGAGTTTCCGCCAGAGCAGAACTCAATTCATCAAGTTCTTCCTCAGAAAGTGGGACCTGACTAGCTGCGAAAAGGGCCTCCTGCCACATGCCGGCATTCCGGTAACAGTTAACTGCGTTTAAATGATCCTCAAGGAACTCGTAAGCTGTCCTCTTATGTTAGCCGCCAATTATTAGTACTAATAGTAAGATAAACGAGTAACATACAAATACCAGCATCGGGATACCGCGAAACACCCTCTAGATATGTTGCATAGATACCCATGATCACCTTAAGCTTTTCCTGATTATACTTATAAAGATTCAACGCCGCCTGATAGAGCTCATGTTTAACAACATAAGTCTTCATTTCAGCGAATGCATCATCTCCAAGTGTATACAAATGTCCACAGGCCTTTGCAAAGCGACCCAAATGATTATCAATCGTAAATCTCCGCCTCGTATCCTCCATTTCCTGCAAACTTTGTAAAAATGGCAAGTACTCCCGAGGGTCCTTTTGGGACTGTTGTGCAACCATCAAGGTAAGATCGAGATTATACAGCCCGAGCGCGTTATCATAGAGCTTGTTGACATCTGAGAGGAAGCAAACGTGCGTAATCGCTTGTTCGGCGAGCTCCAAGTTCTCTTCACGAAGTTTACCGATCAGCAGCAGGGCTGCGTCATGATCTGGAGGCGATTTGCACACATATGCTGTGATGATATTTTGGAGGTTTGTGGAGATTCTGTCCTTAAGAAGGACACTCAAAAATGCTTCGCAGATTCTATTGACTTTGGATTTCGATGGGTCCACAACAGCACCGTATGGAAGGGTAGTGACTTCTGTGATTTCAGCGGATCGTATCGTCTCTCGATACATTGTCTTTGATACATCTTCCTCTCTATAAGAAAAATATCATCAGCACTAAATTAGAGCTCAAGATTTACATAGAGTTCAGGGGGGCGAGACCTACCGGATTTGTGATAGGAAAAGATCAATATGTTCAATTTTTTTAACTTGCTCTATGAATAACTCAATGCTCTCTAGGAATTGTGACGGTGCATGATCATGTAGAATATTAAGATCAACACGATGATTCCGACATGCCAAGAAAGCTCTTCTATAATGCTTAGCTTCAATGCTCCTACGTACTCCAGCAAGAACAAGAGCACGGGGGAATATTGTCTCCAGGTTTCCCCTCGGCATTTGTAGTGTTAGTGAGAAGTTAGTTGGCATAACATGAACCAAGCGGGAGCCTCTTTCGACATTACGGCAACGTTCATCGCCGGTTGGATCGTCTGGTGGCACTTCCAGATCTACCCGCGAAGCCTTAGTAAGGATTGATTAAATAGTTAGGAGCACTATGGGTTTTTAATACCTTGAGAGCTTCCATGAAGATGAACAAATTTCAGGAAGTGTTGCGTAGTTGTGAAAATTAGATGAGCCTGGGTAACAGTGAAGGAAGTACAGTTTGATACAATCATCCTATCATTAATGTAGAGTCTCCCGTTTTGGGATAGCCCAAATGCAACATTCTAGTAAAGTTAAAATTGCACCAATACTTATCTATTGGACGAGTACCTACTTGATCCCCAATAACGGCCACCTCAATCCAAGGACAAACAGTGGGAAGCCTGCAAACCTGATCCTCTGAGTAATTTTGCGGGTTATACAAAGAAACGTTTCCTTGATTATCCTCATAGAAAAAGCTCCCAAGGTCCGGTACGGCTCCAAGTCTTAAAATAGTAACATCTTCAGGGAGCTTGAACATGTTTGTGGGCTCTACCGACCCAGAATACGGAACAGAGATAGTCTGTAAAACACTACTCTCCTCATCGTCATACATGACACCCAAGGTCTCCTCATCAAGAAAAGATATTTGACGATAATTCAGGAAACCTTCAAGTTCCAATATCTTTGGCGATATCTCTGGCTCAGAAACAAGCTTCTGTTTTTCAAACTTCCACGTGATAAGATCTATGCATGTACCCCTTAGTACCGCGATGCGGCAGCCATTGGGGCTGATAGCAACATCTATAGGTGTTGATTCTAAGGCTACGTCTCGGAAAGACATGGGTGGTGGAATATTGGCGATACGCAGGGGAGTAAGCTTAAGTGTGGCTACATTTTCAATAAAAGAATAGTGAGCCTTTGCATGACATGACATGATGCAGATGTATGGCAGCGCCATCGTTTTTTTCTTACCTCCATCTACAACTGCCGCTATACCATAATCGTTTGGCGGCATGGACGATCCTGAGAAGACCGACCATATGAATTCATGGGTAATTACCTTTTCTGGGTCCTTCTATCAGCTACTCCAGTCCGCTTTTGACTCCGGGCACAAGGGAGATATGTACCTTTGGCACCGAGCGCCAGTCGGAGTGGTTTTTCGGGATGCCACTGTACGACTAAGTCATGCAGCCCTACTCGCAACTCATCTAGAAATAGCAGCTCTTGCTTGAGGTACCAGTGATAATTACCCATACTCCATAGTTGTACCTTATCTTTAAAACAGATCGCCAGTACAGACGAATCGCCGTTCCACAACAGCTCCAGAACTTGTTCATCTTGTACCTTTTCCGGGGAAATGCGAAGTGTGAACTCCCCATGACGAAGTCCGTTACGTTCAAAAAATACAACTTCAAGCCTATCGGGGAACCGCTGAATACCTGCCATAAGATTACCAGCAGGTCGCCAACTCAGGGGACCTTCCAATCCATCGACAGGCTCGCTGACGCTGTCAAGTGAGCCGTCTCTGCTGTAAACTCGTATAAGTCTCCTCTGAGACTCCTCCACGGACGATATTGCAAGATATGCACCGTCACCTCGCCAACTAATTCTAGTAGCGTTGTCATCGAGTGGACTCAAAACACCCTCATCGACCTTTTCTGGTACTGTGGGATCTCTCATAGCCTTCGCCCGCTTCCCCTTAAATTGTGTTTCCGACTTACCCCACCCCACGGACACATGCTTCGAAGCATTAAGATCGTCCGACGAGAGATTAACGTCTTTGATGGGCTCGAAGTCTCGTGTCATAAGAAGAAACGTTGAGGCACCAGTCGTGATGGCAAGAACTTCCTCATCAGAGGACCATGCTGCGGCAGTAATCCCTTCATCGACAGATCCAACTATCTCGATTTTATTTTCCCCCGGCAAGGTGTCCTCCTTGATGATCACAATATCCCCGCCGGCAAGGACCACGCAGGTGGAAAACGTGTCGCTGAAGTAATGCAGGTCGAGAACGCGATCGCAAGGCAGGGAAGGCGATGGGGGGGGTGCATCCCACGACGCAACATTGACCGCCTGACCGTTTTTCTACTCTCCCAGAATAGTCAGTATCGTCGACTTCCCTTTCTGCAACACGAACAAACAAAGTAAGGAAAGCAGAAAAGAAAAAAAAAAGAATGAGTTCCTGGATCGAATCGAATCGTACGGTAACACGTTTCAGCTCGATGAGAGCTTCTGCTTCACAAGGGCCATGAGTGCATATTAGAGAGTCGGTGCCAGAGTCCCAGGCTACTGCGGTGAGAGGCAGGTCAGGCACCTCGGTGGAGGAGACGCCGACAACAGAGCGCTCGATCGCGAGGAGGTTGCGCATCTTGGAGTAGAAGGGAGATCGAGCCCTGAAGTTGCAGCTGTGCTGTCTGTGGTTGTGTTTGGTGTGTCGTCACGTCACTCAGGGAGGGGCAACGCCTAAAACCCAAATACCCCGCCATGGAATTCAGAGCCGCACCAACCCAAAAATACGCGTATCGTGACCCGGTCACAGTGAAAGAAAGAAAAGAAAAGAAAAAAAATTGAAAAAGGAAAGAATATATTGGATCGCCACCATAAGGCTCTCGCCCCAGCAATTAATTTAAATTTTTTTTGCATACCCGCATCCGGCACAGCACCGGAAAGAGCCCAGGCAGCTGGTAATACTTGATTAATCATAGCATGAATTGAATAAAAAGAAGTGCTCGGACTCTTGGGGCTCTTTTATATCCTTCTCTGATTACTTTGTGCTTCATTTAAGCCCAATATTTCCGAGAATTGCCATGTGTTCGTGGCAATCGTAAAACCAGCTCATGCCAAAACAAGACCCATAAATTTATATAGATGGGGAAATCTAAGCAGCACCAACGTACCACATGAGATTTCTGCTAAAATATGTTCGTGTAGCACTTGGTTGATCTATAATGGGGGGGTGTCTTTTTTCTTCTTCTTTCCTTTTAAAAAGCAACTTATTGCAGATTTCCATAAACCGGGAGAGCGGGAGATCCAGCGACGGGCCGTCTCCGGTTCCAGTTGCATCCACCCGCCCCCTGGCTCACATCACATCTATGAGAAACCGGTACAGAATACCAACTCAATTCTACTCTACTATGAAGCTCCCAACATGTGATAAAGTGCCTCCTTGCGTTCTACCAGTGGTCCAGCGAGTGCTCAATCCAGGGTAGGTATATTGCATCTAGTCAATGGTGACCACATCTACTGGTTCTTAAAGGTCTGCCAGACAGAAACTCCGAAAGGAATGCCAAAACCAACACCTGCACAATTACCCATGTATCAGCATTTATATATAGGATCGGCAATGACAATCGAGGAATTTGAGGTGACTAACTGCAGTACAAGACGTATCGCAGCCAGAAGAAGCGGGTCAGAGGGTTGAAGGGCAAGTTGCTCCTAGGACCCTCGGGGTAATGGTAACCCCCCATACGAGCTGGGGTAGCATGCAGACCGCGGCGGGCGATCAGAGGTGCCTGAGAGGCAGCGCGGAAAACGGTTCTAGAAATCATCTAAAAGTTTGAAGAGGTAAGCAATCGAGAAGATGGAGGATGTGTTGCAGGGAGTCGTCATAGGGGAGGGGAGGGAGGTTCGTGCGCACGTACAGTTTAGAGTGATTTGATCTGAGACACCCAATTGATGGTCAGCGGGGTTCACCATAGGCAGGAACAGTATGATCGATGGACAAGAACTACATGTATGAAAAGAGCCACTTGGTGTACTCACGATTGAGGGGAGACGTATGCAACAAGTAGTTGGAGAGGGAGAGGTATGTGGGAGTGGGGGAGAATTGATTGATCGACTGACTGACGAGGGCGAGAGTGGTTCGACTTGTCGGTCGTCAAGTGCTTGACATGATAGAAACTACCCCCACGTAGCGTGCAATGTCGAACCTGGACAGCCGAAACCCGATTTTCGCTCAATGGGTCTGTGCGTAGGCAGCAAGCAATTCATGCGGCGGTGGAAGTGAGGCGGGCTGCAGCGACCACTCGCAGCCACCCAAGCGATTCAAGCACTCAGTCAAGCACCCAAGTCTCAAGCACTCAAGTCTCAAGTACTCTACCCTACTCAAGCATAGCAAGCAAGCAGGAGGCAACAGGCAAGCCCCCCCCCCCAGACACTCGAATCTATGATCTTCCTGTCTCGTACACTCCTCTGTCTGTGATCTGTGACCTGTCGTCCCCACCCCCCGGTTTTCATCTGCGGGATCGCAAGCGAAAAAGAAATAAAGAAGAAAGACCGTGACCCCCCCCCCAAAGAGCTCCCTCTAAGCAACGCCAAGAAGGAGAAAAATCACCGTCCTAGCGTGTACTCTTACATATTCCTAAAGCCGCCGCCTACCCTTCTACACTTTGGTTTTCAACAACTTCTGTGCTCTTTCTTTACACAACCACAACTACATACTATTCTTTCTTTCCCATTCATCGTTCATACCGCTGCATCTTTTTAATCATGTTTGGCGGCGATGAACTATTTGATGTTTTCGACAATGATTCTACAGACCTCCCAAAAAAACCTAAAAAAGACCGTAAAAAGAGATATGCCAATGGAAGTGCGCGTCCGCCGGAGAAGGAGGATTCTGATACAGGGTCAGTGACGGAGCCTATGTTGGTAGACACGGAAAATGGGAGTGGGGCAGCAGTAAAACGGCAGAGACGAGAAGGAGATCCCATCACAACTGACGCCTTCGAGATTGAGTCTGTGAGGGAAGTGCCGGCCTCGAGCGGATTGGGCTCTCAAGAAACTGAGGGACAGTCCATTATTATTCCACACCAAGTCCGGCATCAAGTCTCATTGCCAACAGATTACAAGTACCTACCTATTGAGAATCACGAATTTGCTGATCCTCCAGCTCGAAAATATGAATTCGAATTGGACCCCTTTCAAAAAACCTCTGTGGCTGCAATCGAGCGTGGAGAGAGTGTTCTGGTCAGTGCGCACACAAGCGCGGGAAAGACTGTCGTTGCGGAATACGCTATTGCACAGAGCCTACGAGATAATCAAAGGGTCATCTACACTAGTCCCATCAAAGCCCTCAGTAACCAAAAATACAGAGAGTTTACAGCTGAGTTTGGAGACGTCGGGTTAATGACGGGTGATACTACCATAAATCCTTCAGCAACATGTCTAGTAATGACGACTGAGGTATGCCATATTTACATCTTCGAAGCTCCCATCTATGTTTTTAAACGACTGTACTAAAACTCAAATAGATTCTACGGTCAATGTTATATAGAGGCTCTGAAGTGATGAGAGAGGTTCAATGGGTCATATTTGACGAGATCCATTACATGAGGGATAAATGTACAACATCATCCGACTTTTCATTGGACAATTTGCTGACCTATCATAGCCCGTGGTGTTGTTTGGGAGGAAACCATCATTCTCTTACCAGACAAGGTCCGCTATGCCTTTCTGTCTGCGACCATTCCAAATGCTATGCAATTTGCCGAATGGATTTGCAAAACACATAATCAGCCATGTCACGTCGTTTACACGGATTTCAGGCCCACGCCCTTACAAAATTACCTCTTCCCAGCTGGTGCAGACGGTATCCATCTTGTAGTAGATGAGAAGGGTGTATTCCGAGAAGATAACTTCCAAAAGGCTATGGGTTCACTAGCCGATAAACAGGGTGACGATCCGGCAGATACTAATGGCCGTAGGGGTCACGGGAAGAAAAAATGGGCAACAAAAACGGGGGGCAATAAGAGTATGAATTCACTTTCCTAATGAAGCGAACCTTTCTAACACTACCAAAGGCGGCCCATCAGATATCTACAAGATTGTCAAGATGATCATGGTCAAGAACTACAATCCAGTTATTGTCTTCTCCTTTAGCAAACGAGAATGTGAGAGCTTGGCTCTCCAAATGAGCCAGCTTGCCTTCAACGACGACGCTGAGAAACTCATGGTTGGAAAAGTATTTGGAAACGCAATCAGCTCATTATCAGAAGAGGACCGGGGTCTTCCACAGATTCAACATATTCTACCACTTCTACGCCGTGGGATTGGTATACATCACTCTGGGTTGCTCCCTATACTGAAGGAGGTCATTGAGATCCTCTTCCAAGAGGGTCTCATCAAGGTGCTGTTTGCAACCGAGACCTTCTCCATTGGACTTAACATGCCTGCAAAGACTGTGGTCTTTACAAGTGTGCGTAAGTTTGACGGCAAAGAGCAACGGTGGGTATCGCCTTCAGAGTTTGTTCAGATGTCGGGCCGTGCCGGTCGCCGTGGACTTGATGACCGCGGTATTGTTATCCTTATGATTGATGAAAAAATGGAGCCACATGTGGCTCGTGAAATCGTCAAGGGAGAGCAGGACCGGCTTAATTCTGCGTTCTATCTCGGGTACAACATGATCTTGAATCTAATGAGACTTGAGGGAATCTCACCGGAATATATGCTAGAGAGGTGCTTTTTCCAGTTCCAAAACACTGCCGGTGTTTCAGGATTAGAAAGAGGTAAGTACTTATTTATCTTCGTATAAAGAAACCCAAAGCTAATTACTACCTTCTTTCAGAGCTTGGTGATCTCGAAAACGAGAAAGCAAATATGGTTATCGAAGATGAGACCATCGTACGGGAATACTATGACCTACGGCAAAAGCTCGATACCTATGCCAAGGATATGCGTGACGTTATTAACCATCCCAACTATTGCTTACAGTTCATGCAGCCTGGGCGGTTAGTCAAGGTCAAGTACCAAAACCATGACTTCGGTTGGGGTGCTGTAGTCAATTATTCTAAGAGAATTCGTGGCAAGGTAAACGCAAAAAAATATTCTCAAATAATAGAATTTCCCTTTCTAACTCGTGTTTTCCTACATAGTCTCAAACCGAGGACTACCCACCCCAAGAGTCCTACGTAGTTGATGTTCTCCTATGCCTCGCGGCTGACGCACCAACGTCTGCCCGTCCCGGACTGGATCTTCCTCCTGGCGTAAAGCCCCCTGGCCCTGGCGAGAGCGGAAAGATGGAGGTTGTTCCTGTTTTGCTTTCATGTCTTGAGGGTATCGCTGGTATCCGTATCTTCCTTCCTAAGGACATGAAGTCACAAGACCAGCGAAATACTGCGAGAAAGAACATTGATGAAGTAAAGAGACGCTTTGGCGATGGTATTTCTGTGCTTGACCCTATTGAAAATATGGGTATTACAGATGAATCCTTCAAAAATCTCCTCCGGGTAAGCACTCTCACATCACAATATACCAACTTTATTTACTAACCTTCAATGTAGAAAATCGAGGTTCTTGAGTCGAGATTGTTAGCAAATCCTTTACATAACTCCCCTCGGTTAGAGGATTTATACAACCGCTATAGTATGAAAGTCGAGATCCAAGACAAGATGAGGGCGACCAAGAAAAAGATTACGGTTGCACACTCAATCATGCAACTAGACGAACTAAAGTGTCGTAAGCGTGTTCTAAGGCGCCTTGGGTTCATCACCGATAGTGATGTTATTCAGTTAAAGGCCAGAGTGGCTTGTGAGATTAGCACGGGGGACGAACTCCTCCTCGCTGAACTCCTCTTCAACAATACCTTTAACGAGCTTTCGCCCGAACAGATTGCAGCCCTACTCAGTTGCTTTGTCTTTGAAGAAAACAGTAAAACTGAAGTCAAACTACAAGATGATCTTGCGAAGCCGTTCCAGGAGCTACAATCTCAAGCCCGACTTATTGCCAAAGTCTCTGCTGAGAGTAAGCTCCCTGTATCGGAGGACGAATATATACAGAAGTTCAAGCCGCAGTTGATGGAGGTCGTTTATACTTGGTCAAAAGGAGCCTCATTTGCTGCTATCTGTAAAATGACAGATGTGTATGAGGGGAGTTTGATCCGTATGTTTAGACGTTTGGAGGAACTGTTAAGGCAGATGAGTATAGCGGCGAAGGTTATGGGAAGTACGGAGTTGGAGGAGAAGTTTGATCAGTCACTTAAGAAAGTGCAGAGAGGTATGAATACTCGCCTCCCCACAAAATCATTTTAGGCCGATGATTAACCAGACTCTATAGATATCGTAAATGCGGGTTCTCTATATCTGTAAGATTTTTAGCGTTGTATCGTTGAAGATGTCTGGATGTTTTGAGGTGATGGGAGTCAAAATTAAACGCGGTGATGGGGCGTTCATTTCTTTAAAACGTGTGCTTTTAACGCATGCAGTTTCTTATTTGTAGTAGAAACATCCACTTTTTTGCTAGGGTTGAGGTGGTTATAGTACATTTCTAAGTTTGTACATAGTAATTTTTACCGGCTATTACAAATGTCGTTGCTTTAGTTATGAAATGACGAGATAAGGACATTTTTGACAACACTTCTTTTGTGTATCTAATTGGTTAGCTGAAAGATAAATTGATTGCCAAGTTGATGATCATGGATAATCACTCGATAAGTAGTACATTCGAATTTGGACGGTCAGGTTTTATATAAGACTAGATTAGGCCAGATAAAAAGTAAGGACCTCCCAAACCGGAAATTACAATCCTCTCCCCCTGTACTTATAATATAAGCGGCCTCTAAGCCGCCCTGGCATATATAAGTAACGCCTCATCACGCTTACAGGACAAAAACGGTGTGAAACGAAATATTAGTAAAATAAAGATTATATTAAAAAACAACACCCTTAATACAGAATTTTATAACTAGAAAGGCTTAGCGGTCAACTACTCAAAGAACAAAACCAGTAATAAAACTAGATGTCCACTCATTTTTAAGGACAATCCTTTATGTAGTTTTCTTTTACAGTTTAATTCCCTAAAAATATTTCTTCTAGAGTAAATTCTCGGTTAGGAGGTTGAGTAGGTATTTCTACTTTATTTCTAGAGAAAAATTAACACTTAATTACTAATTATATTTGGTACGACTATATATTATACCATAGTATGTAAGTCGAAGTACTTTAGAGAGACATATAGCAAGCGAGAGCCCCATGATCTTGATGATATTTATCTTCCTCCACAACAATAGACCTATTTGGGTAGATGGTACATGAATTATTAATATATCCCTTCTCTACTTCAACTTGCTATTTCTTATCTATTATGATTATAAAGTGATACCCACCTCAGGGCTTTAGTTACGTCTTATAGGAGACCGGGTATTTTTGTCCCCCTACGATATATGTATTCCCCACGTTATATTTCTAAGTTTAACAGCAAAAAAACGTGAAATGCAGATCCATAAGCAAATTACAAGCCTGTTGCCTAATTAGACCGATCGTAGAAACCGTAGAATGCCACCTTACCACCATGGCAAAGTTCTTATTGCTTTAGCATACGCGATCCAGCCTACAAATAAACCCTTGCAACAGTTACCCTGACTCGGAGAAATGTTTTTCCATCCCGTCCTACTTCACCCCAGCCGAGCCCAAGTCGCCCAAGCCCAAGCTCAAGTTCTAAGCTCCCAGAAACTGCCAACAATGACCTCACCACGAATCGCCTGCATCGCCATCATCGGCAAGAACGTACGCACTTCCATCCCGCTACTCTCTCGCTCTCGCTAACATCATCGACCAGAACTCACCACTCCACCTTTCACCCTTCCCCGCGACCTCTAACACTCTCAAATATCACTTCCTCACACACGCGACCCTCGATGTGTTCCAGGCTCGGTTACCACTGAAGAGTAATGGTGATAGCGACTTTGGGCTGTTGTACAGTGTTGATGAAGGACTTGCGGCGTATGGATGGTTGACGAATACGGGGGTTAAGATTATTGTTGTGGTTGATGTGGGAGGTGGGGGAGCTGGGACACCGGCGATGAAGGATGGGGAACTTAAGCCAGTACGTTATTTTTATTTGGTTAATAATAAATCCTGGAGGTCTAACCGGGTAAATAGGTGTTTAGAGCATTACAAACTGCATATATTCAATTGGTCTGTAACCCGTTCTACGAGAACGATGAAGCGAAACCAATTACTAGTAAAAGGTTTATTGATGAGGTTAAGAGGATTGGTGAGAACTGGACCCCGGGTTTCACATTATAGAAAACTAGGAGATGTATAAAACAATCTTTTTTGAGGGGTTTAACCTGGAGTTTCTGGTTTTATATATTCCTTTCTACTTGACCTATTTATATGTCTAGTTATTGGTCGCCTAGGTTTACCTGACGATTTTTATCCAGGCCTAAGTTGCTAGAAAGATCATAGATTTAATAGAAATTTGAGTGAACTTAATTCTCTATAAAAACTTTGTATGCAGCATTTAATTCAGGATTTGTATAGATGAGTCCATGGGCCATGACCCATGGCATAAATTGATGTAATAAACCTAGTCTACCACCACTGGGCCACAGCTGGGAGATTTCAACGCACTCTTTTGAACTATTGGGTTCTACCAACAAGTCTTGGTTTCATGCCTAGCCTAGATTACTCAGGACACCTTTAGGAGGGGAAATTACCTACGACCCGCTATTGGTATGGTTTCCGCGGCTAGAGCTTTTACAGTGTGCTTGAGTGAGTTGAAAATAGAATAGGCTCAAGGCTGCCCGACAAAACTAGGACTGTGACCAAAGGGAGCTATTGCAAGCTAAAACTTATCAAGATTAAGTATACAGTAGCAGTTTCAAGTATCTAGCCAAAAGAGTGCAACTACGGACGCCACAACACCCAAAACCCCTCAAGATAAATATTTACACTGCAGCTGACTATAAACTATGACGCCCTCGGTTTAAATATCGCAAACCCCAATACATCATTAAAAAAAAGGGCAATCCGACAAAAACCCCACCCTGAGGGGCCGCAGATTCTGTAAATATGAACCACTATCTACCCCCCCAGCCTAGTGAAGAGGGGGATAATCGTCCCCCGCGCGCCGCCAGAGAGAAGGCTATTCGACGCAGAAAGCAAGTAACACTTGCAGCCGAATTCTGCAGCATTGCCTCTCTTGGCACCCTCGTCATCGTACTCCTAGGGAGCACACACATCAACAGCAATCTCGACAATGTCTGGTTCCTCAGAATTGACTCGAGGTCTTCATTTCCGAAACGCCATCCATTATATCCAGATGTTATCTTTGATAATATTGGGAATATTAACGCGGCTCAGGTTCCGCATTTCTACCAAGTAGGATTATGGAACTATTGCGAAGGATACGATGGGAAGGGGATTACATATTGTTCGACGCTAGCCCCTACGCAATACTTTAACCCAGTAGAGGCTATGTTGAAGAAGGTAGTGCCTGTGAAATATGGCAAGTATTACATCTCCTAGAACGTCAAATTAGCCGAGAGTATCGTTAATGTATTTATTCCATCCGAGCTTTATAGAACCTAGCGGAATGACCGAAGCCCTTAAGAAGGCGCAACCCACAAGCAAATCCATGTTTGCATGCTTCGTTCTTGGTGGAATGTTCAGTCTCATCTCCCTTGTATTGGGTAGGTCTTCAAAAGCCTAGCCAGAAACCTGCTCTCCAAGCCTATAATTGTAAATCTGACCTTCTAACCTCACCTCAAACTCGGTCCCTCCAGACTGGCTCTCCATAATGGTTTCTCGCAACTACGTCTTAACTTCCGTCTTCGCTTTATGCGCAGCCGGCTTCACCGTTGTCTCGGCAATCATCTCCAGTCAATTGTTTATAAGGTTCTGGTTCTGGCTGGAGTCGACCCCTGACCTGATAATCCATAGTAAGCTGGGGGTTAAAATGTATAGCTGTACTTGGATGTCTGCAGTGTTTTCTTTGGCTGCATTTGTACTACATGTTAAGGTTGCGGCGAATATAAGTGCTGGAAAGCCAGGGTGGAAGGTTGAATGTTTGAGTGAGGAGCAGTTTCCTGTGATATCAAGTGATTCTTAAGCTAAGGCTGTATATATTAGGATAAACGTCTTGAGGTTATATTCTAGGGATGGAGGGTATGGCTGGAACTCTGAGTGGAGTTTAGTTAGGCGTTACTATTGTATTAAACATCCCTGCGCGCACATACTAATGATCAAACCTACTCTATTTAGAGGACACGGCAGGCCTAAGCTCAGCTTGGTCAAAATTATATAGATAATGGCTAGCCATCCCTCGCTTTAACGATAATTTACTCTATAAATGCATCCCATCTTCTCTCGTGGTCACATTCCCGCATTTACAGCAGTTTCATTACAAGAAGGTATAAAGCAACGGGAAAGAAGGAAAGCATAGTCCCCCAAAATAGAAACGAAGAATAGAAAGACCCATGAGAATTGAAACCAGAAACCCCGCCCCATAGATGATGAAAAATGAAAAATAAGGCCATGATGCAAACCACACTTAAAGGCAAACAAAAACCTAAACAGTAGAGTATATCAAAAAACAAAACCCTAATTTCGTTGCAGAAAAAATTTCACACCGAGACTCCCTTCCTGTCCTTTCTTTCTTTCTTACAGGGCATGCAGTGGATTTCGAAAAAATTACCATCTAATATGATCACCCTCTCTATTTCTCCCTCCACTATGGTTTTGATGAAGCGGCGTCATCAACATCAGCCTTCTGCTTCTTATCCTCTCCCTGTTCGCCTGCACCCCCGCTCGGCGGAAGATCCGGAATTTTTTCTCCATGTTTCTCTTTTAGCATTCGAACTATTGGTTTTACTCTCATATCAGGCTCAGTCTCTTTCTCTTGGACTTTCGGCTCCTGTATGACACCTTTTTGATCGCTTGACTTCATTTCCTCATCTTGTTTATCGATGAAGCTCCTCTGCTCAATAACCTTTCTCTGCTGCTCAATAGCTCTCCTTTGCATTTCTGCTGCTGCTTGGATGGCTGCTTGTATACCTTCTTTGGGACTCTCATCTTCCACTAACGTCGCTTTTTCACCCTTTGGGTGAAATTGCGGTGGTATCGGCGACGCAGGAGCCTTTGGTTGTCGTTTTACCCTCCCCACATATCTAACCTGTGTCCTGTGGAATCTCAAGTCCTCTAATGTCTCTGGGTTGAAGCTAGCAGTGATGTCTATACCCACCACCAAATTGTTACCTGTGATATGCACGATCCCATCGATCACTACATGACCTCTCGGTGGTGGCGGGGGCTTCCATGTACTCCGGAGATTTTTGTGGGTAACACCTAGACCTTGCTTAACGGCGGTTGTACCTACTACCACCAGCTCGCCCATTGAATCCACTGTTTTCCCGCTAGCCTTTAGAGCCTGGAGCCAGCCGAAGGTAGCCTGGATAGAACTATATAGAGAGTAGAATACCCATGAGGGGTAGAGGGTAGTGGAAAGACGGTGCATTGTGTTCTGGGGAACGGGGCGTGATACCCATTCATATTTTAGAGTTGAGAGGCGGAGGGGGTTTAAAATCCCTGCGTTTGGATTTAAGGGGTCTCGCTCTGCCGGTGATATGAGCAAACCTTTTCGTGTGTATTCCGGGGGTGGACCAATTCTAGTCACCGGTTTTTTGTAAGCTTGAGATAAAAGAAACTGAGAATGAACTAAGTGGATAAGGCTCACGGGTAATGATAGTATAGAATCGACCCTACTGCTTTCACATTGCCCCCAAATTTCGATTTGTTGTTGGCTTCGAGGTTCTTTACGAGAGTTTCAAGAATTTTAGCTGTATATCCGGTTAGCTGGCTAAAGAATTTAACTCAACACAGAACTCAGCTCACGAATGAGGAAGAGAAACTTACCTCTAGCAGTTCGCGATTTCTTCTTATCCTGATTGAACTTTAGAAAAGCCTGAAATTCGGGGTCCGTAACTTCATATGTCTTAAGAGGGCCCTGCTCTGCAAACCCCAAAGGTATAAATAACGGTTCCTCCCATCCACCACCGAACATTTGTAACATAATATTCGCCGCAATATGACAACCGCTCAAGAGCAGGAGTCCTCGAAAGAGCCCATTAACCCGTTTGTCCTGTGGAACAAACCGAACCCGGTAAAGCTTGTATTTATCTGACTGGGCGGCGATCTTAACAGGAACTCGGGAGTGGGAAAGAAGACTCCTAAGGTTTCTGAACATGATGAGCCCGGGGAAGCGGCGTATGCCGCCGGGATAAGCACCCAGCAAACTACTTGAAATCGCCGGTATAAAGCGATAAGAAGCCTCCCTGAACCCACGAATTCAGGGGAAATGTACAGGCAGAGTAGCCGTCGGAGAAAAGCAGTGGCGAGATCGTGAAGAAAGTGGGGGAGGAATTATCACAAAGCAGCAGGGTGCGCGTGGGTCCATGAGTGAGTCCCGCAGATGAGACTGGGGATGCGCTGAACATGCGTAGATGCGGGTACGGCATTGCGTATGGGACCGAGCCGCAACTTCACCACAGATGTCCCCTGCATCACCAACATTATAACCACCTTAACGCCTCCACTCCCGCGTCCGACCTTTTCTCTCCACTTAACGCTATTGTCACCATTAAAATGAGGCTTCTCGCAGGTCTCGTGGCTTCTAGCCTGGTTACTCTCGCCGCCTCCAAATTAAACAATATTGTCGCCCAACTTTCGCCGGAAGAGACACGGCTCTTGCTGGCAGAGCGTCTGGGTGTTTCCAGATTCCATGAATTAAAACTCCAAGGAGCAGATGTACACAAAACCTACTTGGATATGTCCTCCTTCAAGGAACAGGAGAGAGAGGCAGTGGGCATGTTTACAGAGAGCCCACGGAAGGGGAACTTTGTCCTTTCACTAGCAGGCATGAAAGATAATAAACGTACGTGATAATGCGCTCAAATCTACATATATGCGACCCTGATGCAGTTGGGTTCAATGCTACGATTTATCTGACATTACTAGCTAAATAGTGAATCCCGACCTGCCTTCAATCATGATTGTCGACGATTCATTGAGCACGTATGACGACGCACCTAGCGCTTCATCCGTCGCGAGTCTACTCTCTCGCCTTGCATCTGAGAAGGCAGAACTTTCTGGATTGCATAAAAACGTTTTCTCGAAGACCTCTGCTGGTGGGTTGTGTGTGTCTGTTCCAAGACTGGAGGTACGAATATTACCCCAAAACCCCGACCCGTCAACCCTAATAACTCAATTTCCACTACTATAGGAACTTGCAAAATTCGAAGCCGTACTCGACAAAAACGGTTTCCCAACAAGATTGCCTGAAGATCTTCAACACCTTGTGTCAACCCTCAATCCGACCGAAACATCTCAATCAAAGTTCCTAACCGAGTTTACGATGATTAGAAGATTCATGGAGGTTGTGCTTCCCGGTTTACCAGAAGACGCAATGGCCTACTGCCATGCCCCCGCATTAGAAGCATTTATCGCTGCAAAGGGTGCTAAATCCCCCGAAGCCAAAGTAGCAGAGGCACTCTACAGCTATCTCCTCAAACACATTCCATCATCCATCAAAAGCACTGTCCTCCTACTCCCCCAGCCTAGGGAAGGTTCGCATGCCAAACGCGAGGAGGAACCGCTCTCTATGATTCAACCCTCCCCCAGCTCTAGCTCTAGCTCCGACTCTGCACCTGCCAAAGCAAAGAAAATACTCGCATCGGGCCCAATCGCACGCTGCCACTCTAGCAAAAACGCCTGCGAGTCATCTACTTCCGAGTGTTCGGGTCATGGTAGCTGTGCCAATGCCATTCAGGCAGGCTCCAACTCGTGCTGGTCCTGTGTGTGCAAGCCAACCGTTACCAAAACCAAGAATGGTGTCAAGACCACTACCTGGGCAGGAGCTGCGTGCCAGAAGAAGGACATCAGCATTCCATTCAACATTTTCCTAGTTTTCGGTATTGTCATTACGTTCATTGCCATTGCCGCAATCAACTTACTTTATAGCATTGGTGATGAACCGCTACCGAGTGTCTTAAGCGCTGGTGTCGCACCGGCTAAACATAATTAGTTTACTGGGGCTTTTGTAGGTTTAAAGATGGATGTGTAATTCTCTAGTTTTCATTGGTTTCTTTGCGTTGATGTTAGGAATGGCTTGTTTGGAAACTATGTTTGTGTTTGTGTTTTTTCTCTTTACTGTCAGGTTGGCGAGCGGGTATGTCAGGATATAGGTTGCTCAAGTGGAAACCAGAAGCTGAAAAGAAATGATAGGGACGAATTGGATATTTCTCTAATGGGTGAGATGGTACCTTCGCCTTTCTATTGTATATCATACATATATCAATCTTATCTTTCTACACAATATTGGTAAATAAAATATGTAGCCCTAACCCATGTCCAAACTGACTGATTGCAAAGCCATCTAAATAAATCTTATTATCTACATGTAGGTATGTACTTTTTTAAATAATCCCCCATCAAAAAAGAACATGCAACTAGCTGATACCATATTCAATAAGCTACATAAACTTAGGCCACTACCATATTATCTCAGCTATAACAGAGTCGTGTAAGAGCGCTGAATATTTACTACTCGCGACAGGCAATAAGTACCTGGAAACGCCTCTAATATAGAATATCTATTAGATACAGAGGCCTTTCTGTGAAGAATGCCCACCTGGGTACTTATTGCCTGTTTAGGTCGACCTTAGCCTCTATCTTTACTGGCCATAACTGAGCCTCAATGCGCACTCAACCAATCTCAAAAATTCTTTCATCCCACAGTCATGATCGCTATAGCCGAGATTTTACGGGGTATGTATGCTTATTCTTGTGTAACAGTACCGACGTGTTTAAGCGTAGGAGCTGCTTAGCCCTGCCAGAGTCGCATCCCCGCAACATAACGCTTTACGAAATATACTCGCGCCCTTGAACAGCGAAGTGCTTTCCCCCTTAAGCAATGTCTATTGCAGTGGTAAATGTCGATCAATACAAACTCAGTACCAAGTTCAGCAAACGCTACAAAGAGCATACCATTACTTGCGAGTCAGGAACGAGGACGGAACGGTGGATTAGGGACAGACTTCTTGGTAGCGGAACTTTCGGAGCGGTATGGCTGGAGAAAGAGAGGAAGATAGGCGCGTTCAGGGCAGTAAAACAGATAACTAAGATACATACTTTGATGAACAAAAGAGAGCTACAAGCTTTAATCCAACTAAAAGAGGTATAATTATATTTCATTTTCCATCCCCAGTCAACCCAATACGTACACAATATCCCTCCAGGTATTTAGAAGTTAAACTAACTTGGATACTGATCTCTAGTACCCTCAACACTTTGTTCAATTCTTTGGATGGTTTGAGAATGAAGAAAACATATATCTCGCCATGGAGTATATGCCACTTGGCGACTTAGCAGGACTCATCCCAAAGGGCGGTATGGCTGAGAGTAGTGCAAAGATCATCGCAGGGCAGCTGCTCAAAGGCTTAAAGATCATGCATGACAACAAATTCTGCCACCGTGATCTCAAGCCAGCGGCAAGACCTCCTACAGATTTATATCTAGTAGGAAGAGGCTAATAAACAGTACAGAACATTCTTATAGCCTCATCGGCCCCTAGTATCATAGTCAAAATTAGCGACTTTGGTATTTCAAAGCAAGAAGTGGATGGCACGGCGCTCCGAACACAAATAGGAACCCCTGCTTACGCCGCACCTGAAGCTAGAGGTATCCTTCCTTCTAGAGCCACAACCTACACCAGCGCTGCTGATATGTGGTCATTTGGGTGTTTGACCCACGTCCTCATGACCGGGGAGACACCTTTTTCAGAATTATTGCTTTTCCAATATATCGAAAAACGATCAGCAGTCCCGTTTCCAGAAATGATTCTGAGGGAAGCAAACGCGAGTCAAACCGCAATCGATTTCATTATTAGCTTAGTCACGCCGCTACCAGAAAACAGATTAACGGTAGATCAAGCATTAAAACACCAATGGTTGCACGCCGGAGGTCAGGAGCAGGAGCGAGACAGGGATGAACTTGGTCCCTTGGAGAAAGAAATTCTAGATGAGGAGGAAAGTTTAGATGAGGAGGAGGAAAGTTTAGGTGAGGAGGAAAGTTCAGATGAGGAGGAAAGTTCAGATGAGGAGGAAAGTTCAGATGAGGAGGAAAGTTCAGATGAAGAGGGGGAAAGCTCTAGTAGAGAGACCACCGCATTAGAATCCGGTTTAGGACAAGATAAAGTTGCTCCAAACAGCTCAAGTTAGTCCTATACACATGCACCGTACACAACTATTATACGTCAATCTCCCAAGCTAATTACCTTTAACAGCAGCGACCCCGATAAATCCCTTCCTCGAAGAACCTAAGTCGGGTACACAAACGATCCTACACAATTGCACTACTCTTCACTGCGCAGCCAAACATGGAAATTTAGGCACCACGAACCTACTCCTAGCTAATGGGGCAGATATCATGGCAAAGGATAGCACCGGATGGTCAGCACTCCACTATGCAGCCCATAATGGACACGAAAATGTCGCGAACCTACTCTTGGTGAATGGGGCAGATATCATGGCAAAGAGTAGCAATGGATGGTCAGCACTCCACTATGCAGCCCATAATGGACACGATAATGTCACGAACCTACTCCTAGTGAATGGGGCAGATATCATGGCAAAGGATGACTATGGATGGTCAGCACTCCACCATGCAGCCCGTAATAGACACGAAAATGTCACGAACCTACTCTTAGTGAATGGGGCAGATATCATGGCAAAGGATGACTATGGATGGCCAGCACTCCACCATGCAGCCCATGATGGACACGAAAATGTCGCGAACCTACTCCTAGTGAATGGGGCAGATATCATGGCAAAGAATAACAATGGACGGTCAGCACTCCACCATGCAGCCTGGAATGGACACGAAAATGTCACGAACCTACTCCTAGTGAATGGGGCAGATATCATGGCAAAGAGTAACAATGGACGGTCAGCACTCCACCACGCAGCCTGTAACGGACACGAAAATATCGCGAACCTACTCTTAGTGAATGGGTCAGATATCATGGCAAAGGATTTCTATGGATGGTCAGCACTCCACCATGCAGCCCGTAATGGACACAAAAAAGTTGAGAACCTACTACAAGAGAAGGAAGCAAATATCATATCAAAGGGTAAACAGCGAGAGTTAATACCAATACTACACCAGGTAAACCATAAAGGACACCAAAGAATGGCAAGCCTACCTTTGGTGAAGGAAGCAGACACCACAGCGAAATATAACAGACGAACAACGTCACACGAAAATGCCCCCCATTGGCACGGCAAGACGGTTCAACCCCTTCCTATAAATAAACAGCCAGTAGTCAAGACAGTTCAACCTCTTACTATAAATAAGCCACAGCCAGTAGTCAAGACAAAATTCCGTCATACCATTATTAATCTTTTCAAAAATAATTAATAGGGATATTAAGAGAAGAGTTGGATATTAGTAAGGCCTACACTCTGGCCTCCCATTGATAAGACTCTAGACCTTCTTTTTCTCTTTGTATGCTCAAAAGCAACGAATCTCATTTGGGTCGTAACCTATGTACTGGATATTTAACTAGTTAGCTGCTACGGACTACGTTTCAAAGGGCAGATATGAGACAGATGTATCCCTAGGCTTAGGAAGGCATTATTGGGCCAACAGAATAAGCAACCATATCAGGAGTTTTCAATGTTTTCTTCTACGGTTTCAACTTTGCTAGGATTTGCTATGAATAGGGTGGTGAAGTGAGACACAAGTTTCTTACCAAGGGTTTAGCCATACATGTACAGAGTAGCCTCCATTCCCGAGTACATTATTTCAACTCATAAAATTCTAAAAGACGAATTTACGTCTCATCTACAACTAGCCATAATCTTATCTCGGTTCCCATATGCTAGTGTTTAACTTTCTAAGAATCATATGGGTAAGAACAAGTTATCTTTGAGGGTAGTCTGGTTCCAACCCCCATGTTTTATTTTCTGCGCAGCACCGTAGAGTCTGGTCTCACGACTGCTTATTCCTCCGAGGTTTGCCAGTTCGCGTCTCGGCATATTTTGGGCATATTATGGCTTGGGGGCTCTTGGAGAAGTTATGGCACCTCCCGGAGAAACTCTGGTATTTCTCGGAAGTGCTCCGAACCTATTAACACAGACCCCATGGTACCTAATCCTCCTCAACACCATATTTGCTATATTATAGTACTGTATCCCCTAGAATTCTTACTCTCCGGGGTTTTGTCGGTTCTTTTTCGGGCATATTTTTTCTCTCTGAGCCTTGTGGTAAGTAGTTTTAGAGCTCAAAAAGTGACTCCGAGCCCCCTAGGGACCCCCGAACGCTACGGAGACTTTCGGGGCGGAGCTTTACTGCTCTAGAACCTAGAGTGCTGCGCAGAAAAAAAAATCTAAGGCTAAGCACAAGACTACGTTGAGGGCTCATAAAAATACACTCCAAAACCCGCTAGTACAATAGAAGCTAAAAATCATAAGTTCCTCCTTGATAGTATTGTAGATTTAGGCCCAACATTATTTTCCTACAGTAAGCATAGTAACTAATAAATATACATAACCATCCCAATTAGTCCTCGCAATAGCGGTGTACCTTGAGTATTATATTATTATATGTAGTAATGGAGAGTAGAGAGGAAGTGATATGGATGACTACAAAAACACGATTATTCTTCCTAGTAATGGGCTTTAAAATCTACACCAGGAGGTCATATAATCATATCTAAAACATTAGTAGACATCAGCCACCTAACAAAATAAAATGTTGGTGATAATATTGGTCCAGCTGCATGATATGCAGCCCCGTTTGTAGATCCTTGGCAAACCTTATTTCCCATTTTCTTGGCAATATAATATCCTAAACTTAGTACGCACATATATATTATTCAACTCAAGAAGAATATCAGTCGCTGTCAAAAGTAAGTCTGAATCATAAAAACTCACTCGCTTTTAGCTATCAGAGAAACAAAACAAAAAAGATGAAACATATAACTACAATCTATTATTATTCCCTTACATCTCCCCACATTGACTAATCACCACGTCCGTCGTTGGTCGGTCCAATATCACCCTAACGTTCTCGACCTTCCTAACCACATCCATACCATCAATGACCCTTCCGAACGCAACATACTTCCCATCCAGAAACGGGGCTGCCTTGGACGTTATGAAGAACTGACAACCGTTTGTATTAGGTCCGGAACTAATCCACTTTAGTTAAACTTTGAGGCCTAGATGAGAGTTTTTTTATTTTATTTACGCACTTTGCCATGGCAAGAATCCCAGGAGCATCATGTTTAACCTGAAACCCTTCATCCGGGAATCGATCCGATCCGTAGATCGATGCGGCTCCAGAGCCATCATTGTTCAGGAAGTCACCACCTTGGATCCTATTGATAAGCGCGCTGTCAGCCAAGTGCCGTCGCAATGCAACACAGCTATGATTAACAGTGTCGGGTATAGCCCATAATCCAAGGACAAAGACACGGGCGTGCGTCCTTTCCCGTTACATGGCCCACATGCTGACGTGAAAGGAATGAAAGGAATGTAGCCGCACATAAAGTCTTTAATCTACATTCGTTAGCCTAGTTAACATTATGCTAGAATATAGCCATATCCATCGGCCTTGAATGATCCGATAAAAGCTCAGCCCCATAGAATAATCCAGGCTTCCCTTACCACGCGATGAAACTTAGAGCCCTTGTATCCCAGCGGCCTTCCACCACGGCCTTTGGTCTCCCCGGTACAGAACTGGCGAAAGTTCTCAGCAGTCTTGGGGACAATCTCTGGGAACAACTCCATCTTGATCCGACCAAGTGGTTCGCCTAACACCCGTCAATTAGTATGTTATGTGCGAACAGAAGGGGCAGGGTAGCGAATGGAACTTACCACCGATCGCGATGTCGAAAAATACGACAGGGTTTTGGGGGGTTGTTTGAGCAGCTGCCATTGTTGAATAATTTCTCAGAGTAGATTAGATGTTTGAAGGTTGGAGTTGATGTTCTTTGCCGGGATGAGGCTCTGCAGGCGCGGGGACACTAGCAGTCTAGTCACGTGAAAATGACGCGCCAAGTCTATTACGGGCGTCAGTAATCTGGCAGAGATCCTCGCTCCAGATTACGATTCCCGACCTGTCCATATTGCATGCCCAGGTCATGCCGATTTTACCGATTTCTTGGTTTGAGGATGGCAGAAAGTCTCATGTTCCTACCGGTGCTCTCTCTCTGCTTCCCTCACCTATTTGATTGAAAAGAGTATCTGCTTGTCGGCTTGCCGGCCCCGAATTGAAACACGCGATAGAGCCGAGTAACAATAAATAGCATGCCATTCTGACAAGGTCTCACAAAGTGCAAGTGCTACTACAAAATTGGAACTGACTCTGACCTGTCATGCTACTGAGTTCTAAACTAATCAACCACCAATGCGTGCAGAATGGCCCCGCCACTGGCGTACAGCAGTTGCTCTAAATACAATAAAGTAAGCATTCGGGATAAAAACCCCGGTTCTCGCTTGCGGGGGAGGTTAGTCTCTCAATCAATGAGATGGCAGTCCTGATGGAGAGTTCGATGCACTCTCCTCCTCGCCCTCTACGATCACCAGTGTTGTTGTTGAGCGGGAGTTACCAGCCAATTGGTAGGATTACCATACTTGTGGGGCTTGCGCGGGGTTCCTGTATCTCTGCAAATCTAGCTGCATTACAAGCTCATTTGCCAGTTGCTTGTTTTCCTTGGGGGTTGCTGTTGGTAACGGGCGGCTTGATCCAGGAATAGCTTTTCTTCACTTGCTCTGTGCTCCCCTATCTCCTTTTTTTCCTTGGGTCTATCACTACAATCGCCATCGAGAGAAAAGATTGCTGGGGCTAGCCCCGGGAAAAGAGGCAAAGTCAGTATAAAAATTAGCCACCCGCGCCGTGCCGAGAGTGTATGTAATTAGTAGCCCAGGTTCTAGAATAAATGGCTCTCCCAAGACAGTAACCGCTCGTGGGTGAGTGATCTGATGAGTGATCCATCTAGCTTATACTGATCAGAAAAGCCCGGAGACGGTTATTGAAAACGCATCAAAGATCTTGATGTCAAGAGCAGTTCTCAAATGGGCAAAGCAGAATAGTCGCGGTGGCTGAAAACAGCAAGAACCAAACCCAATCCCGGGCGAGACACGGCCTTGCAGCTGACCCACCGCAGCAGGGATCTCTCCACTGGCTGTGACATGTGGTTGGCCAAGAGCACCGTAGCTTCCCGTTCTGGGCCTAGGGGGCCATTTCTCACACAAAGGACAGGATTCGTTTGAGAAAGTCCCGCCGACGGGGGATCTTATGGAGGGCACTTCTGCCTGCATACCCTGGCTTTATTGGGGGTGATCTCTTCCTTGGCCCGGGCTCAATGCCCAGCACTCCGCCTTCCTCAAAGCACAGGAAGAAGAAGGCGACAAGGGGACACCCCACACCTTCTGAAGAGTGAGAGTAAGTGAGTGAGAGAAAGAGTGAGGAGTGTGTGTGAACGTGAGTGTGAGTGTGAGTGGAAGGTCCATTTGAGAACCCTCCTCCCTTCCTCTCTCGTATCGGGGCTCTTCTCCGTAACCTCAGTGTTCTCCGTGATATCATCCATCTTGCTGCGTCCTCTCCATCCCAAGAGCAGACGCGGTTTGGTATCTGGGACTTGGGATTTGGGATTCCACTCGCATTCTCACTCGTAACCGCTACATCTATCTGTACGTACAGTCGCGTCGGGTATTCGCTGCGTTGCTGCTGCTGCTGCTGCTTCCAACCAACAGTCCCCATCTTCTACATTCGGCGGTTGGGAAGGCTGAATCCATACATTCACCCATCACCCAACACCTGAAGAAGAAGAAACTCCCGTGCCATCTCGAGATATATTCACCAGTCACCCACCTTCTGTTGTTTCTCTGCTATTACTACCCTCCCCCCCCCCCCGATTTACCTAAAAAGTAAATCATACCACCTATTCGTCGGCCTTTGCTTTTCTTTCGATTTTATTTATTTGTTTTCTGCTCAAGAAACTTGTTCGCCGTTAGCCTGCAAAGAGTTTTCTCCTAGCCTTCTAATCACCTGTCGGTTGCATTTGGCACGCCAACTTCATATGGGAGTCTAAAACACCCCTACCCCCCAGCCCACTTTCTTTCTTCCTTAAACCTTTAATCACTCCTTCCACCACGATACGATGTCGTCAACAAATTCGTTAGCATCAACCTTCGTGGCTGCCATCACGCCCACCCTCTCTACACCCACTTCTACATCTGTCAGCTCGGGTTCTAGTAGTGGAGGAAGTGGAGGAGGAGGAGGAGGCGGTGGTGGTGGTGGTGGGCCTACAAATTCACCGCTACTTTTCTTTGTCGCTTTGGGATTTGGAGTAGTATTCACAAACTTATGGTACGTCTTCTGTTTTTTGAAGGTTATAGAACACTATGGCCAACCAAGTATCGTGAACTAGGATCATCGTTGGCGTTAAATATTGCTTCCGCTACAATGCTCGACAACGTGCTCGCGCAAACGGCGAGGAGGAACCGGTCGATCTACAAACTATGCCCCGACCGCACCGGCGACGTAGGGAAAAGAAGCTCATGACACCCGAGGAAGTCAACGAACGGTTCCCGTCACTAAAATACAAGTCATGGCGTGCGCATAGGGAACGCTTGGGATTGCCATCGGAGGGTGGTATCAAAACCGCCCCAAATAGTAGACCCGGGAGCGTGAAGCAATTCGAGGCCGCTATATCCCCAGCTGAGGAACCACCAGTAAACCCCACAACCGCGAACCCCGCCCTCTTAAAAGAAGTGCTGGACTCTACGCAAGTAGTACCAGCACCCCCCGCATTGGCAAAAGAAGCACCTGCGAGTAGTTCTGTCCTACCTGACACAGAGACAACAAATGAGAACAAGCGACTTTCTGAAATCTCCGATGTTGACCCGAAACATCCTCCCTCTGATAACGAAGAGGATGATGACCATCACGTTAACCCAGAACTCCTCAACAACGTTGGTGACACTTGTGCAATCTGTTTAGACACCATTGATGACGACGACGAGATCCGCGGACTCACTTGTGGTCACGCATTCCATTCCCAGTGTATTGACCCTTGGCTCACTAGTCGGCGTGCATGCTGCCCGCTATGCAAAGCGGATTATTATACTCCGAAGCCGAAGCCAGAGGGAGAGAGCAATGATGAAGCGAGAAGATCACGGAGACAGCAACAAGCGGAGAGGGAGCCGGTGGTGCCACCGCCCAATGCGCTTGTTGGGCCACCATTTCATAGACGGATGTTGTTTAGCCCAGGGAGATTTATGGTACCATATTATGGGAGTGAAGAGGGCCGAGAAAGTCGGAATAGCAATAATAGCAATAACCACAGAAATACGGCTTCCTCAACAGTGGCTCAAAACGGATCAGAGGGTGGTGATAGGCGAGGGAATCGGTGGTTAAGGAATCCATTTAGGGGTGGATCATCTACCAGCAGGGGCCAAAACGAACCGACACCGAGAGCTTTAGAGGCTGGTGAAGTAGTGGTTCCGAGCAGGACAGTTACTCCAGGTGTACAAAGACCTACACCTACAGTTACACCAACACCACTGCAGGGTCCAGGAACACATCAATGATATTTATTTAAGTGTCGGGTTAGAAATGAGGGATGATACACCCTCTTTCTTCTCTTGGGAGGGTTGGCGTTCGTTTTTATTTTTATTCTTGTGAATCAGTTTCAGTTGGTTGTACAGGGCGCTTTGTTAGTCTTGTGGACCCTCTTTCGTCCGTCTCTCTATTCCGTTCGTCTCATTCCATTTTGTTGACGGATGATGGGCATTTATCTTCTCGTAAAGGGGGGGACTTGCCCGTACAGCAGTAGACCCGTCTATTAGTTTGGGGCTTATTGTTAGGAAGGGATTAATGGCATTCTATGGAACTCATCATTTCTCTATGTTCTTTGTTCGAGTAGGGTGGATTCTCTGTTTATGAAGCCATTTCGGGTGACATCTATGGGGGAAGCCACATGGGCCCCCTGGTTGCAAAGCTTGGCGCTCGATACCTATCTCTTCTTGTTTTACTTTTTTACTTTTTTTTTTGATGTCTGTCTGGGAAATGAACATGGCATTTCTTTATTTTCTTTTTCCGCAATAGGGATAGGGGGTGTTCGGTCTCATTTTTTAGGGACGGTGTATTGTTTGCTGGGAGGCAGGTGTTGAAGGGCACTTGAATATTTGATTTTGATCTCTTCTTACAGCCTTGAATGGTAGGGCTTATGTATATCTTGACTGGATGTGGAAATACTAAGATGCGTCGAACGTTTACACATGTTCCTGGGTTGAGTGTGGGGAGAGGTTAGGTTAAACTTAAGATTGACATTGGGATCTAAGATCGATGGCAGGCTTCGAGAAAGTTCGCGGGTAGCTAGATCATGGGTTATCACCCGATGACCTTTTTAGTAGAGCAGAGTAACTAGAGACACCAACTGTATCTGGATTTCAAATATTCCCGCAGCCTGGGATCGCTTCTCATTACAGCGACAGCCGCAAGTAGATTGACTGCCTTACTGTATTACATACCCACGAACCAGGCTGAGACTCGTGCTTGCTATCAATGCTTTCTTTTTAATTTACGGGGTTTCCCTTATAAAGGGAGGTCAGAATCAATGAGGCTGATATGCATCGATAGCCTAAATAAGAACACATACATATTGTGCCTGAGTCGCGCGCACACAATCTCGATAGCACGCGTCTTTTTTTTTTTTTAAGGGGGGGCATGGAATAGGAACATGTTTACAAGGAGGGGAGAAACAAAAAAAAGAAAATGAAGGTTGCATGAAGAAAGATAGGATAGGATAGGGTAGAATACTTTAGTAGGTTCCCCACGCTTCCGGAGGCTTCTAGATATGGCGCAGTACCCATGTAGTTGTTACACGGGGAAAACCACTCGCTGGTCGGGATTGAAATTGCGAAGATGTCATAAGGATTCTCTTTTCATGTCGCCCCGTAGCGACAGTCGGAGTCTTTTGTATTACTTTTGTTCGTTTGTTTAGAGCTATTGGTACTTCACGACATTCTCTCCCTCTCACCGCTTCAATTGCAATAGTGCTTTCGTATACTAGCACATACACGCGAATCGAATGCCATATGAATCATAGCACGAATGGACTGGACCGCGAATCCATCCACGGGCAAAAAACGTCCACTGGGCGACGATGACCTACAGTCTGAGCAACCTCTCTCCAAGAAGCTGGCAATGTTAAGCCTGCACTTGGAGGAGAAGAACCGGAGTCATCGAGGTACCTACACCACGACCCAATCCCGCCCTGAATACCCTGAATCCCAGGCTAAGCATCTTAACGCAGAGCAGCAACGTAAGGCTGCCCAGGCGCAGGATGAGGATGAACGTATGGAGGTTGATAACGATAACCCGGATGTGGTCTTTATCCACAACCTCGATGATGAGCTCTCAAGCGATGATGAAAATGATAAGGGGATTGTCTTCCTTCCGGATATCGAGAAGAAGCTTACAAGGGTTCCTTATGATCTCGCTAGGGGTGGGGGCAGTGCACCTCAGCTGTCGTCTGGGACAAGTACTGCCTTGGTCCTCTATACGGTTCCGTCATCGCTCACGGTGTCGAAAGAGCAGGATGGGGTGAGGAGGGCGATCATTGAGGCACGGGCTAGGATACGGCAGAAGCAGGCGGATGATGCACGGTTACAGGGGCCAAGGGATGACACAAATAGCAATGGGGGATTTGATTCTGTGCTGGGGGAGAGTGATCCGGATGCTATGGATATCGAGTAGTTGAACTACAATTAGGTTTTTATAGGCGTTTATTACTAGGTGTCTGGTTCTGGTTGGTTGGCTGGTTCTCAAGGAAAGTTGTCTTGTCTGTAATAGTAGTTCGAAATAGTTTGATAGAACAAAAAAATGGGAGGGATACCTCAAGTGAGTGTAAGAAAAACTAAACATAAGAGGAAAATATACCAAGTCCAAAATAAAAATAAAAAAATAACCGCTGCAGTTATCCATCCCAACCCTATATAATAATACATCCACCTTCCTTCTTTTTTTTTTTTTTCCCTATCTAGAGATCCAGTCTTGACAAAGAAAAGAAGAAATAACCACAACCCGCAAGTTGCAAAACGAGAGGCAGAGTCCAGCTGATCCATGCGCTGAAAATCCAAAACCGAAAAGATAAAACCAAACTGGGGTATGATGTAGGCAAGTCAAGCCAATAGTACATATAAAACCAAAAAAACAACACCCCTCCCCCCCACTCCGAAATGATAATGCACCAAATTCCTAAAAAATATAACAAAAGAAATCCAAAAAGACCATATGCCCCACCACTATTTTACTGTCTCATATCCAAAAGGTCATCGCGAGGTTTCAACTAGCTAGCCTCCCCTTTCATTTTATTGTGCATGTTGATTATTCGGAGGGCCATATGCAGGAGCCCCTCCGACAGGTGGAGGATAAGTTGGCCCGCCACTGCTCCCTTCACCGGCATTATTGAAGTATGGGTTCTGGCTCTGGTTTGCGGGGTGTTGAGAAGGATCGACTTTTGATCCGCCGATTGGTGGACCACCGGTGTATACCGGAGGCTGGGCATAGTTGGGGTTGTAAGCTGCCACACGAAACAACGTTAGTTATCTATCGGCACTTTTTCCTGCTTTCTGTCTCTCCTCTAATTTCGACCCCACTCGGGTATTGAAAGGAAAAAAAATGTATACCTGGAGGCGGAACAGCGTGCATTGAATAATCGGTTTCTTGTTGCGGGTTCTGGTGTTGGTAGAAACTAAATTGTTGCTCTGGTTGTTGGAGCTCCGGCTCCCATTGTGCTCGGCGGTGACGGGGAACTAGCCACTATTCACATTTAACAAATCACGGGTTAATATTTATATTTGATAAAGTGAACTGACGCGCGAGGACGTACTCGGTGGTAGGGTAGTGGTGCGTTGCCAGCTTTCATTCTTCGGTCGGCATGGATCCACATTCCCATGATTATCAAAAAGCCGAGTATCAGGATCCCGAAGAGAACGCCGTATTTGATAGTCCGGGCTTCCTATGAGAGTGCATTAGTGAGGTGAGATGCAAAAGGATATTGGGGAGAACGTACGTCACTCCAGTACCAGTTGTTACCAGGCCAATCATCGTCCCAGCTGTCGTCGCGCTTCGAGAGTTGCCGTGAAAGAATGGCCATCGCGATATAATGAAATAGAAACGAAATGAAAAATTAAAGGAGAAGAGGAAAAAAAGAAAACCCGACAATGATAGGAAAGGAAAGGGGAAAAACGAGTGATTGCAAACTTTGGACGGCAAACAACAGAGACAGTTGACAAGAAACGTCAGCAGAGTGCTAACAACTTGCCCTGGTATTCTGCGGACGTCTGACCCTAGGGTATTGTTTGGTTGGAGGTGGGAATGACCGCGGCAATTAGGGAGATGGGGGGGGGGGATTGTGGCTTGGGCATCATCTCTTTTCCCTCTCTCTTGGGACTTATTTAAAGCGCATGGCAACCCGGAAGTCCCTGTCATGTAGCTACAAGGGGTTTTCTTCCCTTGACACACTAAATCCTTGCTCAGAAGCGGAAATCTCTACGTAGGCTGGTAGGCTGCTTGGTGATCACTAACTCGAGAAAGCCTGGGCCAATCGAGCTGGCCAAGGGTACGTGCGGTTCTCTTGAAGATGTTGCTGTCAGTTTATCATCATGGCGATACAGTAGGGGCGCCACATAGGGGATGTTGTGTTGGTACATCGGAACTCCAGGCGCCCCCTATTTGGATTTCCTGTGAAATTTCGAAACCTTGGATCTTGAGGAGAGGACCGATGGGCCGGCCACGCGTCTCTATCTCCTTCTCATATTGGCAGAGATTTATATATTTCGCTAAGCTGAGAGGCCGAGTTGCATTGACGAAACAACTGTAACGGGTAGGCGTATTTACAAAATAGTACTCCAACATCTTAGTAGATGCAGTATCAGCAATTTGTGTATCGTGGGTAATCGGCATCTGGAAACACAAATGCGCGAAGGAATCTTGTCTCATACCAAGAAGTGCATCTTGCGTGTGTTACAACTGTTTCGGAATGTGTCTACCCTTTTTTTTGTAACGACATCCCGAAATCCGAGAACTAAAAAACGGTGTACGCATGCGTACCTTCGACCGGGGTGACTAGGTATGGGGGATAGTAGGCTGCATACCCGGGACCGGGAATCTCGTCCCATCTCATAATCCCGGGGTGGGGTTCACTAGTATAGGGCTTTGGGCTTAGAATAGGGTATACCCTCCTTATAGAGTATACGAACTCCTCGGCAACAGGCTCTGCTCAATTATTTAGAGCAATAGAACAACCAATACCATGAACAGGGGCTGCTACTGCAAAGTAACGGTTAATTGAAACTATCAGGGTAATCCATCAAATAACACACGGGCCCGCGCGCTAGATAAGACTTTATTCAATAAATTCAAATAGATGAATAACAATTGAAAACAATTACCGAGATTAATAGAGAGAGCAAAAATCTCAGCCTTAGCTATAGTAGAAATGTGTAAATAATAATCGTACTATTATATTAAGCTTAAAACTTCCTTTTCACGACTTTACTCTCTATTTGTTTTACTATACAATGATCTTAAACCACCGCACAAAGCTAGGCGATATCAATAGTGAGTAGTAGAAGGCTTTGTAATAGGCCTAGGCTAACCATAGGATATGATAACAGAAGATTTTTTATAGTAGGAGGTTCTAAGGGGCCATTGCCACCCTTATGTGTGCACTATAAACGAATTAAATATCTTATTAAATACATGGAACTAGAGACATAAGCCGCACTTTGAGTCATTTCAAGTCAAGTTGGGTAGGCGTTACTAGCTGGTCAAACAATGTAGGTATGCCGGAGCCCCGGGTCGCTGTAGCAACTGTAAAGGGTGGCCTCGAGATGGCGCTTCGCACTCCGTATATTGAACAACCTCAACTTTCCTTCCGCATATCGTTTTCTACAGTATCTCAATGAGTTTCTTTGTCTGTAGATCACCTGGCGCTTCTGAGGACTATTGTGTTTGCTGTCTGTACTGTACCGGATAGGAAACAGCAAGGTATTACAAAAGATATCACAACTTACAATGCCACCGCCTCTGCTTTGTAACGTTCAAAAAGCTTGCTTAATATGTATTATATTTAAAGTCTTTCTCTAAAACTGTCTTTTCCAAGTTTATCTCACCCCCACCCCCTTACCTGTGTTAGTAGCTGTCCATCTATGGTGAGATCATCGTATTCGTATTTGTTTCTGAGATTCGTGGGCTGTTGTATCGAGGCGAGTGATATTTCATGAATTAACTATAGCTAGTAAAGTTAATGCACCACTTAGGGACTAGGAGTTAATTAACTCTTAAAATCCCCAGTGAATAGTCTACAAGCGCTTAAGCACTAACCAACCCTGGTTCACTAGTACTATATAGTATTCGTAACAATCTTGCTAGGGATTGGACGCGATTAATTAAAGGTTTTCTGGAGGAGTGTATATGATTCACATCTGTACTCAAGAATTGGAGGCTGAGGAGAACAGGGAAAAAAATTATGTAATCAATACTCTCAAGTAAATTCCGAACAGTAAATAAATTTATCTCAGCCTACATGTAGCTAATATATATATTCTATATTCTTGATCCAAACTCAAATTTCAAGCCATGTTCAAAATTATATAAACCCGGTCACTCAGTTATACAGTACTATTGTTCTTAGATGTGGGGCCAGTATATTCAATGTGTAGAAAAAATTTGTTGTTTATTGACTGGGTTTGTTTGCGGTTTATTTGGTGTGTCGTGGCTTTGCGCTTCGCTTTTGCTTCTTTTCCGCTTCCGAAAGGCTTTTTTCTTCATCTTTGATTTTTTGAATTGATTTATTAACCATGTCTTGTTTCTTTTGTCGTTTAATTTCTGCAAGCTCTGCCTGTACACATCCTAGGCATTGTTCTGTCTTGAGATGGCGTTGGTTGTGATCAAGACATATCGTTGAATGTTCTAAGCATACACCTTTCACATTCCTGCAATTTGATGCACCTTTTTTTTTATTCATAGGGCAATGGTGCTGTGGAGTTCCTTTTTTTGTGCTGGGCATTTTGTATTCAAGGTACTTTTGAGGTGTAAATATTGGTTTGAGGATTTAGAGCTAATTGGTATTATTGTTTTTGTTTTATATATTGGAGGGCTTATATTGCAGGTATTTATAAAGATCAAGTTAATAAATAAGTAGTAGAATCATGAATATGTCGACGGTTTTCGAACTCTAAGGCTGAAAAAGTGACTAAAGTCAGTTTCATAGCATTTCTTTCTTTCTCACTTGGATACTTAGAATAGTAGTATCTAAAATCAGATATGAAACCTTTTATTCAAGGAATTCGCCATATATCATTGGGCCAATGGCCCCTGAGTATGAGAATATGAGGTATATGAAATAAGGATAGTTCTAAAGGTTATGAAATGAGAAAGTAGCTGGCATTTATGCCCCTGTAACGCTTTTTCTTTCTTTCCTGTTTCGTAGTAGAGCTAGTGGGGTATATAAGTTAGATCACTGTTGGACACTCGGTGGGTATTACGTGGTGATATATGTGTAGTAAATTAATAGCGGACCGGATGAGTTCGATTTACTAGTGCCGCGCGTAAAGTAAAAAAGTGTGTTCTAGTAACGGTTACTGGCCTTTCCTACTTTTGTTCTGAATGTTTCACAACGCTAGCAAGACTGATTGGTTTCTCTTTGTTCTATTCCTAGGGCTAAGTACGTGTACAAAGAGAATCTTCATTTTTTTCTTATATATGTACTTAGGGCGTAATTGAGTCGTCAAATCGGGGTTGGAACAATGAGGCTCACCATATCTGCAAGGCTGCTAATGTATTTAATTTTTTGTATCTACTACTTCTACTTCCGCAGTTCATCCTTGTTGCTTTGTATATTGTGAACCTGGAGTTGGAGAGGCTCTTAGTTGCAACCAATTTGACATCCGAAGTATAAGAATTATGTGAGTTTCTTTGTTCTTACTATATCAATTAGGCCGGCACAACGCCTATGAATCATTGATATAGAGGGTCCAGATGTCTTCTATTCTCATAAGAGCCACTCCTCCTTCAGAATAGAGGTGCTTAAATCACTAGGTACGTATTAGGGACTATAATCACATCATACAAAAACAATAGGCCATCTACCCATCACTCTTACTATGTCATCATCCAAAGGATCCAACGATTCAGATACTGAGTCGTACGTCTCCCAGACTTCTACCGAATTATACGTTGAGCAAGAAGCGTTTGAGACTTTCCAGCACCGCATCAGAACCCTGTGCACCACTTTATGGCCCTCGGTGCCTTCCGAAGCATTCATTATCGAGAAAATGCGTGGCGGCAGCTATAACAGGGTGAGTGGGATCACAGTACCGGTCACTTCTGAGGTTTTTGGTTCTCTAGAAGAAGAAAAATATATTTTGCGGGTGCCTCGAGAACCTAGCGTTTCGATCGAATCCGAGCTTGCAATATTATCTTTTATACGGCAAAACACTTCAATCCCAGTACCCGAGATGGTTTTCTTCGACCTAACCTGTAAAAATCCGCTTGGGATTCCGTATAACATACAACCAAGGATTCCTGGAGTCCCATTGGAGGGTATATGGAAGGAGCTACCACAAGAGGATAAACTGGTTATTATTCATCAGTTTGCCAATTTTCTATGTAATATGCACAAAATTCGCTCTTTAAGCCCAGGCTATCTCAGCGCTGCAAAAGCTGTAGAAGATAATGAGGATAGAAAACTTGTGCCAGAAGTTAGGATTGTGGACTTTCTCATTAAGACTTTCATGAACATAGAAGGTGATATTGTGCGGGGAGGGATGAGTGACGATTCAGCGGAACATAAAACAACATTTCAGTTATTAATTGATCAATTCGATAGCTGGCAGGAATTTGGTCGGTTTTTTAATCGAGGGACACCAGAGGACGAACTTATGGAGAAATTCCGTGAAGTGACGCGGAAGATGGAGCAACTGGATTTGTTAGAAGGGAATGATTTTGTTCTATTTCATCCAGACCTATATCCTCGAAACATCATGGTAACCAAAGAGGAGCTGGGGGACGAGGTCTCGAGGTGGAAAATTTCTGGGATTCTCGACTGGGAGGGTGCTACTTATGCGCCATACACTGTAGCATGTGTCCCTCCAACATGGATCTGGGATAACTGGGATGATGAGGAGGACGAATCCGTGTTATGTAAAATGCCGGACGATCCTGAGGCTCAAGAGAGAAGGAAACTATTCGATACTCTTATGGGTATATCTTATACCGGTCGTGCATACCCAGACCGTCATCGGTTTGTTCGGAGATTATTCGATCTTGCAAGAGTGGGCTTTAGTGATACCCAGCAGCATAAAGAAGCCGGTATATTTTTCCCTGAATGGGATGAGTTCTTCAAGATAGCAATGGAAGCTAGAACTACGAGTGAGACCGAGGCTATTCCTAGGCCCATGATAGTGGATCGGATTCCAAAGAAAGCTCTGACTACGTTAGAGGTCAGGGAAGGCCCCCCTGCTTCAACAAAAACATTTCGTGGACTGGCGTATGGATTTAGGAATAAGTTTCGGGGTTATTGCAACATTCAGTGAATTGAGTGGACATGAAGAAAAGAAAATCCAGGTTCCATCTTCGCGCAAAGCTTTAGTTCACGCGATCAGTTCACAGGGTTGTTTAGTCTATATAGACTTGGACTTGATCGGGTAACCCACTGGGAATCTAGATCTAGTACTTGTGGTTTAAGTAGATTTAAAACGGGCCTCTATATTTTAGGAATACTGGGATCTGCGCTTGGATTTTAAGTTACTGGTAGAAAAGAAGTAGTACCTTGGTTTTGTTAAAGATTAGTGCTTATAGCTATAGTCATAATATATCACTTGCATATTGGAGCCCTAGGCAAAAGAACCAACTTTACTCTCTCGCCCAAGTTTTTATTTTGTTGTATTTTATTTATTTTGGTAAATGCAGCTGTAACATCACCAGGTTACATTTTTCCTTTGGGCTTTTAATTTTTTATGGGTCGAGCCTTAATTTAAATGGGCCGGGCTGGGCCGTAGGAAATATTTGATTGGGCCCACCTCAAAAATTATTAGAAGTGGCTGGTCTTGAAGGTAACACCAGAGGTACTCGTTTTTTGGGGGGAGGGGAGGGCTCTAGGGTAATATTATGTAGTTCTTGGGCTACTTGGTCTTTCCTGAGCTTGCCTATTGAAGGCCTGCAGTAGTCCACCAGTGCCTCACTAGCTCCAGTGCAGTCAGAAATTTCCTATATATGCGCATCGACTAGGGGATGTAGTGGCAATGTAAGAAAACGGAATACCGCGCCGCAGAAGTGTCCTGAAATTGATTACCTGAGGACCATAAAACATTGGGTAAGGTTAATAAGTGGGGAAAGCCACCTGTAAGCCCAAAGAGATCTCGATGAGTTTGCAGCCTATGCTGGGCATTCTGTACTTCAACTGGGTAGCGAGACGGTGTAGTATCACTGATACTGGTGTTGTATAGCTTCATTGGTAAATTTTCTTGTCTAGTTGAACTGCGAGTAGTGCTCACTGAATGATAGTCGGTGAGACGAACTCGTTTCGGATTTCGCAAACCTGGCTTTAAACTTGTCTAAATAGACCAAGAATCTGTAGGTGGTTCGTATCTATTTGTTATTTTATAGAATTTATTTGTTGATGAAAAGCTGTAAGCCCTGCTACTGGGGCTATGTTTGGCATCAACATAGTTTTATTCTGTACGTCTTGAAGATGATTTGAAACGCCATTAAAGTTTGGCTGTGACATAGTAGCAAATTTTGAGTAGAGGTGGTAATCGTGTAGTGGCCATGTCACGGGACGTTCATGTCACGTGGATCTTGGCATATATATGTAGTTAGAGCCTCTCTTCTCTTGATCATCATGATCATTCTTTTTGTTTAGCTAGCATTTACCAATAGAACATTGGTCATCATTTCCTCATCGAGTCTTAGGGACCGAGGCGGATATTACAGGCCATGTACAATGGTGGGATGTGGAGTGCCTACATTTGTAGAGGGCTAAGGTTCGTTCTCGTGCCTATAATATATAGTTAAGCGGTACACGTCAGAATATGCTATGCTCTACGCTTGCTATATTTTATGGTATTCATAAGGTATGTAACGTGTCGTTTTCTTTGGATGGGTTGCTTTATCAGTCATGGTACATGTACTACTTATAGCTTTAATTTATTTATTCATCAGTCATGGTAAATCACTCTTCCTCCGTTATAAGATTAAAGGACTCTTCATTTAGAAAAAAGGTTTTGGTAATCAGATTAGTTCACGATAGAACACTAAGTATACCAAAAACTAGTTCTTTCTAAGCCCTATAAACTCATTATCATTTAATTTGACAATTCATTAAAGTGGTCTGTGGTTTGTGGTGATAGCAAATCGCTGTGTAGTAAGATCTGGCCGCTATCCAGACCGGGGCAAACTTTTTTCCTAGCAAGTATATGGTCCCTGTCTTCCTTTTGTTTACGGAATTTCATATGTTTCTGTAGGATGGTGGTCTATATTGGTTTAAAGAGCAGTGAAGGTATTCTAGGGGAAATTCTATAGGCTTTGGGAGTTAATATCAAAGATGTCTATAATTAATAACAAAATGTCTTCCCAAAAGGTATTTTTTTAAAAAGGTCCGTGGGGCGTTCGTGCTCGGAACCTAGTTCTAGGTGAAAACCTAGAAACAGATTGATTATTTGAGCTCCCTATCCCTCTAGAGTTATGTGAGATGAATTATAACCAAGTCAACTATAGGAAACTGCCTGAAGAAAACCGATCTCCAAATTGTGCAGCCCTTTGTAACATTTCCTTCTTTTGTTGATGCCCAATCTTGCGGCCTCCAGCAATATCCTTTTCACGGTCAAAGGCTCGAGCGCTTGGATTATCTTCCTTTTCTCGTATATTTCCTGATGATTTGTGTTCGTCATAGAGTGATTTACTTCGGTTTTTTTCCTAGAGATTATAAGCATGTGTTCTAGGGTTTAAGAGTTAGGAATAAGATAGTTACATTATATTCCCTGATTCTGCGGGCTGTTTCTTCAGCTTCAGCAGCACTAATCCCCGGCTTTTTCGTATCTTCTGCCTGGGTTGCTGGCTTTTTAATTCCCATAACCTCGTCGTTGAGTCGTTTCCGTCGCTCCTCGGGCGATTCTGTCCATAAAGAGTTGTTCCCACCAGCTTTTTGGGGAGCTTTTGCCCCCTTCCCACTTTGGAATTTTCGGTTTTTTAGTTTTGTCGGGTCGACTTTCGATGTCCAGTCCTCCGACTTTGGCGGTACCAACATCCACTCGTCGCGCTTTGGTTTACCATCATCAGCTTTTGCTTTTTGCGCTTCTGCAAACACTGCTAAACGCCGTTGTGCCGCAAGCTCTTGATCCACCTGTTCCGAGGTTAGCTTTGGAAACATTGCATAGGCGAACGGGAGTGAAACCGCTTACCTCCGCTCCAGGGCCTGGGGGTAAAGCTGGTCCTATATCATCGTCGCTACTGCTGTCATCATCACCATCAGGGTCCCCGGAGGGCCGTTCGTCGAGGGGAGCTGGGGGTGGAGCTGGGCCAGCTGTCCGTCTTTTCTTGCTCTCTGAATCTTCCGCTGGTGACTTTGAGGCTTCTTTGGCCGCAGCAGCTGCAGCCTCTTCTTCCGCTTTCCGTTTTCGCTTGGCGAGAATGTGAGGCGGAATTGCGGGACCGACGAGATCTCCGTCCATTGTTAATTCGAGTTGTGGTTATGGTAGCTCGCGTTGTTGGAACTGTGTTGCTAGAGCTTGTACATACAATAGAGAAGATTCAGCTTTATATTAGGGCTGAGATGTCATGCTGAGTTATGTATATCTCAGAACAATGCCCAACGTCGCACGGCAGCTGTGGCTTCTCCGGAACTGCAAAGTTGCCTGGCAGGTTTGCACAACTATTCGAAGGTCATCGCACACTTGTTTACCTATAAGGACCAACTTTCCCTATTTCAAGATTGTTGCAGCCTTGAACGAGGCTTTTGCGAGATTTTCTTATCTGCATCTGTGTTTTCCGGCGAAGCAGCGGCAGTAGGGGAAGCCTTGAGCCTCCTCAAGGATTAGAACGTTGAATTTGAGAAATGCGAATTGAGCTAAGACCCCACCGATGAGCTCGACGCCAGATGAGAGCTCGGAGCTCGCAAAGGATGACCATGAAGGTGGTGGCCAGGGCTTGAAGAATACGGACACTACGGAAGCAACGCACCAAGTAGACAAGAGTGAACTTACGATGAATGGAAATGGAAGCGGAAATGGAAATATAGAGGAGGGGGAAGCCGTGGGCGCGGGAGAGGAGGTGGTGGGGGTACTAATGACGACAACAGCTTCAAGGGTGTTGGAATATCTACAAGAAGCACGAGAGGAGAGTGGGGGACAGAATTCGGTGAAAGGCTCTGTGTTTCATGCCTACAAGAGTACTGAGGGAGAGGAAGTGGAAGAAGGCCGAGAGAGTTCTCATGCTGGTTCTCAAGATTCACACCTACCCCACGCAATAAACGGGAGGAGTAGTCCTGCTGCGTCTTTCTCTAATCCTGACGACACACCGTCTATACATGTAGGTTTCTATGGCGAAGAGTTGGATTCTATTGATAATTTGCTAATTTCAAGGACCCTCCAGGGCTCTGTAGCTTCTTCGCGCGCCAGTAGTGCATTTGGATCCAGATTCTCCCCCTCCCCCTCACTGCGACCATTCGACAGGAGGTTTCAATCTCGCTTACAACCTGGAACCCCAACATTATCACCTTCACCTCGTGCTCTCTCGCCATCTCTCCTCTATCCACACTCAAGATCATCCTCAGTTGAGAGTCAAGTAGAAAACGTTAATTTCGGAACATTGGATGAAGGATCAGCGCCATGGGACGTTGTTCGGTGGACCAAGCTTAAAAAGATCAAGAACGAACTCTTTTCTGAAGCTGGGAAACGGAGTTTTGGGACCCCTACCTGTATTACCATATCTGCGACTATTGCTGTGGGGACCTCTAAAGGTAGCATTTTAATATTCGACTATAATCAAAATCTTAAATCTATAATAGGACCTGGAACGCAAGGTATGGTCCTTTCTTGGTGTAGTTTTAAGCGGATCTGATAGAAATAGCTGTCGAGTGTGGCCCTATAACTGGTTTGGCTATTTCTGCGGACCATACTACAATTGCTGGGGGCCATACTTCAGGACATATCTTCACGTGGGAATTGGCGAAGCCTGGCCAACCATTCTTACAGATCCCACCTTTACCATTATCTCAGCTTGAGAATCGGAAGGCAGATGGCCATGTTGAAGGTGTCTCAATACTACATCTTGGGTTTCTTGGGACACGTCACACTGCTCTAGTTTCTGGGGATGATAGGGGAATGGGGTTCTCGCATTTGGCTACTAGGGGGTTAGGTATAGTTCGAAGAGTGGTAAAAACAACTAGGATATTGGGCCGGTACCCTCTCGATTTTGCACCTACTGGGCGCCCTCGAAAACCTAGTTCAGTCCTTGGGTTCTCCGCACTTCCATTGGGGAACTCCCCGCAAAAGACAGATACGATGGGACTTGTAGCCTTATTAACACCTTATCTTCTTGTTGTCGTGTCGACCACTCCTATAGCACAAACCCAGCACAAAGCTGCGAGACCAAAGGAGGTTGCAAGTGATTCTGCCCTTTCGGGATGCCTGGCGTGGTATCCTTTTACGAAGTTAAAACAAGCCTCGATAGCACCGAATACAGCACCACCATCATCAAATGCAAGACTAGTGTATAGTTGGTCAAACGTTTTGACTTTGTTGGAGCTCTCGATCGTCGAGTCTGATGAGAAGGAGGATCCGAATCGCCCACCTATTCTGGAATTTCGGCCTAAAAGTCGGTTTCGGTGCGATGAAGCGATTGTAGCTGTGCAATGGATCAATCGCCAGGTTTGTGTTGGGCTCAGTACCTAGTTTTTGGCTGCCTTCCTAATTTTGATTTAGATTATTGCTGTCTTGACAGTTACTCAGCGATTGATAATATTGGAAGATATTGCGTTGCGGGTGACAGAAACATTTGATCTAATGCCTAAGCAAATTCTACACCTCGATGCATTCTCAACACAGCTTAGTCCCTTGGTCAACAGAATGGATGATGAAGGCTCAATGCATCCCCATGTAGCAGACGCTTTCTACAATAGCTTTAAAGCCTATAAAGGGAGGATGTTTCTTCTAGTACGTCTCTTCAACTCTAATGCTATTGAGAAACTAATTTAAAATAGGGTCAATACGATTTATCAGTTGGTGCATTATCTAACTGGGCTGATCGACTCCTTGCGATGATGGAGGTCGGAGACTTTATCGGCGCCATTAGTCTTGCCACAACGTATTATATTGGGGAAACTACTAAGTTGACAATTGGGTTACCTGAAGATTCCAACCTGCGGCACCCGATAGTACAGGAAAGACTTCTGGAAATGATGTCTGCTTCTTTGCGGTACGCTTTCGGCAAAAACCAGAAGTCATCTCAGACAGAACCCCTAGGAAAGGAGCAGCTACAGAACCTTGCGACTGTTTGTTTTGATGCTTGCTTGGCAATGGGTACTATAGACTTTCTATTTGAAGAAGCTTTCGATCATTTCGAACAAGGTTCATTTGAGGGAATTTTTCTCGAGACGCTTGAACCACATATTCTAGAAGGTCGCATTCGATCCGTACCCCCAACAGTTGTCAAGGCACTTATTACGCACTATACATCTCTTGAGCTGGATAGTCGACTAGAAGAGATTATTTGCCACATGGATACGAGAACATTAGATATTGACCAGGTCACAACACTCTGCAAAAAGCACAATCTTTATGACGCAATGATATATGTCTGGAACCGGGCTCTCGGCGATTACATTACCCCTATCATAGATCTTCTTTCTCTCTTAATACCCTTACTACGGAACGGCGTTCATGAGAACGAGGACTCAATTTATGGTGTTAATGCGCTCAAGATATTTCCTTACCTTTCGTACACCCTTACTGGTCGTGTTTACCCTACTGGTGAAGAGCTCACTGAGCTAGAAGCCTCGAGTGCCAAGGCGGCTATATATTACTTCCTCTTTTTAGGAAGGCCGATTACATGGCCAAAGCATACCAAAAAACTATTTCTCACATCTCCTAACTCTGCTGTGGAACCATCCTTCCCTTATCTTCGACTTATCCTTCAATTCGATGCACCGAGCGTTTTAAGCGCGTTAAACGAAGCATTCGAGGATCCGTTCTTGAACGAATCAACAGAGCTTCCAAACAACAGTGCAAAACCAGACCTTTCAGAGGAAGAAATATTCTGCAGATCCTCGGTAAACCGTCAATATGTCGTTAGTATCCTCCTAGAAGTCATGAGCCCTGCAGATTTTCCTCCACAGGATACGATATATCTTGATATGTTTATTGGCCGAAATCTACCGAAATACCCTCAGTTCATCCTGCTATCTGGAAGCGCACTACATCGTGTCATCGTTGGGTTATGCAATTATCCTGGAGATGATATTGCCGATGATTGTCAACTCAGTATTGAATACCTTCTTACCGTATATCGCCCCCCTGATATCGATGACCTCGTCGAGCTATTCACAAATGCGAAATTCTATCGGGTTCTGAAGTCTATCTTCCGCGCTGAGAGACGGTATGCAAGGCTGATAAAAACGTATTTTGAAGATGAAGAATCTCAGGAAACAGTTTTTGATTGTATTGGGGATTACCTACGGCCTCGTAGTGGGCTTAGTGAGCGACAAACTAAGGAAGTTCGCATAGTTATTGAGCAGAACGCCCGGAATCTGATTGATATTGATTGTGTCCGAACAGCGTTGGTCATTAATACCTATATCCCTGAAATCCATGGCGTTCTTCTAGACTCGATTCAAGACCGCACTCATGATCAGTTCCAATATCTTCGTGCAATCCTTGAGCCACAGGGTGCAAAGGAAGGCCACGATACCAAGAGACCTGTTGCTATGTCAAACCTCTCATTTGTAGAGCTATATATTAGGCTGATGTGCGAATTCGATCCCGACCATGTGTCGGACTATGTTGGCGGGCTACAATCTGGTGACCTTCGCCTTGAAAAGGTCTTGCCATCACTAGAATGTAACGGAGTGATGGATGCAGCTGTTCTATTGATGGCTAGGGAGGGTCAGATTCGAAAGGCGATGAACCGGTTGATAGCACACTTGGAGACATTGGAGACCGCTTTGGATAGTGTACTCGGAGCGAGTATATATACACATGAGTCTAAATCGAGCACAGAGGCAGTTACAGAGACCTTACAATCGCTGCAGAAATATGCTCAGGTTGGAGTCTGGCTTTGTCAGGGGCAGATGAAGACGGGGAAACGGTTGGTAAAGGCTTCCAATACTAAACGGAGGTCTGATGCAGAGTCGCTGAGTGCGGAGGAAGTTCTATGGTTGGATTTGGTAGATGCTATTGTACGCATTGCAAAGAATTGCATCTCAACCCTAAATAAGCCTTCTATAAATGGGGTGGCTGGCCTTGATATTGAAGTCAATGGCTCAGCCGACCATCCTCCGGCCGGAATCGATCAAGGGAAAGTCATCATATCACTTCGGCTGTTTGTTCAGGACACATTTTCGGCGCTTTTGGCGGCAACTTCGAGCTCACAAAC
This sequence comes from Verpa conica, assembly GCA_033030425.1. Lineage (NCBI taxonomy): Eukaryota > Fungi > Ascomycota > Pezizomycetes > Pezizales > Morchellaceae > Verpa > Verpa conica. Next base: position 649,645 of record JAUFSD010000012.1, read on the forward strand.
TGTATCTTTTCTTCATATCCTTAGAGCCTTCCTTGCTCGTGCTTCAATAGCATCACCCTCACTTGCAGAGCTTCGTAGCGTCCTAGGCGGCATATTCGAGGCATATTTCTACGAAGAGCAGATACTATCACTCACAAACCAGTTACTCGAGAAAGACCTATTCGTTCACGTCGACGAAGCTACTTCACTCCGCCAGAAGGGATGGCGTCCCACATCTCAGAATTGTGAAGCCTGCGGTAAAAGAGTATGGGGTCACGGTGCAGCAGGTGGTATTTATAGTGCTTGGGAGAAGCGGCGAGTCGGAAATCTCAAGCGTCTAGAGGACCTACGTGAGGAACGGAGGTTAATGGTGGAGGGACCATTGTCTGCTGTTGCTCGTGGGAAGAGCCGAGCGAGGATAAGTGATATTGGTGGGGCGGGCGGTGAAAGTTCAAATGATGTTGGCGAAGATGGAAGAGTGGTTGAAGCAAAAGAAGAGGAAGTTGGGGAACTTGTTCTGTTTAATTGTCGTCATATCTTTCACAGAAGGTGTTTAGATAATTTGCAGGCGCAACAGTCTCCAGATAATGATTGGGCATTTAGGTGTATCAACTGTGGACATAGTGGGCAAAGTGGACATTGATTAGGAGGGTACAATTGTGTGTTTCTTTTCAGCGAGAGGTGTTTTTTCTTTCGAGATATTCTTGGGGGGGGGGGGGGTGGAGATCAGATGGGCTCTTCATGTATCTATTTATCAATTGTAATATGTATATGTGGTAGCTGACGTCGAACTACCAAGACTCGAATCAAGTTACATGTAATATTAGGAAGGAAGAAGCTTCCAATCTATAGTCTTTTAGTGGTTATACAATGGCATGCAAGCACGAATAGTCTCTATTGGTATAAAAAACCCCGATGTGTCTCCCGATGTCCTAGCAACAGGGCTCACTGATAGGTGAAATAATTCCTACTCCCACTAAATTTGGCCCTGAGCAGCTTGCATTTACAGCCATATTGGAGAAATAAAAAGTGAGTTTAAATCATGCATAAAAACTCGGAGGTCATCGTGCTCCAAATAACTCGATAGCCGCGTACCGCCCACCAAATTCACCTTTTTAGGTTAGAGTCTGCCTACATGCCTTGGCAAAACAAGGATCAACGCACACTGGCGCACACACACACAGAAAAGTAAGAATGAGGAAAAACGGAAAAAAAAACTTTCCACCCCACACAGGCCTAACAAAAACCCCACCGCATTCTTTCTTATCCCCCTCCTTCTTCTCACCACCCCTCCTCTCTTCATCGTTCTTCCTTCACTTCTTCTCCTTCTATTTCCCACCACTTTTTTCTCTCTATATACCTCTACATACATTCGCAATGGAAGGAAAATACGACGGAGCGATCGGTATCGATCTTGGTTCGTCACCCCGCTACAGCCTTATTCTTTTCTTGCTGTTGCTGTGTAGTGATACTCTTAGTTTAGTGAGCTGACGTTTTTTCCCCTATGGTAATTAGGTACTACTTACTCTTGTGTAGCCATCTATGAGGGTAGCGGTGTTGAGATTAGTATGTCTACTCCTTTTCTATTTACTAGTTCTCAAATAGCTTGGTGAGAACTGAGAAATTCAAGTCATTCGAGCAAGGCTTGCTGATAATTTTTCTTCCTACGTTTGCAGTTGCCAACGAGCAGGGAAATCGTGTTACTCCTTCTTTCGTTGCCTTCTCCGAGAAGGAGCGATTGATCGGTGATGCCGCAAAGAATCAGGCTGCCCTGAACCCTAGAAATACCGTCTTCGATGCTAAGTATGTTCATCATGCTCTCCACCTGATAGCTTATTATAATTGGATTTATCAAAAATTCGGCTATTTTCAGATTTACATAATTTGATCAAAACCGGTTTCCCGTTGAAACATTGCTGACATGCGTGGATCTGCAGGCGATTGATCGGACGTCGTTTTGACGACCCAAGTGTCAAGAAGGATGTCCAGTCATGGCCCTTCACCGTTGTTGATCGTGATGGTAACCCATACATTGAGGTTGAGTACCTCGGTGAGACCAAACAATTCTCCCCCCAGGAGATTTCATCCATGGTTTTGACTAAGGTATGCATAACGTCTTCCTAATATATGTTAATATCATAGTATCTTATGATGTTTGTGAAACCATATAGATGAAGGAGATTGCCGAGGCCAAGCTTGGTATGGCCGTTGAGAAAGCCGTTATCACTGTCCCGGCCTACTTCAACGACAACCAGCGTCAGGCTACCAAGGATGCTGGTGCCATCTCTGGCATGAACGTCCTCCGTATCATCAACGAGCCCACTGCTGCTGCCATTGCCTATGGTCTCGGGTCTGGAAAGACTAACAAGGAAAGACACGTCCTCATCTTTGATTTGGGTGGTGGTACTTTCGATGTTTCTCTCCTTCACATCCAGGGTAAGTTCAAGTGGATCCCGATACCAAAATTACCCGGGAATCTAACGTTTTAAAGGTGGTGTTTTCACCGTTAAGGCAACCGCTGGTGATACCCATTTGGGTGGACAGGATTTCGATACTGCTCTCCTTGATCACTTCAAAGCCGAGTTCAAGCGCAAGACCCAGCACGATATCTCTGATGACCCACGTGCTCTCCGTCGTCTTAGGTCTGCTTGCGAGCGTGCTAAGCGTACTCTTTCTTCCGTCACCCATACCACTGTCGAGATTGACTCTCTCTTCGCTGGTGAGGACTTCAACACCTCTATCACCCGTGCCCGTTTTGAGGATATCAATGCTTCCCTCTTCAAGAGCACCATTGCACCTGTTGAGCAGGTTCTCAAGGACTCTGGTCTCGCCAAGGACAAGGTTGACGAGGTTGTTTTGGTTGGAGGTTCTACTCGTATCCCTAAGGTTCAGAAGATGTTGAGCGATCTGTTCGATGGAAAGAAGTTGGAGAAGGGTATCAACCCCGACGAGGCTGTCGCCTATGGTGCTGCTGTCCAGGCCGGTATCCTTTCTGGAAAGGCCACTTCTGAGGAGACTGCCGACCTTTTGTTGTTGGATGTTGTTCCTCTTTCCCTCGGTGTTGCCATGGAGGGCAACATCTTTGCCCCTGTCGTTCCCCGTGGACAGACTGTCCCCACAATCAAGAAAAGGACTTTCACCACTGTTGCCGACAACCAAACCACTGTCCAGTTTCCCGTTTACCAGGGTGAGCGTGTTAACTGCGAGGACAACACCTCTCTCGGAGAGTTCACCCTTGCTCCTATCCCCCCAATGAAAGCTGGTGAGGCCGTCCTTGAAGTCATTTTCGAGGTCGACGTCAACGGTATCCTTAAGGTCACTGCTATTGAGAAGTCTACTGGCAGATCTGCCAACATCACCATTTCCAACTCTGTTGGAAAGCTCTCTAGTACCGACATTGAAAAGATGGTTGCCGAAGCCGAGAAGTTCAAGTCAACTGATGACGCCTACTCTAAGAAATTCGAGGCCAGGCAACAGCTCGAGTCTTACATTGCCCGTGTCGAGGAGATCGTCTCTGACCCAACATTGAGCTTGAGGTTGAAGAGGGGCACTAAGGAGAAAATTGAGTCTGCGCTTAGTGATGCCATGGGTCAATTGGAGATCGATGACTCTGGTGCCGATGACCTGAAAAAGAAGGAGCTTGCTCTGAAGCGCGTTGTCACTAAGGGTATGTTCTAAGTACCCCACTGTTTTGAGTTTAGCAAAAACTAACCATTTGACCCCTACAGCCATGTCAACCCGTTAAAATTCAAAATAAATCCAAAAGCAATAAAAATTATTTCTTCTCTTCCATGTTCTGGTATTTCTATTTTCTTTGACGCTGTAATCGAATGGTTATGATTCTGTCACCAAAAGTTTTCGGTATCAACCTTTTTTTTTCTTCATGGTGTTTTATGACTTTTGGTTTGCATGCCATGAAGTAAGTGGCGATAAGGGGGAAAAGGGATACGTAGGCTTTGTGTTTTTTTTCTCTTATCTTGTTCTGGTGGTGCACATAGATCAAAAAATTATGTTCTAAAAAATACATACCGGCTGTGTGATTGGCTGTGAGTGTTTGTGGATGCAGGTTGTGATTCGTGAAGGTTCTATCTACTCTGCTGCGTTGTCTGGGCATTCCCAAGAGCTCGTACCCTAGCCCTATACATAATGCACTGTTGGCTTGAGCCGCTCCCGTGGGTTGCTGGCATGATGACCTGGTTCCGTCTAGGAGGCTCCTTTCTTTCTGTCTTCAAGTTTCAACAACACTCCCGTTTATACCACAACAATGCCTATTCCCGTAATTGGGGAGATCTATTTCAATGGAATAAAGTCTATTCCTTACTTTCTACCAGTTCTCAAAACTATACCATGGATCGGCTTGTTCGTTCTGCTCAAGGCCTGGTTCGGCGGTTCAAAAAATGCCAATGAACGAGTTATGCATAGCAAAGTGGCGATAGTAACAGTACAGTTCCCTCCCCTTTCTGCGGTCTTAAGTGCGCAGAAAAGGCTAACTATCACTAGGGCGGAACAACAGGAATAGGAGCAGCAGTCGTTGCCGACCTCGCTTCTCGTGGCTGCCAGCTAATTCTTCTTGTGCGCGACCCTAAAGACGTCTTCACTCAGGACTATATTGAGGACCTCCGCGAGCGCTACAACAACTCGATGATATATGCGGAAGAATGTGACCTTAGCTCCCTCCATAGTATCAGGAAATTCGCAACCAAGTTCATCGATAACTCACCTCCGCGGCGTTTGGATATGGTGATTTGTTGCGCTGGGGTCATGGCTCCTTCCATGACGGCAAAGGTTTTGACACAGGATGGAGTTGAAGCTCACTGGGGGATTAACTACCTTGCACACTTCCAACTGCTTAATATCTTGACTCCTACCCTTCGTGTACAACCCGCGGATCGAGACGTCCGTGTGCTCATGGCTACTTGTTCTTCCCACGTCCTCGGCGAGCTCGACCTTAGTGATGTGCAGTTTCTTCAGCGCGGGTATCCGAATATGCGGCCATGGCGCTCTTATGGCGCATCAAAAATGGCGCTCATGGCATTTACCTGCGAATTTCAGCGCCGTATGCACGCCTACGAGAGACCTGACAAGCAGCCTAACAACGTCCGTATCTTTAATATTGATCCTGGCCTCACAAGAACTCCTGGGATGAGACGTTGGCTGAGTTTTGGAAGCCTCTGGGGACTGGCCCTGTACCTTGTTACATATCCGTTCTGGTGGTTTGTTCTTAAGAGCCCTGATCAGGGTGCGCAGACATTTTTGACCGCAGCCATGAGTCCTGAATGTGGTGTAGGCGAGGGTGGAAAGCTCTTGCGTGAATGCCGCAATGCTCCGTAAAAACCCCTTTTCTCCTCTGTATAGTTCGAAAACTAAGCTAACTGGCTACAGATATCGTAAACAAATCCTCACTACCGAAGATTTTGGAAAAACACTCTGGGCTTTCTCCGAACAACAAGTTAAGGAGCTCGAAAAGGAAGCAGCTATCAAACGCGCTAAAGAGGAAAAGGCCGCTAAAAAGGAAGCCAAAGCCGCCGGTAAAGCTACAGATAATACAGGGGCCAAACCCAAAATTCCTGTTATCCCTAAAATGTTCGATCCTACAAAGCCCCTCGCTCCTGAAGAAGAAATCAAATTCCCCGAACTCGAATCCATGAACGACGCAGAGCTCAGGGAGCTCGTTAAAAAGGCCGCCGAGGCTCGAGCGAAAAAGGAGGAGCTGGATAGACTTATAGCTGAAGCGGAGGAGAAGGACCGGACCGATCGTGCGGTCGCGAGACTCCCGGCGGGTGTGTTGGATACGCCAAGCAGGAATACAAGGAGTCGGACTGCGGAGTTGTCGGGGCCGAGGATTGTTGAGATTGAGGAGTCCGCTTCGAGATCTGCGACAAAGTCTGCCCCAAAGCCGAAGGTAGTACCTAAGTTAGAGGAAATTATAGCTGAGGAAGCACCAGTGGAGGTCACTCCTGTATCACGACCTGGTACTCCGAGTAAAAATACAAGGAGGCGGACGAAAAAGGCATAAGTGGTGGAAGGGCTAGGGGTAATGTTTTTATTTATGTTTTTTATTATTATATATAGATTTACATAGATTGGCGTACGCACGGCAGAAAGGGCGTGAGGTTTCATGATATTATTATTGTTCTGTTAATTTACCCTCACGAAATATGAATAATCTTATGGTTTTTAGTCTTGCTGCTCCTGATCTCTTTTCTACATCTTGGTAGGTGTACCGCTTGGCTTTGGGGAGACACGTGTTTCCTATGAGCTGTACTGCACCTTGTAGGCCGTACGTGGCCGTTGAGAATATATTGGTTAGAACATGTTCGAGCGCCAACAGTGTTCATACACCATTGTATGATTTACGGAAACGATCGATGTTTGTTCTACAACGTTTACATAGGTTAGAAACATCAGACCAGACCTAGACTGTATATTAGGTCATAGAAGATTCTACCAACTCCCATAATATTACGGGCGGAGCCTCGTCTAAAATTTTGTAGCATTGACCTCTAGAGGAACGTCCTGCTAGAGTAAGGCCTATTGGTGTGCACAAAAATGTCTTGGTCAATATTTTAGTTTGGTAATTATTCTTGCATATGGAAGATGAGCTAAAAGTTAACAAAAACCATTGGGTGAGAAAACGATAAATCTTAAATGAAAAAATACAGCTGTGTAGTGAGTGGTGGTTAGTTATAGTTATTCGAGTTCCTCTCTTAACCATAGTCGTATATTTTCTATACAATCTTCGGGTCGATCTTGTTAGATTAAATCAGCTCAATCGCTCGATAGCTGGGAAAAAATTCTGTATTTAATTTTAGCTACGAGAACTATAGAGCCTTCTTCATAACGAAACTAAAATTAACTATAGTACTGATAATACCCCCCAAGGTCACTCCCACAATCATTCCCACAGCTATTCGCACAACCACCCTAACAGCTCAATATATTTAAGAAGATATTATAGAAGTCAGTCGGATGCTTTCAAGTACCACCAATCAATTCCATCGGTGGGAGATAACATTGCAGATGTATTCATCCACTAGACCAGGCCAAAAATGTTATCAAGGACCGACCTGCTGGAGCTCATATCGCGCCCCGACTAGCAAATAGGCACAAGGAAGAGGCTAATTGTGTTTGAAAACAATGCCTCAGCTAGCCAAGAGTTAATGTTTACATATCTCATTTCCCCACGCCCCACTACTCTTCTTTCCTCCCACCAATTACACGAACCAGCAGGTCAAGGTAAATTAAACCCTCTCACTTATTTATATTACATTTACCTTCTCTCAAATATGTCCCTCGGAATATTTACGTGTACTAGCTACTTCGTTGTTGTAGAATATACTGTACATTTTTAGCTTATCTAATAAATATAATGATTTATTGGTTGATTTAGTAATAAATACAGTGGCTCCGTATTAGCGTTTTTGATAATGATAATGTGGGTATATGTAGACCGAGTGATTGTTTGTGGGTAGTAGTTTCTTTCCTTGTGTCACCCCAACAAGCGTGACGTGACAATAGTAGTATATAGGTTGGAACAAATCTAGTATTTCGCTTCGAGTGATAGGTGATGCTGAGGAGGTCAGATTTTGTTGATTCTAGCAAGGTATTTTGGCGAGAAATTCTGTATTGCCCAAAGCCACCATTAGGCATTGATTATCTGCCGGTCATGACCTAGGTCTTCTAGATCCAAGGTCCTTGTGTAACTTAATGGAAATATGCTCAATTGATCAAGATGCAAGCTAGGATAGAGTCTGGTGCCACAATAAAACCGGTCATTCCACCACATACCAGCTTCTCTAAAAAATTCACACGTGATATCTTGAGATCTGTCACCAAGTACGTTTTCAGGGGGCTAAAACGGTATTTACAATATCTCCAATTTCACATTATCTCCATACAGATTCCGGTGTTCCGAGGAGTCCGAGTTAAGTATGCTAGAGGGTTTGAACGAGTGAGACTTAGGTCATGTTCATTCCCATTGGGGTTTCTTCGGGCTAATATATAATTGAAATACTTTTTGTACTACATTCTCGCTGCGAACTGCTAGACAATCATCTCATCTGATCTTTCCGTAACCGCGGTGTTGCATGATATGCACGTGTAATTTCCTATCCTTGCCTAGTCAAATTAAGATTTTAAGGCTTTTGTCCAAGTGCGGAGGATCGGGTAGACATGTCCAACGTTTTGGAGACGACTACTATAATAATTATCTCGCAAAATAAGCATGTCAATCCCCAAGAGTGTGCATCTCGCTAGCTTAACGGTCTTTACTCGGCCTGGTTGACTGCTGACCTATGTATTTAACCGCAGTTCGCAAGATTGATCCCCCCCGGCCGTACCTCCGGGGGCAGATTTCCCCTGAGAAAATCACCCATAAGGTTTATCCGGGTGTCGGTTAGTGCCCTGAGTAACCATATAAAGGCTTCCCCATAGTGAAAGACGGGATCGATAGAAACTACCACGTTGTGGACCTTACAGGTCGTTTGATTAGTGATTGGTAATACAACATCCAAGTTCCCTGGAAAATATATAGTGCGGTGATAGCCTTTAGTGTGAACTTCCTACAGGAAGTGCTAGTAGTATAAACGGTATTTGGTTGCTGAGGCCCCATCCCACCTAAGATATGAAAAATCCCAAGGAATTCGTTGTGCCGGATATCCTTTAGTTTAAGTGTGACCTCTGTAAACCCTACCCTAGTCGGCAATTACTTTCAGAATGTTTTTCTTCCCCGGGGCGTCGATCCGTGTATACTTAAGGCTATAACAGGCGTCCAAGGGTTTACCTGGCTTTGTTTGCCGATAAATTCAGTGTCTAGAGAAGACTATTATTAATTCAGCTGATCAGTCTCGAGGAAATGCCGTGATGCGGTAGTTACCTATGTAGGATTGTGACTGTACTGTGCCAGGGTTCCGAAATCTAGTCGTGGATTTGATCACTTTTTATTTGAAGAATCACTAACTTTTGAAGAATCATTAAATGCCTCTTCTAAAACAGTAAGTATCACCGCTGCCTGTGAGGCTTGGCGATGTTATTAGGTAGTAATTTTTTTGTATCAAGGTCACGGAATTTCACTCGACTCTAGTACATGATCTTTCTTATACCGTGTTGTGTCTCCTAATTCAGTAATTTAACACCCCGGAGAATCTTAACCGAATTTTTTTATCTACGTATAAATTACTTAGATATCTAACGGGCTTGGTGTCAAACCGATCAGACTAGGCCAAGTCCATACTCTAGAAGCCCTAAAAGCACAAAATATCATGAGACAAGTTGAGGTATTAACTAAGATAAAGAAATACTATAGTAGATAAACTAGCCCCTGCCTAATATAATTTTCGTCAGTAGCAACCTATACTATGATATATGACCTTTGAAAACTTGAGGTGGTTACCTAATAGAGAACGCACGAGTACTCTATTTGCGTATTAACTGTAGTCAAGCTATCATAGATAGGTATTTTATATGCCAGAAGAATCTATACTCCCCGTATCCCTTTCTTCTCACTAACCCATAGTTGAAAGCCTGTGACACGAATAACCAACCTATATAGGAAGCTAAGCTTTATGATCCAGGCGAATTCCCGCAATCTCCTGATCCTATAAGGAATATAGTCACGCGAAACCTTTGTCAATACTGCAATTGAAGTACCATACCGTTTCTCTCGAAAAGTACTGACCACGTGTGAAAGTTTTTCTTATCACATGTAAACCCGGTCGACCGGCTACTATTGGACTGCCATAACTATTAGGAGAAGAGTGAAGGGGTTTTGTGATACCTTGGGCGTTAACTGCTGTTATAGTTGTGGTTTATCTTTGTTATGTAATCAGCTTGTACTCCCTACATTAGTTGGTAGTAGAGAGTTACACGAGGTTCAATCAGACTACCAATAAGCCCCACCTGATCTAAGTGCTGACCTAATTTACCCTATCTACAATCCGCCTCGATTGATTCCCTCTCACCGAAACGAATTTCGGGCTGAATTATTCCATCCTTACACTCGATTCACCCTAGGGCTAGTAGTCTATTTAGCCCGGCAGCATAAATAAGAGATCCACCTATGGTATTCGCAAAAGAGATACAAAAACTTAGAAAAGGTCGAGAAGAATATTGTTACTATTTGTTTCTATCTAGGATCTAGACCTGTTCGGTTGTTCCCCTAAAAATCTTAAAACTAAGATATGTAAAGTACTAAGAAATCAGATGAACTAAACATGTATAATCTTTACCTGCCAAAGGCCCGGCATCTGCAAGGGGTAAACCCCCAGGGTCTATTCCCAAGCTTTCTATCGGTACTAGACTGGGTAAGCTATCATGTGCATAAATATTCGGCTATTTGGGATTTAGGGCAGGGTTTACGTATGTTCATGAGAATGGTTCGGGAGAATCAGTAGCGAAAGCTTAAGGCTGATGATTATTTGTATTAGGGAATGTTAAGGCATTGCACATGAGTGAAGACCAAGAGAATAAATATTTTTTTGTTAGTTCTTGGTTGCTTACTCTTAATAATATCTTGCGATATAGGTATCGAGTGATTTAAGATAAAGAGACTTATTTTTGTAGAACAATCTGGTCAAAGTTTGGCTTGAGCTCTAAGGCTTTCCTCATAGTAGTAGTGGGTTTTACGTATTTGATTACAAGAAAATGTTCAAGTAAACATATTCAGCCACATGGGCATAAACTATTGAGATTCAAAATAACTAACAAATAAAAAAACAATCTGATAAAAACAATCTGCCCTTAAACTCCTGAACTAGTTATAACCCTTTCCTTGATTTAGGAGCTCCAGACTTTCAAACTATTAATTTGCCAGTAAGCCGGAGCAAACGCGGCCGGGGTGTTGGCAACATAATCGATGCAAGACGAACCAGGGCTATAATTATTAGCCATGAATAGTGCTAAGATATAGGGAGTTGATAAAACTTACCATCCTGAAGTAGACCAAACATTTCCAGCCCAATCTCCACAGAAAGTCACGTCAAAGATAATCCTATGGGAAATGAAATGTGAATTGATGTCACATGAACCTTGGAAGATTGCTGCAGGAGTCCCCCAGTTTGCTGGCTCTGGATTTCCAGTCAAGGCATCAGCCGGGATGGCACTTCGAGGGAAGAACCACACTTTGATAAAGTCCGAGTTCCACTCAGTAGCATAGACACCGCCGCCAATACTATTGAAGCCAGCTCCATATGAGTTTGCACGGGTATCCTAGGTTGGAAATTAGCAGGTATAGTGATAAGAGATTCGAATTTTAACAGCCTTACCTGAGTACTACATCCTTGATTGCTAGCCTGGTTTGCAGCGTTAACATAGCAGTTTTTGGTAATAGAAGTACCAGACTGTCCACTGCCAGTGATACTGCAGCTATCGCTAGTGTGAAGCGCCATCAAGTTCTGAGTGTTTTGGTGAACACCTTCGATAATATCAATCTCGCCATTGTTTGGCCAGTTATCACCGAGAGTCCAGCTACGAAGAAAAAAACTCATTAACATATATTCCAATGCCACCCTTTATATATAATACATATAAACTTACTATGCTGGCCAAGTTCCGCAGACACCTCCAGGCATGTGGGCGAGATCCAAGATAAAAAGACCACGCTGGAAGCGAGCCTTACTCTCAAGGCGAACACTGCTACGCCCATTTGGTGCGCTATTCGTATAGTCAACACCAACATAGACATTGTTTGCGTTGGTCTTGATAATGCCTTGGGATAGAGCGCTAGCTTGATCGATATATTTCACGAATCCATTGGTAGGATCCGCACCCTAAACACAATATAGGTCAGTTTAAAGGATTTATTGTAGAAAATATAGTATAGATGAGAGATACGTACGGTGTAGAAGTCAAACTTGGAGAAAAAGTTGGCTGGTGTATAGCTCTCTTGGAGAACTGTGTAGGCGGCTTCTGCGACAGACGCAACGAGGGCAAGAGATGCAATGACGAACTTCATTTTGGATGTGTATCGCGTTATAAAGATGATTTGAGGGGCTTTTGATGATTTGAATTTGAAACATTAAGGAAATCCTGTTCTCTTTAAATGTTTTCTTTTTCGTTCAGGATCCCGTAAAGGAGTATACTCAGTACATCATTGGTAACCATCTTGTGCCTCAAAACAGACCCCTAGATTGCTATGGTCCACAGATAGCGCCATGAAATTTCCTACTGGGATAGATGCAGGCACCACTTGGATGATCATCCAGCACGCAGAATTAACCTTTCGCTAATGGTCGTGACCAAGTAGTCGGGCGTACAGGTCACCGCCTCTGTACGCAAGATCCTGAACAGGGGTGCTCGAGCTCGTGGAGATATATAGCCGTTAATATTATAGGGCTGTGATTTAGTCCAGGGACACATTTTCGAAATTGTGGGGCATCTGCGGTGCTCAGAAGCAGATGGCATTCCCAAAGCAGTTCGAGGCCCGAATCTCTATTGAGTTAAGCATGCTGTTGGGCCATGTGACACCGTTAATTTAGCCAGGGTTCAAGTATTCGCACATATACCATTTACTTGATATATATGCTACTACAATTAAGAAGGAGGTATTTCTGCGTACGCTTATACACGCGCGCTTTGCGGGACGCGACTTATGAGTATTTTCTGAGGTTTCAGTCTACCTTGGTTTCAAGCACCTCATAGCTACATCATAGCTACATAGGAACTGGGCGAAGCTTTGGCGCGCTGGTGTCATTGTAAGATACCAAACCCATTTTTGCATGTCCTCCCAGTTGACTGTCTGAGAGATGCGCTGCCATATCCTATTTAGACGCAAGTAATTCTAATCACATACCATCACTCACCCACTGAGGGGATACATGTGGTTTTTTGCAGCCGCGTTTCAATCGGGGCTGGCCCTTCATTACCGGTAACGCCGGTAGGGAATCCGAAATACTTGCTTGGGCAACCCAGTACATAAAATTTCCGTTTCGAATCCTCAGCTAGGGTCAAGCCTATCGGGTATTCCTCCGAGCCTAATAAGTGGTGATGATGAGCCAGACGAGTATCTACCGATAGGTACTCGATCGCCACATTGCCGCCAAGTAACCCTTCTTTGACTGCTGGCTGGTACCTAATGCCAATTCAGCATGATCAGTAAATCATCTGGAATAATTTTGATTTGCTCCATTTTGGCCAAAATACCTGAATTTGGTCAGCTAGTCTCGCTACGAGGATCTACCTTGTCATAGATTTTAACTCAAGACCATAGGTATCTGGAGCAGGCGAGAATAACTTAGTGACAGTTCCTTATTTGTCCTGGCCTAGTGGATCCACGGCTTTTGAAATTTGCATTTCTATGTTTCTTTTGCCTAACCCGAGTATAATTAACTAGGTTTGTAGTCTAAGCTTATTAGGACGTTAAAGTAGTTACGAATCATGATACTTGTCCTGCCAGAGTCTCAGGTATATCTTGGCACAAATCATCTTATCTGATTAGAAGTGAAGTCTTGGCAGGATCTGATCTAAGCTGTGCAACAATTATCGTCCAGCTATCCTTCCCCCAACTTTGACCTCACCCCTCCATCTCCCATATCCAGCATCATCAAATATCGATAAAATGGTACTTCAAAAACCCTCTATCATACCCTCCCTATATCACGCGCACTAATAAGGCAATACAGTCTCTCCGCATCATCCCCACCCCAAAGCACGCCGCACAAGTCTCCACCGCAAAGGGAGCTCCAAGTGTTCGTTCGATCCCTGATCCGATTCGGGACGGCTTGCACTCTGTATCCGCCGATGTTAACGGACGGCACCCGCTAGAGGCTAGATTGAAGAACTGGGATGAGACCCAGCAGGCGTTGAAGATGGAAGGTCTGATGAGGGTATACGGTGCGCAAGAGCCGATCAGGAGGGGTATGGAGATGAAGATTAGTGGATCGGTTGGTCCCCTTGTGCCTCTAGAGGTTTATTGATGGGGGCAAGGTTGTTGTGGGGATGAGATCTTGACGGGTAATGAGGGATGGGATGGGGATGGAGATGCTGATCAGATTTCGGGGAATAGGACTGGAGGCCGATACAGCTGGGTGGACCTAGCAACTTCCATCTCGACATCTTAAGAGGGAAAGACACAACTATCGAGTGGGAAGATATCTACAAGGGTAAGCTGAGCTTTCTACCCCGCACCACCCCACCCCCTTTGAAGTCCTTGTTTATCCAGCAATGTTCATTCGCCATGATATTCTTTCATCACGAGAGACTAACTTAACTACTCATCACAGGAACTGACAACACCGAGGAACTACCGGGATTCCATGCCGAGATGGAATCGAAGCTGAAAATGAATTGGTAAAGCTTTGTAGGAGAGGGGGTGTATTCATTAGAACCATATTACTCAAGCAGAATCGATGTCCTTCTTTGAAGTCCTGGACCCATTGAATACCATATACTGGCCCTAACCGTTCAGGTCTCTGCCGGTAGAAAACGAGATCACGTTTGGCAGAAACGCCCTATATAAGTCCAGAGAATTTTTTCATGTAACACTTTTGTAGGATATCTCTGTAGGGTAACCTACCAATACTTGAGTGAGACATCATAGTCTCCAGTAAAATCACACTTCCACTTATCTACTGCACTTATTCCCAACCTATCCGTCAGAGTAGTTAGTTACTTCATTTCACATTCACAACATTTCTTTGTCTTCCTAAAAACTAAGCGAACTTGGCAACTGATTTTTGTTCTCAAATATTCCTAACAATTTCTTTCAGAGTTCAACTAAAGATATAGTGTTTTACAGGACCGAACTAAGAAGGGTAATGATCACTCTCGAGAATAGTTACCCTGTCTAATATCTGTAGTTAATATTAGAACCTGCTATATCGTGACTTATTAAATTCTTAGGTACATTTATCTATATTAAATACCTCGCATAGTCATTAAGACCTTAAACCACCAGTTGACTTTGTGCGTTTTCACGTAATATTTACATAGTTTGTCATTCTACCAGAAGATTTAGATACTCTAGCCTTTCGTGCATTTTATTCATACATTATTCCGCTGAATGGTTCACGCGCTTCCAGTGGTGACGATCAGTATGATTACATGAGGGGTGCATGACTACCTAACAAATGATCAAGAACTACACATGTTTTTACACTTCTAGTGGTAGCTCTTGCATTTCCATGCAAGTGTCCAACCCTCCCCCCTAGCTTGCGTGACCTTATATGCATGAGGATTACGCCGACTCACAGCCCATCACTCGAACTTCATTAAATAATTTAATGGTTTCCTAGTATTAGATCATAAGGTATTAGATTGTTAGAAAGATAGCGTCTAAGAGGATTTTAGCTGCTTATGAGGCGTAAAGTTTTTTTAAGGCTTTGATAAAATATACCTACATATCTCGAAATCAACACTATAACTTGTAATAACGGGCTAAGTTATATTAGGCCTGGTTTGAGATAATGTCTTTACCCCATATGAAACATGGGCTATAGAGTACGAGCAGTGTATGGTACAGTCAGTATGCAAAAATGTTCGTGATGAGACAGGTCTCAAATGGGAAAATTTGTCTCAGCAAAAAACTCGGTAATATTGACTTAGCTTAAAAATTCACTGAAAAGCAGGCACTAGGAACTAAATACTATAATTGATATTTCAGGTAAATGGAATCTTAAAGAATCAAACATAGTTTACATAGCTAATTGCCCTTTTGGAATGTTTTTTGATAAACTACATTTGAACTTTGATAAACATGACCCTGTGAGTTTTTTGCGCCACCTGAGACCTGTTTCATCACAAACATTTCTACTTGAGAAAACGAGAAAACCTTTTCCATACCATGCCCCACCGTGCATTACTTTAGAATACCACCCACACTAAAACATCCATATAAAGTCTAAAAAAAATAAAATAATGAAATAAGAGAATAATAATATACATGTGCTATACCAGTTAAATAAAAATACAAAAATTTTGGCATAGGTTCCCCCTGTAATAGCTATAATTTACCCCAAAACTCCAATATCTCATTATCCCATATAAAGCCAGGAAATATTGTTTAGAAGTGTATTAATGTATAGAGACGCGTTTTCTCGGCGTTTTTCGATGGAGGCAAGTGTTTAAAACTGGTAATGCATAGAGAAACGCGTTCTCTCGGCGTTTTTCGATGGAGGCAGGTGTTTAAGACTGGTAATGCATAGAGACGCGTTCTCTCGGCGTTTTTTGGTGGAGGCAGGTGTTTGGAACTGTGGTAATGCATAGAAACACGTTCTCTCGGCGTTTTTCGATGGAGATAAGTGTTTGGAACTGTGGTAATCCATAGAAACGCGTTCTCTCGGCATTTTTCGATGGAAGCAGGTGTTTAGAACAGTGGTAGTGTATAGAAACATGTTTTCTCGGCGTTTTTCGATGGAAATAGGTGTTTGAATGGATGATGAAGGGTAGAGAACCTGTTTTCTCGGCGTTTTCGATGGGAATAAGTGTTTGGAGATGGTACTATCTGTAGAGAACGCGTTTTCTTTATGTTATTTGATGAAAATAAAGATTGCGACCGGGTAAAAATCGTGTTTTCTCGGCATATCTGGAAGGAATAGTGATTCTACACGGTTGTGTTAGTATATATAAGTAGAAAATAATAAATTCATAAAAAAAACCTTATGAATCCAAAGCTTTGCATGTTGCTGAATTGTGTCCAGGTAATCCACACTTTCTGCAATGCCACCGTGATGCTGATAAAGTCTTCTTAACCTGTTGCCCATGCCGCATACGTGCTATCTTTGGTCTCCCTACTGATGTGCGTTGTTTTGATGGTGCAGTGCATGTAGGAAGGAAGTTATCGGTAGTAGATTCAGGAATATCTTCCAAAGATATCGGCTTCCAGTTTTCAAGATAGGTATTTCTCCATGTTGTTGCCGATAGAATCTGAGGGAGAAACTGACGTGGATCTGCTTGAAGGCTGTAGATAAATTGAAGCGCATGTTGGCAAGGAATCTCGTTCTCTTGGTAAAGGCCACAAGAGCAGGTTTTGGATGCTAAGTTGACAAGATAAACGGTTTTGCTGCTTCTGGATTGAACTTCTGCTTCGGTAGTACTGCTTGATCTGACTGCATTTCCTCCAGCTAGCTTTTTGCTCTCCAAAAGCTTCGCTAAACAATATGGTGTATATGGTTGAAAAAAGTGTGCAGTTGCTGTTTGAAGATGTGTAAAGAGGGCAGTTGCTGTTTGAAGGCGTGTAAACCGAGTTTTCATTGTATCATGCCAGATCTCGTTGAGCAAGTCAAGAATTGAAAGCTCACGGTCGCGTACAAGACTGCTGTTCATCGATTCCACGATATTTGATGACTTGTGGCCATAATTCTTCCCAGGAAAAAATGCCGTAACCCATGCTTTAGGATCGATTCCTCCTAAATACTCCGCTGCTGCTTGATTGTGTTTCCGTAACTGAACTAGACTTTCGGAGTAGGCAATTGGTGTTCTTGCATTGGCGATGGTCCAAAAGAATGGAAGTAAAGCGGGGTTGGAAAATTTTTTGCGAAAATTTTCTTTGAGATGAACGCAGCAATGTCCTCTGGCAACTCCAGCTCCCAATACCCAATCTGCCGATAATATCCCTTTGCCTCTATCGCTCAGCATTGTTGAGCTGAGTATCTGCGGAATAGCTCTTTTCAAGTGTTGAAAGAAATACTCCCATGATGCACCACTCTCGCTCTCCACAATCGCCCAAGCAAGGAGTATATTATGTCCATTAGCATCGATCCCAACTGCAAGCAAGAGTGTTTGTACAAAGCGTGCTTTCAAAAATGTTCCATCAACAGCTGTGAATTTCCGACACTGAATGAATGATGTTTGAGATTGGTGTGGGCAGATAAAAATGCGTTGGAAGCATTGATTTGAGGGATCGGTTGCAAGATCAGTATAAACTAAAGGGTTGGATGTGCGGAGTAAAGAAATATATCCGGGGATTTTTTGGAATTGTTCAATCTGATTGTCTAATCGGTCCTGGATTAAAAACTGCTTGCACAACCGCGCTGCTTCGTATTTTACTGTCTCGTTGTAATGGATAGCACATGTTTCCACAATCTGCTTTGGTGTTATATCTTTTGTAACCCATAAATGTTGAGGTATTACGCGTCGTAACCACGTTTGGCTGTTTGCAGTCTTCCGGTTTGTTGCTGCAGCTGCAATACAAATATGTTCGCTTCCAAGTTTTTTTACTTGTACACCGTCAGAATTAGCGGTAGCAAATACGCGCCAGCTGCACCCATCTGCTTGGGACCGACAACGATAATCAACGCGTTTATGATCTTTAACAGGGATGCGGTAATAGAATTTGTCAGCAATAGACCAATTCTCAATTTCGGTTTTCAGTGCATTAAATGAAGCAAAAAACATGCCAACTTCAATTGGAGTAGTAGCCATAGTAAGGGTATTTCGAATTTTTGTTTATGCAAGAGGATGTAAGGGGAAGTAAACAACCAGTACAAATTTTTATTATTTTATTTTTATTTACTTAATTATATTTGTCTAAGCGCTGCCATAATGGTATGTCTTATTGTAGATGGTATTCTAAAGTAATGCACGGTGGGGCATGGTATGGAAAAGGTTTTCTCTTGAGAAAACCTTTGCAGTACTCGTCCTCCAGATTAGGAACCAGAAAACAGGGGGGGTACGCACGGAGGTGTCTCAGAACTAAAGATTCACCTGAAATCTACAAATAAGGTAAATAACAAGCCATTATTCCCAATATTAAACAGGTTCAAGAAGATTCTATTACCAAGAATGGTACATAATTGAGTAAATAATACCAAAATCTATACCTCCGTCACCTACCCCACCCTCGGTTGTACCTGTGCGTACCCCCCCTGCTTTCTGGTTACTCTGGAGGACGAGTACCAGCCATCTTGGCAGCCAACCTTTACAATACCAGTCCCGTCCGTGCAATCGCAGCCAAAAATTGGAACCTTTGCTGAAACCTTGATTAAGACACCCACGACTCCCCAGAGCCTCTCCTAAAGCCCCCCCTCTAAAGCCTCTCCACGGGTGCAGGTAGGTACGTTGGCAGGTAGGCGCCGCCCTCCGGAAAAATCTCGAAAAATCTCGAAAAAATACTGGTTCTCCTATTAAATAAATGTAAATAGAGAGATAATACCCTTAGTATTTTTCACAGGTTCTGTGTATATAGAATGGGAGTGTAGCCCATAGCAACCAGTCATAAGCAAGCACTCGATTTTCACCCCCCTAAAATACACTATTCTATAGCAGGATGTGAGGTACACATAGAGTAACATTCTCAGAATCCTTTTGTAGCAGTACTTCCCATCCCACAGTGGTACTGCTCTGCATTTTGGGATCATATAAGCACTAAGCCTGTTAAAAATATTAACCATATTATATCTCTATTTAAAAACATTTAAAAAGATTCCGGGATTTTTACCTGTGGCTCCTGCCTGCCTGTCTGCCAGCGTACCTGGCTACGCTCGTGGAGGTGCCAGATCAAAGGCCCTGGCTCGGTTAGGGTACCGGAGGGGGTGGGCCATAGGGGGGTGTCTTAATCGAGGTTTCAGCAAAGGTTCCAATTTTTGGCTGCGATTGCACGGACGGGACTGGTATTGTAAAGGTTGGCTGCCAAGATGGCTGGTACTGCAAAGGTTTTCTCTTTCTACTTACTAACTGTAAATAACTCCATACCTTAAATAACCTAACCTCTCATTAGGACTCTGAAATGTTTAGTAGCCACTCATATTTCTAAAAATGGATTGAGCGTGTTTATGTATATTGAACAATTGTTAGTTGCCTTGTCAGAGAAAGTGCTACTATCACGACTACATACAATGAAAGGTTTCGACCATATTGATACCGCCTTGCGTTTTTCTCTACCCCCTAGTTAATACAGATTGCATATAACAATATCAAACCCCACTGTTATTCGTCTCATAAAACAGGGGGCGAAGTACGTTACTGTTTTCTATTAGCCCTATAGACCATTAATTACCATCTAAAGGATCAACCTGAAGGAATTCAGTTTTAATCCACGTGGCACTTTAAAGAATTATATATCATATATAATCTGAGTATCGTTATTTTCTGTCCTATCCCTGGAAACCCTTCCTTCAGAACCCCTTGCAGCTATACATCAAGCAAGGGGTGAATGCTAGTATAACACAAGGTAAAGACAGAAAATAAAGTAGTAGTATGTATGGTTCCAGTGTGTTTTTAAAACCCCCAAAACCCAGGAAAAAAAGTTGCCAAGCTCGAAAGACATTACCAAGAGACAAACCCTCATAAATCATGAAGTAATGAATGAAAAGGACAGCTAATTAAAAATAAAAATTCCCGAAAATGGAAGGTCAGGGATCATATATAAACAATCCGTCTACATCACTGTCATGATACTATTTCGTCTATTCTTCTCCTACAAAAAGTATAGAAAAATAAAAGGAATGACATACCGCCAATTATACAGAATTTTTTTTCATTGTTAGGCTTTAGGAGAAAACTCACTTACGGAACAGTCAGTATATTCATCTGCTGCCTTATTTTTTTATACTCCCCGATTACCCGAAGACCCCGCAGTTCCTTGAATACAATAGCCTCAATAATCTCATCATACCAAACTCCAACGCAATAGCGAGTATCCCTATACCAACCTGGTCCCAAGTAATATAAACAGAAGAAAAATAAAAACATTCAAAAACAGGCATTATGCTCCAAAACACGAATTCAACCTTTGCTATTTTTCCGCTTAAACCAGCTCTTTCTTTTCTTTTCTTCCAGCTTAACATCTATTTTTGGTGTAGAGTTATTGAGCGGTATCGGTTTTCGAGCGACGTTCACCGGTGAAGTCGGTACACTATGCGCTGGCATGTTTTGGCTCGCTTGTGGTGGTCCTGATGGGTTAAAGGCTTCGAATGGTGTGATCTGATGGGAGCTTTCAAACATTGCCTGATCACGGAATCCAAATGACTGCTGCTGAGGTAGTGGTGGTTCCCGGATATACCCACTAGGCCCATCAGACCCAGCACCCGACGAAGACGAACCTGGATTTATAGGGCTTTCGCCGCCCCCATTCGTATAAGTATAGTTTTGATTTGGATGACCTGCAGCACTAGAACCTTCGGCATCGTAACCAGGAGCGTCATGTGTTGGCCTTCTCGGCGGTCGCCCTATACGTTCTGAAGGCTGTTGGGTGTATCCGTAGCCAAAATTTGACCCTAGTGATCGTTTTGTCATATTTCCAAAGCCCAGCTCGGATTCGCCGTAGCTATTATAATGTTAGAGGATAAAGTAATCACAAATTAATTATAAGTAGAATAAGTACCTGTCTGCTCTTGACCTAGGAGTTTCGGAGTATGCGGAACGACCAGTATAGTGCAGTGTATCTGGTGGTGGACGTCGAGGGATTGAATTTGTGGATGGCTGGTAACCGTCTATACGCGTACAAAAAATAAGTAACAAAAAAACAAAAGACTCGACTACTGGGAGTAACAAACGTTGGTGGTGACGATTATTTCTCCAAGTAGAGTTGCCGTCAATGCTATCCACAGTATCTGACGAATACCCAGCGCCAGCATTAGACCCAGTTCTCTCTATCCGGAATTCTTCAGCCTCTGCTCAACCTTTTCATTTCTGAAAAAGGCCAGGTATACAGAGAAGAGTGGTATAAAATACCTACGTAGGACCCCCGATGTTCGTCCTTGTAAATTGCAGCCTCAAACCCACGAATTGTTTCCAATGGGCTCTCCCATCGGTGTCTAGTCGGATTTGTCAAGTCCGGCTCGACTATGTTTGCAATGTTAGCGCATGTAGCTGTACTAGATTACGATTCTTGTTGGCCGGGAGACTCCGTACCAATATCATTTCCAAACCGGTCCTTGAACTTTAGCTGTGAAAGGCTCCGGCGCTGATTTTGCGACTGATTCACCTGAACTGAAGATAGATATCGAGAGTTAGTATATTTAGCAATTAAGTGCTTATAGAAACATAATTTCAAATAAAGCTAATAAATAAGGCATAATTATAAACTCACAAGGTTCTTCCTCAGTAATTGCTCTAGTCGGATCCACACCCTTCGTCATTTTTTCCCGTTTCTTTTCTGCTTGTGTGAGTTTTAGGTCTTTTTTTGACCTCAGGCTCCAGGATCGAGAATGGCCCTTTTTCGTTGAGGAGGACATCGTTGCTTTATACTCGGAAGATGTGGGGAGAGGACGGCTCGTTTAGACTAACCAAGGGAACCGGCGAGCGACCTTCCTGCAGGCACTTACAACGGGGTTGGAAAAGATCGGATAGGATCCGCAGGGGCCCTTTGGCTGCTGGTGGCGGTAAATAAAGTAGGTGTTGGGGGGTTAATACAACACTAGGATGCAGCAGTAAACTGTTGAAACACCGGTGCGGGACGAGAAGATTTTGATGTACTACGTAGAATTCTAAACTACGCGAATTTTGATAAGCGAATGGGGGGACCAGAAGCAATTATTATTATACAGCTGGATGCGGCTGATTGAAGAACGATGGACGAAGATGCTGACGGTGAACAAGAGAGACTCAGCGAGCGAGGAGTCCTAAAGAAGGAGGAGAGGAAACAAAGTAGGAGGAGATGAAGAGGAAGAGCTGGTGCCTTTCTTCTTGCACTTGAAAGCTTGCGTAACTTTCATGCACCAGAGTAGGCGAGCAAGGTATCTGGTATGTTCCCACACACCACACACCACACATCTTTGGATTCCCTTAGTCTCATCCTCTCGCATCCACACAAGGGAATAATTCCCTAGATACCTACATATATTGCCTGTAATCGTGCGTGCATTCCCTCCATTGCCCGTTTCAAACAGATACCGACGGAGAAGAGGCGGGAATCAATGGGTCCTTGCTGTCAGCAATTCTATTTGCACTCCTTGCTAGGTTGTTTTGTTTCTGTCCAATCAGTCTGTTTCCAACGAGCCCACTTAAAAGCACTCTATTATCCCCAGATAAGATGTCCCTGTCCCCAGGCATACGACTCCTGGTGCATCACTGTCCGGGAACGGGGGCACACTACTCCGCTCGAACAAAAGACGTTGCAATCGTGGGGCTTGTGCCTATCTCACTGCCCCAAGCATACGCAATGTGTGGCGCCCGGCAGGGAATAATACAGGGATGTACACTAGAAATAGAAGCACCCGGAACCCGACGTCACCCCAAGAAACTGGCTGTGGCCGATCTACTATCCACTAATCCTCAAAGAACAACAACGACGTCTAACAGACCAATCACAGAGTGTCATGATAATTCGTGCTGCTGGTATTCTGGAAATCCTCGGTGCTCACTGGTCAGGAGCCACTTCTCTGTGGCATGATCACCCAGCCGAAAAAGCTGGATTGTGGACAACTCGGCACCGGGAAAAGTAACAACCCCCACAGGCAGTTTGAAAACCTAGGACTAGGTATTGAACCTTGCCAGTTTATGCCAGCCATCTCAATCACAGCTGCCTCTCTAGAAAGAGAGTAAGAGCGAGCCTCATGCATAGCACTTTAGGCACAGCTCCATATGTGACGCTTTATTGAGGCCATATCTTATTCCATACTTTACTCAACTAAGAAACTCTTAATATTTCCCATCTCAGACTTCTGCCAAGCTTCAGGTCTTTTGATATGCTTAGTAAACAAAAACCAGATCCTTGTCCTTTCCCGTATACCAGACCAACGTTCTAAATACATATCCCCTCCCCCACCTCGCCCCCGGAGTCTTTTAACTCTCGGACCAGCATCTTCGAAGATGGCGTCAACTCCGCTCTTACGGCGAGCGCTCCTCTATGGTGGGTAGTTGCCACTGCTTATCTACCCGTCAATTGCTTAACACATTGAATGTGAGCGCTTTATGCTGACTCGTGGAGTCGGATATAGTCCCCGGGTCCAGTCAAAGGATGTTGGAGAAGTCGAGAGGCTTGAACGTTGATTGTGTCGTAAGACCTAGACTCTTATTTACCCTGACTTTCCTCAATTTCCCATCTTATTCTTCGAGGCCTCGGTCACCAGTACGTACCACGTACCTTAGTGTGGTCTTTAGATCCTGCATGCCGAGTTTTTGAAAGGCCTTCAAGACTGCCGATACCCGATTGGGGGGAATATTATAACTCCATCCCCCTAAAGTGGCATTACTCGGACCTCTACCCTACCCTATCATTATGACAACTACTTTCCGTCTTCATTGTATTTTCTTTTTTCTCCACCTTTAGGGGATTTTCGCATCCTATCAATAAATACCCGATCTTCGACATTACCCAATTCGTTTTCCCCGCTTGACGTCAGGTCGTAACCTACCCAATAATAACCCAAAGATTTATACCTAGACATACGACCTTGAAGATGCAGTTACCATCTCAGAAAAACCTGCAGCTCGATCCCGCATCCACGCCATTCTATCGCAGCCTCGAGCACCAGGGATCCGTGAACAATCCGTGCGCGTGAACTCAATCGGGACTAAACTCGCTTTAGAGGATCTTACTGAAGTGGTATGTTACCTCTCGCTAAAAAAACAAAGGCTTGGGACAGGAAAATGCGGTTGGATTTGACCAATGAGACGATAGCTCAAAGCACCAAACCTTGACTCTATTGTAATCCCAAAAGTTGAGAGTGCGTCAGATATGTATGTTTTATCTACAATTTAGATATTTACTTCGACAGTCTGACTTTGTGGTGATATAAGAACCTTTGTCGCCAATGTCCTCGATCACTCAAACCATCCTAGCAAAAATAACATCAAAATCATTGGTCTTTTACTCCACTTTCAATTACATACATGTAGTATATAACTAACCACAGCCTTTAAATAGCACTGATTGAGTCTGCCCGCGCCATAATGGACATCCGCGATATCTGTGCATCCTCTCTCCGTCTCAGCGGCCTTGTCTTTGCCGCTGAAGATTTTGCTCTCGACCTATCTCTCTCTCGCAGCCCATCCCTAACAGAGTTTCTTTTCGCACGTCAAACAATTGTTGCTGCAGCCCGCGCTTACAACATACCCTCTACCATTGACCTAGTATGTACTGACTATAAAGACATATCTGACAATGGTCCGCTCGCAAGGGAGTGTAAAGATGGTGCAGCAATGGGGTTTAATGGGAAGCAGGTTATCCATCCTAGTCAGGTCGAGAGAGTGCATAGGATGTTTCTACCGAGTGAAGCGCGGGTAAGGGAAGCGTTGAGAGTGGTAATTGCAGAGAGAAAGGCAGAGGAGATGGGGAAGGGGAGTTGGACGCTAGATGGAAAAATGATTGATGCACCGGTTATTGGGGCCGCCAAGAAAGTTGTGGATAAGGCGAAGTTAGGGGGGATGAACGTACAAAAGATTTATGAAGAGGAGAAGGGGACCACGCCAGAATAGACTATCTGACATTTTTCCTTGGGAGGCTTTCTGAACGTTTTGATCCTAGTTGTGTAAGATGTATATAGGCGTGTGGGCAGGTTTCGGTACATTTACCTATGGATGTACATTTGCTTGTCTTAATCGTCCCCACTTTTATATATATATTTAGAGTAGATATATATAGGCCTAGATATTCGACCTTTTGCTTTATTCTATCTTTATTCTAAAAGACCTATAATTGGTAGTGTTCGTCTAGTCCCCTATGCTCACTTAATACCCCCACGCGTCAAACATAGGAGCTATGAACAAATCTCACCTAAAGTTATATTGGTTGTCTTATATTTTCTTGGTATATTATGGCGCTAATGGTGGGTCTCCTATTTGGTAGGTTGTATACGTGCTGATGAGGGGCTGCGCTGGATTGATACTCTGAGGCACTAATGATCCAAATACAATAACTGCGGATTACCAACTATATAATTAATAGCAGTAGTAGCAGTGCTACTACTACTAAGGGTTTGTAATATAATGTTAGACATAACTAACATATATTGGAGTTGGTCCAAAAACAGATCTTAAATTCGAGTGATATTCTATGAGTATCAAATTTACCCTGAGAAGGAGGTATTCATTTGACATTCAAGACATCATTTATAAATTGGTGAACTAAGCTATCTGCCCAGGCCAATGGGTCATAGAGCTATATTTTTGCGGCCATATACCGTGGGTACCCCAGAAAGATCAAGTCCACATTTTTAGCATGAAAGAAAGTAGCAAAATAAAACGCCATATTCACATGTTCGCCTTCCCAATCCAGCCCAATCCAGCGCAGCCTAATCAAATCTACCAGTATTCAATCCTCTCATCCACTACTCCATCTTCCTCATACCCCTAAGCCATCTGCTCTCCTATACCACCACTTATCACCTACTACCACTGAAAAACATTCTGCTTGCCATATTCCCTACAAACTGTCTAGCGAACCCACCACCAGTGGTGTTAAGAGCGCGACCTGCAAATGAGGATGCGTTACCAAATTTGTCGGCGCGGGAGAATGCAACACCGTTTGTGACGCAGAGGATCACAGCGATTACTGTTTAAGAGATTAGCCAGCTAGCTTATGAGAAGGCGAGGGTTGATACGTACCAACGAGTGATAGCCAGATGAATTCAAAGCGGATTATTGCGATGACAGCAAGTAGAACCCAGAGGAGAGGAACGACATAGATGGAGAGCCAAAAGAAACGAGAGTCTGTTGCATTGATTTGACGGGATTCCTAGATGGGAGTCAACTTCTGTTTTTCCATATACGCATAACCCCGCAGCTAATCCCCGTAGACTCGATAATAAAAGAAAAGCGCAGAAGTACTTACATCCGGACTCTCAAAAACCCAAATACTCTCCCCATTTTCGCCACTCGACTCGTTCCACCACCTCAGTCCGACAAGCCTACGCCCAGCGATATTCTTGCAGTAGTAGAAGTCGGCAGCGAGAAGGAGGATCACAATGATGAAGATAAGGACACTGATTTGCGCGCACTGTTAGCCCGGTAGTGAGGGTGGGGTAGCAGGAGACGCACAAGCTAGATGAGAACCAGAGACCAAATAGATATGTCAACAGGGCAGCTTTACATCCACCATTAGTAAACAGAGCTCTTGGAAGATATAAGAGGGGTTGTACCTAAGCGGAAGGCTAGAAAGAACCCGAGAGTTGCTGGATGGGCGGACAAGCGCCAGCTAAGGGCACCTTCTTGGGGTCGCTGCTGGGGACCTTGTTAGCCGCTAGAGTGACCACAGAGCTTGAGAACTTACAGAGGAATCCATATATAAGAAGTTGTAGCTGTGGGTTGTGATTATGACTATGGGGGGGGGTATATGTGGAGAATAGAGAAGATTGATTGTTTCTGGATCTTCTATTTTCCGTTGACGCGGCCTCGGTGGTTGGTCCGTGATGAGACATATAAGAGCCTCATGTACTGTCACGTGATTGGTTATTTATATCGGAGTCTGCCGGGGACATGGAACATCACTCGGAAACGGTGTCTATACATTTTATCGGGATTCCGCTGAGGTGACCGGTAACTGGCACATCTACATGTATCTCTGGATTAAAATACAGATACTTGTACCGTAACCGGATATCATATGTATACATGTATGTAAATGAATGTACTGTAGAGTGTACCTATAGGGTTAGGGTACCTAGCCACACCTTTGTATCACTCGCCACCTTGCAGAGCCGCCTTATCATCTATCGTCACTTCTCAAAGCTTCATCATCATCTCATCTCATCATCTTCTCTCAGCCTCCATACACCACCTTCACACTCCCAATAACTCCCGTATGAAGTGTCAAAAGTGTCGCCAGCCTATCAAGCTTCATGGCTCCCTTGAGGACCTGAGCCCTGCTGCCTTCAACCTCCTAATCGGTAAGAGTTTAACAGTACCCCCATCACATTCCATACCACAAAACCCTGACCGAGCTCAGACTCATGAATCTGCGCTATGCATAGGCTCCTCCTCCCACCCACCACAGCCCCACGACTCCTTTCCCCCAACTACAAAACTTTCCTACCCACAGGACAGACGAGATACATACGATAAAGCAGCCCAACATGCAGCTGCTCCAGTGTTTAAACGCAGCGTACCAGCAAGATCTGGGACGGCTATAGGAGCGGGAAGATATAGTACTGGCGCGAGTAAATCAATATATCAGAATCCTGCCGAGAGCTATGTCATGCTCACGCAGTCTCAGGTGGCGGCACCTCAACTGTTAAGCGCGAGACATGGGAGTAGTGAGCCGCTAGATCCTAGGGGGGATGCAAACCAAAACGCACTGAGTCACCAGATGAAGACATCCGCGAGTCTTTTTGATATCCTGAGCGCAAGGAGTGATATTGATTACCCTATATGTACCGAGTGTACGGATCTGCTTGTCGATGGGCTTACGAAACGACTGTCAAATGCAACGAGGGAGCGAGATGCGTATGTGGAGTTTTTGAAGAAGGTTAACGCTGAGATTCCGACAGACTCGGAACGGGAAGCGGCGGAGAAGGAGATGAGACAGTTAAAGGCGGAGGAAGAGGAAGCGCTACGAGAACTCCAAGATACAGAACGCCAACGCGCGGAAATTGAAGCCGAGATCCGCGGCTTAGAAGAGGAATCAAAAGCCCTCGATGATGAAGAAGAAGAGTTCTGGAGAGAGCGTAATTCCTTCTCCCTCCGTCTCGAGGAGTTCCAGAATGAAAGAGATGGAGTAAACCTACAGTATGATCACGATTCTCGACAGCTCGAGAAACTACAGAGGACCAATGTGTATAACGACACATTCTGTATCGGCCATGATGGCTACTTTGGCACTATCAACGGGCTGAGGCTAGGGAGGCTTCCAAACCAACCAGTATGGTTTTTCCTATAGCCTTTAATTAGGCGGGGCTGACACAAAATAGGTCGAATGGACAGAGATCAACGCCGCCTGGGGTCAAACCCTTCTCCTCCTCTCAACAATCAGCGAGAAGCTCTCTTTCACACCTCATTCCTATCGTCTCCGCCCCATGGGCTCCTCCTCCCGAATCGAAAAATTAGACTACTCATCCACATCCACCTCCTCTGAACCTAAAGTCACAACTCTCGAGTTATTCTCGAGCGGCGATTTACCATTGGGAAGAATGTTTATGCACCGTAAATTCGATCAGGCAATGGTGGCATTCCTGGAGTGTCTAAGGCAGCTAGGAGAATATGTAGAGAAGACGGACAGCGAGATGAAGTTACCGTACCGCATTGTGAAAGATAAGATTGGGGATAGTTGTATTAGACTTGCATTTAATCAGGATGAGGCATGGACGAGGGCTTGTAAGTATACATTGACTTGTGTCAAATTTTTGTTAGCACACACTAGGTATGTTTTGTCCCCCTTGGAAATACTATCCCAGTTTATGTATAAACTAGAGCTAACTTGAAATAGCAATGCGGCTTATGCAAGGAGGAGTGGCGGATCATAATCTAAACATGAGGTAGATACAAATGTGGACATAGATGGTGTACGATAGGAAATCTCTAATGGCTATGGGGCTATCAATACATGTGGTAATCGCGGGTGAACCGTTTTTCTTTGAAATAAAATATAGTTAGGGCCGATAAGTCCCTTGCTCTTAGGATTTACCTATTTTCCTATTGAGCGCAAGTAGAGCACCTTGCCCGTTAAGTGCTCGTGAATTAATAAGAAACTGGGGTAAGTAATTTCTAAAGTTAGACTGAGAAGCAGCAGAACCAGAGTTCAGGGAGGAATAAAAGGGGCCTAAAATGCAACGGGAGCTGGACTCAAAATTAGAACTAGAGTTTGAATCTGAAATGGGGCCGGCCTCGGCCTCAGTAATAGGGTCAGTGCCAGAGTTTTTAGTCTACCACCTCTGCTTTATCTTTAGTCACCCTTACCTATAGCCATCAATTCCTTCAGCTACTCTAGCAAATTATATTGCCATATGTTGCGTATACAAAAACAAGGCAATACGGTATCTAATAGCGTAGAAAAAAGTAGAAGGTAGAAAGGCACCTAACGAGCCGCTAATAATTATCTAGAAAGCGGACCCGCATTGGCTTATCATACCCCATCTCCCCTCAAAGCTTGATCATCTCTGTCCCCACCACTATGCACTGTAGAGTCCTTCTCCGGATCGAAAACATACATTGAAAACTTGTACGTTCAAATCAGCAACTACCAAAGATAGCGACAAATAGGAAGGTATTCAACTAACCTCGAACCCAATCGTTCGCTTCAAGGTTGTCGGCAATCTCTCCCAAACTCTCCTCGGCATCGGAATAAGTATACTAGTCCTCTTCAAATAAACTTGATACTCTTCCCACCCCTCGCCCCTCTCATACCTCTTCTTCGCGTTTGGCTTCTCTTGCAACGTAAGTCCAGACACAAACAGCAACAAACAAGTCAGGAGAAGTGGCCCCACAATACTCGCGTACTGTGCAGCTGCAGAACCCCTCTTTACTACCCCATGAGAAGATGGTGAGATGGTAAGTATCCAGATCCCAAAATGGACTATAATTTCGCCAAAGTAGTTTGGGTGTCGCGACCACCGCCAAAGTCCAGATTGCATGAAGAGAGCTTTGTTTTCGGCGCCAGGACCAGAGCGGAATGAATATTTCTGATTATCAGAGATAGTCTCAATAGCAAGACCGAAGATAAAGAGGATTGTGCCAACTATATCTCCTGCAGTGCCGAATGCAGGGAGAGGCGAGTGAGAGGCGATGTTAGGGCTATTGAGGATAGTGATGGGGAGGGAGACAGTCCAGACCCAGAGCATTTGAAAGATCCAAAAGCCGAGGAACTTAAAGAAACGGTCGCGCATATCATCTGGGGGGGGGGGTTAGTGATGTTTTGTGACAGGTGAGTTGACAGGATTGTAGGCCATACTAAAGCGTTCATCTTTACCAGTTTTAATAATACGGAAAAGGAGGAAGCCTGAGAGACGAGCCCCCCAGAGCATCATAGATATAGAGGCTACAATATTCTATTAACAGTTAGCTATGTATTGCAAATCCGATAACTCCTTTTCCCTACAAGTCAAAGCAGTGGACAAACATACTCTCGCATCATGAATACCACTAAAGCTCAGCGTAATAATCGCCAAAGCCAAAAAGTTTGTCCCTCCAGCAAAATCCGTAAGCTTATCAAACTTGAGTGAAAATGCAATTACAAAGAAAAACAATTGATATATGATCGTGATAAGAAGGGTGATTGCAAGATAGTAGTTGTCGAGTGCGTGGACCGCCATAATTTTTACTTAGGTTTTTACAAGTAAAATAAGAGGATCACACGGTGAAGACATCTTAAGCTATTGATTTAACGCGTGGGTGGCTAAGGGGTTGGTGGAACATGCTGCATTTGGAGTTTCGTGATGCTCTTCAAAGTATTGATTCACGATGGATCATTGCGTCATTGACTAGAGGGCCCAGATCGTCGCTTAGGTAAAGCTACAAGGGCATCGCATTTGGGATCTGGGGGTTTAGAAAGGGTGGATTATCATAGCAATCAGCATCAGCCCGGGACGCCAGGCGCCAGGCACCTATATATCTGCCCGTGTTGTATTTGTACCTGAAACTACTAAAGCTGCATTGTACCTTAATTCCATGTATATAGTAACGATAACTCGATCTTGCCAAGAATTATCGATCTGATAATCTCAATCCTAGATCTCCCCGCACCAGAAGTCCGTGTCTTTATAGACCCGAGGGCCTCGGTCACTAGCATATCAAAAAAAACTGTCCTGGAAGCCCTATATATCAATCCTGGGATTTTATTTTGATGTTATGCGATGCAGGTCCCCAGAAATTTGTGACAAGATCCCTTTGGCAAGTCCAACCTTATGATGGTAAGCTTGCAATCTAAGAACCTCTTCAGAAGCTAACCCTAACCCTAGACATTGAATACACTTTGGGGTGGCGTGTGCTATAGGATGTGCCAGTTTACATGTGAAGTGCTGAGGAAAAACTAAGACTTTTTGTGGGGAAGCTGGAGAAGAGAGCCTCATCAGATTTACTAGGACTATCCCACGAGCTCGTGGAGTCGGTGGATGGACGTGTCGGGTGCTTTCACATGCCAGCCAGGGGGAGTTGGAGGAGCCTGTGTGTGGTTTGTGGCCGGACACAGTCTATTCTTCACATGACGAAGGATGCTCCATGTGAAGCCAAAACGGTTCACTATCAGTGTCATTCAGCTCCGTAAGCAAGTGTCTCATTGGCCAGCCCCATACTTTTCACGTCCCCCGCCGGAGTTGCAGGAGCCTCGGCTGTACGATACCCCGAAACAAGACACTCACCCTCCCCCCATTGCCGCTAGCGAGTCGGTACAAAGTCAGTTCCAGCCCACCACGTCTTCTCTTATTTCTTCTACTTCTCCCTCTCTCTGCTCCGTGTCCTCATCACCCGTCTCTTTCATCATCATCACTGGACATCCTGGGTTAAAGCTCCTGTGACATTACATTCTTGAAAAATATTAGCTTGTTATTATCTTTCCCATCACACCCACTGAAATAATGGCTCCACGAGTAATTGTCGTTGGTGGTGGTCGTAAGTTTCCCCATGATGAGCTAGAGCTTCAATAGTTGTAGGGTAACGTGGAATATGCGCTGACCCGTCATTTATATAGTTTCCGGTCTCAGTGCTGCTCACACTTTGTACTTGGCTGGTGGAAACGTCCTTGTACTCGATAAGCAAGGTATGCAGCTCCCCCGGGCTTCGGTGATGAAGTTAGCCGCTTTCTAACCAGCGAGGTAATAGGATTTTTCGGCGGAAACTCCACCAAGGCCACCTCAGGTATCAACGGTGCCCTCACTCGCACCCAGGTCGACTCAAAAATCCAGGATAGTGTCCAGCAGTTCTATGAAGATACCCTGAAATCTGCACGTGACAAGGCACGACCGGATCTTATCAAGGTTCTCACTTATAAGTCCGCCGCTGCCGTTGAATGGCTGCAAGATGTGTTCGGACTTGATCTTACTCTTGTCTCCCGCCTTGGGTATGCTTTCACCCAAGCTTGCAAATAATAGCAGAAAGCTGACAGAATTGCCAGTGGTCACTCACAGCCCCGCACACACCGTGGCCACGATGCCAAGTTCCCTGGTATGGCCATCACCTATGCTCTAATGCAGAAGCTTGAGGACCTCGCCGAGACCGAGCCCCACCGAGTAAAGATCATTAAGAAGGCCCGCGTTACCAAGATCAACAGCGAAGGCAACAATGTCACTGGTCTTGATTTCGTACATGAAGGCAAAACTTATACTGAGAACGGCCCTGTTATTCTCGCAACTGGTGGATATGCCGCGGACTTCGACAGCCCAGACTCACTCTTGAAGAAACACCGTCCTGATGTCCTTAAACTCTCCTCCACCAACGGAACTCACGCTACTGGTGATGGACAGAAGATGGTTATGGCTCTTGGCGGTAACGCAATCGACATGGACAAGGTCCAAGTTCATCCCACTGGTCTCGTAGATCCTAAGGACCCTACTTCCAAGTGGAAGTTCTTGGCTGCTGAAGCTCTCCGTGGTGAGGGTGGTCTTCTTCTGAACGCCGAGGGCAACCGATTCTGTGACGAGCTTGGTCATAGAGATTATGTCTCTGGCGAAATGTTTAAGAATAAGTTCCCTATCAGGCTTGTCCTTAATAGCAAAGCCTCTAAGGTCCTTGATTTCCACACTAGACATTACTCTGGTCGTGGTCTTATGAAGAAAATCACTGGTGCCGAGCTGGCCAAGGAGATTGGCTGTGGACCTGAACACCTCCAGAAAGTCTTCAAGTCATATAACGACATCGCTGATGGAAAGGCCAAAGACCCGTACGGAAAGAAGTTTTTCCACAACACTCCTTTCGATATTAACGATGACTTTCATGTTGCTCTTATGGAGCCTGTTGTCCATTTCACTATGGGAGGTGTCGAGATCGATGACAAGGCCCGAGTCCTTAACCACGAAGGCAAGCCCTTCGAAGGCCTCTACGCCTGTGGTGAAATTGCTGGGGGTGTCCATGGTGCTAACCGTCTTGGTGGTTCGTCGCTTCTTGGATGTGTTGTTTACGGTCGTGTTGCTGGTGACACTGCCGCCGAGTATCTCTTCCAGAAGGTTCTTTCTGGTGCTGGATCGATCACCGCTGCCGCTCGTTTGAACCAGATCTCACTTCATCTTGATCCTAGTAACCCGGGCAAGCTCACAATTGAGTGGAATGGCGGGAGCACTGTTTCTTCACCAGAGGCCTCAGGCGAGGGTGTTTCCGGTCAGACCTCGACCAACGCTGCCCCCAAAGGTAGTGCCGAGGGTCAGGATCTAAGTAAGGTAGAGAAGGGTGCTGGCAAGAAAGAGTTCTCTATTCCGGAGAAGGAGTATACTTTGGAGGAGGTTGCGGCACACAACACTAAGGATAATGTGTGGGTTGTTGTCAAGGGTGTCGTTATGGATGTGACCAACTTCCTGGAGGACCATCCTGGTGGTGTTCAGGCCATCATGAACTTTGCCGGTAGAGATGCAACTGAAGAGTAAGTAATCCTCCTAGATAGTAAATTAAATGCACCTACTAACTTATCTTTTTTAGGTTTGCGATGTTGCACGACGATGAGGTCATCCCCAAATACGCTCCCGCCACTGTTATCGGGCGGATAAAGGGTGTTACTCCTAAGCTAGATCTGTAAGCTAGGAGATGTTATATTATTTGTAAAGGATGAATTGGACTGTCTGCTCTTTATGGTTAATGTGGTTGATTCTTAAGCGTCCGGATGATGCTTGATTGTATAAATATTTAACTTTAGTTATATTTCTTTTTTCCTATTAGTTATATCCTCGGTAGCAAATGAATCGATTCCGCAATGATCATTTTCAAGATTCAAGGGTACCATACAGTTTTTATTTCAAAAATCCCTCAATTAGCGAGAATCTCACTCCTAAAGGAACTTAGTCTAAGTTTGTGAATGCAGGGTTTATTTAAAGCGACGAGTTAGTACACAAAACTCCAACCACTGAACTCTAATAACTTTAAGTCCTATACGTTGGCCCACCCCATCTCAATCCCTGTCATAAATCCCATAAGCTCTCGAAGTACCAGCCGTTTTCCCACGATCCTCATGAAGAATTACACCAACAAACTCAACGGTGGGAATTTCGGATGGGGTTGTGTGTATAAAATCGGATTTATAGAATAGGTAACTTCGGAGATCCACGGTTTTTCTTCTGTACCCGGGTTTGGGATTAGGCAATTTCGCCCTGTTTCCCCCCCCCCCCCGGTCCTCCGATATGAGGTTCATACATTTCTCGATTTCAGGCCAGCCTAACCAGCATTTAACTAGAGGTAACAAGCTACTATAGCGGGTGACGAATTGTAGTGGTGATAGCCAGCTGGGTGACCTGTTTTACTGCTACCAAGGTCTATAATTTTTTTAAAACTTATTACTATTTACCTCGAGGTGACTCAGCCTTGTGACCCCCGTGGACCACACTTGATCGAGCCTGGAAAAAATTATTGCTAAAATTCTATCATAATTTATCACTCGTATAAACTACCCCCAGGCGCGAGGCCCAGAACCCGGGAATACATTGAAGGATACCTCGGTTGACTTGAGTGAGAAGGCCCTCAAGAGAAAAGCCAAAAATAATTTCAACTCCGATAACACCAAACTATATAATGATAATTATACAACGGTGGAAACATAATCTATACCCCGTCTTCACACTACCCCGATAAAGTAAACTAATCTAACCTCCATCACTATCCTCAAACTTCTTCGTCTTCTTCCTTCTCGTGGGAGCTTTCTTTGCCCTCACCGTTGGCGTTACACTCTTTTTCCCAGCTGCGGCTTTCACAGCCTTCGATGTCATTGGTCTCACGAAATTTTTCGACTTGGGGTTATCCCGGAAGCCCTTAATCATTTCTGCGATATCAGGTAGTTCCTCATCTGACGATGAACCAGTCGCGAATCTCCTTGGAGGCGTAGGTGGGCTTGATCCAGACCCCATTTCTACCTCGTCACCTTTACCGTCGCCGCCGTCGCTATTGGAAGATGAACTTATTAGATCGATCTCATTTACCCCCTCAACTGAACTATCCGAGGGACATCGTTTCCGTTTCACTGCTAACGTAGGATTTTTGGAGATCGTCTTCGGCTTCGATGGCTTCGGTGCATTCCCAGACCTCTCGACCAACCCCTTGTTCGCTGATGCGACTCGCTTAAAAGGTTTCGTTTTCGGCTGGAACTTCTGGATGGCTGGTGCCGGAGGCGGTTTGAGCAGTTCTGGATCATACTTCTCCTTGAATGTATCAAGAGCACCTTGGTCCATACAGTCCATTTTCCGAAGCAACCGAATCATATTTTTAGTCACTCGACCATGTCTCACATATCGCGCCTTTGTCGGATTCCGCTGGAACTCCGGGAACGTATCTACTGCTGGCATAGCCACAAGCTGCATTTCTTCTTCGGTACCGTAGACGGTTTTGAACCGACGATTGAGCTCGCGTTCTTCGCTAGCAGTCAAGAGACCGGCTTCGAGGTCGGTTAATACTGGTGCCAGCTCCTCAGTGGGAAGGTCTTCTTCCGAGGCTAGGTCTTCTGCAGAGTCATCTTTGCCTATTTTCGATGCTTTCATAAACCCTGTTTTGACACCCTCTGGCATAAAAAATGGTTTTACTATCTTCGTCTTCTTTCC
Source organism: Verpa conica (assembly GCA_033030425.1). Lineage (NCBI taxonomy): Eukaryota > Fungi > Ascomycota > Pezizomycetes > Pezizales > Morchellaceae > Verpa > Verpa conica. The sequence continues at coordinate 686,091 of JAUFSD010000012.1, forward strand.
GGGTTTTGCACGGATTCGTTTCTTCTCCGGCTGGGTATTCTCTGGGGGTATTTCAATATTCTTCTTATCAACAATAGGCTGTATATCCCTTGGTAGTATCCGCGGTGATTCGTCGTGGCGGTAGATAAACCTGTTCCCCGACTCTATCTCATTCTGGATAAAGCGGTAGTCTTCCCAGGCTCTTTTGTAGTTATCTTCCTCCTTTCCCCTAGTAAGGAGGACTAGGACATGGCCATCACGTTTACGACCGGTACGACCCATACGTTGGAGCTATAGCCGTAAGGTTAGGATCAAATCTGGTTGAGTTGTGGAAGAGACTCTCGTACCATGCGAATCGGTGTTTTGTTCTGGTCATAACAGACAATCATGTCTACTTCACCAATATCCAAACCTTCTTCACCAATACTAGTAGCAACCAAAACGTTATATATGCCCTCAGTAAATTTTTTGATGATCTATAAATTGATATTAGCATTTTATTTTCTACCCCTTGTGCAGCACAGCTAGAGGTTCTAACCTCAATCTGATCTTTTTGTTTCATTCCGTCACTTGTCTTTGAGTCCTGTTGACCAACAAAAATATGCGGTTTTATCATTGGCTCATGCTTTTTGAGAACTCTCACTACCTCCTCTGCACTACTCCTATAGCTTGTGAAGACCATGATCCTTGTCTCCCGTTTCTCATCCATATCTGCTGCGTCTGCAAAATGCTTCAATATCGCACCAGCCATATAGTCTAGTTTTGGATGTCCCGAAAAATCATCATCCATTACCATCCCCTGCGCATGTCTCATGACCTTCCTAAACTTTTCATCATTAATAAACCCTTGCTTTGATTTCCCCATTTTCCCTGAAGACAGTATCTCATTCTGTATATTCGCTAAACTGTGATAAAAAACGCGAATACCATGTTCTGTCAGATAATGCAGTGGTAGAGCCAGTGATGACAAAAAAGAAAACGTATGCAAAAGCATGCCTTTAAGTCCCTGGTTCGCGGTCCGGCCTGCATTAGAGGCCATCCATTCTCGAGATGCTTTATTGAGGCCAAACATGCTTAACATTTTAGGATCGGTAACCCAGTATGCCTTCGCGTCGTTCAACTTCTTGAGAAGCGGCTGCAGACACTCGCAGTAGAGATCACGGAGCATGATGATCTCATCAGTGAGATCAAATACTTCGGTTACTATGTGTTTTTTGAAGACGTACGGCTGGATATCAATAGACTCAAGATTACGGATCTCGACTCTAGCAATTCCAAGGGAATCGATAACTTCCTGGACTTTATCGATTGTGGCACCAGGGGTGGCTGTGAGCGCTAATACGCGGAGAGATGTGTTTGCCTTCCGAATTAGGGAGACAACATTTGCGAAAGCATAGTTCCCGGTAGCCTTGTGAGCCTCGTCGATTACTAGACAAACAATCCGCTTTGGATTACAGATCCCACGGGAGATATCGTTCTGCAAGGTCTGTGGCGTAAGAAAAAACACGCGCCTTTCTTCCCAGTACTCTCGGCGCAAATCGGCATTCACGGCGCCTGTCAATTCAGCTGTTTGGTTCCGTGGAATACCGGCAATATTGTAACATGCATCAATTTGCTGAGCGACTAGGGGTTTCGTCGGTGCCAAAAATGCGATCTGAGACTCGGGGGCCCAGCGGAACCAGTTGAGCATTACTGTTGCAGCGATGAAGGTTTTACCGAGACCTATTCATAGTGTATCACTCAGTCTACATTCTGAGGACGGTACGAGGAACTGATATAGCATACCCGTGGGGAGAGCAACAAGGAGATTGGAGAACAGCGCTTTATGAACGATTGTATATTGGTAGTCTCGGTGACTGACATTTGACGGATAAACCCACGTTTTCGCAGCTTCTCGGTCAATCTTGTGGTGCGTTGGTGGTTCTTGGGTACTAGCTAATGGGTAGCCATGGACTTGATGGGGACGCCCTAATGCCCCCAGAGCCTCATCTGGAACCCTACCACCAAAGAGAGTAGCTTGACGAAGCTGTCCAGTAGAGGGTGGAGGTCTCTGAGACCCATAGCTCGAAAATTGGGGAGTTGTCAGAGCATCTGGCAGCTCGACATCGGAATCAAAGTCATCTGAGAGAAATAGATTGTCACCCTCGCCACCCCATTGATCCTGCTGTAGAGGGGGCTGAGGGGGATCTACAACAGCCTGTTCAGCTTGGGCGGCAGCTGCTATAAGTTCTTCGTCGTTAATATCCCCAAAGTCGTCGCTGCTGAAGTCGTCACTGTCCATGACGGCGGTTCCTTTGTACTGAGGTTTACCGCGTGAGGTTGCAGGAAGACGCGTTGGTTCGCGTAAATCGTGACGCTTACTCATCCTGGGAGAATCAGCTTAGCGACACTCAAGCCCATGCAAGTTATCCAAATCGATATTGCGTCTACAAAACACCCCCCGGAATTATCACGGACTAGAGGGTTTTTTTCGTGGGGCTACACGCATGGTCCCGATACGAAGGCTTCTAGCGAGCTGAGAACGGGTGATGGCCCTCATCATATATCCTTAATTCAACTTCACGAGAGAAGGTTGTGGAGAAAAGAGATTTGTACCTCCCCTCTATTCTCTCTTGTGTTACTTGCTTGTTCAATACCCGGATTCGACCCGCTACATGCCCCTCCAGGGAGCCCCTTTTGCAATACATTCTGTACATATAGGCACAGCCGGCGATTCGCCCAGAGAACGTAACAGTAATTGATGTCAACACAGAAAGACTCCAAAGCCTTGGCCTTGTGACATCGCGACTTCTCAAAGCCCCAAATAGTCTAGGTTGATCTTTGATCACGCGGTCTCATGGAAGATTACCAGAATTCTCAGACTGCTGGTAGAGTCAAGAGGCAAGAGTCAACACTATGAACCCCTAGGCCCCTTCGGTATGCCGAATGCAGCCATCACACCCTTCCTAGCTCCTTGGTAACGTGGGTCATTACGGTGTTTGGGGTAAAAGCTGTTACGACCCGCGTTGGTCACTGGAAGCAAGGTTCTTTACATAAACATTAGAGTATTTAGAGTAGTAGGGTGCTTTGAGGAAATTGGTGATCACTGATCAGGAGACTATGATGCTTCGGAAAGTCCGGCTGTATTTGCACCTTGAACCCGATCGCAATTGCAGTGCGTAGAAGAACCACCATATCATGAGATCTCTCTTTCTTTTGACCGTTGAATATTCACCGCCGGTAGACAGACTAGCTATGAATCTAAAATTGTATCCACACCAACAGGCGTCAACAATAGCCATACCGCGACCACCACCACTACAAATATCCATCTCTGCCCCATAAACAGAGGAAACAAGACGTTGAATTTACCCAAGACCAACCATTGGGTAGAAATAGGGGTGGCTTACAAAAATAGGCAATGCTACATCACTTTGGGATGAAATGGTTTAGTTGCCCAAAGAAAACCCCTGCAAACGTGAAATGAGCGGGCAAATCCCCTGTTCCCGCCCCCCCATCCAGTAACGATCAGAGACCCGCAACAATGCAGCTGCCCGTCAGTTGCACATCATTTGCCCGAGACAGGACACTCGTCTTTGTTGTCTCAGTCCCTGCACCCCAGTCCCAGATTTTCTCTCCTACCATGTATCCCCTGTCCACACCATTCTCTGCTCTGATGTTTTTATCTACTTAAACTGGTCCTCGTCGTCCTTGCTGTTTTCCTTTCTTCCCATTCACCCACACATTCGCTCTGTATCAACCTTCCCTCCTTACTTTAATACTACTTAATTACACTGCTCCTCAGCAAAGAAAAGAAATCCTTCTTTAATCAATCATCTACTCTCACCCGTAAAAATGAAATTCTCTACCATCATCTTGTCCGTTGGCTTCGTTGCCCTCGCTGCTGCTCAGTCAACTGAGACCACCTCATCTGCCGCTCCTAACCCTACCACCGTATGTCTCGCAGCATGCCCAACCGGTGATGTTAGTTGCCAGGCCACTTGTGTGGGTGTCCCGAGCCCAGATGCCTCCATGGTCAATGCAACAACTGAATGTGCTGCCGCTTGTCCTCAAGGCGTAAGTTATAAAATCTACCCCACAGATGATAAGAAGTGCACTGACAATCAACAGAATGGAACCGCTGCGGAGACCCAAGAGTTCTCTGATTGTGTTCAGGGCTGTATCAAGAACCAGTTCTACTCATCCTCCAGCGTCGGTGCCTCTTCAACCGCTACTGGGACTGCTGCCTCTGGATCTGGATCGTATGTTTTATACTTCTAATTGACATACATATTTTGTGACTTAAAGACTAATTCGCGTTCCTCACAGAGCTGACTCAACTGCCACCGGGACTGGATCTTCTGCCTCTTCTACCGCCACCGGGACTGGTACCTCGACCGATGACTCTGACTCTACTGGAACCAGCACCGCTAACGCTTCCACTACAGCATCAGGAAATGCCGCTGCTGCTGGATTCACCGTTACCGGTTCATTCATTGGATTAATCGCCTTGGCCGCCGGTATTATCGTCTTGTAAACTCAGCAACTTCTTCAGGTGGAATGGGTTTAGGTTTGGTCACTCTACGGTCCTGTACTCGTTGTAGCCTTTTAAACCTATGAGTTTCAATGAGAATTAACGTGGATTAAACAACTCGTTACATTGTTTTTTTGTGTTTCTTCTGGTGTTTTTTTCGGTTCTGATGTATTTTTTCGGCCTATGCTTTTAACACGGTTTGGGTGGTTATGATCTCAAAGGATATCGGTAGGGTGGTTTTAATGTTGGGGTCATGAGGAATTGGTATTGGGTACTTAGGCTGGTATTGGATGTGTGTATGTGTATTAATGGGGCGCCCTGTAAAAATGGATAACAAAAAACCTGGAAGAAAAATGCCCGTTTTTCCTGTCACCGTCGAAATGTGGTCTACAAAACAAAACAAACAATGTGTGACGTTGTACCAAAAAAAAGAAAGTGGAAGGTTACCTATTTTTGTCTCAGCAGTCTCAAACGAAATTAACCGTTGACGCGGACCTCCCCTGCCGAAATTAGCACCCCTGGCCAATCACCGGATCGCATCTTCTTATCCACCAGAGTGAATGTGCAACTTGAACCGAGGGAGGTAATTAATGCCAAAGAGATTTCTATGTTTACTGGGCATTGAGGCAGCTCAGAAATGAGGTGGCGGGGTTTCGCATTTTTTTACTGATGGCTTGGTCAACAGTTCTCTGATGTCAGTGGTGTCTGCTGTGTATCCCGAAGCTTCACACAGCTCGTTTTTTTTTATTTCTCCATTCACTCGCGATGATAACGAGTAGGCGCTGCGCATTAAAACCTAGCTAACACAAAAAAAAATACTACCCTCCGTACAGCTCTTCGCCTACGCGGTTTCAAAGGTGAGAGATAAAGTGATAAAAATCTACCCAGAGATCTTTCTTGTTACGGGGTAGGCCATTAGAAGGGAAATTCAATTATAGTAGAACCTCGATAATAGCATACGGTCGGGAACGGAATTTTATATGCTTGTATCAAGGTTATGTCTTTAATAAGGTAGCCTCAGCGCAAAAAATTCATCGAGGGAACGGTAGGACCTATGGTACTGTCGAGGATATGCCACTGTCGAGGTTCTACTTTAGTAGTCGAAAATGAAAGAGGTCCCAACCCTAGCCTAGAGCCTATATCTCATGTGGTATTGATGGATGGATACCGACTTCTAGCTACGGCTAGTCTTTCACATATTTATTGGTTCTATTTTTCTACACGCGGCAATAAGTGGGTATCCTATGGAGGCTAATATTGCAAATAATAGAAAGAGACGCAACCAATCTAATATACATAGGGTGGGAAGTGATGTATGCATTGGATTTCACAAGTTACTAGAGTGTGTAGGTTCTAACTATAACTACATGTAGGTACATGTAGAGAAGGTTGTAATTACCGCCCCTTATCCCCTGTAATACATGTACTTTCGGGATTTTATTACATACCTTACTCAAAGGCTAATAAACCAAACCTAGTATTATTAAATCTATATTGTAGTAAATATAAGGACTTGGGTATTTCAAGGCTAATATACACGTATGCATCGCTTTCCTCTACTTTATATTGTCTTGTGGTTACCGAGGTTGCTACATACATGTACATGTAGCAAGGGAGAGCGTCTCTGTAGAGACGTTCTATGTGAATCATTTTGTACTGCTGAGACAGATCAGATGATCTGCACCGTCGTGGCAGCGGCAGCATTACTTGCAGCAGTGGTAGAAGTAATACCGGTACTGGGGATACCAACTGCATTCAAAAACCAGGACATAATCTCACCTAGGGGAACTGTCTCAGATGTAAATTCTGCAGATCATGTGTGGGCCCTCTCTATGGCTTGGCTTGTTGTTGCCACACTTGTAGCTAACGCCCCACGTTTTAGGCGCGTCTTCTAGAGCTTGCTGGCAGTTTTGTAAAGAAACAAACACCACACACCTAAGTCTCTCGCTTCTTGGCCAAAGCCTCCCCCACCTACTCACCTACCACATCACTTCCAAAAACAGAAAAATGGCTGCTGAACACGGGGAAGACGTGAAACCCGCAGTACTAAATATTAAGGAATCTATCACAATTATTGTGAGGGCTCAGAACAATAGTAAGTTCATAGGCACCTCGCACCAACTACAGAGCCTAACGTACGAAAGGCGAGTTGGCGTTCAAGGTTAAAGCAGGGGCATTGTTCTCAAAGGTTGCGAATGCATACTGCAAGACGAAGGGAATCAACCCACAGAGCGTGAGGTTCCATACAGATGATGGAGAAAGGATTGCGAATAATAAGACTATCGCTGAAGTTTGTACCTTCCCTAGTGTTGCCAGTGTGATATGACTAACTCTAGGGTGTTACAGCTTGACTTAGGGCCGGAGGAAGATGATGATGGTTTAAAAGTGTACGTTGATGCGTTTTTGGAGCAGGTTGGCGGTGCACCTATTTCGTGGTGATAGTAGTGGGCAGTAGAGGCTTGAAACCTAATACTAGCTGATCTCGCGAGATTGCGCAAGGTATGGATATACCGAGAATTTCATTCTTGTTTATACTATTCGAAAAGGTGGGCGGTTTGTGGAGAGAGAGGTAGGGCTAGATTGACCGCGGGACCTCTGCTTCATTTACCCCCGTTTCGGTTTATTTTTAAGTTTTTGTTCACTGGCTTTGTGGAGGGAGCGTGGATATCATGGGGAATTAGAGGCATCATAGTCTTTAGCTATAGGATTCCTATACCACGGTGGGGGGTTTGTTTAGTTTTAGGCATCTCTTACTATCTATTGGTTGATTGACTATTTGCCCTTTATCTATTCTTCAATAGGGGCGATGGGGCCTGCTGGGTCCAGTCCTAGCTTGTGCATCTCGACAGCGAGCTGGAAGAGGTAGTCCAGGCTGTTATAGGCATTAGGCTTCTGTAGACTAGGATTAATATGGGGCTTACCTTTCGCACTGGGTTTTGGCTTTCCAAACAGTGTCGCCCCATACATAACTTGATTTTGGTTAGTTCATGATCACCTGGAAGGGAAAGAGAGGACATACACTCCATGCCTTCGAACAAGAACTGCGCACGTATCCGGGTACTCGTTCATAGCTTTTTCCAAACTATCCCTTAAATCCTCTTCACTATATATCAAAACTAATCAGTACCTATTCATCCAATTTATTTCTACTAATTATTCGTAGATTCACTCACTGCGCCGTATTCTCAATAATCGGAATCGTCAACGTATCAAAATACCCGCAGTACCCCCCTATACTTGGTTTCGGTATCGCCTTGATCTGCTCAATATTCGCTATTGAGAATTTTTTCCCCCTACTAATGAGAGTGCATAGCACCGCTGCCTGTGAATGGGTGTGGATACAAGCCCCGGCGCCCCGGTTTGTGAATGCGGCCATGAAGAGAGGAGTGCAAGCAGAAGGCTTGAGTTCCAAGGGACGCCGAATGTATTGTTGGCTGGGGAAATCCATAACGAACATGTTTTCGGGGGTGAGACGCTCCTTTTGGACACCTGAAGGGGCGATGAACACATGATCTTCGTGACGGATTGATATTCCCCCGCCAGTACCAGTTACCTAGGGTTATTAGTGGGTTTTCGACAGGTTTAGACTGTTAGGAAGCCTTACCCATCCATGGTTGTAAAAGTTTCTACACAAACTACAAATAAGATTTGCAGGATGATTCGGGTCTGTCGGAGCGGGGGCTGTTAAGAAAAAAACTGACCTTTATAATTTTCTTTTAGATCTGCTGGTGACTCACCTCCGGAGCGCACAAGTGCTTCGTTGTTGGTTGCGGAGTCTGTCATTGATGATTTTGTTGTTGGGGACGCGGGGCAGCTCGAGGGTATTAGGTTCCTGGTTGACGCCATCTATTGCCCCACTATGCCCAGACACTAATAAGTGCACCCTGGTGGTATGTGCAGGAGTTCTGGTCTTGGCTGACTAGATTTAGCGATACCTATAAGCAATGGTTATATCAACACTAGGGAATACTAGATCTAGGCCGCCTGGGAGAAGTTTCCTCGTGCACCCCTATCGCTGTATAATTGTGATACTCCCGAAGGACTGTATAGAGTGAGTCGTAGTTACGGATTTTTATGGTCTGCTCAGGCGTTTATTGAATACTCGGAGCGAGGTTGCAACCAAGATTCGTCGTGACGCAGCCCTAAGACAACCAAGACAACCATAAAGACAGTGTATTCTCTTATTGGGCTACTCGCGTCAGGGCTAAAGTATTGGGACATACTAGGGTGCCACGGATCTGAGCGGCCAGTATTGTACTATTGTCCCGCCGAGTTTTATTAGAGAGTTTAAACCAAGCATCAAATCCAGAATACAGTTTGTTAAGTCCAGATCAAAATTGGTCAACAGATACACTGTCTTGCAAGTCGCAATTCTGGAGATTGCTGCGCTGTATTGTGCCACAAACCTATCTCGTCGCTATATCTCCCTTTTCAGGGTGTCCCAATACTTTAGCCCTGACCCGAGTACAGTCAGTTGCGGCCGGACGGCGGATCCGGTCTGATGGCGGACAGGGGTCCGATTTAGCGCGGACTATATATGAGGTACCGGACTATCGATAGGGTACTGAGAGGACTATTGATGGGGTACTGGACTATAGATAGGGTACTGGATGGGATAAAGGTTAGGGGGATAGAAGTGTCACAAATTGGTTCCTGTGTTTTGGCTGACTCTCTAAAACATGAACCTATTCAGGTAACTTTTTTGGGTACCTTTCCTATAGTCCTGTACCCCTTCGATAGTCCGCGCCAAGTCAGGCCCCTGTCCGCCACCAGACCGTGTCCGCCGTCCGGCCGCAACTGACTGTATGTACATAGCAACTGTATTATTATTTAGTTCATTGTTGTTTTTGCTGTTTTGGTAGTTACTGCCGTGTCGCCGTTTAGGGGGTCCCCCGATCGCGGCCTCACTCCGAGTATTAATAAGCGCTTGAGTAAAGATAAAACAAAGGTGGGATTTTTATACTGTTCTGCGAGCGCGCGTCACTCCTGATTGACAGTATTAGGGGTGGGTTACTGAATGTTACCACGCTATTACCTGGAAAGGCAGAACTTTGGGATAATAATGATAGTTAGGTTATAGCCTTGATAAACTCTGTACCTATATATTGGAGTCATATTAGAAAAGGTTGGGGATCCTTGCTATATATATAGGAGATCACTCGAATATAATTGCCTGTGCATATAACATATATGCTAGAGAACTCGACACATAAATTATTTTATAGGGTATACAAGCCCCTTCTACTTAGACTGGAATTAAGTATTGTCTGCCGCTCCGTTGTAATAAAATATAGATCAGGCTTCGAATCTGACAATATTTAATTTTGCTCTAAGTAGGTGCGGATATATATAACAAGAATGGATTAGGGTCCAGTTGATCCTTACCCTGCCGATTACAAGGTAAGCTCTAGGCTACATTTATCTAGTCGGCTAAACTACTAGAACCTAGCGGCGTACTTCTAATTAATTCATTCAGAATCTAGTGGCTGGGTGTTACTGAGTGATGACTAGTGAATGTAGAGGGAAAAAGCTTTTGTTTACTTGGGTCTTAGGGAGTAGAGACAGACCTTTTTTCTTTAATTCAAATCATTTTAATTGTTTCTGGGTATAAAATCTGGCATGCAGTGAATGAATGAATGAATTTATCATAAGTACATCTGGCATGCAGCTATACAACTATTGCCTAAAAAAGGAGCAGAGACAGACCAACTATATGTATAATATACGAGGGTTAATGCATCCCGAGCCGAAGCAAGGGCAAGATACGTATAGTCTAATTTTTTTTACAAAATACGCTGTGCTGTCTCTATCTCCTGCAGAATTTCAAAAATGACTACGGATTCGTGTCCTTTGTCAGCCATGCCGAACGATTCAATACCGCCGAATTAACTGGTTGTAGGACAGAATTATGGTCAGGAATGAGATCTGGTTCTCGGCTGCCGGATAAGTGGCTCGGGTATTAACTTGCTGGGTTGATTTGCCGGTGTTTAGGAAATTACCGAATGACTTTGTTACGAATAGACAGTCACGGTAGAGCTCTCGAAGAACTAACAATTGCACTTTAGATTTAACAAGACATGGAAAAAAGGTGTCTTACTAGCTGGTAGCTGGGATAGAAGGGCTTCTACTCCTATTTTGGTGTGTGTTAATGAGATGATAACTGTATTATTTGTATGTATATGTATCTATGTATTCCTCAAGTTATTTCTAGACACGGGTTCTAGAACGTTAAGTACTTATATGTTATATATATTAGGACTTTACTAACCTCAGTAAATATAAGTATCTACTAGAGTTAAGTATTACCATATTACGATAGTACGCAGGTAACACAGCGGAGTGCAATCCACTGTGCTGTTCCTTGAATTAACATAGATGCTATCTCCTCAGATGAGCGGGTGCATAAACGAGCCGCAGTGGTGGGCGCCCAGGTGTTTCACACAGCGATGATGGAAGGTTGTAGAAGCTGTAACGAGCGTCGGGGAAGCTGTGGAGAGAGCAAAACGTGTCCTCAGCCGTATACAGACTAGCGCCATCCCATCCACCAACCCATACTAATCCCAAAACACAAGGGGCCAAAAAATAACCCACAGTTCAAAGGTGGCCTCTTCTGGCTTTACAAGAACCTCGTCCCTTTACCTCAACCTCCTTCGACGTCTACTCCTCTTCCACTCACCAACACTCTGTCTCATCAATTCTGAGCTCAACCTCCGCTCATTATCAGGTTATCAGCTTCCATTCATCTTTATCTCTAGTACTTGTTACCCCTGCTCGATACTACCAAGATGCGCTTCGACGCTCGTGTCGCCTACGGGCTGATGTCCGTCGCCCTTATGGGTTTCGGAGGTGTTATGGCCGATGACATCGATGATATGCTGGGTGATGCTGCTTCTTCAGTGAAGACAGAGGTCACACCAGCTACATCTGCAATTTCAAAGCCTGCATTTACTGTAAGCTCTCTCTGCTCTGGATGTAACCGATCGCGTTACATGCTAGCTGAGCTAACGTTTGACATTTTTATCAAAATAGCCCACTTTAATTGAAGCACCTTTCTTTGAGCAGTTCACCAAGGGATGGGAGTCTAGGTGGAAGGTTTCTCATGCAAAGAAGGAAAATGACAAGACTGGTGACGAGGAATGGACCTACATTGGGAAGTGGGCTGTTGAGGAGCCAACTGTTTTTAAGGGGATTGAGGGCGATAATGGTCTTGGTATGGCTTACTGGGCTTTACTTAAAGGAAAGAATTTGCTCTAACACCTTTTTACAGTTGTCAAAGATGCTGCTGCTCATCACGCCATCTCTGCAAAGTTCGCTAAGCCCGTCGATAATAAGGGAAAGACTCTTGTTGTCCAGTACGAGGTTAAGCTGCAAAGTATGTTTCCCCCCATTTCTAATTCCATCTCCCCTCGTGCTGACTTTTTATTAGACGGCTTGGAGTGTGGTGGTGCTTATCTTAAGCTCCTTAAGGAGAATGCTGATCTCCATGCCGAGGAGTTCTCAAATGCATCTCCTTATGTGATCATGTTTGGTCCCGATAAGTGTGGTGCTACGAACAAGGTTCACTTTATCTTTAAGCACAAGAACCCGAAGACTGGCGAATACGAGGAGAAGCATCTCAAGACCCCACCAATGGCTCGTATTACTAAGCAATCTACTCTCTACACTTTGATAGTTAGACCTGATCAAACCTTTGACGTTCTCATCGACGGCGCCTCTGTCAAAAGTGGAAGCCTTCTTGAGGACTTTTCACCTTCTGTTAACCCCCCAGCTGAGATTGATGATGCTTCTGATAAGAAGCCCGAGACTTGGGTTGATAAGGCGAAGATCGCTGACCCCGAGGCTAAGAAACCTGAGGATTGGGATGAGGATGCTCCATATGAGATTGTTGATGAGGAGGCTGAGAAGCCAGAGGATTGGTTGGAGGATGAACCTGAATTCGTTCCGGACCCAGAGGCCGAGAAGCCCGAAGATTGGGATGATGAAGAAGATGGTGACTGGCTGCCTCCTACTATTGCGAACCCCAAGTGTGAAGATGCTAGCGGCTGTGGCAAATGGGAGAAGCCGATGAAACCCAACCCGGCATACAAGGGTAAATGGTCTGCCCCTCTTATCGACAATCCAGACTATAAGGGACCATGGGCTCCTCGCAGGATCCCTAACCCTGATTACTTTGAGGACAAGACACCCTCAAATTTCGAGCCCATTGGTGCTCTCGGATTCGAGCTCTGGACTATGACCAAAGATATCCTCTTCGACAACATCTACATTGGTCATTCGATCGAGGACGCCGAGAAACTTCAGAAGGAGTCTTTTGACATTAAGAAGAAGATCGAGGCCGAGGAAGATGCTGCCTCAGCTCCAAAAGTTCCTGAACCCCCTAAGCCCCCCGGGCAGACCACCTTCAAAGAGGACCCTGTTACTTTCATTAAGGACAAGCTAGAGCTCTTCTTCGCCGTCCTCCGAAGGGACCCTATGGCTGCTCTTCAGACCCTTCCCGAGGTTGCTGGTGGTCTATTCGCTGTCGTTGTTACCGTTTTTGCGATGCTGTTTGGATTGATCTCCGCGGCGGGTGCTCCGGCCAAGGTCAAGAAGCCTGTCGACGCTGCCAAGAAGCCTGAGGCCAAGGGAAAGAAGGAGACTGAGACCACTGGTTCATCTACTGAGAGCGAAAAGCCAAAAGCTGCTAGACGAACGTCAAAGAAAGCCGAATAGAGTGCTAATGTAAAATAATTTAATTGCCCCTCGGTTGACTGCGACGCATGGAGAAATGTAGGCTTGGAACTGATTTTTTTTTTTTCTTTGTTGGGATAAGTTACGGCGATGTCTGGAATGCGGTGGTGCGTGATGGGGTTCTTTCTGTTTTCCGGATTTTTTTATAGCATTTTATTTCTGGTTTCCCCTGTCTTTCTAGTTGGGGCGGTTTGCTCTCAGCTTGTAGCTTTAGGTTCTTAAGCGTTCAAAAGTCATAAAAGTGAACTTACAAGTTATATGAGGTCCCGTCAATGTTTGTGAGTGACAGCAATATCCTGTGATAAATGTGATACATGTTAGTTAACTGGTAAAAATCGACAATATCTCTTACTATTTATGATTAGGTAAACGTGTCAAAGGGTGGTTTAATGTATTGTGAAAAATTAATCAATCAAAGGGCAGCCCCGCCGAGATGACTCCGGGCACAGCTTCGGGCTATTTAGGAGGATCTACAACAGTAGCCAAGTTATAACTACTGAGTTATAGAGTATGAATAGTTGGATTGGATGGGTACATATGCTTTTGTGATATGAGGGGAAAGAAAAGGCTCCTAAAGGTGGTCAATGAAGCCTAGGAGAAATTTTGTCTATTTGACAAGAGTATAATAAACTCGTCAGGTGCCTTTTGCGGGTATTATAGAGTATTATAAATATGGTTACACTATATAGCTATAGGGGTACCGTAGACATGGACCTAGGGATCGGGCGGATGGTAAATACTAGTTGAAGACAGCTTGCTAGATCTTCTGGTACAAGTATCCCACTATTGGTCTTAGTCTCTGCAAACAGAAAAAATATTATCAGCACCGTCCCACCAGCTCTGATCAGAAACAAATTTCACCCAGATATACTTCTACCAATTTATAAGCCCCGCGGGGGTTCCTAAATGATCTAGTAATAATCAATAAAATCGCCATTTGTGCTTGTTCCATTAAAGAGTCACGCTTTGATGCCGAGTGCTGGTGCTCTGACATGGATGGAATTGAAGGTGGGAATTCAGGCTATGCTGGGAGACCTCGGTGAGGGGGTTCAATGGGAGTTTGGCTGTGGCTCAAAGGAAGATGACTGGCTTATATTTCTCTGGGGGCCGTTAGTCGAAGAATCGAGTTTCAAGGAAGCCTTGTGGTACCAAGAATAGTTGGCATTAACTGACTTGCCTAACACTTTTTTGGGCACTGTTAGGCATAGGTGGTTAGATAGAAAAGGTGGGTAGCTCACAATGTTTCAGGGTTAATAATGAAAGAGTGCCTAAGTGCTTGAATATCACTAACTTTACCCTTGACGTGCCAGGAGATAGAGAGTGGACAATAGAAATAAGAATATTGCTAGGGAGTTCTTCTGAGGATTTTTTCAACTCTAGAAGTCGCTAATTGAATAAGGTAAAAGTCATACCATATGTAACTTCATGTTTACTAGTATTTCAAGAAAATTTTTCCAGGGATCCTTTTGTGGTGCATTTGGAGACGACCCCAATTTCAGCATAACTTTATCCAATATCACGGGTTTTTGACACCGATGCAATCAGCTATTGAGAGGTTGATTTTTTCTATAGTTTTTAGGTGTCTAGATGGGGGCAGCGTAGTGGAACTCTTCCTAGGTGACATTCTACTGGATAGGGCTAGGTATGGTGTCGATATGAGGTGTTCTTGGGCTTCTGGTTAGTAGCCTCTGTGGAGTTTTGCGAGTTGATTAACGTAATTCCTTAATTAAGACGATAAATTCCTCTGGTACCTAAGTGATAAATGTAGGGGCTGGTTAGTCAGCATCTGATAAGACTATCAGGTGGCCTGATGAGACTAGTAGTTTAGTATAAGTAGGTCGAGGGGATAGCTCCTCGACAAGACATCATCAATAATAACACTGATTAGCTCATTCCTATAATAAACCTCAGAAATACATGTCGCTAGTAGCTTTAATCATAGAAAATCACTCGTAATAAGATCCGATGGTAAACAACCTACTTCCAGTTCTAGCAGCTCTAGAGAATATACAGAACCAGACAAAAACTCATAGTTTTGAAGATTGTAAGGGAAATCGCTAGCAGTCTCAAAGAGAGATAGTCTATCGTATATCATTGCAACATTTTGTTATAATTTTATGCGTTTTCTGAATACAGGAGCGGCAATACTTTGGCTCTTCTATCGTACTATTTTTACAATGAGGCTATTTCTGCTTTCAATATGAGTATAAAAGGGTTCTAATAGATTGCAGTAGATGTCCTAGTGTGTGTTAGTTTATCTGATTTTCCTACTTCTATGCTATCAAAGATAGGTTTGAACTGGGGGAAAATAGCGGTTTCAATTTCCATCCTTAGGAACATGTTTCCACATATCCTAATACCTTTGTCGGAAGATTTCATGTGTTATGATTAGTTAAATAATCAGTCGTGCTTATATCCTGTTTCTGAAAAGCAAGTAGGTACAGTGATAAATAGAGTGATATGATTAATTCTTGGGATACTCAGTAATATTTCCGTTTGTGCCGTTTTATCCTGTGAGGAATTGTATAACCTGGATGATCAGCAACTGAGATTCGAGATATAAACCTAAATACAAATTCTATGTGTCTAGATATTGTGAGGTTACGAGGGCATATATTTTGGGGTTTCATTGACGTGTCGAACATTGCGTCACCAGTACGGTTATTTACTTGTACTAAATATATAAATTGGACTTTAGCCAAAAGTACTAGTAGTAAAAGAAGATAAATGCCCTGGGGTGCAGGCTTGGCGGGTATGTTTTCGCGGATGTTGCATCTTTCGGCATAGGTTTAATATAGGGAATAACCGCCAAAGGAACTAGTGGGGGGTATGTGTAGACCAGAGTAAATTCATGTATGGGGCCTAATCCGGAAAATGGGGTATGGCTCGAGTGATATGCAATTTTAGGTAGTAATTTTTCGGCCTGACAAGCTTTGTATAACCCCGACTGATGGTTTTAAAAACACAACCTCCTCGATCAAGTACAAGAGAGAAACAACCTAGTCTTTTTCACATGTTGGCTCATCTAGCGCCAAGAGAATCCCGGATGAACTCGTAAAGTCACGTTTCATCCATAAAATCCCGAGGTCCGCCGGGCCAGAAGCCATATCTCCATCACTCAACACGCGTTGCTTCATTCCGCGATTAATTGGGCTGTGGTGTTTCGGTAACGTTTCGGCTCCTGGGTTCTGATTATGAGGTGGGGTAATTGATAAGTAGATACTCATAATATTTTTCATATGGCCTGTGGGGTGAGAGAGGAGGCGGGGTAGCTACGAAGTTAAGACCCTGAAGTTTTCTGATACCAGTCGGCATTAGCTTGTAGACGAGTGACTATTCATGATATTCACGATATGCTATTGAAAATAGAAGTTCATAAGAATCTTAGTGGGTAAGTTTAGAGCTAAGACTAGAAATTATCTTGATTTATGTAATTAATAATGATTCCGGGGTTTTTTATCGTAGCTTATATAGCTAGAACTACTATAAAGAATGTCTAGTAAAGCCCACATAGCACATACATGCATGTGCAGCCCAATAGACCTTTGTGGAAACCTTTAAGGGCTTTGAAACCACATCTCGACTGTATAGGCTGATAGGAGAGCTAATTGATTCAAAAAAGGTATACAAGCAGCATGCTTAATCAATATGCACCGTGTGATTTTAGCTTGGCATAATTACGCCTGATTTAACATTCTGCATTCTTTCCCATATTTAATTTATGAGATAGATATTAAATACTTCTGCACCTCATGACTAGAAGGATTGGTTAATTGTGGGGCGTTTGGTTCTATCGTACGCGTAGCAGGGTGGTATCAGGTGCTTAGGTGGGTTGTGACAGCTTTGAAAGAGAGAATTGATACAACAAGCTAATTGAATTAGAGAAGGAGAGTCCCAGACATAAGTCTCTAGCGAGTAAAGTACACCTATTAATTGGTGAAAATGAGACTTGCATGTTCAGGTTCTTTATGCCTGTTGAGAGTACACGTATGTTTTAGTTAGGTTTTATCTTTATCTTTATCTATGGTTTATATGATTTTTTCCTTCTAAATATACATGTATTTAGGCTTAGCCTTCGTGTTAGACTTAATGCAGTAGCTTGCGATTTGGTTCAGGTGTGGTGATATATTCCTGCTTATTCTTGTGACGACGTGGTAAAGTGCACTTTTTTGGTTCCACAGGACTGGGCCTAAAAAGCTGAAACCTAAAAAGAAAATTTCCCCCCCATAAATAGTGACGCAAATGTATTATTTACTCGGGGCAGGTAGTAAATACTAGATACTGAAAGCCTAGGGTATGGTCACCACTGGATGCGATGGTCTCTAGTGAGTAAGGTATAAGTTCGATTGGTGAACATAGAGCTTGCATTACCCAGTATTTATTGCCTGCCCCGAGTACTTGTTGACTGAGATTCTTACAAACTGAATGTTCCCGGTGTTATAAGTATATGTGCGTGCCCGACCTGCATGCGAGGTTGTGGAGACGACAGGTTTTTCTTGTGGCTATAGAACTAATACTCGCAACAGGCATAAAGTACCCGGAAATGCAAGTCTCGGACAGGGAAAATCTATTTGATATTGAGGGCCTTCTGTAAAAATTATACCTGTCGATTGGTGAAAATACTCGCCTGCATTTCCGGGTACTATATGCCTGTTGCGGGTAGATAAGGAAGCTATAGGTGCTTTCTAGTTTTGTGAGGTCTTTGGAGGATATGAAACGCATTATTGGCTATAGGCAGGTAATTACGATGGTCTTTGTGGAGCCCGATGTCTTTGATGTCGGTAGATCTGCTGTAGGGGAGGAAAGACCGATGTTTTGCATTTGCAGATTGACGCAATCGCCCAATAGCAGACTTTCAGATGTTAAGGCTTTGCATCATCTGTACTCAGAATTAGCCCTCGACCTTAGGTGATCCCTAGCTGCCAGCTCACATCCGCTGAGGAATTTCAAAGCTAGTAGCTATTTAGCTATGACCCGAGAGGTTTATTTGGAGATCTATACATGATACATACCCAACAGCGTTGCTCAGGGCACTTATTCATGTAGATGCATGGGGGGCATGTCTGGCCTTGCAGGGACCCGAGTTTACGAACTCTTTACCGATGGTTGACACTGTAAGTCCGAAACTCCGGGATGAAGGATGTTCCGAAGCGGCGACGAAACGAGCCGCCCGGAACCACAAATCCGCCGAGGATTTCAGCACCACTGTCGGTGGTGATGGTGATAGTGATGATGATGATGATGTAACACGATCACATCACGCGGCCAACAACACGGCAGCATCATTGGGGCTTGTAGGCACTTAACAAGGCTATCGTAACATCGTTAGGCCCGTTACTGCCATCGCCATAACTTGTTGACCTTTACACCTTGCGCCTTGCACCCCCAGTGTTCTCCTATCTCTCCTTTTCCTCTCGGTAGTTGACTTCTAGAACTGGAAGTGCGCGAAAAAATTCTCCTGTTGAGACAGTTGAGCTGTAGGGCTACAAGGGCGGGACGTTGTACGAGGGGTCAGAGTCAAGGCCGCGCCGCATTCTCTTCGATTTCTGCTGCACTCAACAAATTTTCTCAATAGCCGAGGTGCACAGACCAGTCCGCAGTGGCCTCATTCCCCAGCAAAAACCGCTGATCTAACCTGTTAGCTACCCGCTTGGAACTTCTCCGCCTCTTTCGAGATCGCCGGACGTGTCCTATTGCCCATCTGGCAACGGGCTCCCAAGTTCCCCACCCCTGCCCACCCACCTATCTCAATTACTTAAATTCCACCCCCCGTCCCGTTCTACGATCGTATCCTCTACAGTACCAACGTTATAATCTCGCTCTGTAAACCTGTTCACACACATACACACACAGATACACATTCTCTCTCTATCTGTCCTCAGTCATCTTACTCATTCTTTCGACTCTACCAGCTATCTTTCATTTGATTGCTTCTTGTACGGGTACACTTAGATTTAGAGTGTTCTGCTCAATCATTTGTGACATCGTCTTTTCTTCAACTTTTCACCTATTCATTGCAATCCTTAGCAATCTTCCATCACCAAAAAATAAGAAATGGCCATTGGAAAGCTTAGAAAGGCTGCGAGAGTAATTCTTGTCGGTCCCCCCGGCTGTGGAAAGGGAACTCAGTCGGGAAGATTACTCGACCACTTTAAGCTCTCCTCCATCTCCTCTGGGGATCTATTGAGACAAAATGTTAGACTCCCTCCCTCACCCTCCCTCACCCCTCCTATTTTTTATATTTTGGTCTGTACCTTATAAAAAGTTTTCTATTTGGTCAATGTACTGATAACCTCTCTCCTATAGGTCCGGGCTAAAACCCCACTTGGTAATTGTTTACTGTGGAATCCTCAAGTATTAAGAGTTTGAACTAAGACATTTGGTTATTACAGGGGTACAAGCAGAAGGTATAATGAGATCTGGAGGACTCGTACACGACTCCCTCATGGTGAAGCTTATTGTCGGAGAACTCTCCAAGCGTGGTTGGGTTGAGTCACGCGGTAATTTGACCTCTGGTATATGTCTTACCGGCCCATTGTCAATTATCGGGAAACCTAGTGCTCCAGCGGCTTCTGATTGTCCATCAGCGAGTTTCCTTCTGGATGGATTCCCGAGGACACAGAGCCAGGCAAAGTCTCTAGATGAGGAGGTTCAGATGAATTTGGTCTGTGTACCATCACCACTCTGGAGAATAATGAGTCATAGGCCTAATTTTTTTGGTTTAGGTTGTAAATTTGGATGTTCCTCATGATGTGATCTTGGAGCGTATTGCTGGCCGCCTTGTGGTAAGATATTATTTCTTATTACAAATAATTAAAGCGAAGATCTGTTGACATTTCCCCACAGCACGAACCCTCCGGTAGGATTTACAATACTACCTGGAACAAACCTATTAATCCGGGTGTTGACGACATCACCGGCGAGCCATTAACTCGCCGTCCTGACGATCACCCGGTAGGTTCCCGTTCTGCGTATCTATAAAATTTCAGTCGAGTAACTGTTGCTGATCTTTTATGTAGGAGACATTTTCCAAGCGCCTAAAGGCATACGCTGAGGCAACAGAGCCTCTTCTCGAGCACTACGAGAAAGCGGGTGTTTTATGGACCGTCCGTGGCAAGACCAGCGACGAGATCACTCCCCAGCTTGACGCGGAGATCTCAAAAAGGTTCGCTTAAGCGTTTTTTGCACTTCCTGTGGTTTCCCTCTCTGCTCGTAGGGGGTAGGTTAATTTTTTTGGTTGGCTTGTATTATTTTCTTGTTCTTATCTTATTTTCTTTTTTCACTGTTCCTACAGAGGCTCTCGTTTAATGGATTCTCATGGGCTTATGGCGTTCTCTTTTCTTTTCAGACATTGAAGGGGAAAAAATATATATATATACATATTTTGTTTTTATGGCTTTCACGAATGGGATCGATGGGGATTTCTTAACATAACAGCGTTGGAGCTGGGTCATTTTTTTTAATAAGTTTTTTCTTTCTCTTTTACCTACCTGTTTACTTTCTTTTCCACTTTCTTTCAGCTTTGTACCGTTATGGAGAATGCATTGGTATGGGATGCAATACAAACTGGAACCGGAACTATGCATTGCGAGTGCGGGGAAAACCTCGGGAATCTGGTTTTGTGATTTATCCAGATGCAAGAGGATGATCGCGATTGCCTTCTTTCCCTTCCCCACTCAGATAATGCGCTCTAGGTGACACTGCATGTTGCCTCCGTCCACTCCCACGGAGTGTGATGTAGGATCATCTGCGGCTTGTCCCGTCTGCTTGGCGCAAGCACCGAACCAAGATCTTGGATCCAACGTGTTCTGCGCCCCTTTTCTGCTCTGCTCGATCTTATTCAATATCTAAATCTAGATCATCACAATATCTACCCCGCGTTCCCCACACTTCTATTCACAATGAGATGGCCTCCTTGGTCCTCACCTTCCCACGATGATGATGACCGCCTGTATGGGCGTCAGCGGCGTCAACTCAAAGAGCTCTGGGTGGAGAAAAAGGACATCATAGTACCGACACTTACATTAACTTCGGGTACCCTCGCCCTGATCTACGTATACCGAAACTTTATGAGGCGGATCCCTGATGCGACAGCGATCTACCCGAATTTCTTTCGCCGACGGAGTCTATTTGGGAAAGTTACGACTGTTGGTGATGGGGATGGGTTTCGGTTGTTCCATACACCTGGGGGACGGTTGTTAGGATGGGGTTGGTTCCCCGGGAGGAAGGTTCCGGTGGGGAAATTTCTAAAGGAGACTGTGGGTTTCTCCTTGTGTGGGAGGAGTAAGGGGGAAGGAGGTGCTAATATTTTTACACACAGCTTCATATTAGGATTGCAGGCGTAGATGCGCCGGAGGGTTCTCACTTTGGGAAACAAGCACAACCATATGCAGCGGAGGCCCTTCTGTGGCTGAGGGAGAATCTAGTTGGAAGGAACGTCAGGGCATATATTTACAGGCGGGATCAGTATGGGAGGATTGTTGCGAGTGTAAAGGTGCGCAGGGGGTTGAGGATGAAGGATGTAGGACTGGAGATGCTGGAGGCGGGAATGGCAACTGTGTATGTTTCTGCTCATTCTGGTATTATAGAGAAATGCTAATTTTTTTTTTGGGGGGGGGTGGATGTTGTGCTATCAGTTACGAAGCAAAGACAGGCGCAGAGTTTGGGAAGTTAGAAGGGATTTATAGACTCGCGGAATGGCGGGCACAGAAGGACAAGAAGGGGATATGGAAGCAGAAGAGGATAAACTTCATATCCCCGGGTGAATATAAGAAAGCTTTAAAGGAGGCAGAGCTAAAGGCGGGCACAGGGGTGAGGGTATAATCATAATAGGTGAGCCCCTGCCGAATAAAGGATTCCAGGCCGTTTGCTGGCGTGGACAAAATATTTCCTGGCAGAGGGCGCACTTCTCTATATCTTGTTTGTTTAGCTATCTATTTACTTATGACTGATCACTTCTACCAATAGTTTTATGAAGTCTGTTGCTTATAACTAGAGCTATTGTGTCTCTAAAGCCTGATATTAAAATAAATTAATATATATGGTATGTACTAATATAAAAGTTTTGGTACTTACGTGGTCCCACATCAAAATAATCTTACTATACCCCGGCTAACATAATAACAACTCAATTAATCATCTTGGTATCTAAAAATGATCTCTAGCATATGGAGATTAGTTTTGAATAATTCCAAAGCCTAAAAGTAAGTACTTTGCAGTTCAGGGAGGTGGCTTCACCAAGTCTATTGCAGTGCAAAGCCTCCGCTTGGAATTTCTATAACAGGCTACAACTAGCTAGGTTTATATTTTAAGAGCCTTGAAAAACAAAATTTGAGATTATTCTTGAGATAATTTCCGAGATATCTACCAGGTATAAGGGTTGCTAGCTGAGGATGGGTGGTATTTTTTTACCTAGTTGATATGAGTGATTTAAGTGTAAAATGGCGTTTTTACCAAAAATTTCGTGCCCTAGCTATACGTATATAATATTTTCACTGACATCTCTAGAACCTAAACTCAAATTATCAATTGGCCTGGGTGGTGTTAGTTCACATGCTTCTTGGTGCTTGTAAAACTTAGTTGTAATGGTGTAGGTTTTATGGGATTTTTTCCACAAGATATCTAGCTCGACGGCTTTTTGTATATTGGCTACATTTTTTTGTATGCTAAAAGTCAAAAATAAGCTTCGTATTATTATTTCGGAAATTATCTAGTGGGGGATTTTTTTTAGTTACATGGTCATAGAATATCACTTGTATTTCCGCTCAAGCTTAATTCGCTAGAGCTTGAATTTCTTGGCTTTTTCTTATCTTTAGACTGTCCTATTGTAGCCCCTCATACTCCTGTTCATGTTGTAAATAATCCCTCTAGATCGCCCACTACCCCCGCGAGCTCGTCCTTCCCAACAAGCATCATATGTCCCTGCGGCATGATCCCAAAATCCGAAAATGCTCTCTTACTATCTGCCGCGCGTTCATCCTGCTCCTTGACATACTTGAAGCTCCCATATGCCTCTGCCTTGCGCTGTATAGTCTCGTCCTCTGGATGGAAATAGAATACCTCTTTCGACTTGTTCCTTGAGCTGGCAGCCTTCTTTCCTTTTTTTACAGGGCGTGATTCAAGGTCGTCGAGTTTTGAAGGTATCTCTGTGTATGTTTTTGAGAGTATGAGGAAATGAGTGAATCTGTAGGGTTCGTTCTAGTTATTTATTTTTATGTTAGCGGGGGAGAGTGGGTAGTTGGGTAGGAGGGGAGGGGACTTCTTCAATAGCCCAATTGATCTCCTCAAGGAGCATCTTGTACATTGGAGGGACTATCTCTGTGGGGACGTTGATGAGGCGTTCTGTTAGGATTAGACCAGTGCGGCTAGTTGCGTCGGGGGAGATGAGAGGCTTGAGTTTTTCGTGGAGGGTAGGAGTGAGGGCGGAGCGTGAAAGAATGTATTTTGAGAGTTGTTGGATTACAGGTTTTTCCTGGGGGGTTCAACTGGCAGTTAGTACTTTTCTTTGTAGCAGGGGGGGGGGGCAGTAGTGGTTACTTTGTGTTCTTGTAAGTTAAGAACGGTAAGAAACGCATAAGGGTCACTTTCATTCCCATCGACTTTTACTGTTGTTCCAAGCAAAGGCTGCGAGAGGATTAGATCTGTCAAGGCGGAGATGTCGAATAATGTTGAATCTGCGTCAAACAGCTGCCGTAGGAGAGTTTTGAGGCCGTGGAAATCATGGGCAGGTTGAGGGTCGAACATTTCAAAGTCAACATTGACTATGTCTATGTCGTCGTCTGAACTAGAGTCATCATCAACCATAGAGAGATCTTCTGTATCTTTGAGTTCCTTTCGTTTCCCCATTGCTGTATATGAGATTTTTGTATATATAGTGGGGATGGGTGTTGGAGGTTGCTTTGGTGGGGTGGATTTCTGCATCTAAAATGCAATAACTGGCCGGGTAACTAACCAGGTAACAACTCTTGGATTCACCCTGGGGTTTCGTTATATCAACGTTTTTACACCCCCTCACCCTCCCATCCCCTTCGGCTTGTTACACACTCCAGCTTCAAAATGCTGTTGCGTGTAGCCCAACGTTCTTTATGGCCATTGGTCTCTGCCGCTCCATCCTCGGCTCTGCTAGCACAACACTTCCTCCGCGGCATTGCAACTTCTCCAATTCTCAGGGATTCATCCCTTCTCACAGAATCACCCTCAGAACCTTCAAAAGTCCCGCAAGACGGCTCTCTAAAGGTTACTACCGAAGCACCCACTGTACACGCCTCCCTTACGCTCCTATCCGCCTTAAAGGCACAGCCGTCGCAATACATAACGATTCACATCCACAAGTTCCCGTTCCTTGTTACAGTTGGAGATCTTGTTCGGCTACCATTCCGTCTAAAAGAAGTTTCTGTTGGTGATTCACTGAGAATCACGCATGCGAGTGTGCTTGGCTCAAGGGATTATACGTTAAAGGGATCGCCGTATATTGATGAGAGCTTGTTTGAATGCCGTGCTATGGTTGTCGAGGAGACCGCGGAGCCACTAAGGGTGAAGGAGAAGACAAAAAGGAGACAAAGGAGAATCAAGAAGGTGAAGAGTAAGCACCGGTATACGGTATTAAGGATTAGTGAACTAGTTATCAACGATTCACCACAGGTTGCAGCGGCAGCGGCAGTGGGAGTATAAAATGACGATATAGGGGGGGCGGAGGGTGGAGGTTTAAGAGAACTAGAACGGTGAAAAGTGAATATATAGATTGTGGGAGAGGCATCATAGGTTCTGTTACGAGAGATGGCAAAGTTCTTCCGAGGGGGGGTCTACTATAGAGGTGCTCAGGGTATCTTGCTCACTACTATGTGTAGAATTGTAAATATATATATTGGGTCAAAATAAGGGTTTGATCAATAGATGTATAAACATTATGGCCAGTAGTTTGTTTGGCGGGTTAGTAGGATGACCGGATTAACTACCGGAGGAGAAACCCTAGCCCTAATTCTCCGATAACTTTTTTCAACCTCATCCCCGGATTCTCCACAGCCCCTCCTCCCTCAGAAACAACCTACAGAGCGCTGGAGACCCCCAATCTTCCCGATCTATAATTCAACTCATCAACTGTAATTAATAATACAAGTCTCTAATAGAAAATAGAGAGAGAGAGAATCCTAATCATGGTTAGCTCTCTTACCCCCCCCCCCGGCTATCTATTTATTCTAACACTTTCTAGAAAATCAAGGCTCTCTCCCGCTCTGCCCAGACATACAACCCTCCCGGTACCACAGCAACAGTACAGCCCCGTAATCTCAACCCAGAACTCCACCCCTTTGAAAAGGCCCGCGAGTACACCCGGGCCCTCAATGCCACAAAACTAGAGCGCATGTTCGCCGCCCCCTTCATAGCACAGTTAGGGGACGGCCATGTCGACGGCGTATACTCTCTCACAAAAGACCTTCGCTCCCTGTCCCGTATTGCATCAGGGAGCGGGGACGGAGAGGTCAAAATATGGGACCTAGCAGAGAGGACTGAAATGCTGACTGTCAAGGCACACGAGGGGATCGTTAAGGGTATTTGCTTCACAAACATGACGGGAGAGGACCAGAGACTACTGTCTTGTGCGAGTGATCGCACGGTGAAGATGTGGGATCCTTACGCAAGTGAGAATGGGAATGTCCCCGTAGCGACATACTTAGGTAGCGGGGCGTTTAATGGGATCACGCACCACCGGTCTGACCACACATTTGCGACGGCGTCAAGCACAATTGAGATCTGGGACTCGACAAGGTCAAAGCCAGTATCGACTTTGAATTGGGGAGTGGATACAATCAATACAGTCAAGTTCAATCACTCCGAGACTTCTGTCTTAGCTTCAGCCGGAACAGATAGGACACTCATTTTCTACGATCTCAGAACTTCGTCGCCGGTCGCGAAGCTGGTTACTGCACTGCGTACAAATGCTATCTGTTGGAACCCCATGGAGCCTTTTAACCTGGCGACTGGGAGTGAGGATCATAACGCTTATGTATTTGATATGAGGAAGCTCAACCGTGCATTAAACGTGCTTAAGGATCATGTCGCGGCGGTTATGGATGTAGATTATTCGCCTACTGGCGAAGAGCTGGTTACGGGGTCTTACGATCGAACGATAAGAATCTATAAGGCCCGTGAGGGGCACTCAAGGTATGTGGCCTATTTTGTCCTCAGAGGTTCGGTAGCTAATGGTATTTGCAGAGATATATACCATACAAAACGCATGCAGCGTGTCTTTTCTGTTGCCTTCACCACAGATACTCGTTATATTCTCTCTGGGAGTGATGATGGAAACGTGCGTCTCTGGCGGTCCGAGGCATCCGCTCGCTCCCACGTGCGTTCCGCCAAAGAACGTGTAAAGTTGGAGTACGATGCTGCGCTGAAGGAGCGATATAAACATATGCCCGAGATACGTAGGATTGCTAGGCATAGACATATCCCCAAAACAATAAAGAAGGCTGGGGAGATTAAAAAGATTGAGGAAGCGAGTATTAAGCGGAAAGAGGAGAATGAGAGGAGGCACAGTAAGAAGGGGAAGATGAGGAGGGTGCCTATGAGGGAGAGCATGATAATTGCCAAGGAGTAAGGGGGGGGGGGGTAAATATGTAGATATTAATTTGTGGTTTAAAAAGAAATTAAAAGTTGGAATTATTGGAATTATAAAATTATATACGAAGAAAAACCAGGTCGTATGTGTAGAGGTATACAGCACAGTCACCCTATAAGAATTCGAGCTACAGGAATATTTGCCTTATAAGAATATATGTTTAGGACCGGACATGGGTTATTTTATGGGTGCTAGTATTCTCCTATAAGAATATCTTCTCTATAAGAATATCTTCTCTATAAGAATATCTTCTCTATAAGAATATCTTCTCTATAAGAATATAGGTTCGCTCTATTTTCATATTCTTATAGGGCGACCGCACTGTATCTACGACATTATGACTCTAGCTATTTTGATATATATATATATCAAGGCTCCCTACCGTGTACTGCCCCCACATTTCATCTTTTTTATTATTATCGATATCGAACAAATACAATGCCTATCTGTAAGATAGACGGCAGCTCCAGGAGGACCTGTATCAATTATAGACTTAATTCTTGAAATAGCTTCTGGGCTTACACAAGTAGAAACCCCATGCTCCATTGGCCCTGAATAAGATGGTACTTTATCGTGAATTACTTCAATAGAGAATCTGCTAAACCTCTTCCTCCACTAGGAATTCACACCAGTGAAGAGCATCTGCACATACCTCAATACGCTCCTCACGTACACCGATGGCCTATCCCATAAAGTCGAGACCCAACATTTGTACACACATCTAAAGGCAACTGCCCCCATTAAATAAAAATATTACTGATAATGAAATGATAACACGAAAATCTCCTAGATCTTCTCTACGGTTCTGCTGGTGGAAATTCTCGGCTTATTGGAAGTCTGCTCCCTCCGAGACTCTGGAGCATCTATGTAGAAATCTCCAATTTTAATTCTATATAGTTGAATATATGATAACGCCTACCCTCTACTATACTATTCCTTCATCGAAATACAAGCTATGACACTCTCAGGTATTTGAAGTAAATCTAGCCAGCTTATTATGCCGCGTCCCACCGGTTTTTCAAAGTCTAGTTGGGATTCCACGGAAACCAAGGAGATGGTGTCTGTAATTCAGCTATACGAGAAGACGTACAGTCGCTAGCAAGAAGTCTTCGTGATCGCATACAGCACATACCAAAAATAACCAACTTGGAGCCTTTATCACATAGCCACAACAGAACTTTTCTCTTAGGATAATTTTGGGAGAAGATAAAGAGTATGTTAAAGGTTTTTTCCAGTTTTTTTCCAGTTTTTTGATTGCTATTCTAGGGCCCTAGGAAGTCCAGAATATTGTGGTTGTAAGAATACCTCTAGGTCCCAAGCAAATCTTGCATAGCAACAGGCTTTCCACACAGAATATTTTATTCCTCCCCAGAACTATTTTCTATAAGGTTGAGAATGTAGAACTAGTATCTCTAGATACTCAAGAATTTTACCATGGCTTTATAATTAAGAATAATTGTGGTGTTATTGGGTGGAAAAGGCTGAAAATCGGGTACTTTTGGTGTGTATTACCCCAATCACGAAGACTTCTTGCTAGTGACTGTACCATCTCTGAAAGGTGGACTACGGTGATAAAATACCGCTTGGAGAACCAAAACTTATGGTATCATATACTAAGAACTCGCCTAAGATTCAAAGATTAGTGGAGGAGAGAGATGAAAAGTTTGATGTTGATTAGGGGAAGGCGGAGCTGGGAAAACATATAGCGGAGCCAGAGGTGTATCCTGGTAAGTGCTTGGGGTTATAAAGGTGATAGAGCTAACTTTCGAGATAGGTGCGGACCAATATGATCATAGTAAGCTAACTTGAGTGGTATTATGGACGTTTATGCCCCGATCAATAACTATATAATTTTTCTTCGAGAGGAGCAAGCAACTCCCTAGATAACATGAATCACAAAAATAACCTACGCTTACAAGTCATAAAGTACCTTCGTCCAATCAAACTGATCCCACTTTTTCTTGAACTCTGCCTCTCTTGGATCCTTCCCTTTCATCCACCTCCCTTGCCTCTTAATTATGTTCGGTTCCGCATCCAACATTCCTCCTAGTACCTCACGAGCGAATAAATCACCCTTTGGCCAACGGTTCTCATCCTCTATAATATGTCCCATCCCCCCATCGATCTCAAACCAAACATGAAAGTATGGCATTTGCTTAATAAGGGAGCGCCTGAACGCTTGTTTTCCAAGACCTTCTTTGTGTGCTCTGGAGAGTGTATCTATAATTTTTTTGTGCTGTGACCATTCCTCATCGGAGGACATAATAGCCTCCTATATTCGTCACAAGTCATATTAGTGGGGGAACTCATAAATTTATATTTGAGCCACCGTGAAGGAAAGATTTATTAACCTTGAAGTAAGCTGGCGCTGTCTCCCCTAGCTCAACTGGCAGTGGAACAGCTATAATTGCCGCATGCTTCTTTCGTTGTGGTGACGCTGCGTTCTCGTAAAATATTACGTCTCTGCCCTGGTTATTATACATCCGGAGCAAGCTTTTCATAAAATTCTGTATAAGACCAAACATTATTAGATATAGTTTCACATGAAATCGATTCAAGAGCTAGAGCATATTGACTTACCCTAACTTCTTCCCATTCGTCATCGTCACACTCCATCATGTTGACCCTGTGCTGGATCGGAATAATCATAGCACCCCCAGAGCTCAGCTCTGGCTCGGTTGGTAGAGTTAAGAATACTCTTGTCCCTGTGGAGATTACAGGGGCTATTGGAGGCTTCTCGTTTTGTTCACAAAGAGGGCAGTTATTCAATACCTGTTGCATCTTTTTGAATTCGTTGATAGCCATATTTTTCAAGTCCATCTCGTTCCTCTGTACATGTTTAGCCAGTTTAGTGGCATTTTCATCAAGATAATCCAGGTTATCCTAGAGTTTATTAGCTTCGTAACATTGAATAGTAGGAAATATCGAATTCTTACAGAAAATTTCACGTCTCTTGAAATCCTTTCTGCTAGTAGCATTCCTTCACCACCAGCCACAGCGCCTCTAGTCCTCTTCTCTTCTCTAACCATATCATCCAAGGTCATATCCTCTTTCTCCATTAACTTCCCTTTCTTTCCTTCAGTTACTTCTCTACCAATTCTTCCCTCTAACCCGGCTAACTTCCTCGAATCCATCGCCGTAAGCACTATTTCTTTCAAGGGGTTTATCCTCGCCTCTGCGGCAGCTGAAACTGCATCACCGTATTCTTTCTCCATCTCCGTAGCTTTGGGGTCCCCTTTAATTTGTGCTCTTAGGTATGCAGCCTTCAACCGATTTAATGCAGTTTGATCAAGAAGCTTTACAGGCACCGCAATTGGCACAGTTTCGCTGGTTTTTGTTGGGCCAAAATCTCTCTCATATTTCTCCTCCCTTGATCGTCTTTGCATATCCTCTGTCGCAACCCTTTTCAGCCTCTCTTGGTAAAGTTCACCTGTGGGTTTATCTTTTGTGTCTCTCCTCTCTTTTCCATACATCTCTCTCCTCCCTATTTCCATTTCTTCCTCTCTCGCTTCATCAAAGCTCTTTAGATCCCCGTATCTCTCAATTGCCATTTCTTCTACACTCCTCCCATCCTCCTTTGCGGCCTGATAAACCCTTTTTAATTTTAACATTCTCCATTTAGAGCCTTCATCTCCAAACGTATATCCCACGTTATCGCTTGTGTCCATTGCATACTCATCAACAGACTTTCCCTCTTTCAACTGTTGGTTGAGCTCGTTCTTATGGATAAGAGGGCGATAATCTGGTTTTGCGACTGGTTGCGGCGCGGACTTCCGAATCCCCTTTTGTGTGTAGTCGACAAAGTCGGCCGACGGCTCGGTCATCCATGAATCACGTTTTAATGTAGGAGAAACAACAGTTTCTGGGTTCACAATAGCGCTAGTTATTTCAGCGCCGCCAGAGTTGGCAGAAATCGGTGGTGCTTCAATCCATTCGCTCCCATCATCGTCATCGCCTTTGTCAGCGGATCTAGACTTTCCATCACCCTCGTCCTTTCGTGGCTTTCGATATCTTCGGTGCTCATCGCCGTGCTCACTATCGTGCCGCAAGCGCTTCTTTCGGTGACGGCGTTCAGAATCGCGGCCTCTGTCCTTGTCCTTTTCCCGGTCTTGATCCCTATATTGTGAAGACCGGTGGTGATGATGACTATGATGATGATGTCGGTGTGACCTGTCTCGTGATCTACCTCCCCGGCTTTCTTTATCACGACGCCGTTCGGGTTCCGGTTCTTTTGACCTTCCTCTCGTCTCGGAAGCCATTGTTTTTCTTTGGTTTGTTCGTTGTTGACAGATAGGAGGAACGTTGTTGCTAGGCAGCATGACGTGCATTTCGCGCCACGTTACAGTTGGTACTAGCAGCACAGGCCATCTCACGGCCAGATCCCAAGATAACTGGAATTCCCCGCATTATTCACCTAGGTCACCAGAGTCTCCCTGAGCTAGAGAAAACGGGGCTCGCCTAAGCTAATAGGCATGGGTACCTAGAGTTCCTCGCAAACTGGTGATCTAATGAAACCTTTGTATAAGACAGAGGGTTCGGCCCCGGTGTGGAATAGGCTTTACTCCTGCTAGCTCTCGTCATTCGACTAACTAAAGATACCGTAACCGTAAACACATACATATATATTACAGATGTATTACATACATATTGTAATCGACTAAGACAAGTCGCCACAGCGCATAATATCCATACACAGTCGACACCACCATATATCGCTCGAGGTTTTTGCGTACAGCGGAAGTAGTCGGATGCAACTCCATGTAGTCTTCCATCAGCACAAGAGCTCCTAATAAAAACAGCCAAAACACCCTTGACAAACAGTTCAAACAAACGCTGCTGCCCGTATTCCCGGGGACTATACCCGGAAGATTAGAATAGAAGAAGTTGGCTGGACAGAGCTCTATGATTTGTAAAACAGGCTGTAAGGCAAGAGTTATACAAAACACTATTCAGACATGGCATATAGCGGAAGGTATGGCTATACATGTCTAAAGTCTATTACATACAGCTCAAAATTCGTGTCAATTTCTGTCATGAAGCTAGCTAGGCACGCCAACCCCCACCCATAAAATAAAACCGCAATTAGCCGGTTAACAACAGTCACTAACATCTACCATGCCCGTGGGAAGGCTCCCGCAAAAAGAAAAATTAATATTAAAGGGGAAAAAAAGATCGTACGGCAAACTATAAGTGAGAAAGAGGTGAAGCCCATATAGAAAGAAGAGAAAAGAAAAGAAAATTAAAACCCATTAAGCACTCAAATTACGGTTTACAATCCTTTTCCGGGCTGGGGGCCGATTAACGAGTACTGACTGTAGCTCCTTTTGCAATGCAATCCCGGCTTCCAACCTTTTCTTTTGGTCTATGGCCCTAGTCCTTTCTTCTTGGACCTTTAGAATCCTTTCCTCTCGGGTCATCATGCTTCGAGGTCTTGGCGTAGAAACCGCTTCATAGACTTCTTCAACTTCCGAATCATGCTCGCCCTTGTCCTCTATTGTAGGTGTGAACAAACCCAAACCCGTAGTATCTTCCACCCACCCAGAATCTTTATTAAATGTCATCGAGTTTCTAGGTGTTTCACCCACAAGGGTTGCCCCGCTGAGAGATTCCGGTGATTTTGATTGAGGTGAGTTCCGGTCTAGGTTCATTGCGAGAAACGAGCGGCCATCCTCCCACTCGCTTACTAGAGCATGCAAATCAGAACCGATAGAATCGTAGTGTGCAATCAGCTCAGGGGCAAAATCGCTAAAATCTTGAGAATCACGTGAATTGCGGTCCGATTCTTCTCTAAGGACGTGCATTTTGGCTTGGAGACCCCTGAGGGCTTGTGAAAGCGAGTTGAGTTTTCGAAGTTGGCCTCGATAACGTTCGTTTTCAGGGGATGAGGTAGACAGTTTAGGTGTGGGAGGGATAATAAACTCTACATTCAATGTCAGCTTGCTTTTTTTTCTTTCTTTTCATGGTACAAGTCAAGATTGAAATAGTTATACCAACCTTCTTCCTCACTCAATATCCTCTTTAATTCACTCCCAAGCTCTCCCATTAAATTCCCCAAAGCTTGTAATTGCTTGACCACGACACGCCACTTGTTGTAATCGGGGTGGGCCCCGTCAGCATCGACTGCCAAAAAGCAACATAGAAGTATCCGTCGGGTAGTATGGAGCCGGTGGAGTAAGCTCTTCAAAGCCTTTAAGCTTTCCATGTCATCAAACTCGTCCTTGCTAATCCCGATCTCCATGTTCCCCACATCTTCTCTTTGAATATCATATATATCATAATATTTCTCTAAATCAACTTCCTGAGTAAGATTTCGAAGTGATATACACGTTCTAATGTGGGGTGGGATCCCCAATGTGAGGGCCGATAGAATTGAACGCCGTAACCTGGCGCACCGTCGAGTCTGACTATCCATCTCTAGTCGAGTGATGGGGGGCAGAGGCGTGCTACTATAAAACTTGTCAGTAACATATAACCCGCACCAACCCCTCAGGGTCTAATCTTAAGATCGTATAAAGACCCAAGGACTCACAGTCTGTATCCCCTAGATACCAACTCCACCTCCTGGATCAGTGTCACAGCGTTTGATGCTAGAACATCGAATGACTGGCTATTTTGGACAAATAACGTCGCAAATTCAATAGCCTTAGACCTCAGCGAGCGTAGCCATGTTCGCCTTGCGTGAGCAAACAAGAATATTGCCACCATCAATGATAGCAACAGCGCTGCAATCGCTCTTCCTTTCCCTATCCCACTACTCCCGTTACCACCTCTCAAGACCCAAGCTAGCAGTAACGAAATTGCGAGGACAAATCCTCCACTACCCGCCCAGTATCGACTTTTTGCGTACTGGGATGCAAAAATATCAGACGAGGCATCTTCGTCTAAGCACGGAGAATCTTCCCCGGATTTCCGATCGTAATGGGAGACATTGACGTGCTCATTAAGGAGCTGCGATGCAACAATTACATAGCGGAACCGCTCCAAGAACCTCGCATTCTCAGATCTACTTAACCGGGAATCTACAGCTTTCTAAATGTACCAGTTAGCCCCACCAGTAAGATATTGGGCTGAGAGACCTATGTGCCAAACAGGCAGCAAGGAACTTACAGAGAAGAGCTCATAGAACTTCGCCTTCCGCGCCCATCCGGGCTCTCCCATGTTCAACTTCAATCCCTTAGCCGTGATACGTGTTCTGGCCGACGACAATGGTGGTGCGAAATGGTGATATTCATCCGCTGGATCCGATAATTGAGGTTCCACAACCCAGTCGGCCACATTCTCTCCGTTTCCTGTATTAAACACGCGCATACGCGAACGATAAGCTGAGTTCCTTTGGCGAGTAATCGCAGGCTGCACCGTCAAATCTAGGAAACAAACCTTCAAGGTACTCTGCCAATGGTGAATCTGCAAATACTATGGACTCCATGAAGAAGATGGTGGAGATGATGCGGAGCTAGTTTACAGCTTCTTGTTGCATAGGGAAGCTCTCTCTCCCTCCCTCCCTCTCCCTCTCTCTTTTGGAGCTGTCGCGGAAGCCGGAGCTGCACGGGTTTGCACGGACCAGTTCAGTGCGGGCCAGTTCACTTGTCACTCCACTAAAGAGTAAATGAGAAACACCAATAAATCAAAGACGATAGAGACGACA
Source organism: Verpa conica (assembly GCA_033030425.1). NCBI lineage: Eukaryota > Fungi > Ascomycota > Pezizomycetes > Pezizales > Morchellaceae > Verpa > Verpa conica. The sequence continues at coordinate 720,573 of JAUFSD010000012.1, forward strand.
GAGACGACAGGAACAAATGAGCCCACGTGTTCACATTTTCAGTCAAGGAAAACCTCTTCCCACACAAACCCCACATCCATATCCACATCTCACCTCTCCCTCCTTTTTTTAATTGGCATCACAGCTGCATCGGCTAACATAATTACCCTGACGACAAACTTCCCACCCTTGTCAAAAGCAGCTTCAGGAAGGTGAGCTCCAAGGGTCTCAATTCACCTACAATCCTTCAAATTCTATCATTAACCTCTCTTCAGCTGCTCAATCATGGTTGTACGAGGGCCCAAAATCTATTTATTATAGCTACCTAATGCCTATGTAAAGGATCTAATGAGTTTCATGAAACTCCAAGTAACCTCTCCCCGCTTTTGCCGGGGAATCACAACTAAGCCCCGTCCAATACAAGGGCGGTGCACGCTTACTACGTGGCGAATAACAATGCGATTCTTCAACCTCTAGGATGACAAAATCTTAGTGGACGCCCACCGTCCGTCTTACATAGCACCTATGACCTAAAAATCCACGTATGTCATAATCCATCCGTTAATCACTCACCTCAGGGCGTTCTCGACGGTTCTTTAGACTACTTCTGCTTATTACTTCGCTACTGATTTGTAAATTAGATCCAATTATCCAAGGCTGAATTCAAGCTAGGACCTTGATTAACTCTTGACCCATTAGATCTCTTAGATATAATGTTGTACGATATATGGGCTCCTGTCAAATACCCATGCTGCTTTTTGCTTTCCTCATATGTCCAGATGTTTTTTAGTTACCATTTCTAGGCTAACTATCATATAGTAGCTACATGTATCTATGTGCATATTGTGATCCAACTGAGTCAGGAGGGAGCGGGTTTCTGCCGGAGAAATTTAGGCAAGGCATCTTTAATTCCAGGACATTTTGATCGCATAACTGTCCAACAACTATCATCAAAACCAGTATCTCTCACAAACCTGTAACGATTGCGGCTCGAACGCCGTACCGGATCTTGTCACGTCTTATTTACGGGCATCGGCTTTGTGAAACCTTAAAGCCTGGGTTCCACTGTCGTTCCTTGGTCCCGGGACAATCTCTCACGGAAATGCCCAGCAATCGAGTTATGGTTGCATATCTTTCGCTTATGTTCCTGTCTCACCGAGAACTCGGGTTCTCGCGGCATAGATATGCCGTAGACATACAAGCCCTTACTATCAACGCATATCGAGAAGTTCCTTATGGCCTTTAGCTACCAATAAGGCTGTAGGCTGATATATTGAAAATGTCTTTCGTTCCGGAAGAGGATGAAAGCTAGCATGGCACCGGGAACTTGGAGCTACTCAAGAATCACCCTCCCGGAATGACTCCTCAGGTGTCGATCAAAAAAGATTAATATAGCTATTCCTTCAATAAGGACTGGGTGGCGGTCCAAATGAGATGAGAATATCATCTAGTTCTTCCAGGAACATACAGAACACGAGAGCCCCACTGCCGATAATGGCTTTCAGCTCCGAGGTGGACCATTTCGTCACTATTCACAATGCGGTCACTAGGTTTAATGTTTTGGATCTTTGCTTTGTTTGTACGATGCCTTGATGCCCTATACATAAATCTCACCAATATGAGTTCCTATATATAATGGGCCTTGACTTTCACTTGCCAGAATCTCTAGTTCTAGAAGCAGAAAACACCACAACGATACCTTATCCAAAATACCAAGTCCTCAGGTTCAATTTTATATAGTGAATTCCACTCAAATACAAAGTTTCAACCTTTCAAGAGATTTACATCAAACTTCCTCTTATATTCGAGAATATCAAATATTCCCACTTAAATAGTTCATTACACAGTTCCAATGGAAAAACACGAGCAGCTCATCTCCAGTGCCAAAGCAGGGCTTTCGAGTGTTCGAACCACACTCCGCAGTAACCCCTCTCGCTGGAGAGAATGCACAGGTACAGTTCACACATGTGTCGGCAATATTGAGACCAGTCGTATCATGTTGGACACAAACCGACTAGATGAAAGATTATGGATCATTAGTGAAGTCCAGGACTTTGCATATTTCGATCCAGACAGCGGTTCAATCACCGAGTTAGCATCGTGGTGCGAGAGAGAGTGGAATAGAGTGTTAGGCAGTGACCCCGCCAATATCGAGGCCTTGAAAGGTATGGCCCGGTTTACTCTGCATTTTCACTTGTAAATACACCGATATTCCTATTACGAAGTGCTTACCATTATGCAGGTCTTGGTCAGGCATGGCTTTCAAAGGCCCAATACTGGCTTGCTAAGATTCATCAAGAGGAAGGATCGTCTTCCAGTACCGAAGAGGATGATGCAGTAGCAGAGAAAAGAAGGCATACTTCCAATTATGTTGAGGCCCGTGCGGTCCTCATGCCCGCTGTCGAGTTCTTTGGTAGAGCAGTACAGAATGCGCACAACCGACAGTGTCTCACTGGAGAACTCCTAGCACTAGTTAGTGGCACCTTTAGTCTTGAAATAACAAGAGCCTCTACTAATCCCAGTCCCATTGCCATAGCGTGCTGAGGCTTGTATGTCTCTCGGAAACGTCTCCACTATTAAAAATGCACAGCAGCAGTTCAAAGATGCAGTCATTGCATTGAAATCGGCAGAGAAAACTCCTGGTTATACCTTACCGTGTCACTTGTCTCAGTGAGTAATATCCGGACTCATCTCATATTTTTTTTGTCGTCAATTCGGGCACTAATATGCGCGTAAGGTACCTTCGGGAAAACGAATATATTCTCTCCATTTAAGCAGCCTATAAGGGCAGACCTTACCTTATAATTTGTAAAATCAATGGAGGAACGGAGAACTTGAGGCTTAGCGTTATTACCACTGGCAGATTAGATTATTTCATAGATAGTAGAAGTTTTTGATTTATTCATTCGTTTAGTGTTTCTGTACTGCTATAGTTTAGTTTCTAATCTATAGCTATCATATATTTATAACCTTCAAATCTTGCTTTACCTTGCCTACATGCATATATCCTTTGAGAGGCGAAGTGGTCTACCGTCCGGATCTCCAATTTCGAAACCGCTGGGTTTGCGAGAAAGGTAGTACAAAGGGGTAAGGTTTGAACTTCGACATAATAAGCAAGTAATAACAGGTGGGTATAAGAATACTACCCTGTTTTGACTCTAGACCTTTGTTAACACCGGCTTTTCCCGTTCGATGAGGAAACGGGTTCTTCATGCAGCCACCTTTCTACCCCCGCTTAGTGCTTATGCATGCATATAATATTCCAAATCCCGGCTTTTAGTGGGAAAACACCTAGTGTTTAGTAAAAAGCACAAAATGTATCACGAAGTAATTGTGCAGCTATGCATAGGGTAACTTTCGGAACCACTTGAAAACCATGGTTCCGCCCGGAGTAGGGTCCGGACTCCGGCGCTCATGAAAACAGCAAAGTTTCATGTAACAGCTACTGCTATTCAGTGCACAGTCTATAAAGAATAACTTATACGAACCGCACTTACATCTCCGATGACCCACTATTCGGGCGGTTACTATAGCTTGGTCTCTACTCTATTTTACGAGCATGACATGTCGTCTAGAGTTCTCAGGGTTAGGGATTTCTCGGCTTCTAAGGCGGTGCAGTCCGTAGCCTCGCTTGATTTTACTTATGTCATATTGTGGCGGTGCATATTCACAAAATAAGGTTTGATTCCAAGTTCCGGGGAAGGGTAACAAGATTCCCCTGGAGATCTATGGAGATTCCCGCGTCGCTGCATGGCAATCGCGACGTTGGCTTTCCTGGTTCCTGTCTCAGGTTGTCTGATTCAGTCATAGAGCATAGCCACATCGCATATGGCTGGCCTTTCGTATCTTCGGTACCTTCGGGTCATACAAGGCTGCAGATGGTCACCGGTTACATTTTTCGCACCCTCAACCTGATCGCTGGGCTCGCCTCAAAACCAGGTATATCTCGTCTGGATACCTCGGTAAGCATGCATGCGATCTTACACCCTATAAATACAGTCCTTTAAATCTTTCTTTTACCTGGCGTTTAGTTGCAGGGAGGCTTTGCACTCCCAAGCCCGGTTTCCGACGTTCAAGATTTGCTTGGCCTTTGCACGTGCCGTATTGAAGAAAACGAGGCTGAGCCACTGAACTGGACTATTTTCTTTCGAAGGAAGAAACCGCATATTCTAGCTCTGTAACGTGACTATGGGGGAATAGGAGCAATAATGTCGGTAGATAAACTACACTTTTGAGATAGGCCCTAATTCCTCATTTTTTGATAGTAATCAGTATAAAGATTAGAAGAATTAAGCATTCCTTACCAATCAACCTGGTATACTGTGGATCTAGAATTGACCCCTTCCTTCAGAGATTAATCAGATAGGAATTCGTTTCTCAAACAAGTTTGTGCGAGAAGGCCGTTAGTGAGTTTTCAGGGCATAGATGCAAGCACTCCCACATTATATATAAGCAGCTGCACTAGTTCTTAGAGGCCCTACTATTTTGGCAACGTTGGGCTAAGATACTTCTGGAATCTTTTTCTTAGAACATATACCTCGGTAAGAGGTGTATCAATTTTATGACATACGTAGTAGAGAGTGACTGTAGAATATATACATACTGAATAGCCCTTAATAATTATGTGCAATATTGGCAGTCCGAGTGATAGATTGTGATAACATACTTATGCGGTCTAGATCATGTAGACTACACCCGCATCTTTACATTTGCTATCTTCATTTAAAATATAGGCTCGATAGTATATATTCCAAATGACTCAAACAATGCACTATTAGTAGAACTTGTATTCTAACCTTCCTAATTCTTCTATTCATTCTCCAGATATCTTAGAAAGAAGAGAATTTATTTTACGAATAGTAGTGATATCGCTACAACACTAGCATATGATTTGACCTACTAGAAGCCATCCCAAATTAGGCTCAAGAGAACCATAACCCAGCTCACTCTACAAAATTTGAACCCTAGTTTTTCTAAAAGGAGAATTTTTTTAAGAGCAATTTCCCGATATCACTACAACGTAATTCCTAGTAACCTAGATAAATTCTTGACCTCTTACAAGCCTTTCACTTTATACTCTTTCTTATCTACTCTAGAGATAATACTGGAACTAGCTGCTTGTGAGTAGCGATAATATCAATAATAAAAAGAGTCTCTCGCTCCCGCACTAGTTATTGATTATCCCGCAACTCTTGAATAAGACATTTAGATCTCCTCAAAAGAAGCAGCCTTCTAACTAAATCGAACAATCTCTTGGAACATATTTTAGTTTTTAGAGTTTTGACATTCACCATATCGATAGTGAGAATGGAAGAGCAAATGTGTCAAAATTCAATTTCCAACCAGTGATAAAAGCATAGACCAACATTCTCGAATACAGTATAAAGCCGGATTACCTGTCTAGGATACTATGATGGTCCGCAATTAGCCCACTGGTGGGCTAACACAAATACCTCAGACATACCTGTGCCGCTAATTCTAATCTTGGCCCTGCCTTTCTCTTTAGGGATAGTAGCTAAGAATCGGGCATTCAAGCTTCAAGTGGCTTACCATAGCTCAAGGGCTCATGTAATTAACGGGGGGGGAGCTTCAAGTGGCCCCTCGATCAAATATAATAGTGGATTACATGTAGTTATATTGTTGGCGATCAGGATGATCCGGAACTTCCGAAGTACCTATACGTGCTTGACAACCATTGAACCTGAAGCAATTCTCACAACACTACACTAAAGATGTACCTGAAATAGCCTAAATTATGATATACACCTTAGTTTAGATTTAGGTATTGTTTAAAAAATTTCAATATTAATTTTGTGCTTCTCATAGCTATGTTATGATGATTACTTTGGTTGCTATGTACCTCTGGGCTTCGGATCGTCCTGATCGCTAATAATACCACTGGTAGTATTCTAATTGGCAGATTCTTATATATGTCTCACTTAAAAATAGCAGAATACTTTGATTGTGGTTCATAATGGTATTGTAGGCAGGTGGTCTGGTTTTATACTGTATTCCAGTATCTTGGTCCATACTTTTACTACCAGTGGGATTTTTTAACATATTTAACATCCCATAAAGAATCAATCGATATAAGTTTCAATTATTCTAACCACACCAACAGACGAAACCCCCTCCCATAGATTCTCGTAGTAGTTCTTAACGAAGTTCCTTTTAACTGTGGTGCGAGCATCGTTACCCACACTCTATATTTTAAAGCCGCCCTCTCCTCGCAAGACCAAAGTCTAGGCGAATTTTTGTAGTAGGGTTGGACAATGCACATAAATTCTTATACTCTTGTACGAAAAAGGACAAATCTTACTATTAGAGTAGATAGTAGTCATCAACTAGGATTATTATACAGGGCATAAAAGAACTTAAATACCCCCTAAAATACTTGGTGATATTGTTGAACCTTCGGTCTCATCTCATTGCTTTTGCCAGTTCTCAGAAAAGAAAAGGAATAGAGACTAGGGCCCCAGTTCTACGGAGAGCAGTTGTACTCTCCCTAAAACCAATTACATGTAAGGTCTCAATTAGTGTAACCCGATTAGTCATTAGTGAACTCAGGTAATAATATAGAAAATCGCTCCACTAAGATATCTGGTTATAATACAGTACCATTAATACTAATACCCTAGTACCCGCCTAGAAACCTAGAATCTATAGCTACAATATACATCCTGTCACATCTAACTCGAGGGACTCTATTAAATAGTGTTAAGCTGGAGTGTCCTAATAAGGATATTGAGTTTCTAGATGAGTGGCTCTAGTATACATACGTAATACTTGTAATAAATAAAGCTACCTAAATGGGAAAAAGTGACTGTATAATATCTGTATTTATGGATAGTCCAGTTTGTTGGTAAACCTCTAGTTTAATTAAAGCGGGAAGATGGTTGCTTGACATCGTCTAGTTAGTTGTCCTGGCCAGTAATCCCAGTCATATGTACTATATATAATTCATAGTACCACCTCTTGAAGTGATGTGATAGGGTTAAGGTTTGTAGGCTGTTCTTGCTACACTCTAGATGTTAGTGCAGTACTAGGTAAGCAGATATTATGAGCTTAAGTTATAGCCGTAGGGAAAGCACGGTGTCGCGATGTAATCATAGGGTTACTATCCACTAGCCATTACGCTAGTTCGGATTTTCAGAGTAATATGCCACAGTAGAAATTTATCTGCATCTCTTTGAATCAAATTCACCAGTAGTTGTTTACCATAACCCTATTCTTAAAATACCAAACTCCTCGCTAGACCCGGCCTCGAAAAGTGCCCACCTTAAAAGAGACGTCAAACAAAGTAAACCCAAGTCGAGCCAGCTGAAAAAGATACACCGGCTAAGTAGAAATCAAACGCCAAAGACTTAATAGTCTTGTAGGAAAAAAAATAAAGGAGTTTTCGCTTTTGATCCAATTCGTATGTTCTGTCTCCAAAAAAATAAACCAATGAAAAGTAAAATCATAAAATACGAATCAATATGTGAGTAATATATAAAGAAGTAAAATGATAAAAGAAACGGTGTACCATAAATAGCCCGCTAGCTTCCCTATAAAACTGTACACTTACCTACCTTGCATGGTTTACCAGAGCCTCAAATAGGTCCTCTGGGATTTTTCGTACCAGACTAACGGCTACACTTATTATTGTTTTTGAATTCAACGGCGGGAACTGGCGGAGCAATTTCATAGGACTATCACACAATGTAAAATCAGTATAAGGGGGTGATAAGGTAATATAGAGCCCGAACTCGAAACTCTAGAAGATAGGTATACCTTTGAGCAGCCAGTAGCTCGTCACGCATAAGCAGTAGCTGTGCCACGACACAGAGAATATTTAAATGCGCGCCATACGCCAGAAGGAAATCCCAAAGCTTTAATACCTCAGGTAGTGGTGGAGTGCAGGCAGAGAGCGTCAAGACAGCTAAATTTTAAAACGATGTCAGGAAAAAGGCGGAAGAAAGACATAAATGGCTAGCTGTAAACTAACAAGGAAAAGCATATAGCTCAGCCGACAAGAACTTTGCCTGTAGGTGCCCGTAAAGCTTCGGATCGACGGTTTCCAAACATTGGTCAACCAGCTGGTATTGCTCGGTATCATGTCAGCAATGGGTTTAACTGGATACGAGAAAGGTCTGCGACGTACTTTTAACCCTCTATGAACCCCCTCCATCGTAGGTCTAACATATGCGGGACATTCCCTTTGTATAAACACTGCAAACAGAGAGAATGCCTCCACCTCACTCCTTGCAGCGTATAGAAACGGTGCAGCAATAACGTTCATTCCTTGTACGTATTGAGCGTCGATACCAGTATCTCGCATTTTCCACTGGAAAGCATTGAGTAGGCGTATCAGGGACGCTTCCGATACACGCCGGCGAAACAGTGGATCCGTTGCTAGTGTTCTGAATGTGTCGTTCCGAATTTTCGAGTAGCTACTTGATGCCCCCCGGCGGACAAGGGAGACATAATCACTTGTTCGCATTGGTGTTACGCCAAGGAGGATCGACCAGATATATATTCGAAGAGGTGACTATAGATATAGAAATCATTAATATTTGGGGGGGAGGGGGAATGAAACGACCATGCAACAATCAGTAATCACGTACATTACCGTCAATATCAGCTGTCACACCTTCCGTGAGAATAAGATATCGTAGCTCTTGTAACGCTTCAACAAGGGAAGCCGGAGGGTTACTAATGAGACTTTCGATTGTCGCATGTTGTTTAGGATGAAGTATCGCCTGTGATTGAGCTTTGCGGGCAAACCGCTGGGAATTTTGCTGATGAACTGGGTACTTTGGGCCTTCGAACTGGGATTGTGAGTGTGACCGGGCGCGCGTGTGATTTAAAGGGTGGTTTGAAATGTTTGCAAGAGTCCGAAGTGTACCATGTGCAGCGACTGTGGGTAATGGTTGTGGTGGGGGGGCAGCACTTGTGTAGTTGCTGTCAAGGACGGACGAGGAAGCGAATTTCTTGACACGACGGAGTGAGGGTGCAGTGTTCAAGGAGGACGTCATTGTGGGGGAGGCTGGGTGATGATGTGGATGATGTGGATGTCGAGGTCAAAATGAATGTGGAAGTTGAGGGGAGAAGAGAATAGGAGGAGGAGTAAAACTTGATAATCTATAGAGGGAGGGGTTATTATAATGTTTGAGATATGTCCTTTTTGTTTCCTTCTTTTCTTTCCTTTTCTTTTTCTTAAATGTTCCGGGTAGTGACGTGACTGAAGGGGGTTAAGTGTTGACACTCGAGTGGTGGATTAATGTCTGAGTGTTGTCGTGATCAACAAAGGGCGGCGGGTAGGTGCCAAGACAACGGCGGATGGCTTGTCTATGCGTCGCCAAGCTTTCCTTGACAACATCACATCGTCCCTGCAGTCACTCACCCTATACTGTGCAAACCTCCCTCTGACGCTGTTACCCTCCCACAAACCCTTCGTCATGTCTACAGCCCCCATAAACAAGAGCCATCCTGCCCCGACTCCCACGTCTTCTTCCTCTGCAGCCCCTTCTGCTGTACCAGGAGTAACGGAAAAGGGGGCAATGCTATACTACGAAAAGATTCGCAAGGAGTTACGTGACATGCTCCAGCGTAAACGTGTTCTAGACAAAAATCTCGTATGAATCTATCTTTACCCATGTCCCCATCACTTTTTACCAACAAACATATGTATGTGGGTGTAGGCACAATATGAAGAGAATATAGCCAAGTGTGAAGTGACCTACCTTGAGGATACCCAAAATGGCAACATTGTCAAAGGCTTCGATAATTACATCAAAGGCACCGCAGCCCGACGTAGAACAAACATTAGTGACGCGGACCGCATATTCTCCTTGTCATCTTATACGTATGCTGCAAAGGTCGGTTTCTTTGTCTCCCTCTCCCTCACCACTTTTCAGAGTGTGAGTGACTACTAACATAAATATTCCTTACACAGTTACACCAACAAGAGGATGCCACTCCGGCAACCAGCACCTCCACACCAACAGTCTCGGAGAATCTCTCTCGTCTCAGTACCCATAACAAGAATAAAAAAAAACGCAGGAAAGGTGAGGACGAGTCCGAGAGCCCTTCTGAGGTGGAAACACCAGGTCATAAACGAGTCCGCATCTCCTTCTCGGGGCAGGGTCAACCATAAAACGTTTGAAGAGTCTGCCCAAAAGGGTAGCGGCGACAGAATCTAGTTCCTATTATTTATCTTGGAGATATATTTTTTCCTCTTTTTCGATCCTTCACACTAGGTGTAAGGTTTCTACTTTGGCGTTCCGGGAGACTCTTCTTCTTTTTCATTTTCTGCATTTAGTCTATGGGCTCAAGGCTTTTATAAGATATTGGGTTATACTATTGGCCGAAAGGGAAATTAGTCCCCATAACATGTCTACTACTTCTTTTTTAAGTAATTTTTATTCCTGGGTATAAAATTACAGCATATAGTTATAAAGTATAGCCTGATGTCTACTACCTCTAATGCACCTCTAATGTACGTGATCTATATCAGTCCTGATGTGTAAATAAGAAAAAATAATGACCTCTTTAATAATTTCTTCTAGTCTCATCTCAAGGTATCATAGCGCCTATTACTATTGCAGGTAGGATAGGGCCTTTCCTAGAAACAAATATGCATCTGCAAAAATAAAAACACTAGAAACAGTTCCTACTACCTTCGCATATACATTGAGATATCTAAAATTACTTAGTTAAAACATTTCCTACAGGGAAGGAACTAGACAAGTGACAAACCCTAACTATAAACGGTAGGTTTTTGTTCCCAAGAACGAGATTTAAATCTATAATCTAGAGATTATAATGCATAGCCACACTAAACATTTATTGTTAGGCATAGCCTTGTAGCTACATGGGATATTCTTCGTTCTAAAAATTAATAAAAGTATGATAGTTAAGATTAAAAATCCCACCCAGGGTGTTTTTGTGGAGATATTATTACTTCCTCAACCCTACATGTACTCTATATCTCTAGCGATTGAATCTTCTTCGGAACACCGTCCTCTAACCCCTGTGCACAATTGCGTAAGACCTTCTAAACCCTACCCGTAAAAGCATTAGTATAACATTCGCAACCGAACCCGACAACTGTTTCACATGTAAGCTCGGCAACGTGCTAACCCGGCCGGCCGTGGGCTAAAAGCGATCTGCAAGGAAGCTTCTCCACCTTACGCAATGCCTACATAGGTCACAGTTAAAACGTGTCCTTAATGGCTTAGTCTCTGGAGACCCCATACTTTTTTTTTTTTAAGTCAAATCATTATTGATTTCTGGGTACAAAATGTGGCATGCAGTTATAAACTATGGCCGGAGACCCCATACTTTCCCAGAGGACTGTTATATATCTTACATAGCAGTGAACTAACTAGGAAAACTCAGACATACACAAGGTAATAATAAATAAAAACCAGACCCATACGTAGAATGCCGAGAATCACTTAGATATCGGTTTGGCCGATATTTTGTGTTCGATTAATAAGAATCTAGGGCATGGAGTTAGGCTGGGTGAAAATCAATAAACTACAGTCACACCTCGCTATAAGAAACCTTGTTATAAGAAAAATCTTGCTGTAAGAAACTTTTTCCAGATCAATTCTGATTTTTCTACACCAAATTTACCCTTGCTATAAGGGATATCTTTGGAAAACTTGCTATAAGAAACGAAATCGGCTGAGTTTTTGGCGTTTCTTATAGCGAGGTGCAACTGTATGCTATACCCAGGCCTTTGACCTAGCGGGCCCACAAGATTCCTACTCATCTCTCTTAGGTACAGAGGGCCCGGGCGCAGAACCTCTTGTGAATATAATAGCCACCCGCTACTTGGATGAGTAAAATTTTCAAATATATTCAAGCAGGTTTTTCTGACGCCATAACCAGCTTGTGTTGCATAGCTTTGTACCTGATAAACTAAACGAAAACATAATTGAAAAAACTTAAATAAAAAAATAAAAAAGGAACTACCCCCAAGCTACATATATTTAGGCTAGATAAATTTATAGGCGGACTTTATTCCGGCACCGCTTGGTCTAAATTCTCCCGAGAATGACTTGGTATATATATGCAGGGTTAAGGCAGATCATACCACATGGTAGTAGATGGCCTAAATTAACGGAGAGCCAAGTGTATGGTACGGTGAATATATGAAAGCCTAATTTACCGCTGGCGGTAATAGGTACCCTATATTTTTCTGCTATAGAGACCTATACTGCCATAGCTATACTCCCAATTGAGCTTAAGCCTAGTCTAAATCTAACCGACACAGACGGTCTCAAACTTACCACCAGCTGTATACTATACCTTATAATTTTTGCTATAGAGTCCTATACTAGCACTTATTCTCTTAATTATGCCTAGAACTAGTCTGAATCTAGCTCTAGTGGCCTTTGGCTTTTAAGATGGGTTTTGATACATCCACCGCTCTAGTCTAAGTGAAATGTGCTTACTTTTCAGAATTATATCATATGAGGTTTATAATTATATTTATATATATAGCTTAAAACTTATATTGTATAAGGTAAGTATAATACAAAATTCATAGCCTGGTAAAATATGTGGCCTGGTGAATCACCCCAAGACCCAGGCTCCCTTTTGTCTCAGCTTTTGTGTTGCGACCGAGCATCGCCATCGGGTGTTGCATGCATGAAGCGCCCTGTGAGACCTGTAGATATTTACCTTCTTTCGTTATGACCCAGCGGTTGTACAAATACAGCTTTGCTGAGGCGAAAAACTTTTGATATCCGTCCCTCTGTGGTACAATCAAACAAGTCAAGAATGAGGTTTTGAGATAAGCGGTCTGTAAAAATTGACAATTTGTAGTCAACTCAGTTAGATTCGACTTATACGCTCACAGATTATAAATAATACAAAAAGAAAGAGGGGTATTAGCCCAGTAAACACCTCGTAAACACCGTCCAAAGCCCATTGTATGCCAGCATATATACAGTGAATGAAAAGGTAAAATAAAATAAAAAAAGGCATTTACTCCATAATTTCCTGGGAGATACTCCCTTGATACCAATGTTTCCCCCAGTTTTTTGCTCCGTAGAGCCCTTTATCCGTTCCCACCAGACATAGGAAAAGTTGGTAACATCCAAATTGAGAGATCCAGGTCCTGTCACCGGCGAAAAACCCTAAAGTAAAACGTTTACCCCTCGCTAAATGATCCAATGCTACAGGAATAAAGGAAATAATAAAAGAAAGCCCTCGAAAATAAATTTGAAATTATTCATGTTGATTCATTATGAGGCGAGACCGACAATCTTGGCGTCAGGTGGATACTTTGGTGTATTTGAATAGACAGACATATAATCTGATGCTTCACCTTTATCATCACCCTTCGTATCTCGGTAAGGTGAGAACTGACTGTTGCCATTTAAAGACGATGGACTATCCCTATATGGCGAGAAGGGACCTCCAGATGCTTGTGGACTTCCACCGACTGAGGCAATATCCTTGAATGGAGAATAAGGTGGGGATGAGAAGTTCGAGTCGGATCCCAGTCTTGCAGACGGAGGGTATACATCTGAGTCTGCTCTTGTCCTAAGTTGAGCAGAGAATGTTGAGGGGTTATACTCCCTTGGCATCGATAACGAAAGGGGTTCAGGGGATTTGATGATAGAGGAAGTTGTAATATTGGTGGTGGTAGTGGTCAGGGTTTTGTTTTTGATTGAATCAAGCATCTCGTAAGATGCATCAGGTTCTGATACCCGACGAGCGTTATACGAGACAAACTCATCACTAGGCTTTTGTTTAGCAAACATTTCCCTAAAGAAATGAAACCACCCGGTGAAAATTTTATAATTTCCAAGAAGGATAAGAGCCCAAATGCCATTAAACTAGACGATCAAGTTAGATTCATATCCATCTTAGTTTGTACTGTAACTGTGAGAAGGTTATTACCGATAGCAGGAAAAGAACGGCCAAGGCGCTTGCTTCAGGCACAACCAATTTCGATGAGAGATCGAGACATTTGTTCTTGTCACCACCGTTCTCAAGAACACACGTCAGCCATTCAACGCCTGCCTTGATATTTTCTGGTGTTTTTTCCGTAATTCCGTCAAACTGAAGAAAAACAGTCGCAAAAAATACGACGTCGACAAGAATTATAATAACCACGAATATTCCCCTCCACTGTAATGCAACAACACGTTGAACTCTTCGCAGAGCCTGCGCCGCTGACACAGTCCTAATACTGTTGGCATAGGGAAGATGTGATGAAAGTTCTGTTTCTTGCTTCTCTTCCAACAAGCTGCGGAGATATACTTGAATGCAGTACGCGAATGTTATTGACTGGGTGACAATCGAAGCAGCAGCAACTGCAAGAAGAGGCCCCCAAAAGGTTTGTAGACCATTCTTCGAATTAATGTGGCAAGATTCCCCAAATCGAAAAGAGACACCAGTCACGGAGAGAGCGACAGCGAGAAAAACTACCGGAACTGACCAACCAGCTGCTTGGGATGTTAGGAAGAAACGACGACCTGGCACAGCCTGCCAGCAAATCTGAAGGTGGAGGGAAAGCGTTCGCAAAAACACTAGTTCATTATTAGCTAATGGCCTGTAAAATATTTTTAGATGCACTTGTACATACCCCACATAACTGTTGACCACCCACCCCCTAACAAGAAAGCTCCCGATAGAGCACAGTTAATGCTCGAATACATATCGTGAGGGGTAATTTTATCATAACATTGGGTCTTCTGATTTCCTAAGGGGATCACAAACGACATCTGTTTTAAGTCAGCTTTTATGTCAGAGGTATATTTGTGGCTTGTGACCATGCTTACCTGCATCAGTAGGATAGCAAATGTCAAGCAGACGCTTAAATAATGTCTTCGTGTGTACTCGACTGGAAGTACAGCAAAGCTTAGCAAGAGGAAAGCACAGCATCCTATTCCAACAACGTTGACATATGTCGTAGCGTGTACCAAGTTCTGAAAGTCTAAGTCGAGATCTTAATTAGACAACTTTATAGAGCATGATTCACTTTTAGACTCACTATCTGGATAGACATAATGTTGTTTGGGACACGGAAGACAGCAACTCGTCCCGCCAACTGCGGCTATTGGCACACAGAACCGTGCATTTGTATCTATAAAGCGGTCAGTACATCTTGATAATAGATATCTTGAAGAATCACTCACCCCCACCAGTTTCAGGGTAGCTAGCCTGCGGAAGAAGCGGGCGAGGGCATCCATCTACTATAGAATCCATTGATATAGTATATAATAAATTCAAAGCAAAAGTCGTCGAATTTGAGGTCCCAGGGAAAGAGATAATCCCAAACGGCAATCACGAGCGCTGCATAAAAATTCAGACCAAAGCCTTTATTACGCGACAGTGAATTAAAAACGAATGAAAGTAATTGGTGGGGGGAAGGAAATCGACAATAGACGGACCCTCGGGCAATATTCAATATTATCTTCTAAAGGGAACTGAAGTAAAGATATCGGCAACTACCCGGGGAAAGGAGAGTTGAGAGCACAGCTGGGTAGAGGCGAAGAGACTAAAAGAAGCATCCAAGAAGGCCACACGCGGTGGGGGTGGAGGACATGATATATACGCCTGTAAGGCCGAATTGATTTTTGCCTCCAGGAAGGCTAGGCCACTCCAGCTTATCCTTCCGGGATCTTACCACCCATGCGTTTGGTACGTGAATGGCTGCATGAGTCCGGGATTCGGGTTTGGGAAGAGCATCACGAAGGGGCACGATAGGCTGCCCCAGAGGCGGGGGACACCTGAGTCTGCCCTGAATCACGAGCGGCGAGTGGACCTGAAGGTGACCCTTCGTGACACAATAAGAGTAACGGGTGCTTCCACCTATCGGGTGTGGGGCTCACCAAAGGAGACGTTGACTAGTGGAGTACTGGAACACAATGCCGCCCCAGAGTGCTCTTGCCTAGGCAAGGTCTATTTAGCCCGGCGTTCCAGGCCAGCAGTCTCGCCAGGGCATGGAATCAAATCATATTAGTCCATGATGTAAAAAAAATCCTTATGTATCAGGCTGCCATAACGTCTACTCATTGCTATCTTGAAAACTGACGGACTGGTCGCCGCCGCCGCTGCCTGCGGTTGTCTGCGGTTGTCTGCGTTTTCTTGGGCAGTGTTCAAAGCTGATGGGGGGCAAACCAAAGAGCGATGCCCTCGCTTAGCTGTAAGGTACCTAAATTGCATGCGCACCAGGAACAAGTCGAATCTCTAGCTGAGCACTGTCCTTGATGACACACTAGGTTCTGAGAGTATCAGATCGTGCTCTACATCGATAGGCATCGGGTAGCGAATTGCTCATAGCATAGTAGGCTGACTCCAGCCCACTACTACGCATACGCATATGCCGGTCCTTAAGACAATAAATGACCCGGAGATCTAGTCTTTTTCTTTTCTTTTCGCAAGTCCCTAGACCCCATTAACCACTGTTGGGGGGAACGCCGATCCCCGATCTGTCTTTCATGGAACCTGAAACCTTGGTTGAAATAGTATTTTTGTCACGCAAAGAGATTACTACTATTGTATCTCTCTGGGTACACTCCCCTATCGCCTCATCAGTATAGCGGTCACAAATATCTTGCGATTACTATACTCAGCAAAGCAGAGGCCTCCAACGACACAAAGTGCAATCTTGTTTAGCAGCCGGTACATCACAATAGCTGGGAACGCCCAAGAAAGACTTTCAATTGGAATGTCCCTACCCCTGATATGGATAGGAGGAAATGTGGGAAACCTCACCTCGCCTGTACTCTCCTCTTGGAAAAATTCGCGAAAGGGTGCAACCAGAATTTATTACTTGCCCTCCCAGTTCTCGGCTCTAGTTGTAAGGATAAAGAATTTGAATAACCCAGCTAGAATCGCGCCCAGATAGGGGGATCTACATGCAAATACGACTGTGGGCAAAAGCGAACGAGAATTGATTGGGAATGCAGGAACATTTGTCTATTTCCAGGGCGCACCTGTTCACATAGCTCTTGAATCCTTTAAAATCTTAGGCATGTCGCTTAAACCAAAATTCTAGTCCTCTAGTATCCAAGACAAAAACGAAGTCTAGAAACGACTGCCGTGAAATCCCGCATCCACATCCTAGACATCATATAGATATGTAGCATTGCGTGTCCTATCTTTGAGGCTTCATGGCTGTCGTGCCTAGCTAGGTCAAAAACAAGCACCCCAAGCGCGACCCTAATTTCTCAAGGTCTACAGCACTTAGCCGCGAGTCATCAACATAATACCATTAATTGCTTGAACTATAAGTCACAAAGGGTCACACATACGTTTCGTTTATTCATAAGAATCGCTTTTACCAAGCGGCTGAGAGTGGTAGTGATGAGGTCTCATCGACTCGCTCAGAGAATTCATGTTGGAATTGAAGGTCAAAATTTTAAATCTACATGACAGCTCAAGTGCTCCTTGGTGGTAATTAGCGGCGCTAATGCTCGTAATATGACAGGAGATGGTGGTTAACCCCGCAATACTGAACGTATGGAGGGGTCAAAAAGCAAATCAAGTAGTGGAAAAAGAAAGGTAAAAAAGAAAAAAGGTGAAATGGAACGTCATTCGGATCGAACTGCTAGACAATTGATAAATACATATAAGCGGTTTGGTGTGGCAAATTTCCGGCGCTTGGGTACAGCCTGGTGGAACGAATCATATGCCCACCTTGTACTTGGGTAAAATTATTGGCTGTCATTTTTAATAGTCCCATAGCCATCTACCTCAGATTTATAAGTATCTATAAGATACAATTGGTCAAGCCAATGACCTCCAAAGACGCGCGGCGCTGCTAAAGATGCATTTCCTCTACCGACCAGTTTAATCCGTGCGCGGAGTTGACAGCTCATGGGCACAGTGGCTTGTCGAAACCACGGCCTTCCAATCCATGTATAAAGCTGCTTAAACTATTTCGTGATCCGAATCAACCGGTCGTGTGGGAATTTTGTTTGATCCATATACTCGCAAATCCAAAATCGAGAATTTCGCTTTCCTTTGAGCTATTTTTATCCTATCCCGGAGAAATATTTACAGGGTCCTAGAAGAGTTTACATTATAGTAGTATTGTGTCACCCACCATAAGTAATTGATACACCTAATAACAGTGAGATTTAAACTTTTCGTTAAACATACATGGTTGCGAAACTACAATGAGAAAAAAGGAATTGTTTAGGTGGACTTTAATTAAGGGAGTGGTTTAGCTACCTATTGTTTTACATACATCGCTTATAGATCAAGCAAGCTGTACATATACGTAGCCATGTAACCAGGCGTATTTATTGATCGATTAACCGGCTTGTACGTAGCTATATATATAATCGAATCATTATCGTAGATAGAATTTGAAATGACGGGTGCTGCTATGAACCACGCTGTTTGATAAACAGACAAATATTCAGATTTAATTATAAAAGTCCAAGGCACTCTAATCGTCGCGACTAAAAGTAGTACCGAAAATCATAAACACAGCCCTACTAGCTAATAGCTATATATATAGCCAATTACTTCCAGTAATTAATATATAAAACACGATACTAAAGATTCCTTACACGGTTTTCTAGGGACGGCCTAACACAAAACCTATTCTGTTTATCTATATATAAAAATCAGATAAGGACTACTTCTAGCAAGTCTTGGACTATCTTAGAACTGCACCTACTAGAGATT
Organism: Verpa conica; assembly: GCA_033030425.1. Lineage (NCBI taxonomy): Eukaryota > Fungi > Ascomycota > Pezizomycetes > Pezizales > Morchellaceae > Verpa > Verpa conica. Next base: position 739,200 of record JAUFSD010000012.1, read on the forward strand.
AGAGTTTTATCCGCACCTAAAGTCCAGCCGCAGCCAAGTTATAGTTATGGCAGTAGAAACGAAAGGGTGGTGATGTAAATGGGATATATATTAAAATAGAAAGACTACTGTATAAAAAAAACGGAGCGAAATATACGTTAAGATACATAGATGAATTATGGAACTAGAGAAGAGAGAGGGGTATTAGCAGTGTAGATAGGGCAGATAGGGAAATTGAGTGGGATGTGGGAGATTAGGAGGATGAACCTTTGCGATTGATTTGCTAATGAGTCTAATATAATATTACTGTGTTTGGGTCCGGTAGTACATTTTTCGTTTTTAAATATCACCGCTTTATTAATGCAAGTGTACTAGTGCCATAACAGGAATTTAAGTATAAAAAAAGAAGCTATATTATGGTCATAATATATCACTCGGTGTCGCTTTTGAGAACTCAGTGAAATGTCTTCCACATAATTAACACTAAGGGCGGCTTCTCCTATGACATAGACAGGATTAAGACTACATGTAGATACTGTTGTATGTTGGTAGGGTGGCCTATGCTATACTAGACTATGCATGGGATGTAGTTGCACCTCGCTACAAAAAACGCCAAGTATTCAGCCGATAAGCGTTTCTTATAGGGTATCCCTTAACAATAATAGCAAGGGTGGAAAAGCCCGAATAGATCTGGAAAAAAATTCTCACAAGGTTTTTTTATAGCGAGGTGTGGCTGTATGCATAGGCTACATATGTATATATATAATCCCTGCCCGTATCCATAAATTAAGGACTCGGTTTATATATAAATGAATATAATTGCATCTTGCCATGCATAAGGGACGCGACGAACCCAATTGGTTTCGTTTATTACAGCGAACAGCAAAAAAGATCGAGAAACGCGAGACACGAGAATCAGCGTTCCTATTCGTGCTTTAGGTTTTTGGCAAAGATTCTAGTAGTAGGATTGGCCGCAAGACCTTGTTAGCAGACCCTGATTTCTCGATCTTTTTTGCCGTACGCTGTATAGGAGATCTTGGTGAGAAAAGATTAAGGCACATGTAGTAATCGAGAATCGTTCCTTATATTATAGGACGTAATCAAGATGTACGTACGTACATGTAGCTGTAATTCTAATTACCACAAGAATTAATCATCCAGAAATTCTTTTTGATCTGTATTCTGCTATATAATCTCAAATAGTTACCGAAGAATACTCACATAATCTACAATCATATAGCAAAATTTTATTTCGTGGCAAAGTTGTGCTTCGATCTGGGTCAGATAATATATATATATATATCCAAGGGATAGGTATTGGGAGTCATTCGGGTCAAGTCTGTCGCTCAACCTTGCTAATTTTTGGGCACATTCATGTTTAGCCAATATATTTGTTCTTCTATGGAATAGCCGAGAAATATTTCGGGTGCCGTGGTATCGACCAAAAAGGGTCGATCACAGATCTACCATCCATGGTGAAACTACCCAATCCTTTTAGTTCCCCATGACGTTTCACCAAAAAATCCTCGTAGAGGACCCACTTAAGTTGCGGAGGTGTTCCGGATGCCCGGCGGCGTATGTAACAAGTATGTTGAAGATTCTATTAAGTCTCGCTGAATGCCTGATTTAATCTCAGTTCAATTACGGCAAAGGTCCCTTTACTTTTAAGGTCTGATTTCTTATAATAATTATAAAAATGGTCCGTGCTTTTAGGGGCATTAGCAAATCCGGGGCTGATGTATATAGTCCGTAGAAGGCGTACCGAAAGTTCTTCTTAGGAGGCACCGGTAAAGATTTACACTACATATATGCACGTCTGTGTCGTAGCAAAATTAACTGGGATGGATCAGGTATATAATCCGTCTTGCGCTCAGCTATTATATTGCCTAGTGAAAAAAAAACTGGGGTTCTTTCCTACTCATGGTTAGCTTCGATGTGTAAGCCAGAGTAGAATGCGTAAACAATCTCTCAAGAAGGAAGGAGCGGAGGGGTTCCTCCTTATATTATCTCCCACCAGCTAGCTAGGTATGCGAACTTCTCAAGGATAAAAATTTACCCTAGAAATTTGACCTAGTAGGTCACAACTCTCTTATATTATGACAGGTTTGAAGAGGATTAGGTTAAACTTCGGGAAATCAATTACAGAGAAACACGCACCAAGTATTGAATTCTGGTTCAATGATCATCGGGCTACGCCGACCCGCAGAAGGACAAATCTCTGGAAGCGGGAAAACCAAAAGCATGGAACTCGGAGCTTTTATAGACGGCGAACTACATTAATTAATACTAGCACCGAGAGACCTAGCTAGTCGGTGTAGTAATAGGGGCCACACGTGATTTTGGACCCTATAGGGTTAGGGTATAACTTATCAGTACCCCTAAACCTTTTCAGTAGTCCTTGCGCGTTCATTCACTACACATTATCCCAAACACGACATCTGCGCATAGATGCGCAGCTCCACCCCACCGGTTACTACTGATAGCATGGAGTGGCGGAAACTACCCGTACCACTGAGCGAACTATGTCTTTCCAGTGTTCTCCGCTGTGGCCAGTCCTTTAGGTAAACCTCGTCCCGTTTGAGTACCTAAACGTACTGAGATACCTGCTTCATAGGAAGATATGCTGACCGCGGCTGTAAGCTATACACAGATGGAAATCTTCTGGGCATGATGAATGGTATGATACGCATCAACTAGTATTCCCCAGGACATGACTTTAATCTACTTTGTAGGTCTTGTGCACTGAGTGGTCGCATCCTGTCCCTCCGACAAGATCCTACACACCTCTACTACCGTGCGATATTCCCTCGGTCCTTAACAAAGAAGGAAAATAGTGCTTTGGAAAATACTGTGGACTTAATCCAAGATTACTTCAACCTTTCGATCAACCTTACCGAGTTATATGAGAAATGGTCATCTCGTGATCCGCACTTTAAAAGAAAAGCCCCTAGCTTCACTGGCATTCGCATGCTGCGGCAGGACCCATGGGAAAACCTCATCAGTTTCATATGCTCCTCGAATAACAATATCAGCCGGATAGGACAAATGGTAAATCTGCCTCCTTTTATTTTCCCCTATCAAATAAATTATACACAAATATTGACATTACGCGTTATTGGAGGTTGAAAATCTCTGCATAAATTTCGGGACAAAGCTTGGTGAACTCGGCGAAACTTCATACTATGACTTTCCAATCCCCTCCATGCTCACCTTACCAGGTATCGAAGAGAAGCTTCGTGCCATGGGTTTCGGCTATAGGGCCAAATATATCCACCAGACAGCCCTGATGGTAGTGAATGCTCGCCCAGTGGGCTGGTTGGATGGGCTAAGGAAAGTGCCTTATAAGGACGCCCATGAAGCATTACTGGAGTTGCAAGGGGTGGGGCCGAAAGTCGCGGATTGTGTTTGTTTGATGAGTTTAGACAAGACAGAGTCTGTACCTGTCGATACACATGGTATGCCAAATCTTAACTGATAAGAATACTGGGTTCCTATGGCTAGAGGGTGAACTCTCAACTGATATTTCTTGGGTAATTAAATAGTATGGCAAATAGCTATGAGGGATTACAAATTTGGAAAAGGAAAGCATAAAAGCCTAACTAAAGCGACTTATATTGCGATTGGTGATCACTTCAGGGAGCTGTGGGGCAATGAAGCTGGTTGGGCTCATTCTGTTAGTACAACAATGCAGATTATTGGAGACCAATATAGGCCTGAAACTTACTTATCATGACCTTAGGTACTCTTTGCAGCCGATCTGAAGGCATTTTCGGACAAGGAAGTCAATGTTGAGAAATCTGCCACCAAAAACACAACTATAATAGTGAAGAAAAAAGCAAAAGTAGAGGCCAATAACAAAAGCGAAGATGAAATCGAAGTTAAAGCCGGCGCTGATACAAAAACTACTGCGGCTATGAAGAAAGAGTCAGGAATAGTGAAAATAGAAGCTAATCAGGATGAGAGTACAATGAGCCAGTCAATCGATACTACAATCCCCAATACCGCCAAGAAGAGAGGGAGGAAGGCAAAAGCAGAGATCGAGGAAGAGAGCCTGAAAGTTAATGCGAAGCTCGGAGAAGGCAAGAAGGTGATCGTAAAGGAGGAAAGGGGCTTGAAGAGGATCTTAAAAATTGAAGAGGGCTTAAACTCGAGACTAGAGGACTCTGGCTTGACTATGGCTGATAGGATCAAGAGACGGAAAAGGCGGTAGTAGAAACAGGAGAATTTGATCTCTGAACTAGACATTTATGGTATCACAAGTTATTTCTTTCCAAAATCCAAGCTTCATATATACATGTAGAGTTTTTTGATCCCTCAGCTCGGTTTCTTTATACGATTTACTTAATTTTCATAGTCTTGCACAAATTATATTATATACTTATAGTGAAATTAATTACAGATATCTTTTTACAGTCTATATAATCTTGACCTCAAAGCTCCGGGCTTTGTAACTTGTCTTATTCTTATTAATTAATACTGCGTACGTACATGTAGTAATCAATGATTATTGAGGGATAAGGCTGAATTAATTATACAGTATAGCCTATAGCTATATATATAATTCCACTCCATTAAGTAAAAACCCATCCCTACGAACCAAATATCCAGGGTTTTGAGGAAGCCACAGCTAGAGGATACAAAACTGGCCAGCTTTACTAAATTATATTTCAGGGATACGGAGAGACTGGAGTTCTAGTAGATATTTTTAATTTACTATATATAATTAATTCTACATATAGACATGCGCATGTTTTGCCTTGCATGTTCTACCTAAAGGTTAAAACTTAATATATATATAACTATGGCCAAGGACGGTATTGTAGCTACATATAGCTATGCTAAGCAAAAGCCTCATATTTGCTCATTACTCGGACATGTATAGTCGCACAATCGCTCATACCTCAGGACGCTTAGAAGAGGTCCAGCAGAAACTTATACAGTTTAAAATTACAAGCCATTAGAACCTAGGTGATTCTCGACTCCTTCTGTAGAGTTCTATCCTAGTCCCCATACAATTATCGACCCGCATAGAGGGAGAGAGAGAATGAATGAATGAATGAATTTGTCATTTAAGTACATGCAGAGGGAGAGAGAGATCTAGCTACTTTATTAAAAGATATGTATCAAACTGACATGAAAGCCTTTATCAGCCTCTTCCCATATAAAATTAAACTTACAAGAAACACCAGGGGTATTTTAATTATCTCTTACCTTTTATCTTAGACTATTCGACTAGACAGCTGCCTCGTATGTTGCTATAAATTAGGGCTATTTTTGGGTTAGGATCGACGTATCACAAGTCACCACTCCGCTTTCCAGACTGCCCACTCCACCTGGCGGAAATTGTCTAAAGAATCTCTATGGTACTCTCGGTGGCGATTAATGACAACAAGCAACCATAATTGTCGCCCCAAATACTCCTAATTGGCTGGAATTTGTTCCGCATAAATATCACAGCCCCGTCCTATAACCAGGACACCCCAATGATACGGCAGGTATACTCTCGAATCATTAGAAGTGTTGATGAGGCATAAGTAGGTTGTTGAAAATTTCAAGCTTATTTACAATATATACTCATGCAGCCGAATTGATTGAACCTGTCAATATTGCTTTCCCGACCCTGTATCTAGGCAGCTTGGTAGTATTCTAGACGGTCAACTAAGGTCTCTGGCCAGTTAGAACATGTCCTTTTGTAGTTCACAGACTCATTCTCTTCTCTGGGTGCGCGGCTTCAATTCGGCCACATGAGTATATTGCGCGTAACTTTCTCGGATTCGTCTTCAGAAGGCTGTGTAAAGGTACTGAAGGGTCCTGGGGCACACGAGTTTTCTTGTATCTTGTTGTTTTACCCAGCTTACGTAGCAGTACCAAGGGGTCTGTTTGGCTATTTATAATTTTGCGCCGAGACCCAGTTCTCCGATCCTTGGGGGACTAATCTTACTGCACGTACGGCGAACGGTAAAAGCCCTAGATGATACAGCGAATGTAGATCAGTATATAGAGTACATATATGTAGCTGGCCTCTCTTCGTGGGCTCTCTAATCCGGATATCCTAGGGCGATTGATAGATTATACATGGATATATGTGGCGTATGTTTTATGGCTAGTAGCTGTATGCGTACAGTATTCAGCTTCACGATGAGTGACTAGAGGTTGATCATCCACAAGGTAGGTATAGCATGGAATAACCCGGGTAGATTTGACATGGGGTAGCTTGCCCGATAGGAGCAGCAAATTTCCTGTTAGGCTGAACGGCGGTTTGGGACTGGCTGGTGAAACGGTATTACTCGACGTAGTCTGGGCATGCAAGGGCTAGCACACCTGGAAAGGTACGCGAGGAGCCAACAGGGGGCCATTGCCTGGCAGGGAACCTGGAAAGAGAAAGGGGCGACTTTTCCTGTTCATTCACCTTCAAGAAAGAAGTCAGCGATACGCAGGAACAAGAATAAGCAGGAGGTAACCCAGGCCTAGAAGAGAAAGGCTTCACATTCGTCTGAGGCAGGAGCCGTGTAGAGTTACATATCGACGTCTTGGGTGCGTTCACTTTTCTTCTGCAATTTGTTCCCCTCCCCGTTCCGCCAACAGCATCGTCATCGTCTTCTCTCGCGTTTTTTGCTATTTTCTCTCGTTTTTGCGGTCGTCTGTTTGATCGCCTGCCCGCTTCCTTCTTTCCTTTCTCGAACGGCCTGGAGTTGTTTGCTTTTCCGTTTGCTTTTCCTTTTTTCCCTTTCCATATCATCTACGGTTCGCTACACCAAATAAAAAAAGAAAATACCCCTGTGGCCAGCCACGCATTCACTGAGACTACCTTGGTTGCTCGCCAGCCAGCAAACAGGTTCAAACAACAGAGCAGCAACCCTTCTATCGCGCTGCTCTGCGCTGACCTGTCTTTTTCTCCATCGCTTTTCTTTTCCATCTCTTACACTCGTTTTCTGCCCCCCGTGCATTGCTATTTTCCGGCGTTTTGAGTCCTGATCGTCATTTCAAAGGGTCTCAGCGGTTCCTGGATCTTGCCGCTCATTTGCCGACCTCAGCCTCCCCCAATCATACAATTTCTTCACCATCTGGTCATCAACATCCTCCCACACCCACCTCCACCATCTAACAAACATATCGTGCCAACCCTCGCTTCACCATTAGTTCACGACATCTGTGGCCCTAGCTTTCACAAAAATTTTTGACATCGTGGATCTGCCAGTCGCATAACAGTCCCTTCCTTCGAGGTCGGCACAAGAATGAGGGCACCCTCATTACTTGACTCGACAAAATCACTGTCGCTGGCGCTATGGTCCCTAGCTTCGCTTACAGCTACCTTCACAAACGCGGTTACTTTCAACTCAGTTTCACAGCCTACTATTAATCTAGATGGACTTGGGCGGGTTGGTATTGCTGGTGACTTTAGTGGGATTTCGATCGTCGAGTTTTCGGAACAGAATGAGTCGTCGCCGTTTGTAAATGGATCTCAAAGCCTGCTATCCCGATTACCAAATGGGGTCTTTATGACTTTGGCTTCATCAGATGCTCAGATCCAGGCTTTGTGCGTGCATGAGTTGAGTGATGGGACAATCAAGGGGATTTTTGTTGGTGGTAATTTTACCGGGCTGGGGAATATTGCAGCAAACGGTGTTGCTCTGTTCAACCCTGATGATGGAACTGTCACACCACTAGATGGGCTTATTGGAAAGGTTCATGCGCTACTCTGCGATAAGAGTACAAACACAGTATATGTTGGTGGTGATTTTAGCGGTTCAAACTCTAGCAACGCTATTGCTTGGGTTTATGGTAAGGGATGGACTGATTTGCCATTTGATGGCTTTAACGGGCCAGTCAGGACAATAACAAAATCACCAAATAGTGCAATTGTTTTTGGAGGCTCCTTTACCAGCTTGGGGAATTCCTCAGTCCCAATAATCAAGCACGCACAGACCGTGAATTTGGTTTCTACGAATATTACCGCAGAACAAACGACAGATCTAGTCGGCTATAATGACCCTACCAGCATCGTGTGTTCGGACGGCGCTAGCCAGTGGCTGTTGAAGGACGGCCAAGTGGGATCTTGGACGGCGGATTTCAAATTTGGATTTAAACCTACCAAATTGCGGCTGCGTAATGCCGATTTCGAAGGACGGGGTACGAAAATATTCAGGTTCACGGCGTTTCCTCTGGATGGTATTATGAATCTCACCTACATCGATCCTTCAACAAATGAAACAAAGCACTGCGATGCATGGTGCGAGCTATCCGAAGGAGCGACACAAGATTATCTTTTCGTCAATGATGTTGGCATGAGTATGATTCGGATCGACATTTTTGAGCACTATGGTGCTGGAGGTGGACTTGCTGGTGTAGAGCTGTTTCAAGATGGTATATCAAAGATACTATTTCCTCTTCTTGCATCTTGGAATTTGTTTAACAAATATACATAGACATCTTCGCATTCGCATCAACTGAGCTAAATGAGCCTACCTGCGCTTCAAGTGCTGCTGCTAGATCGACATCAATTGTGGAAGGGTCATGGACGGAAATGGACGGCCCAGAAGTTGACTCAGAATATCTATCCATCACTCTCGATTCGTCCCAGCTCTCCTCAGCAACCGTGGTTTTTGAGCCTCATATTCAACAATCCGGAGAGTATACCGTACTTTTATTTACTCCTGGATGCCGCCAAGACAATAGCTGTAGTACTCGTGGCCAAGTCAATATAACTGGTACATACACATCAAACGGAGCCACCGAAAGCCCTCATCTATTATTCCAAACAAACGACTTTGACAAGTATGATACTGTCTATCATGGCTACGTCGATGCCTCAGACAGTAGTTTCCGACCTAGTGTGACTCTCACACCTGCATCATCTCAATCACTATCATCATTTAATATTGTTGCTCAAAAGGTTCAGTTCCAGTTATTCAGTAATATGACAGGTAGTAGTGGTGATTCTGATACAACCAGTTCTGGGTCGCTCGAACTGAACGGGCTTTATGAGTTTGATCCCACAAAGACGAGCACACCTACAGCGTCGGAGATTGGAAGCTCCGTCATTAACTCTGCGGGGCGTGCACTGGGTTCTAGTGCAACGATCAGCACACTTACCGTGAAGGACGATTTGACTTACGTTGCGGGTAATTTTAGTGCAGATGATGGCAGTTTCTTACATTTTTTTGCCATTGGTCCAGATGGACCGGTCACACCACCCAAAGGTGGATTAAACAACACTGTTTATTCTATGCTTCTTGTGGATGAAATAGTGTATCTTGGGGGCCTGTTTCAGAACACAAATACTGAGTCGACTGATGGATTGGGATTCATCGCGGCTTACAATACGCAAAATAACGAATGGCAAACTTTGGGTGCTGGTGTGAATGGCCGTGTTATGAACATAGTTGCGCTAAGTGTAAATGTCAGTTCTGGAACTGAAAACGCAATCGCCATTAGTGGGGATTTCAATAGGATTGAGGCAAGCGGTAGTTTTGATGCCGTGGATGTCGATGGCTTTGCTATCTGGGTACCTTCTCAGAATCAATGGCTAGAGCTGTTGGAAGGAGATAGGATTGCCATTCAAGGTGTCCTCTCTGCTGCAGTTTCGGTTCCTGGAAATGGTATCTTGTACGCTGGATCTATTTCCTCACAGAGCCTCGAAGCATCTGGTGCTGTTTCCGTAGTGTCTACGGATCCTGTCACCCTTCAAGCTCTACCTATGCAAGTTCAAGAAACATCAGGATCAGATCTGAAACGACGCACGATTGTTCCTCAGGACTACGAAGGCGTAGTCACGGGTGCTTTCTATAATGATAACGGCGTAAATCTGACGGTTCTGGGGGGCCATTTTAGTACTCAAGGAAGAGATGGGACTGTTAACAATTTGCTCATCATCAATGGGGCTTCCAATGATGAGGTCACGGGATTCGGAACTGAGATCGATAGTTCTAGCACGGTTCTCACACTGGAAAAAGTGGATAACCTTCTCTTTATTGGTGGCTCTCTTGAGGGCAATGTGGGCTCTGCTAATGTCAGTGGTATGGTGATCTGGGATATGTCAAGTAATGGATTCGCTACTGATCAGCCTGTTGGATTGGAAGGTTTGTGTTTCTGCATGGTTCATGGTGTTTCGACGGTATAGGTTCCTGACTTTCACAGGTAATGCCGTCTCGGTACTTACGATCACCAGACGTCCAGGCACCGAGGAGATTTATGTGGGAGGATCCTTCAGCTCGGCCGGCTCTCTTCCCTGCCCGAGCCTATGTATTTTCGACAATTCAGCCAAACAATGGACCAATATAGGAGGTGATGTGTCTGGACAGGTTGATGTTATACTTTGGCTTGATAGTGCTGGTAACACCTTACTTGTCGGGGGTGACATGACACTCAATAACACTGAAACATTTCTTGCGGTTTACAATGCAAGGTCGAGTGCTTGGGAGGCTTTCGTAGGAGATATCTCGAATATCCCTGGGCCTGTTCAAAGCATTGCATTTGATTCTGCGGCCAAAGATTCCTTCTTTATTTCAGGGACTACCATGTCTGACGGGTCTGCGTACTTGATGAAATATGGGGGTGGCAAGTTTACTGCTTTAGGTATGTCAAATGTGGCTGGTGCCTTAACTATAGGATCGAATTATATTAATATCTACTATAGATGGGTTGGGGGAGACTACATCTATTAGAAACGTACAGGTTCTCGATGTAAATACAGAGCACACTGCAACAGACTTCCTAGACGCAAGTCAATCTCTCCTCGTTATGGGGTCTCTTGACCTTCCAAATTTCGGCAACGCTTCTGCAGCTCTTTATGATGGCACTAGTTGGACACCTTTCCTCCTGGCCTCTAAGGCAAATGGCGAGCGAGGCTCAGTATCATCGCTCTTTTCAGAGAATGCGCAAGATTTTGCATCAGGGGGTGAGCTCTACACGACCTATGCATTGAAGCCCACATCAGGTATAGTTTGCTAATTAAACTTCTCGCCTAGGTGGAAAACTCGCAAAGGGTTTCGTAATATTGGTATCACTAGCAATTGCACTAGGCCTTGTGTTTCTTATCGTCGTTTTAGGTGTGCTAGCATCTTATATTAGACGACGACGTGAGGGATATTCTCCAGCACCCACAAGAGCCTCGCCGGTTCAACAGTCTATGCAAATGCAGGAAAGACTTTCACCGGCGGCCTTATTTGGCAATGTTGGTCCGAATTCGGGACGACCAGGTGTGGGGTCAATGTTGTGACCTACGCCAAAAATACATTTTCTCTTTTGTTTTAATTTCTCTCTGGCTATCATCAGGGATATTTTTTTTGATTTGCAATTTTCTAATTATTCTTTGTTCATTTTTCTGTTTTTGGTTTTATTGGGAATAAAGGAGTTCGATATCCAAGCATCAATCGATACTACCTTTTACCTGTTTTCCTTCTCCTAACGTTCATTCGGTCCGTACTTCTCGGAATAATAAGGATCTACATACTGAGGTCTCATTTCAAAATCCTATCCTATTTTTGCAAATTCTTTTTGGGGGTTGTATTTCATATATCGTGGCGGTTTTTTGTTCTTAAATTATTCATTCTCTTGCCTCATATTTACACATTTACATGTTTTTCTATTTATTTTTTTAAGGGCAGCTGGGTAGATTTGGACTGAATTTGTTCAGGCAGGTTGTGATGAGGTTATGCTAAGTTAAATTGATTGAAGAATTGGAGTGTATTTCATAATTTTTGAAATGACTACAATCCTAGAAACACTTTAGACATGATTTTACAGTACAACCACCCTATAAGAATATCTACCCCGACCTGGATAAAGATTATTTTGTGTACCAGTACTTTCATATAAGAATAACTGCTCTATAAGAATATGATATTGCACAAAAAGAGTATTCTTATACGGCGATTATATTGTATTTGCTTTATGTCTTGCTATATAATTGTTTGTTCTAAATTACGAGAATGAGTTGTGCTTAAATCTCTTTCTGTCGAGAAAGCTTATACAAGTTTGGGATATGATAGTAGGCTTGGTGGATGTTTTACTGTAGAAAAGTGCTCCCAGCGATAAGCTTTAAACTAGTAAAGAGTGGGGTTTAGGGTAATAAAGAGTTTCAAGCGATATTGGGGTATGTAGCTATGTCTTTACTTTATAGGAGATTGAACTAATCACAAAGTGATAGAGGTAGAATAGAACTAAGCTAATATTGTGCATAGGTTTAAATGAGGCTTAAGGGTTAGATACATAAGAAATTACACGAATTCAGTCTGCTATTTTCTCTGCGATATGGTCATCCGTATCAGCGTAAGCAGGGTCGAAAGAACTCTCGCTACCAGGCTCATTTGATTGTTGTGCAATCTCATATGCCTAAGCACACCACCGTAAGCCAGGGTTTCTCAAACAAGATCAAAACGACTCGTCTCTTGAAATTTAGGAAGTAGAGATATGCGTAAAAAGCTCACCTGTGCTGATGGCGATGTTGGGAGCTGTAGGTTCTATTAGCGTAGGGTATGTAGTTACGTGTAACTAAAGACTTACATCTATAAGAACAGCTGGGTCTTTTATCTTAGTAGCCCTTGCCTTTGCGGTATTCTAGCCCAATTTTGATGTTAGTTTAAAGTCTTATAGATCCTTATTGTATAAGGCTAGGTATGGAGTATAAACCTGTAGGAGGTGTGTAACAGCTGGCTTCTCCCCAGAAAGCATCTTGTAGCCCTCTCCCTCACGTGCCCCCAAGACCATGATAGTAGCATCATTAATTGGTACTTTTTTGGGTTCGATAGGCGTACTGTCAAGCTCAGCTACGAAAGTAGTGGGACTAACATAAGTATTTATAGATGTCTTTGGCGACTGATTTGTAGTATGAGGTCCGGTTAATTGGTCAGTAGTGGTTTGATAAGACTTTTCTTCAGAAATGACTGCGTTATTTTCTTGATATCCGTTCATGATGGACTCTTGGGTAATTGGAATAAGGTTTGGCGCGTGAGTTGAGGAGTGAATGGCGAAAGTGGGGTGAACTATGCTATGCGCTTAGCCTTGTGCCTAAGGAATGAGCGGCTGAGCAATGCCAAGCTGCCAATCGGTATCTCCAGAGTGCCAAGCGTAGCTTACATTAGAGTCAAAGCTTGGTAAACGATCTAATACGACAAAGGGAGCAGAATGATAGCCGGTTGCAGAAAGTCTTCAATGTCTTATACTTATAATTGTAAAATATAAGAAATTATTACCTAGTTTTTGCTATATGTACGGCTAATGATGCCCATAAGCGCCTGAGATAAGAAATGTCGCCTATTAATTGGGAAATAAAGTCTGTTCTGTTCAATATAGAAACGTAACCGCCAACCCTTGGAACTAAACTCCGTGGCAACCGATGTTAAAACTAAATTGGAGATACAAAGCTTCAGAAGATAATATAGGGACTTATGTATATAAATAGGGGTAAGGAGGATTTCTGCTGTTGGCATTTTCATTGGGTAGACTTTGTCGCTTATACAAAACCGAACAGGCTTTATTATCTCACTAGTATAACCCTAGTACATATATTCTCTTATATATATACTACTCACGAAGTACTAAGGATAGTGTTACTTGTATTATTAGTATTGACTATAAATAGTTTCATCTTTATTTACCGAGAGATATCACTTGGTCTGGGTCTCCCCGGTGCGGGATACATAAGATCATTTGTTGTTTAGGTAAGAGTTTTCACGAGGAATATCTTCAGGTCTTGGTTTCGAGAAAAGCTATCTACAAGGCCCTCGTAGGACCAGTCATTATGGAAGATATATTTCGAAACTAGTAGCTCCGGGGGATATTTGACTTGCAAGGAAAGGCAAGAACTAGCTACTGAAGCATTGGATTGGCCTATTTTATTCTGTGATTCTGCGATTACCGTTGCGTATTGTGCAGCTATAATTTTATTAGTATTCTAGGCTATAAAAGCCTAAATTAGTAAGCCTGGCCGGTATCTTGTTACCTGGAGGTTCTGCGCCACTCTATATAAATATTCTAATAAGTACTAGGGACGGGTCCATAGCAGGGGAATATTGGGATTCTTTGAGCATTGCTGGTTCGCAAAATTGCCTTAGAGAAGGAAGGAAATTGAAGTACCTATGGCCTATTAATATAATGATGCTGGTATTGTAGTTAAAGTATCACCTACATTATATATAAGCTATTGATATCCCTAATACATGAGCATCGTACTACGGTCCTAGTTGATTTCCTCTCGCTAGTAGCGCTGGTATGGACTTCTAAGTTTTGGTCGCTCATTCAATCGATGCCTGTAGGGTTTTCATCATCGTTGGTATTGCAATCGAAGCGGGTTTCTTGAGATAACGGGGCCAGGGGGCGGAAGTCTCCTTCTACTCGGTTGTCAAGCAATTGTTTCTGCGTGGCCTAGTGACTGTATAATTAATTACAGTCATACATCGCTATAAGAAACCTCGTTATAAGAAAAACCTTGCTGTAAGGAGCTTTTTCCAGGTCAATCCGAATTTTTATACACCAAATTTACCTTGATATAAGGGATATCTTTGGAAAACTTTCTATAAGAATTAATGAAATCCGCTGAATACTTGGCGTTTCTTATAGCGAGGTGCAACTGTACTGGATTAAATGACTTATGATATTTACAAAATCCCGTTAGTATACTGGGTATAAAACAATGGAATTTTGTATTGGACCTCCTACCAATATTTAGGATAGAAAATAGTCATGGGTATATAGTTATAGAAGTCTATTTATCTGTTGGACAATTAGATCGATATAATATGAAGATACGAGTGTAAAATATAGAATCTTAATGGAAAAAAGCAGTATTATCTACTTCTAATTATCATATACACCGATAGATGAGCATGAAGTAGTTGGGTATTTATTGGCGGACCCTGGGCAAACGCTGGAATTTCCTAGTAGGGCGAGCCAGTCTTACGATGGATGATCGAACTTGTTACGTTTACATATCGGAATGGTCTATTAAGGGAGTACAACAGCTCGGAAGTGGCGGTTATCTACCGTTTTACTCCAAATTTTAGCTTAGAACTAGGGTCACGGGAAAGATTATGAGAAGGGCACATAGGGAGGGCTCAGCCAAAACGAGTTAGGAGAGGAGATGGGCGTAGTACTGTATTCAAGTAGGTATTCTATGGCTGGAATATAGGTGATTGCCTTTAATAGTGTTGGTCAGTAGTGAAAATCTTACCTCTTCTATTGGTCCAAGCTCCCTCAAGGTACGTATACGTAGTCCTCAACTATATAATAGGTGTTTTTATCCAAGGAAGGGACAATCAATCACCACTAGAATAGTTTAATTCCATGATATTAGTAATATTTCTGCGTTAAGCGGTTTCTCAGTACTCAACAGCCCTCTCATAGATGCGTGGGCAGGCACCCCACCGTCCCCAAGACGCGGAGTTATGTGAACTCCTGGAAAACGAGACTACGCCCCAAGGAGCCGAAGTATTTGTCTTGGTGGGCCTGGGGATTGGTGGGTTATCTATCTGGGTTGGTCTATCTGGATTGGTCTCACTTGTTGAATATAGTTCTAGATATTACTGTTAGGGAAATAGAGATAGTTGACTGGCTACCGCAAAGAATAAGAGACATTCAAACTGTAGATAGCTTGTGGAGCTGCAAGTCGGTGATGTAAGAACGATTCGGGCGTTTCATAGACATGACTTTTTCGTTAGCTAGAAACTTATTTGATTCTGAAACTCATGACGATGGATCAGTGATCATTGATCTTGATATGGATATCATTATTGATTGTAGGTGTAAGAGAGGGCTGTATATGTATAGTATTTCAGAATGCCTCTAAGCTACAATTGATAGCCTCAGGTAAGAACGCGCTGCTTTCTTTATATCACTTGTACTTAGTAAATTTATTAAGGAAATTTTTTGGGGAGTGGCAGGTCGCTAGCTAGACTATATTAGGACTCAGAAGATTTTTGTTCGCCCCAATACTCAGGCATTTATTAAATACTTGGAGTGAGATTGCGGTCGTGGCTGACCCCTAAATGGTGACATGGCAGTAGCTAACAAAACGGCTAATTATTTTTTGTGAATTAAACAATAATGTAGTTGCTACATAGTCTAACAAGAGAATAGACTACCTTTATAGTTGTCTTAGTACGTTTTCTTAGGGCTGAATCACGAATTTTAGTTATAACCTCACGTGTAAAAACGCTATATATTTTACACCCAAAGTACCTATGTTCACTGAGCAAAGAATGCCACCCACCTTTACCCCAAAAAACGCTATACCTAGTAGATTAGTTTCAAGTTTTTTCAAGGCACTTAAATATATATAGATACCCCAAGCTAATATATATAGAATATGCATAGCAATATGCTTGGGAGTGTACATCTCCCTATACTAGCTTTTAGCCATTAGAATTATTCAAGAATAATACCCATATGCTACAGGTTACTTTAAGACAGATATCAAGATAATTAATCGGGTTCTGTACGTACGTACGTTGTATTCAATTGTTGGTTATATAGAGTAGTCTAGTGTGGTGTGCATATGATGTGGGATCGCGTAACTACCACAACTTTTGTCCTGGTATATATAATACAATAGCGGTTGGGATCGACGTATACAACTACATGTAGTTATACACCAAAATCAGGGGTTTTCACCACACCCATTCGCACTCAAAATTTAGGGTAATTCATGGATTTGCAATTATATAACAATAATTGTAATTAGGAATTTTGTTGTAGAGCAACACTTTCTCAAAGGGTAGAAAGTCAATTAAACCACTAGCTAGCTAAATCCTCACCAAAGCTGGGCTGTTTACATTGAACCATTTGACAGCTCAATAAGATGTGATTTATTAAATCTAGAAAAAACATAGTAAACTCCAGAGGCGTTTATATCTTCTGGGAGACTAGTGTGTTTATCTGAAATTTTCTTGTCAGGTAGTTGGCTGAAAGAGCCGCGATTTTAATAAAAGAATTACAAGATGTGAGTTATTGCGCTTGATAGTAGATATAAAATAGTATTTGACTTGATGTAGAGGGAAGTAGTGATGCCCAGGGGTGACGTCTATTGGATATCGAGACTGGATTGATGGAAGTTGAGATGGTTTGTGGAGAAGAAGAGGATTTGTGAGGGTATGGTCACTCTTGATGTGGCTACTGCCGTCAAGAAGTAAGGTGGGAAAGAGGTAGGGCGGTGAAGTTACCTTTAGAACTCAACTCCACTGTTAAAGGTTTTTTGTAACAGGATCTGAGAATGGACTTGATGGTGTAGACGGGGGGATTTTTTGGTGTACGGAGGGACTTGTGAACTGCGGTAATATCTGTCTACTTGCTGAGGGTTAAAATGTGTCTCCTATATTACTTTACTAGAGGCTGTAACCACGGAGCCTTATAAAACTACAGTTATAGAATAGGTACATGGTATGGTTGCAATGCCTACCTAAGTTTTATTTTTCGGCAAGTACTTAAAATTAATTAAATAATACCCAGAACAAGCTCTCTAAAACCACCTTAAGATAGGACAAGTCTCAATACACTGTGTAGGGGCATTTGGGAAAATGAGTTTAGAATTTTCCTAGTTCCCCCGCGATGTCGAGGCCGGGGCCTAGAACTCCCATGCCGGAATTTCTGTGTGCACAGTCACACCTCACTCTGCCGGATGCCAAGAATACAGAGGATCTCGTATGGGATACAAAGAATCTAGGTTAGCAAATCTGTTTTATAGTAGAAAAATATTTTAGTCAGTGGATTCATATGAGACAGCAAGGGACCCGGCCTATTGGGGTCCGGCGACTGTACATACCATATCTACATGTAGTTATGAGCTACTTACCAGTCCTGTTTAGTTCGGTCTTAGTTCTGTGTAATAATATGCATGCGAGGAACCTACGGAGGCAGGAGAAATCAGTGTCAACCAGGAACATCAATAAAGTACATGTAGTACACACATATGTAATCTCTCGGCGGCGCGACTGGGTACATATGTACGAATGTTCGTGGGTAAGTTTTTGGGCTTGTGTGGGGGTGTGCTAGCGCCGAGGGAAACATCGCTAAGCATAAACGGCTTCCACCAAGCCTTTTTACAAGTAGTTACATGATTATGTATTTAGCTCAGGTAATTTGCGCTAGTTTCGTTTCTGGGGTCACCCATCTCAGGTATTGATGTCTGGAGTAGTTATTTGGTGAGCAAGAGGATTACTAGCCGTGATAGTAGGTGGCGGTGAACGGGCAAATACCTATTTGGTCTAAGTATAGCGGTTGGGGGATGTTTCTGTGCAGGACACATGACGCAAGAAACCCCCAAACATCTTGCGGCGGCTGCCAGAGTGGAGGAGTGAGTAGGCGGAGAGCAACGACGTAGAGCCCGGAGTATTTTAGTTTGACCCACCGAACGAAACTCTCTCTCAACCCCTCTTCTCCCCACCCCACCACCATTCTCCTGCCCACTCTTTCCAATAAGTTTTCCATCATTACTATCCTCCGTCATCGCCATCCAAAAAGAAATCCCCTTCTGAAAATTCCAACGCTCGAGAAAGATGACGGATACCATCATTCAGCCAGATGTTGCGGCCAATGCTGGGTAAGTTTCCCACTATCTATTCGCTTTTGCTACCTGCATCATCGCCTCAATATTCTATCAACTACACCCTCCTTATTCCTTTTTGTTTAGTAGAATGCTGGAATTGAGTTATAAAGAGGCTTGAAATGGCTGCTACTATTTCTCTTGGTATTGCAACGGTGGGGCGGGGTAGTTTTGAATAATCTGTACTGATAAATTATTGTAGTACGGTGGAGCTTAAGGAAAACACAACAATTATCGTTCTTGGCGCTTCGGGTGATCTAGCAAAGAAGAAAACTGTGTGTATCCGTTCCTTGCGGTAATGCGGATTCTACCATAGCTGACAGTTGGCGTAGTTCCCTGCTCTGTTTGGATTGGTTAGTAGTTCAAGTTTGAATCGTCGAATCAGCCTGTTGACTTTTTAAACAGCATAGAAATAAGTTCCTCCCTAAAGATTGTAATATCGTCGGATATGCGCGTACAAAGATGGACGGAAAAGAGTATCTCAGCCGAGTCAAGTCCTACATCAAGACACCGATTAAAGAGATGGAGGAACAACTCGAGGAGTTTTTGAAGAAGTGTTCCTATGTTTCTGGCCAATATGATCAGGATGAATCTTTTATTAGACTTCGTGAACACTTAGATGATCTTGAGAAGGGACGGCCAGAGAACAATCGCATCTTCTACATGGCACTACCGCCTAGTGTTTTTACCACGGTTTCCCAGCATTTGAAGAAGAACTGCTACCCACAAAAGGGTATTGCACGCCTGATTGTAAGTTCTGGGAGATGATGAGCGAAAGAGGTAGCTGCTTATTCCTGAGATAGGTCGAGAAGCCATTCGGAAAAGATCTCCAGAGCTCTAGGGAACTTCAGAAAGCACTTGAACCGGATTGGAAAGAAGAGGAAATTTTCCGTATCGACCACTATCTTGGAAAGGAGATGGTCAAGAACTTGCTTATTCTCAGGTTTGGTAATGAGTTTTTCGGTGCCACCTGGAATAGAAACCACATCGACAACGTCCAGGTCAGTAATAAGATAAGGGAAAACACTAGCTAAGATTCCACTTTCTAATTAATAAATTAGATTACCTTCAAGGAGCCCTTTGGAACGGAAGGCCGTGGAGGATACTTTGATGATTTTGGCATCATCCGTGATGTTATGCAAAACCGTTCGTTGCCCGGGAGTTTTAAATAGTGAAGCAGGAGCTGACAAAGAAATAGATCTGCTCCAAGTATTGACCATTATTGGGATGGAGCGCCCAATCTCATTCTCAGCGGAGGATATCCGTGATGAGAAAGTATGGTTATTCTTTGATCTTATCATCAGAGTTTCTAGTTGACATAATTTCTAGGTTCGTGTTCTTAGAGGAATCCCTGCCATCGAACCTAAGAATGTTATCATCGGCCAATACGGGAAATCTCTCGACGGAAGCAAGCCTGGATACTTGGACGATGATACTGTACCTAAGGATAGCAGGTGTCCAACATTCTGTGCTCTCGCTGTTTATATCAAGAACGAGCGATGGGACGGGGTGCCATTTATTCTGAAGGCCGGGAAAGGTAATCACTAAATTTTTATATTGCTTAATTATAGAAAACTAATACTACGATTTAAAAAGCCTTGAACGAGCAAAAGACAGAAATCAGAATTCAATTCAAGGATGTCACTAGCGGAATTTTCAAGGATATCCCTCGTAATGAGCTTGTCATTCGTGTCCAGCCTAACGAGAGTGTCTACATCAAGATGAACTCAAAGCTTCCAGGGCTTAGTATGCAGACTGCAGTGACAGAGCTTGATCTCACCTACCGACGACGCTTTAGCGATCTTAAGATTCCTGAAGCCTATGAAGCTTTGATTCTGGATGCTTTGAAGGGCGACCACTCTAACTTTGTCCGTGATGATGAGTTAGATGCTAGTTGGAGAATTTTTACTCCTTTACTACACTACCTTGATGAAAATAAGGAGATCATCCCAATGGAATATCCATATGGTAAGCTACCACTGTTAGAATATGTATGATTAATATCTAATACGTTATAGGTTCGCGTGGCCCAGCTGTGTTGGACGACTTCACTGCCTCATATGGCTACAAGTTCAATGATCTAGCAGGTTATCAATGGCCTGTCCAAAGTACCGTGCCTAACAAGCTCTAGGGCATGGTCGGATTGTTGTACTATGTGGTGATATGATATAAATTTTCTTTGCAAGTAGTCCATCGGTCTTCATCACAAGACTCTACGGGATTTTTGGCGGCTGTTTTGAATTCCCTTTCACCTGTTACAAATATCTTTCGTGGGGTTTCGGTTTTTCGCTATTTGTTCGAATTTTTGTCTTTCCACCGATTTTTTCTCGGTCTTCATAAGGTGCTTAAAAGATCTATTT
The DNA here is from genome assembly GCA_033030425.1 of Verpa conica. Lineage (NCBI taxonomy): Eukaryota > Fungi > Ascomycota > Pezizomycetes > Pezizales > Morchellaceae > Verpa > Verpa conica. The sequence continues at coordinate 760,074 of JAUFSD010000012.1, forward strand.
GTTGTCTGAAATGAAATGCTAAGTAAACGGGTACTGAATAACCCTTGTCTGCCGGAAAAGTGACGTAACGTGGGTTACCCGACCGAGCAGTAGATTGCATTAATGGGAGAAAGGCGTCAGTCGGAGCTGACACCTCCTGGAGCGCATGCTCGAAGACTATCAGCACGAGTCACAGTAGGTTCGCATCGTTAATTTATTCTACTTCTACCTCTAACATTTGTTGTTCACTTCCCGATACCTTTCCTAGACTTGTATCTACATATTCCTAGTTCTGCCGCGTGTAGCTGCATCTCGTGCTTGTGTGCTTAGTCAACTGGACCTGACACGATCCAACATCAATAACGAAAGCCTAGACACTGTTGAATAGTATATTTCATGGCAGCGACATGGAGTGGTGCTCCATTTATCAAAGGTCCTACCGATTCGGTACGGATGATACTGTTGACAATATGGTTGGTGGCCCTTCATAATAATACATCCCTAAACGTACTGGAGCTGTACTGATAATTTAAAGCCTTACAGGTGTGCAATTGGTATGGAGCGTTGAAATGTCATGTTAGTTTACTCCGTCTCGGTACTTGCGCTTGTAATGATGTTTTTCGCTGTTGAGTAACCAGTAAAGCTGGTACAATGGCAAGCTGTCACTTATAGAGCTGTAGTCGCCTTTATTTTAGTAGGAGATTGCTTTATAGCCGGTGCTCAAAGTGTTTAGGAGGTTGCCGACAGGGCTTGCTATGATTCTCGTGGTATATTTAGTTCTGATAATTTACTAACCGAGTTGCCACTTTGTAGATTGCGCTCCTTACCTTCTGTCACTCGGTTTGACGAAATCCCTAATGAGCTTGGTGTGGATCGTAGGGCCTACGGCTGGGCTCACACAACCAGTAGTTGGTGCTATTGCGGACAGATCGCGGTCACGATGGGGTACGGGGTTGAGTTCTTTTTGTATGTCTAAATACTGATAAGGTGCCTGTAGGAAGAAGACGACCGTTGATGGTTATCGGGAGTGTAGTGGTTGCGATTGCGCTATTAGTTTTGGGCTGGACTAGAGAGATCGTCACATTTTTCTTTGGAGAGAAGGATGGGGTTTGCTGTCTTACTATGATAAATAACTTAGACTTGTAGTGCTAACTGAAACAAGGTCAACTCTATTATTATATTGCTTGCAATTATGGCACTTGCGTTGGTGGATTTTGCTGTAAATGCTGGTTAGTATTTGCTATACAAATCTAGGAAGTGGATGGTATTAACTGTAACTGTGTAACTTTAAGTTCAGGCATGCTGTAGAGCACTTATTGTTGATACACTCCCTATCCCTCAGCAACAACACGGAAGCGCTTGGGGTAAATAATTAAACTGATTTATAGTTCACAGAGACTCTGCTTACAATATTAAAGCCAGTAGGATGATAGCAGTAGGAAATATTGCGGGTTACTTTGCGTAAGAACTCAATAGTATGTTCTAATGATAATGATAATGATAAAACTGACAATATCTTGTAGCGGCACTATTGATCTTAAAGCGATATTCGGTACTTCCCTAGGCGACAGTCAGTTTAAACAACTTATGAGCCTTGCTGCATTTTGGTTGCTTTTTTGCATCATCGTCACATGCTTCTGTGTAAACGAACGAGTCCTCTTAACAAGAAGGTAAGTTTATTCATTTGATCCACGACTCGTAAGCTTCTAAAAAAAACCTTTTTTTGGTTCTAGAAGCCTAGATGAGGATTCAAGTGTCACACAAGTATTTGCATTGATATGGAGAACTTCATGGCATCTCCCCACAGGTATTTGGGATATGTGCATAGTATTGTTTTGGGCATGGATAGGTAATTAGCCCTTCTATTCACAAGTATTAAGTCGTACTTATTCAATCACCCGGGTTAACAAATTTCAAGGATGGTTTCCATTTATGGTCTATAGCACGACATTTGTAGGCGAGGTTCTCAAGCGCTACGATATAGTTGCACAGCAAAGCCTTCAATCATCTACGGACGTTGTCGGAGACATTGCAAGAGTTGGTAGCATGGCATTGGTTATGTTTTCATGTGTATCTTTGGCTTCATCGGTCCTACTGCCCTGGGTCGTGAAATCCTCGGAATCTGACGAACTTCACAAGAAGGAGTTGCGTGGCGGCTCACTAGGGAACTTTTTAGAGGCCATGGTACCATTTAAGCCCAGTCTAGCAACTGCATGGATTGGTGGGCATATCATGTATGCTTCATTGATGCTCATGACTTTATTTGTGTCGACTGTGAACTGGGCAATGATTTGTGTCGCCTTTAGTGGAGTGTGAGTATTCCAAGATCAAGTAATAACTTTTATGACCACGACTGACTGCTAGTTTAGGGCCTGGTCACTGATGACTTGGGTACGTTATTCGGCTCTCAATTTCCCGTAGTCTAGTTATTGATAGGATAAAAAGGCACCTTTTAGTATTGTTGGAGAAGAAATTAGCCGACTCAGTGATGACGGGATCGTAGGTGGTACTCATCATCATCGAAGGTCAAATGGTACATATGATCATTTAGACCAACAAGTCTTTGACTATGACGAAGATATTGAGATGACTAGGACGTCTATCTCTAGTACTACCACTCCAGTTACAGCCAACCTACAAGCTGGGTCAGATGAACTTGCGGGGGTTTAGTAAGCCAATGCTAATTTTCTTGTTCGATTAAGGGATATAACTGACAAGGATAGTCTTGGAATTATGAATGTGTTTTCTTGTCTGCCGCAATTCGTCGGCTCATTCATATCCTTCGTCGTGTTCTCAATGCTGGAGCCCGGCCTGAGCCCTGAGTTCACGGAGGGAGATAATGTGAAGCCTCCAAAGATTGGGATTAACGCCATTGCGGTTTGTATGGGGATCGGAGGGATTTCTACGTTGGTTGCGGCTCACTACACGTTGAGGTTTAAGCATCGCTAGGGGCAGGTGCTTAAACAAAGATAATTCTACTCATAGGGATGTCATATTTTACTCTTAATACCATTTTCTTCGTTCATATTAGTTCGAGGGGTTGGTAGAAAATTGTTTCAGCAGTTTAGATTTTAGAAAAGTGGGGAAACAAATTCTTATTCGAATATATTCTTCTCATTCTGGAGGGGGCAAGATTGCTGTAACAATGTTTGAGGAGCTGGGTTAGCGTCACAGCGATGGGAGTTACTATTACAGATGAATATTACAGCGCTCACGTATCATCAATATTAGATCTTGGTGAATTTGATCCCCAAGTACCCAGTAGTGTTCAGATGGGCTTGCCAAGAGTCTCGTGACTAAGCGGACAAAAATGAGAAAGAAAAAGAGTGCTAGGAACCCCCACATCACATAATGAGCGGACCCCTCTGACCCGTATGAAGGAATTGAGCGTTCTAGGATATCTACACGTTTTCTAATTGCGGTGAACTACTCTACGAGTGAGGGAGTGTTTTAAATATGATTACTATCGGTGAGTTTTTCTAAATGGTTCTCTCAATTGTACTTGCTCGCAATGTGAACTATTACTAACTCTAGCATTCCTAAAGAGGTTCCTTGTTCTTCCGCAAATATAGGTAAGATATCATTCTTTCATTCCTACGCGGTTTGTTCTAGTATCGAACAAATACGAGAAAGAGAAAAGTACAACTCTGGGTCTTCTCGTAAGGTTAACTGTTGCGCAGGCCCCGGCTTCGATGTAGTGGGTCTCTCTCTCTCCATCTGGCTCAAGCTCCAAATCACTGTCCACCATACCTCCACCTCTCTCCACCCCCTCAACTGTCTTATCACCTATGAAGGTGAAGGTTCCGACCACGTCCCCTTGAACGCAGAGCACAATCTTATCACCCGCACTGCCCTCTATGTCCTTAAATGTCACTCGAAACGCTCTTTCCCATGTGAAACCCATGTACATATCATCAACCCCATTCCTCTCGGCCGCGGTCTTGGTTCCTCCGGTGCAGCTGTCGTAGCGGGTGTCATGCTGGGTAATGCAGTTGGTGAGCTCAACCTTAGCAAAGATAGGATGATGGACTACTGCCTCATGATTGAGCGCCACCCAGACAATGTTATGGCGGCTATGTTTGGTGGGTTCGTAGGCAGCTATTTGAAGGAATTGGACCCAGCAGATATGGAGCGGAAGGAGATCCCACTAGCAGAGGTGTTACCAGAGCCAGCAGGAGGTGAGGATACGGGGTTGAGGCCTCCAGAGCCACCGCTTGGGATTGGGCATTATATAAAGTTTGGGTGGGCGAAGGAGATCAAGGCGATAGCTATTATCCCGCAGTTTGAGGTTTCCACAGCGACGGCGAGGAGTGTGTTACCTGTGGCGTATAGCAGGGCAGATCTGGTGAGTGCACTGCATGGATAATATGATAAAAAGGCACAGGAAGAGTTCTTAATTAGTGTAGATCTTTAACCTACAGAGACTTGCAGTCCTTACCACAGCACTGACCAGGTCGCCTCCTGACGCGGAGCTTATCTTCCAAGCGATGCAGGATAAGGTGCATCAGCCATACCGTAAAGGATTGGTATGTTCTCTCAATAAGATTTATGGGGTAGTCTTGACAATTATAGATCCCTGGGCTCCCCGAAATCCTCGCTTCTGTCACCCCCCAATCCCATCCAGGTCTCCTCGGGATCTGTCTTTCGGGGGCTGGTCCGACAATCCTTGCACTGGCTACCAGCAACTTTGAGAATATCGCCAATGAGATACTGGCGAAATTCAAACAGGAAGGCATCACTTGTAACTGGAAGATACTGGAGCCTGCGTATGATGGTGCTCAAATCATCTATTCATGATCATTTTATTATTATTGGCCCGCGTTTAAGAATGAAGAATTATAGAGTGGTCTACAATGTAGGTGGGAGCGCCCAACAGGTGATGTAGTGTAGCTAGAATGGTGTAAACTCGATCACCGTGAGGACCTAATACCCTCTAGAAATCCGTGATATAATTAAACTATAAATCTATTATAGGCCTCGGTTTAATCATTTCCACTCACGAAACCCTATCACCTAGCCAGTACCGCTGATATCCTAAGTGCAAGATCAAGAATTTGTAGGTGTTCGTCTGAGCCGTCGGCAAGGCGCTTATCGATTTCGGAGAAGATCAGAACAATGTCATTCTTTTGCTCTGCTGTTACGACATCATCGAAGATTAATTTATTGTATAGCTAATAGAAGATTCCAAGGTTAGAGGTTACGTTTAGCCTGGAGGATTATTAATGACTTGTAATAAACAAACCTGTAATACAACCTGACCTGCACTCCATCCATCTGCAATGATATCCTGCACCAACTTCGACACCTCTGGATACGTGCTTGTGGCCTTCGTAGGCTCACACGCTTTCAACAACGCTTCAATGGTCGCACCTGGTATCACCCCTGCAATTTCTTCAATCGACCTAACAGTAATGGGCTCGCCAGCTGTTACAGTTGCTTCATTACCCCCCATCTCTTCGTCCCCATCTTTATCCACTACTGTATGTTTAATTGGGTTGTGTAGTCTTGCCGCGGACTGTAGATAGGTAATTGCTTTCCGTAAATCACCATCGGAGACTCGAATCAACGTGTCAATAACCCCATCCTCACAGTTGACTTCTTCCGCTTTCGTAATCTGCTCTAGCCTCTCCCGTGCATTACTTTCATCCAATGGCTTGAATCGAAATTTTGAGCATCTAGAAGCGAGAGGATCGATGATCCTGGTAACATAGTTGCAAATTAAACAAAACCTTGTAATTTTAGAATATGTCTCCATTGTACGTCGAAGAGCTGCCTGTGCATCCTGGGTCATGGAATCTGCCTCGTCAAGAATGATGATCTTGTAAGGAGGGCAAGGGTATGTAGAGGATTGACTCATGGTTGCATTTGAAACAGTTATGCGGGCGAAATCTTTTACTTTTTCGCGTACAATTGAGATACCGCGCTCATCAGAGGCGTTAAGTTCGAGGACGCGAGTTTTCATTAGGTCTGGACCGTAAAGTTCTTTCGCAAGGGCGAGGATAGTAGATGTTTTACCAGTACCTGGAGGGCCATAAAAGAGCATGTGGGGAAGCTGTAGGGTGTTAGAAGGACTGTAGTTTATGAGGAGCACTGGTACCAACATTTGATGATTGGAGTGTACGCTTGAGAACGGTAATTGTATGATCTTGGGCGGTGACATCGTTTAAATTTTTAGGACGGCTGAGTGGGGAAGTGTTAGAGGTTTTTCTTTTCTTTCAGTAGAACCGTTGTATTTTATGGAATTAGGAGGTGGTGTAATTACTATTTCTCGACCCACGGTACTGGCCTACTCGGATCTTTTGATTTTGAGGTTGATGGGATAGCATTGTTCTGTGTAGTTGTAGCTGCAGCTCTCCGAGCAGCGACATCAAAGAAGGAAGCCATAGAGGTAGATAGCGATATACAAGTATAGGTTGATAAGGGAGGAGAGGTCGAGAAAGGGGATTCTTACTGGGAGGGCGCGTGTGAAGTGAAGTAGACGCGTTAAACACTGCCAAGCACCCAAATCCTTGGGTAATGTGTCTTGACTAAGCTGAGCCGCTCACCGGGAAATGAAACCATTGCACTGGGCCACCCACAGTCTTCCGTTCCGTCTCACTCAACAGCTCTACCTACACCTAAGTATCATTCATACCTCTCCTACTGCTGTTCCTGCCCCTGCTCCTGCTCCTCCCGCCCTCAACCCCGCACCCCACTACTCACCCCACTTACCCCTAATCATACACAGTGCTCCCTTACTTCTTATGATTCAATGAGCGATGCCTCAGACCCACAACCCCCCGCTACTACCCCTCCGGAGGAGGAAGATCGGGAGAGTAACGATGCGCGCTACACAAGGCAACTAAGGCAGAAGCGCGGAGAATTCCTAGATCATCTGCTAAGGAGCTTGGACATGATCACCTATTGTCATTTCTCATATTTGTATTTCTTAGAGTAGCTATTACCAATCTATGCCTTTCCCTAATCTGGATGAGGCAGCGCAGAGTTAACTAGAACCACAGCTGTAGTCTATTTAGATTCTTGGTTCGTTCGGCAATTCAACTCAACTTCCTCACGCCAAAGCCTCCAAATTTCCCCATACACTCGCAACACCGCCCAGCTATTGTTGCACTGTTCGGCAGCACCGCCTTTTGTTTTCTTTGTCATGTTTTCGGTGCTACACCAAGCGCTGGAGAGTTGAGTAATGGGTATTTGCATGGCGGGTTCATTATAGACTTCATTGGACAGGGTGCGCTACTTGCTCTTCTCCTTCTACCATGTGTTGAGGCTAGTCGAGACTGAGATGGGTGCGTGTGCGTGTGTGTGTGCGTGCAGAGGGCCCAATATCGAAATGGCGACTCGTATTCATGGATGCTGCAGTACTGGTTCTGCAAGTCGTTATGCTGAGCCTTGTGGTCTCAAAGCAAGAGCAGGAGGCTGCAGATACGACGGCAGAAGAACGGAGAAACACCCCACCAATACAGGATATTGATGCCGAAGAGCGAGGAGAGACACGGCGGCACTCGTTTTCATCAGACTCTAGCCACTCTGACGCTGGCTCTGAATCCCGGAGAGAAGATGAAGCACCATTAATGAGTAATGGACCGACAATCGGCACAACAGTCGATGGTAGCAGCGAAGCCGAGCGAGAGAGGCAGCGGAGAGTCTTTGAGCTCACATCAGGGGAGTTTATGGCCGCAGAACTGAAGGTCATTGATGTCGTACGGCAGCAATGGCGGAAAACCAGTGCTCAAACAGGGAGAAGGGAGAGGGAGAGGGGTAGTACAGCTACCGAAGTGGGGCCAGGGGCAAGGAGACGCCTATAAGAGCAGGATAGACATAAGGGGATTTCAGGCACCCTATATTCATGTTTACTTCGATTGTGATCGATTCTTGGCGTTTTCGGGTTGGGTGGAATCATTGGATTTAATGTTAAGACTAAAGAGTAAGAGGAAGTGATAATAATTAGTATCATGAGACTTTGTCATAGCAATGTGCTCTGGGCGAAGTGCCTAAGGGTGATGGGGTAGGGAAGAAAAAAACCTCTTATAACTAGCTGGCGGGTTCGACCAACGAGTTTCGGTCGCAACCCTCCTAGTCTAACGATACCGTATTATATTACTCGCTGTGGTGGGAGTTAATACGCATTTTTGCACAATTATCAACACAAATAAAACAGCTTTGCTCTGTATCGGTACAAGTATGTATCTTTCTTGTACGTGCCAGGAAATTCCATGGATCTTGATAGTTCCAGTGCCTGTTAACGCATACCTACCCTGACTCCAGTGGGTCAAATTTCGTAAAAGAATACGGTATTCAACTACCAGAGTGATCTTTACTAAGGAGGTCGTCGCATGTCCTTCACGAATCAGCAAACCAAAAGTCCCCATAGCCCTTTCACTTCGTTCAGGGCATTCGTTCAGGGCGCACCTTCAATTGGTTCACTGGAATACGACGCCTTTGGTGTGGTCTTTACCCGTGAGTCATCATACGCCCTGAACGAAACAGATAATCGCCAGACGTTTTATGCTCTATCCTACACTATAACCCTTCACTTCGTTCAGGGAAAACCTAGCCCAGCCTGAGGCAACCCCAGCCCAACTACCTTCAATCCTAATTATTTAATTAACTACTCAAGTGTTAATTAAGAAGTCAGAATCGCTGCAACTATGGGCGACCTATTAAAACCATGTGTGCGATGAGACAGCAACAGAAATAGCTATAAAAAGAAGAAAAGTAGCTGCAACAATGATAAGAACCAGTAGAGTTTAACTAAGAACTTCAAAAAAACAAACACCTTTTTACCTTAATATCTAAGTGGTTTTAGGATTATTCTGTGACAAATTTCTCACAATATTTAATGGGGGCGCGCTGGCATTGCTATTACAACTTTCCCGACGTCTTAATTAACACCTGAGTATAGTAGGCCTAGCTAGCCTGTGGGAGTCACGTATTATGAACGACATTTTCTGGCTTTACGCTGTGATAGAATGTACTTATAGACTTTAGTACTTAGACTGAGCTGTTAGTAAATAATAGTTACTTCACTATGAGAGGATAAAGTGCGATAAAACCTTGCTAGAGAGATTTATTGTTATAGAGAAACCGTGTTGATATTTAGGAGGAGAGCTACGGAGGGTTTAGTAGCTCATTGTTGGATTGGTGTAAGATGTTTACGTGATTACACGCAAGGATACATGTAGTACTACAATAAGGGAAACCAGGGTATTTTTGGTCTAGTATTAATGTGGTATATATTTTCGAGAATTCTAGATTAAGTCAGCTGTGTTATAGAGCCTTTCTGCTAGCCCGGTAACACTGCCACATTCCCCAAAAATACAGTAGCAAAAACACTCTCCTACCCACTATTTTACCTCTTGCCCCGGTACATCATTCAGACCAGTTCGATATTTACCTATATTAGTATTATCAGTGCTATAATAGTAGGTATCAATGTTTGCAACCGTCTGGCGCCCGCGGGAAACCTAAGGATCAGACTGGCAAGAGAAAGCGAACCATAGATGAGAATAGAGCCCTGCTGTATATCTTTAGTTCGGTATAATTTGAAGCCACCCTATAGCCCCCCTATAGTCCCCTGTAGTCTTCTGTAGTCCTCCACCGCCCTCTATAGTCCCCCAAAGTCCCCAATAGTTTCTGTAGCCATTTGTGATTATCTATAGTTTTCTATAGTCATATATAGATGACTAAAATATTATTCACTAAACCAGAAGTATAAATAAACCAGGTAGATCATTGATAGACTAGGCCGGGGCTCCATAGATATGATTATACTTTGTGGTCCTTATTACTAAAGCTCTAGTTCATCTAAAAATATTTACTAGGACTGACTACAGCCGTGGTCTGTCCGATAATTGGATGTGGGGCGGACGGACTGCCCCGCTGCAAACATCGAAATTTACAGGTATTTAATTAATGCCTAAGGGGGCATTTGGCGAAGTCTGACTTATAATATGTATTTATATCATTCCTGGTGTAGAGGTTCGGTTGCAGCACATACATAGAGGGGTAGAATTTATTTTGTTAATAGCTGATAAACATATTTGTTTCTAACTCGTACTCGGGGTAGAAAATAAGCACCTGGAGATGCAGGCCTATGTTAGGAGACATCGATTGGATACAGAGACATTCCCGTTTAAAGTATACCCATTCATTGGTGAGAATATATACCAGTGCTAATGACAAGTGCCAAGAATTGTCTTTGGGCAGCTCCTTGGTGCAGGCTTGTGGTTAGCCTACAAAATAGTATGAGGTACCGAATTATTGAACTATCGAGGGTACCAAAGAACTATTGGTATGGTACTAGATTATTAATGGGTTACTTGAGGGCTATTGTTGAGGTACATTCCAAATAGCCTACAAGGCAGTAGCTATAAATGCAGGCAGAGATTTAAATAGTCTAGGAAATTTTTACTAAGCAGCTTGACTATATACATGTCTAAGCCCCTACTATTCAATTTTTTCTACTCTAGTATACTCAATAATCAATAGTCAATCCGTAGTACCCCTCTAATGGTCCTGTATATACCTCATCGCTACACGTACTAGTTGTTGGCTTCTAAAATTATCCATGCATTTGCGTAGTAACCAAAAAAAACTCTACATTTAAAGTATTACACTAGAAACTACGCTAATACATGTATTATAGGTACTATAATATGGAAGCGTAAATCAGTTAAAAATATGTTTACTATCAGCGGTAAATTACAGTATAGAAACGCTAGATTCCAGCACCTTGTACCTAGGTCAAGTACTCCTAATTAGCATTAGTTAATTTAATTAGGTGACAAAGTGACTAGGCCACTAGAAAGGTAAGCCACTCTCATTAATACCCAAGGGCCTGTCTCAATCAATTATTTTTAACTCAAGTAAAGTACTTGCTAAAAAAAAAGATGGCTCGGGGGTGAACTTAGCGACCTAACACCCCACAAAAACCCTACCACCACAATATAGTAGGAAGCAGGGGAATTTATAGGAAGCTATTTACTGAATTAGTGTAAATTTAAAATCGATCAGCCTTCTTAAATAAAGCCAGATTCTATGTTCAGAAGGTTTGTTGTTGGTGGGTACCATGGTTGCTAGGTTTACCCCCGAGCCATCTTTTATTTTTTAGCAAGTACAGAGTACAGTAGGCCCTCCCTATAAGAATACGCTTGGGACCGAACCTCAGTACCCTTATAAGATGAATATTCTTATAAATAGAGAAAATGACTTTGTTGATCTAGTTGAGACTAAGAATGCATATTCTTATAGAGTGGTTATTCTTTTTTTTTTTTTTTTTTGAATCAAGTGATTTTATTGTTCTGGGTAAGAGTGGTTATTCTTACAGGCAGTATTCTTATAGGGAGATTGCAATGTACTGGATTCAGCGAAAATAGCATGTACAAGCCCTGGAATCTAGCATTTTTATACTTTAATTTACCACCAGTGGTAAACAACCTTTGACCAATTTACGCTTCAATACTTTAACTCTTGAGAGTTGTAGAGTAATAGTATATGTAGTGTGAGTATGTTCTATACAAAATACGGCTACTACCTAAATATACAGTTAATTAATTTTGGAAGCTAGCTAATAGCGCAGCCTCAAAGACCGTAATTTAACTCTCGGTTATACAGTACCCACATAAAATATCGGGTTCAAACAAGTATTAGTATGAAGCTAATGAAATGTATAATCCTAGTATAGTTATATTTTTTTTCGATTTCTAAAGGGTTATACAACATGTTCTTGGTATTTCTTTCCCATATATAAATTAAGATTGTGCTATGCGAGTACGTAGATATTATTGGATACATGTATCTCCTATGAAGCCCACATTCTCGCCTATAGGAATCGAGTTCTCGGTACTTACGCACACCACCGGACTGGTACCCACCTGAATTTCTGAGTGCTTATATTACATACCTCGACTAATATCGAGGCCTAGAAACGAAACTAATGGAATTTTTTTATAGAAAAATAGTAATATTTATGATAAAAAATTAAACCTCGTATTCTATCTCTATATCTTACATACACCACTAGGACTCCAGAGCGCTGGAGAGAAGGGGGGGGTTGTAACGCTATTTTATATACTTTTAGGTACTCCGTTCTGGGCGTGAGGTCTCCTATCGTGTACTAGTTTTATATAGTAACACATAAACTTGTAACAGAGGGGAAAGGGGGGTCTCGTCTTGAGTTTGTCAAGGGAGTATATATACTCTACCCTAAGTGATACTATATCTAAACGTTATTAGTAGTATAGTAGACCGAATGCTACTTCTATTCTTTCTATAACTTGATGTATCGAGCAGGTCCTGGCTCTAATAATCATGACTGTTTGGTGGGAGTGGGCTTTTTTTGTAGAGGAGGAGAGGGGAGGTTAGCACATTCGACGTGTAATTAATTGCGAGAGAGATAAGCGCTTATAATTATACAGTGGTCTAATTACCGGCACGCATACGGTCAAGAACGGTTCCTGCATTTGGTAACAAGAACACAACACTTGCCCTAATAGATTACAGTAGTGGTTTATGCTACTTAGTGCTTATTATTTATCATTGACGGGTTAGCGTTGTGACTGTCATTCCCCCAGTATATTTGTCTTGCCCTAGTCTTGGCGGCGCACACAGCAGTTCACAGCATCACGAAATCCAACATCACTCGACAAAGCCAACATTAACGACCAACCGCTAGTAACTCTACCAAGAACACGATATTCAACCACGGTTCAACCCCTCGAGGTAAGCTACAACTTTTTCTAGGAGGAATAGGCAACTGTAAATGACCTTGAAGGTTGAGAAGCTGACAAAGGTTACGAATTTTTAGCAACTCATAAAATGCCTGAGTCAAACCACCGATGCAAGTCTAATTCTTGATAATGATCCTTAATTTGAGACCTCAAAAGATTTGACTAATTAATTATGTGTAGTGTATGTCAAGGTAATGAGCCATCACCCCGAGCCCTGTGAATTCCCCTACATACTCTACCCCTAACCACAACACGAACTATACCTTGAGCATGGGATCCGGAGGATTGGTAATGGGGCTTCGTGGGCTTATGGAATTCGAGTGAGAGCTCATGGACTTTATTTCATGGCTTCAGACAGAGGACCTGAGAGCGGAGGGATCAGCAGAGGGAAAGACTGGCAACAGAGTCATATGAAAGATCTACGACTAATGTTAATTTCTGTGGGAATAGGGAAAGCACCTCTCTTACCAAAGAGGCAAGCGCAACACCAATCCCAACACCTCCCTCATTAAGATTGAGGGTGCCGATAACCAGAAGGATGCTATTTTCTACTGTGGTACGTTCCCGGTAGCCTTGCCGCTAAGAATACACCTCGAACAGCGGCAATTTGAATTGAGTGCTGATGAAATATTTGGGAATATAGGAAAGAAAGTAGCCTTCGTTTACAGGGCCTCAAAGGAAATCCGTGGAACTAAGATTAGGGTTATTTGGGGGAAGGTTACCAGGCCACACGGAAACAGTGGTGTTGTCCGTGCTAAGTATGATCCCTATGATTACTGCCTAGAGTTACTATAGGGCTAATATGTGACTATTTTTCTGTCTAGGTTCCGTCATAACCTCCCCCCTAAATCTTTCGGTGCCTCAGTCCGCATCATGCTGTACCCTTCAAACATCTAAATCACGAGGGGGGTGTACTGTGTATAAGCTGCGAATATAAAAAATTCAAATAGATCAGGGTGGCAACCTTTCCTACTGATCTAAACGAAAAACCTACGTGCATAAAGATTTAAAAAGGGAAGTGTCGTTGGAGTTTTTTGCGGGAAAAGATCTCGTTTTTTTTACGTGGGTCGGGTTTCAATTTCTATGGGAACACTTTTATATAAAATTCTACATTATATGAAGGGCTATCTTCAATCCCTGAATATTTCACTGCAGAGGGGTTCTTTAGATAAGCTGCAACCTAGACGTACTAGTACTTGGGATAGCCAACTGACCTGCCGTGATGTTTGAATCTATTCGTGACCAACTAAGATTATTGACCTATACTTTATACAAACTTTGCGCCTTAGTTGAATCTATATAGGGACTTCTACACAGAGAAATCACACTCTTTTCGATTTTCTACTGTTCTTGGCTGTCTAACCCATCCACTCGCCAGGGTGCTTCCTCTAATACAGCCCCTATTACTCCTGTCTCCTAGCCGTCCTCCATACCCTCCACCCAGAAAATTTCTTTGATAAAGATTTTCCCCACAAATTTCTGCTCCTTCTTGCTATTTTCTCCCACCCCCTACCTAGGGGCTGAGCTTAGTATGAGTTTTGCCCCCCTTTCTTTTTACTACTCCTGATCGCCCTCCACCGTATACTCTCGGGAATTTCTCCTGATATGAGCTTCCCTCTATCCTTCCTACTCATACCCTAGTTGTCCCTCTTCCACATTATTCCTACCCCTCACCCCAGACCCAGCTCTTCTTCCATAGCCACCCTTCCGTTGCATATTTTTACTCTTCTGTCCCAATGCTATAAACTTATCGATGGCTGTTCCAACCTCCTCTTTCAGCTCGTTCCACCCAGTAACCACACTTTCCATCGTAACCCAAAAAGATAATGTGCCCGTTAAACGCTCCTTACTAATCACTGTTTCGTTCTCCGTAACGTTCAGTAGCTCACCACCTTTCCCATAACCCCGCTCATTCAAAGCTTCATATGCCGCCTCGCGGACTCGGCGCACAGCTTTATTACGGACGACCGAATGTTTTGAGACCTTCTTTTTTGTTGCCACAGCGTTGATTGTAAACCGGGGTGCATGTGTTTCTTCGACCTCGAGCCGCTTGAGGACTTTGTAGTGGAGAGGATGGTAGGGGTTTGAGACTACGTTGGGGTCGATAACAATGACTGTAGTGAGGCTGTGTAATAGGCCAAAGCTTTTGCTAGTGATTAGCGGCCGGAGACCTTTGCCGACTGAACCCATAGCTTTGATGACTTGGGATGGAGATGGAGGGAAGTGGGTATCTTACAGGACATTACCCGGTCTTGAAGTACCTTGGCACGTCAATTAGCGAAGAAAGTGATTTCAGATTTTCTCTATACGAAAGAGTGTGCTCTAGACTTTATATTTGGCGGAGATACTACTTAAGAAAAGCAATAGATTCTTTTGTGCAGTTACATTTTTACTGCGGGTGGAGCAGCAGTGGCTATTGTACCACATTTCCCACACTTCCTTAAATCATCGCTATCCTTAAATTTATTGACAGCCTCTTTGATTTGGGTTCCTAAGTTTGTGCAGTGGAACGCAGCCTCGTGAACGATTTCCTTGCATGAAGAGCAGTACCAACGAAGCTTATCGAAGCTTCCCGTGGGTCGCTTTTGTTCAATGACGATACCAACCTACAAATACTGGTCAGAATATGTTTTAAAGTGGGTCATGAAAGATAAATTACCGTGTCTGCAAATCGGATAGGATTGTGGGGAATGTTCGCTTTTGTCGAAGAAAAACGTCAACCAATAGCTAATATTGGGGGTTATAACGCCAACTTAGGGTAGTGGCGTAACCGGTTACTCACGGGGAAGAAGAAACATTTCTCCTTCATCGATGATGATATCTTTGAATTCTCTATCTTCGACAACCTTCAACAACATCGCACCCTTGTATTGGTAGAACCACTCAGGTGTCTCGTTGATATGATAGTCATTACGAGCGTTTGGTCCTCCAACAATCTTTTATTAGATAGTAAGGAAGCAATCGTCAACGGTATATTACTACTTTGTAAAAGTGGGGGCGCGGGAAGACTGACCATAACAGTCATGTGCTCATCATAAACACAGTAGTTATTGATCGGTGGCTGAAGCAAGTGATTGTTTTCTTTGAGCCTAGTTTTTATGATTAGCTTAGTAACTCAACATGAGTCGAGGGCCTGAACTTACCATTTTGGAATGTTGAGGGGTTGTAAAAGAGACATTACGTTTCTTTAGAAGCACTGTTTTGTCTTGTAGGTGGTCGGGTGAGGTGCTGGGGACCAGTGTAACTATCATGCCATCCACGTTGCAACTTGCGCTTGGGTTGGTACAGAGCCGCACTGGGTACGACCCCCGAGTAAACGTTGAGTCTGATTGAGCAAGATAGAGCACATATTACCCGGCCTTATTGTTGATGCCTCACCCATGCTCCAGGCACTGGGTTGTATATTTGGATATCACCCACTCCATACCTACCAAATCAACAACCTACACCCAGAAAAATCGATAATGGACTACTCACACAATATCATTCCAAGGCACGATATGAGCAGTCATGAAATGGGAGGTACGAACTATCGTTGTCAAATGAGCATGCTATTCACTTGGAATACCGAAAACCTCTGTCTAGTGAGCTTGGCCCCAGGAATACCCCTTTAGCAGCAGAAGGTATAACGCTGAGCAGGTCTTCCGCTGGTGGCACGTTTCTAATACGTTAACACTAATTTTCTCTCTCCTCGGGGTTATCGCTCTTTCGGCTGGATATGAATTTGTGCGCGAACTTTCCCGCCGCTACGAAGCCCGTGTCGACGCTGAGAATGCAAGTCTTAGTACATCAGGTATGTGGTATTAATTCTATCTATAACTCTTCCTAACAAAGACCCCTGAGATATCGGTATTGCGTGCGAGGTCACGGTCATATCTCTGACGTTTTAAGATGAATCGAGCTCATTAATACCAGGGAGGAATATCGCGTTGGTATCTAAGAGAGGCCGCCTTGGAAAGGCAATTTTCTACGGGGTTCAGGTCTTTTATTCGTTTTTCATCATGTAAGTATTCACATTTCCCTTGCTCCAACAAAGTTTAGAAAATCCTCCCCTTTCCCATTCTCAAGGGACAGCCTTCTAACAAGCTGTGTGCACTGTTAACCAATAATACCTTTTAAGGCTTTTGTTTATGACCTACAATGGATGGGTAATGATCGCAGTAGCTGTAGGGGCTTCTTTGGGATATTTCATATGGGGCGGAGCCTCAGCCACGAAATCTATTGCATGTCATTGATAGTAATACCGGTGCTGGGACAGCTGTTCTTATGAGTGGTGTGTAGTTTGTATGGGCTTTGTGTAAGCCTACTTAGTAGTAAGGAACAAAGAAAGAAGTGTTAGGTGGTACCTGAAGGGTGTTTCATGAATTAATTTTCTTTTACATAAGTATGTCAGTTTTAGTAAAAAGCTGATTCCAATAATCTTGTAGCTTTAACCACAATTGAAATACATAATAGGGCACCGAGCTCAGCAGTTCTTTAGAGTATAGCCAAGTAGACCTAGTGAGTTAAAGACCAAATAAGGAGCTGTACATTAGAAACATATTTTTCTCCACTAGAAACAAAAGGGCGAGAAGGCAATAAGGATAAAACTAGCCAAGAATGATCATATATATTACGATTAACCTCATAATGTTGCTAGTTACCACTAAATGTAGTTATCCATGACAGGTATTACCACAGCTCTAGGACCCCACTCTACTTTCTTAGCCATCACGAACCCGAATCAAATCCAACCACCATGTCCACCGCTATGATCACCCCGTTCCCTGGCGGGCATATCGCATATGAGAGTTGGTACAATCAGTTTGTAAGGCCTTGTATTACCAGATGGGTCCTTCTGGTTCACCTCCATCCTTAATATCACGTCCAGGGCATCTTTCTTCGTTCCAGGGTGTTCACTTTGGCCTATGCCGATATTGACTCTCTCCAACCCTGCAACTGTCATATTGATAGCTGAATCTGACTTTTGTGGTTTTCTGAAGGTACTATTCCTAATTTTCGAGAATGTTGAGCGTTTGATAGGCTTCTTCTCGCCTAGAGAAGTCTCGCCTTCTATGTATTCTCTAATCATAGCATAGTTTCTCCCTGAGAGACTCTAGTGATTAGCCTCAGATTTCTATAAAAGGCGATTTTTTCACGCACTTGGTAGAAGTCGCTTGTTGTTTCGAGGTTTCCCATCAACATCGGTGTCGAAAATTGGATACATGTCCTCATCCGTTTGGTAGTTTAAGTGGTGAATTTTGTTTCTCTTATTGAGAACATCAGCCATTGCTAATAATTAAGTTAGTAAAATTATCAACAACCTGAGATAGAGAGTAGAAATTACTATTTGGAGGCGGGGTGTTAACAATTGCCGAAGAAATGACGTTAGGCATATATCGATGGTCATTCTCCCGTAGAATGTTGAGCTTTGGGTTTGAATAAAATTGGCCGATACCAGCAAGGTGAACATCGCCACTGGTAAGTGTTAGGATTAATCCCTATCACAGCGGGTCTCCGGGGGCTACCCAAGAATTGTGATGCGAACGGACTTCTCCATTGCAAACGCCTGTAGTTGTTGGATGAACTAAGAAAAATTACTAAACATTAGAATTCATCTGTAGATATGTTGCACAAAAAGAACTGACCCAATTTCTTTCAGCCTTGTGATTTTTGGCCGTCCAATGATCATCAAGATCATCTAGAAGTTCGACACTACCTGTATACATGATTCATTAGCCATATTTCTATATGTTGTTAAAGTGGGTAAAAACCATCAAAGCTATTGATAAAACCACCAAGATATCCCATGCGTCCGAGAGCCTTGAGAGGGTCCATCAATCGTGAAGTCATCCTGATCATATTATTAGTAACGGGTATATACTACTTAATTTAAAACTTACAAATTTTCAAGCCAGACTAGTCTAGGATAGGCAATTGGAACCCCTAAAAGGACAATTAGGTGTTTAGTTTCTCCCCGGATAACCTCCTTTTGAAGCCGATCAAACACCCGACAGTAGCTTTTCTTTGATAAAACAAGGTCCCTCTAAAAATGAAGGTGTGAGCAATATTCGGAGAATAAAAGCTAGAAGTTGGGGTACGAACCATTCTCTCGGTCCTACAATCTAAACCCAGGAATGCAACCTTCCTCCCAAGAAACATAAAGCAGCTCCTACTCAATTCTGTGATATATGGACCCCGTGTAGCACCAAGCAGCCAACTTGGCTCATTCTCTTCTTTTTCATCCACAATACTTTGGTGCTGGAATAGAAGATAATACTTAAAGGCTACTGCCCCTAGACCAACAAATACGGGGCAGCTATTGAAGTGATGAGGGTAAGAGCCAAATCCATCTATAATATCGTGGTCATCCCATATATTTACCATCGGAATCTGTGCATTAGCAACTCCGAAAAGACCTTGAGAGAACCACATGCCTAGAGAGGTTAGATGAGTGATGGAAAGAAAGATAGATCTAGGGGTCTCACTATATCTTTCGAGATAGAAGTCTTCAAGTTCATCAGCCATCTCATCAGTGAAGGCAGAATTTGATTTGTGGAACGGATTCTTAATCGCGAGCCATTCTTTAAAAAGCTTCGTTTGCTTAGATACCGCGTCATTATAAACTACAGTTTAGGGAGTATTTTCAGTCAGCAATATCACTTCATCGCTACAGGGACCAAGCTAACATACGCTGATCACCACCTCCAAGCATAACATGAAATGGCTTTTCCTGATGCTCCCGCAAAACGTCTCTCCATAGGGGGTCTGGTCCGCAGAAGTCATTTGGATTAACGCTTAAACTAAAGCCGTTGCAACTATGAAACATTATATTCATAGTTTCTCCCCTTGCAGGAACCCAAAAAGCGATCGAAGGGCCATGATTTATTCGGTAGGCAATCCTGGCTTGTTCATCACCCAATTCTACTTCGATGATAAACCTCCAGAATGTGACACCTCTTTCAGAATGCAGTTTTGTAGCTTCAACCTCCTTGTATTTGCCTAAATTTTCACCATCGTTTACCTTTCTAGCCGACTGAACTCTCTCTAATGAGTATTCAGCATGAGGAATATATTTCTCCTCTAAAAGTCCCTCTTCAAGTGTTACAGACGTTGGTTGCCGCTTATCTGTCTCTATCGTAGTCCCAGCTAGTATATCTCTCCCCATGTCCTTAATATCTTTTTCGGGTGCCGACTGAACAAATAATCGTATAAATGGTAGAGAACTATAGTCCGAGTGATTATCTGTGGTGATAATCATAATTGATCCACGCCACGTCTCTCGTTCATCTTTTGCGGTGGATTCTTGTGACTTATTCCCATCTCTACGCAGTCCAGTATACCGCAGCAATGGCCCGCATTTAACATTGAGTGGAGGTGAAAATGATGCAGGCGCTGGGGCTGCACGACGTTTAATTGCCGCGATGAATGAAAATATCAGTTCATCTGTCTTCTCTTCTTTTGTTTGAGGGATACATGTAGAATATAAAGCCTCAGTCAAGGGGCAGGGTGCATTCAAGGATGAAACTGGTTCGGTAATAATCATAGTTTTGGGTTCAGAAGCAGATATCTGGCCATCGGTGATGTTTTCAAGAGTATAGTAGGTGGGGGGATTATGGGGAATGGTATTCTTAGCTGCGGGTGGTTTCGAAGGTTCCGGTACTTCAGAAGAATGGGAAAGGGGAAGTGAGATAAATGGGTATAGGGTGGAAGAAGGGGTATCCAGCTCAATATCTATAGATTCTCCCGGATTGAAATTTCTCATACCGTCATCAGCTTCGGCAGCATCACCTTCATTTGCAGACTCGTCAAGTTCCCCATCCTCAAGAGTCAAATGGGCCACCTTGGCATCAAACACATGTTCTCCCGCCACAGCCTGTGTGATCCGAATAGGGTCTCCTCTATTACCATTGCTATCGCTATTTTTTTGTTGCTTTGTGTGTTGGAATTGATATCCATAGTCGTAGTGGGATTTTCGGCCAACACGGTCACAGCCAAAGTTTGGTTTAGGTAAAGCCTTGGGGATTGTTTGGGGCTTCTTAGTCCCCCCAGAATTAGAAGTGGCATCATAGTAGCCATCTTTCTCATTATCGTTTGGCTTGTCCTTATGTTTAAGGGGATGAGACATCCTGTATTGATGTTTGTGCTGCTCTTCATCTCTAAAACCTGGATATACTTTGCTCGATGAAGGGCTAGTAGGGGCATTTGTAAGCCTCGAAGTGATGGTGGTGCTTCGTTGAAGCCGCTCTTCCTGCCTTTTACTAAGAGAACGCCCCAGGCTCGGAGTATCAGACTCTTCCTTACTGATATGCTTTAGCTCAAGCTCAAGCTTCTGCAACGGAGAACGGTCGGATGCAAAGCCGATCGAACGAGCAGAAACTGCGTCGGAGGGTTTTCGCAAAGGGTTGAAATGTGAAGGTAAGGGGGTACTAGGTGAGATTGTTGAGAACGACATAGCATTGGCTTCAACGACCACTGCGGTAGCAGGCGCAGACACCAACACAGGTAGTTTCCTTAATGGCGCCGGGGGCAAGTAGATATTGACCGCCTCTCGCACCGTAGAGGATTTGGCCTTTTGGTTAGTCAGCGCGATAAATAAATGGAGGGTCTTTTTTTAAAAGGGGGGGTAGTTGGAATTAGCTCGTAGCAAAGCACTCAATAAGTAAAGAAGTGGGGAAGTAAGTAGTATGTAGCTGAGTAGACAAGCGGATAGACAAGTAATGATAGACTGATTCAATCCAGGAGAATATGTATAGAGGTAAGCTTACCCCGTGATAAACACGCATGCAGATTTTAACCGATGGGGAAAACAGCCACAGCTTGCTCAATCGCCACCCACTCTTATCGATAACGTACCTGCATTCTTGTCCCCAAAAGTTGGTTGGTTGCCATTAGTCTAGACAATAGCCTTTCTTACACAATCTGCGAAAACTTCAAGATGTCCAGCGAGCCGAAAAGATTTAATTTAGATATAGGGATTTTACTAGTTAAGAGTTTAAACATGTCAAATCTTCTAGACCTCAAACACTATGTACATGTATGTTGGTACTGTCTCATTAACCTCTAGCATTTATATTTGATTCCGTGTATTATAGAGACTGTAAAGTATATGTACCGTATTGACTCGATAAATTTGCTATACCAGCCACTTGAAAATTGGATTAGGCTGACATGGGGCGTAAGCCGCACTGTCTGAACGGCCCCCGCCAAAAAGGAGCAGCTTCACCAGCATAAGGGATAGTTAGGTATAAACTCGTTGGCGGGCTCTACCGCCACTCCCTACCAAACGTATGGCAGCTATCTGATCACAAGGATTATTATCTTAGGCTAGCCTTTATCAACTTAGAGAGTCCCCAAACGAGTCTAAACAGTGGCGACTCCCGCTAACGAATTTCTCGAGTTTATACGGTATTAGCAGCTAAACCATGCACCGATCACTCTAGCCACGTTATGCTTGCGCCACATGACACAGATCCGGTGTTGCCACGGGTTCTTTATCGTGCATGCGTATTGTAGCACCATCACACCAGGCACCATCCCCAACCTACAGAACGAAAACGAAAACGCAGGTATCGAAGTTGCTTAGAGTAGGATTTGAAGCGTAGGTAAGTTTTTTATACTTAACCAGAAGCAAAATATACCATCAAGCTCGAACTATATAACAGGGCCAAGCTACAAAGTAGTTAACACTTGCATTTAGGAACCCCTTTTTTGGATACTGCTTCACTGAGCCAGTCGGCGCACATTCCAGCTTTTAGTTAGTTGGTTAGCAGAGCTCCCTATTCGTGAAATTCTTCTGACTTCTCAATACCTCCACTTCCCAGGCGTCACCTAACGTCCTCGCCTCCTAATTCCACTTGACCACCAAGTTATCCAGCCTTAACTTTTAGTTTGCGGATACCACGATGCATCTAGGTCCCATCTCTTTATGGCTTGCCATACTACAGCTCACACACGTTGGGCTTGTGTCGGCCAAGACTCCGCACTTAAAGGCTCGAGATTATAACTCCCGGGACTATTACGCGCTACATTTAATGCCAGATGTATCACCAGCGGCGATAGCTAAACAGCTTGGACTAGAGTATGAAGGATTAATAGGAGAACTTGATGATCACCACCTCTTCTCTACGCCGTGTGGAAAGGACGATATTGTCTCAATCCATCTAGAGAGGCGTCGGCGGCGACGAAACCGGAGCCTAGAGTCAGGTGTTACTGTAAAGAGAGACATATCAGACACGATTCTCTTCGCAGAGAAACAAAAATTAAAGAGGCTTGTGAAACGCTCGATACCTATCGAGCGCCAGGAATCATACATAGATATTCGCCAAAGCTGGGATGAAGATGATCCGATCTCGGACAATGTGCATATTGAAGAAGTAGTAAAGGCTTTGGATATTCAAGACCCCATATTCCTCGAGCAATGGCACCTAGTAAGTACATATTGGCTATTCAATAAGGACCTAAGAGGAATATACTGATATTTAAAAAAAGTTTAACCCCCGCGAGCGTGGCCACGATGTTAATGTCACTGGAGTATGGATGGAAGGTATTGCGGAGGCACCGTATTTGAAATCCCAATACAAAGGCTAAGTGTATTCAGGTATTACCGGGATCAATGCTACCGTGGCTATCGTAGATGATGGCTTAGATATGTATAGCGAGGATCTTAAAGCGAATTATGTAAGTCCTCAGTCTCGATATAATGCAACTGTAAAAAGGACACTCTCTAATCATTGCAGCAGTTTGCACCTGGCTCGTATGATTTCAATGACCACACAGCTGAGCCTAAGCCCCGCTTATCGGACGACCGTCATGGGACCCGCTGTGCCGGAGAAATTGCCGCTGTGAAGAATAATGTCTGTGGTGTTGGTGTTGCCTGGGACGCTAAAGTTGCCGGGATTCGTATCCTCTCAAAACAGATATCCGATGTAGACGAAGCTGTCGCTATGAATTATGCCTACCAAGATAACCAAATCTATTCCTGCAGTTGGGGACCCCCGGATGATGGGCAAGCAATGGATGCCCCTGGAATACTGATTAAACGAGCCATGGTGAAAGGTGTCCAGAGAGGTAGACAGGGTAAAGGTTCTATCTTCGTTTTTGCGTCTGGAAACGGGGCAGCAAATGAAGATAATTGTAATTTTGATGGTTATACAAACAGCATTTATAGCATAACAACAGGAGCCATTGATAGGACGGGTAAACATCCATATTATTCTGAGTTATGTTCAGCGCAAATGGTTGTGACATACAGCAGTGGGAGCGGAGATGCGATTGTAAGTAACATATAAAGACTCCAATATCCTTAGATATTAACAGTTATATTTCTAGCACACTACCGATGTAGGCGTTAATGCATGTTATGCAAATCACGGGGGCACATCTGCAGCTGCTCCTCTGGCTGCCGGAATTTTTGCCTTGGTATTGTCAGTGCGCCCTGACCTTACTTGGAGGGACCTCCAGTACCTTGTATTAGATACTGCTGTCCCAATCAACAGGGATGACCCCGATTGGGAAAAAACCGTTATTGGTAAACAGTTTAACCATAAGTACGGCTATGGTAAACTAGATGCTTGGGCGATTGTCCAGGCTGCAAAAACATTCAAATCGGTAAAGCCTCAAGCGTGGTACAAATCACCAATTTTAGCCATCAACCATGCCATCCCTGAGGGTCAAAAAGGATTACAAACTGAAATCAAAATCACTACAGATGATCTCAAGATCGCAAATCTTGAGAGATTGGAACATGTTACAATCACAATGAATGCAAAGCACGGTAAAAGAGGTGAAATGAGCGTTGATTTGATTTCGCCGAGTGGAGTTGTTAGTCACATTGCAACCCAGAGGAAGTTCGATAAAAGTAAAGAGGGATATAAGGACTGGACTTTTATGAGTGTTAAGCACTGGTACGTACAATCTAGATCTTCCCAACTCCATTATTTCCTACATACACAGCCCTCAAGCTTGTAGCTTATAAGCTCAATATTTAACTTACCTGTCAACTAGGGGTGAGGATGGCGTTGGAACGTGGACCGTCGTCATCAAAGATGGCGTTGAGAACGATATCACCGGAACTTTGGTCGATTGGAGAATTACCTTGTGGGGAGAAGCAATCGATGCAGAAAAGGCCAAACTACTCCCACTTCCTGGTGGGAATGAATCTGAAGGCAGCGACTCTGAGGGTAGCCCTGTACCTACTTCCACCGCCGATGTCACAACAACAGAGCTGCCAACAAGAACATCATCTGCTGCTATTATGACAACAGAAAATCCGAGCAACCATGTGACTCGTCCAGTCAACTCAAAGCCAGGCAACGAAAATAGTTCTACCCAAACAGTAACAGGTTTGTCTGATTCTCTATATATAGGTTCTGCTTTTTTAATCTCGACTATAGGATCTCCCGTCTCAGTAACAACCGTCCCTGCTAAAGGCGGGGTAGCTGACGGAGAAATAAAGAGCCAAAAGCCCAGTTACCTACCCTCATTCCTACCGACATTTGGTGTATCAGCGAAGACCCAAGTGTGGATTTACGGAGCCTTTGTAGTTATTGTTTTGTTCGTTGGAGTAGTTGCCTATTACCTCTTCGTCCAGCGCAGGAAACAAAGGGCCAGTAGGGATGGCATGGACTATGAGTTTGCGGTTTTGAATGATGAAGACGATGTAGAAGATACTAACACAGTAGAGCGTGGGCGAGGTGCCTTAGCAGGTGGTAGGCGAAAGGCAAGAGACTTGTATGATGCATTTGGGGCCTCAGATGAAGAGGAGGAGCTTTTTAGCGATAGTGACGAGAAAGGATATGACAATGCTCGAGATTATGATGACGAAGAGGCCCATGGTGTTGATGAAGGCCGTAGAGTAGGTGATAGGGAGAAGCTTCTTGGTAGGGGAGACAGATAGGTAAATCATGGTTAATGGGTTCTTAATTTCAATGTCTTCGCACTTCATCTCCCACGAAATAGCTCGTGATCTCTGTTCATGTATAGTCCTGGAGTTCAATTTCAGTGTGGTGTTTTCGGCCCAGGGGTAGAATAGCAAAGAAACTTTGAGGGTTGAGAAGTATAACCGGAATACAGAAAAATACTATTTACAGAATTTTCAATTAAGTAGCATGAACACAGAAACTTATGGATTGAATTCCAGATGCCTAAAATTCTCCTAACTCTTTTGTATCTACAGTTACACCTCGCTATAAGAAACGCCTTATACCAAGGGTAAATTTTGTGTGTAAAAATCCAGATTGACCTAGAAAAAGTTTCTTACAGCAAGGTTTTTCTTATAACAAGGTTTCTTATAGCGAGGTGTAACTGTAGGTTTGGTATGATTGTAAGCTTGATCTTAAATATTTCCTTCCCCCTCTAACCCATACCGTAACTAGGGGCCTTTTCAACCCTGTAGCTAGCATGCGGCCATTCCGTATCCAGACCTACGATGAGAAACGAGGATAGTCTGGATCCCTTAGGGTATGTCAGCTAGACCCAGGGCTTTAATTTCTTACTATAAAGAAAGGGGGGAAACGGCTTGAGTGAAGCCGAACCATATATCCGAAAGTTAGCCGGAAGGGAAAGCCAGGTTTGACTGGCATTGGTGCAGTTTATACACGATACTGCTGGAGTTTATTCTCAGCAGAGGCCTGGTATACTATGATGATGCATTAATTAGCACCAATGATTATTTATTCTCCCCGGGGGTATAGTGAATGCATCGGCACGGTAGATACATGTACTTGCACTAACCCCGGATGAAAGAACAGACATCCTATTATTCATCATTTTATAATCGCTACGGACTAGAGCGTCTAAACACATATAGTATGTAAGCAAAATGTTGACACACTGGATGACCGGCAAGCTCCACTCAGAACACCTGATCCAACAGGACTCTGATCACAGTATCTTCTTGAACTCTCTGGTCTACTCCTCGGCCACGGTTTACCGGAATAGCTAGCGTTCAAAACATGCGTTGTGATGGAGGATACCGGCAGGAACCAACTAAGGAAGGGCGAAGAGGGCCCGTGGGCCGGACCGTGTCTATTAGACAAGTCTCGATTCGGGTCCACTGCTCGTCATCACATCAGCAAGACCACTTTTCTTCTGTGTTCCTTTGCTTTGTGGCCCCGTTTAACCTGTGTATAATTATAATAAGGGTCAATCTGTTCCCGGTTGCCTGTTCAACCTGCCTCTGCCCCCTTCCGTGCTCCCCCACCATCGCGTTTGCAACCCCTCCAAACTGTATAGTCTCGTCTATTTTCTCTTCTTTCCCTCTGTGCGAATAACTGGGAATTTATCAACACATAAACATATACAAAATCGAACAAGACGTTTTCATCATATATTACCGGATTACCTCTCCGGTCTTTGCTAGGTATTTCCGCTGCTGCAGCTTTCCTCCAAACCCAGCAGAAAAAACTCGGTAGTGTAAGTCTCCAGCGCCGTGCGATGCACAGCAAAGTCATCAGTAAGATTCTCTCTTTCCTTTGCGTTCTCTTGCTAGCTGGATGCGTGCTAACCTTTGGTATTGTAGTTATTGGGTATGACATCCTTACCCCATTATCGTGTCGTTCATCTCATTGATTTTCTCCCTTAATATACAGGTCGGGCCCTGCCGCCCACACCGCTGCAGTCTATCTCGCTCGTGCAGAGTTAAAGCGTTCGTCTTTTTGACCTTTTTCCAGTTTTATGCGAATTGTAACTTTCTCTTCCTCTAGCTGTACTGTACGAGGGCATGCTTGCCAATGGAATTGCTCCCGGTGGCCAATTGACAACAACAACTGATGTGGAGAACTACCCTGGGTTTCCAAATGGAATCGGTGGCCAAGCACTCATGGTTGGATTTCTTATATCTTCAATTCTATATTACAAAGCTAGATGTAGCTTACGTGTGATTGATACAATAGGAAGCTATGAGGGCACAAAGTGAACGATTTGGAACCGAAATAATTACAGAAACTGTGTCTAAGGTTGACTTGTCGAAGAGACCATTCAAATATTGGTTGGAGAATAACGAAGACATGGGACCAAGTACTGCCGACACCATCATTATTGCAACTGGTGCATCTGCTAGACGACTCAACCTGCCTGGTGAGGATACGTACTGGCAAAGTGGTATCAGTGCTTGCGCCGTTTGTGATGGAGCAGTGCCAATCTTTAGGAACAAACCATTGGCTGTGATTGGTGGTGGTGATTCTGCCGCAGAGGAAGCTATTTTCTTGACCAAGTATGGAAGCAAAGTCACCGTTCTGGTGCGGAAGGACAAACTTAGGGCTTCGAACATAATGGCGAAGCGTCTCTCCGCGCATCCTAAAGTTGAGATTTTGTACAATACTGTTGCAACAGAAGCGAAAGGAAACGGCAAGCTTTTACAAAATCTCACTATCAAAAACGTTGTCACAGGAGAAACTAGTGAACTTCTGGCAAATGGACTGTTTTACGCTGTTGGCCACGAACCTGCAACCACCTTATTCAAAGATCAGCTCAAAACCGACGAAGATGGTTATATCATCACTACTCCTGGTACATCATATACCAGTATTAAGGGAGTGTTTGCTGCCGGAGATGTGCAAGACAAGCGGTATAGACAGGCTATCACTAGCGCGGGTACGTGACTGTTTACTTCACCTTTAATGATAAGTTTATTAAGTAGCGATAAAACTAGGATCGGGATGCATTGCAGCCTTAGAGGCTGAGCGCCTGTTGGCCGAAGAAGAAGAGGATGCCTCTGAACCTATGTATGCCCTGAATTCCTCAACATTTTAGATAGGCAAACTTGGATTTTTCTTCGTGGCTAATGAGAAGAACTATCTGGTGTTATTAGTATCGAAGCAAAAAAGAGCGAGGTTAATGGCTTTGCGCCGCAATACAAAACAAATCCGATGATTTAAAGGGGTAGAACGAGTAAATCCGCCTGGGATTAGGCTCAAATGATGGCGAAATTGTGAGTATTGCTATGCTCTCAGCCTACTGAGCGCCGCTGTATAGGAGGGGTTAGGTGTATATTTGCACCACACCTATTTCGCGTTTACCAGTAGGCTTTTGTCTTTCATTTGTTATTGTTCTTTACTTTTTACAGGTGGGAATTTCTTCGGTTTATTCTCTGGTTAAATTTTTTAGATGTATCTGTAGAAGGGATGGGGTTCAGCTTGCTTCGTTGTAGGATTGCACCTTTACACTTGTAACTAAATACAACGTACATTATTCGCTTACTGAAAGAGCATCTGCTTCTCTGATGCGACTGACGATGCTGTCCACTAAACGCAGGTCGGTCATTTACCAATCTCATTTTAATATACTTTTATACACAAAAGTGATTTAACAGGGCTGATACTCCAACAACCATTACGCGAGACCTGAATGAATGAGTGAATGAATCGGAAATACATGGAGCCCTTAGGCTATGGTATTCTGAACACAAACATTTTTAAAATAAAAAATTAAGATAAAAATAAAATAAAACAAAAACGAAACCATTCTTGTATCTGTAACAGTGGAAGTATCTAGGGCGCGCGACCGGGATACCAAGACTCGGTTAAATACAGATGTTAAGCCGGTTAAGAACCTTTCAAGACAGATTATATTGTAGGCACCTAATAAGAGGAGTTATTCTGGGAACCTAGAAGACCTTTTGTTTGACTATTATGAGTTCTAAACCTCTATCCGCTTCCTGGTCTATTTCACGGAGTAATTGGAGAATACAAGCGTAAGTTGCTTTCACAGAGTAATCTGTAAAACTGGCCTATACAGTTGTCTAGGCGACAATTCGCTAAGCTCAGAGTTCAGTCCACTAGTATCAGATACCAACTACCAAGGTCTCTTCAGTCAACAACAGTAGTTGTTCCTTTAGATTGCACAAGAGAGTTACAAACTACGATATATGTCAAGAATCACTAGAGTTAGTGTATCTGAAAAGTGTTCAGTTGAAGTCAAGAAATCACTAGGAATATCAGCAAACCTGCAAGATTGTGTCAGGAACAACTGTTGCTGTTGTAGGCACCTGATAAAAGGAGTATTTCTGGGAACCATGAAGACCATGTAAAACTGGCCTATACAATTGTCCAGGCTATGTCCCGCTAAGCTTAGAGTTCAGTTTGAAGGTATAAAATACCAACTACCAAGGTCTCCTCAGTCAACGGTGTGACGATCTAACCATCGTCATAACTAGTCTCAAGTACCTCTCCATATAGAGACACCTAAGGATCTCCCTTGAGGGATAGGACTAGCTATCCTATTCCGGTCAATAGATACTAAGGAAAAGTCATTACTATGATAGCCCAATCCCTAAGTGAGCTGGCGAGCTCCTAGGACGGAGTGAAGCTCACCGTCGTTGGTATGCGACAGAGACCGGAGTAATGCGTCTGTAGCTTATAGCTACGGGAGATACTAGTGCAATGAGACTGAAGCAGTTGCCTCCATGAACAGAGTTAAGCTCCTGTTTCTCTAGGAGGAATAACAACGACTTCGCTGATGGCCAACCTTAGGGGAGGCCGAGAGCCGTGAGACAAGAGCAAAGCTATGCTTAGTAGTTAGGGCCGCCAGCAAAAATAATTAACCTGGCAGCGTCACGAATCGAACCATACGGGGCTATGCTTTGTGCTTCGCCCTAAGGTCCTTATGGATCAAGATTACCTCTCCGCCACATCCCCAGGTTGGACTAGGAACGTGGGAAAGGAATCTAAGCAACGGCAGGAATCACCAGTGGGTTACCCTGCCTAGGGGACTCTGTGTTTTCTAACACTCCCGGGGCGCCCCACTGTGCCACCCGCCGTTTGCAGAAGGGGCCCCCCTGAGTTGCAGATTCCCTAACAAAAAGACAAGTTTTGGATCCCAAAAATAACCCCAAAACCGTCAGGAAAATTCGTCCAACCAAACCAAATTCGGAGGGTATATGGGGGACAGTGCTGCGAACCCATAGATGCAATCGGATTTGAAATCGGACCATTTTAGCAATAGTTACAGAGCTTTTTAGTAACCAACGCTTTTAGTCGCTAGTCTATCGACCCCGCTAGTTCTTAGGGGCGCTCTAGACTCAGTTGATTTCCAAGCGTGGAGGAATTGTTCCCCCGCTTCTTGGCAGCTTGCTCGCAGTCAAAATCATAGCTTAAACCCGTCCTGCCACCAGGACAATCGTTCTTGCTAGTCAACGAACAACCGTTGTTCAGAGACCCTCATACTCTTTGCTAAAGACGTTTGTCTTCCCCTGGGAAGCAGAGCCTTTTAAAGTCTTTAGTTTGCAACCTTTAAAAATCCTTATACCTGTTTAGCCTAGGGACTGTCGACCTTCCGTGTTGACGAGCGGTTCTAAGCCTCGCTGCTGAAGCTTCTCGTCAGAAAGGGAGGTTGTTGGTTTTTTTTGGTACAGCAGTACTCCCCTGGGAGTGCCTCCGTTACAAACGGTAGTAGTTAATCCTTTAAATCGCACAAGAGAGTTTCGAACTACGATAACGTCAAGATTCACTAGAGTTAGTTGGTAAAAGCGGAAATCTGTTCAGTTGAAGCTCGAAAGTCACAAGCAAAATGTTTTAATAGAGTTATAAGGTAAAGGTAGTTCGATAGATTCAAATATATTGATAAGACTCGTTCTTCCCGTTGATGTTCTGGTAAAGAGACAAATCTGCCGACTATTTTATATACCGCGGTTTGGGCTCGCAGATTTCTTCTAAATCCTAATACAAACGCCTGGGAACCCTTTAAGACCCTGAAAACCTGCCAAGCAATCACACCATACAGTACAAATCTTACAACACAGTCAAAACACCAATACAATTACATTCCCCCCATACTTATACAAATCCCAACCAGTTCAAGCACTTTGTCCCAACCCTATCGTCTATTCTAGTCAAGCCCGAAAGTGTACTAGAGTAATGCAATCACGTAAAGCTGTTAGTGAACCAATCTGTACTCTGCGGACGGGCCGATATGAGTACTAACCACCGTATCTGTTCCGTCCTTGCATGTTCCCTCGTGGCAGAGAGTCACCAAAGCCCTTTGGTACTAATCAGCAAGCAGTACTGGGAAGCGGGGCTTTCCTCCATACCGTTAGTTGTCAAGAAACCTGCCCCGGCTGGCGGAGGGCACAACTCCGTCAGTTTTTATCCGATTTCCTCGATTCTTTCACCAGTCAGCTCCAAATCATGCCCTCTCATATACCCTCCGGATTTGGTTTGGACGGACAAATTTTCCTGACGCTCCAGAGGTTATTTTTGGGGTCCGAAGCTTGTGTTTTTACTATGCATTTACAGCAACTCTGAGGGGCCCCCCCAGCACCCGGTGGGTGGCACAGTGGGGCGCCCTGCAGGAGATAGTCGCCAGCAATTATATCCACACGTGCTTCTCCCCAAACCCCTGTCACGTTTGAGAAATGAACAAGGGATCAAGTTACCTAGATAGTCAAACAAGTGGTCTTCATGGTTCCCAGAAATTCTCCTCTTATCAGGTGCCTACAACACTTGGAGTGTGGATTGATAGGAATTTAAACTTCCAAGAACATCTGGAGATAAAAATTGCGAAAGGAAAGAAAGCGGCGTGGAATGTGTTAGGATTAGTGAGGGGAGGAGTCGGGATCGGAGACCTCAGACATATGTATATCTCATGCGCCAGACAGGTTATGGAATACGCTAGCAGAGTGTGGTGGAAAGGGCAAGCAGGTTTTGCCAGTAAACCTAATCAGGAAGCCACCAGAGCCATGCGGAAAATAGGCGGCCACTACAGCAGTGCTTCGTCCAAAGCAGTGCAGATAGAGAATGATCTCATCCCAGTCGAACATCAACTTAACCACAGAAGACAGATGGGAGCAATAAAAGCCCTTCAAACCCCACCAAAGGATCCTCATCGAAAAGAAGCCGAAGAAATGTTGAAAGGGAAAAACAGAAAAGAAGGACAAGACCATAATTGGGGAAGACCAAAGGTGAAGAAAGACAGAAGAACAGGAGTAGGGAGAGAGACCCAGTGCTTAGTTGAGGAACTGGGAGTTAAACCTAATAAAAATCATGTGGGTGGATGAGTAGGTACTGTGAAACACAAACTATGCTCTATTTGTAGTTTATTTCCTCTTTAGGTTCACAATCAATTTTAGTGTGTTGTGTCTATGTTACGTACTATTGTATAGTAGGTATACCTATTGTATTGCTCTATATACTGGTACAATTACTTTTATACAGTTGATTCAATATATACCTACTAAGAGCAAACAATACAATTAGAATAGAAGCCTAACTTACAATTTTCTAATACTCTTTATCAACAGTAGACTCTACGTTTATTCTAAAACTACATCCATCAGCTATACTCTCTATTCCATACCGTCAAAATGAGACTCCCAATACAATCACATAAGAGTTGATAATAACCCTAACCCTATCAGAGTCTCTAACAACAATAAATGACGTATATAAAGTAATTACATACATATATTTCAAATGAATAGTCTAAAACCTGTTTTTCATGAACGCTAGTATAACATGGAGTTCTTTTTATAGTAGCTATGAGATCATACATTGTAATGAATTGTTGGTGGCGTTGAAACTATACCAAATACTGATTGTAATGACGTAGATACTTACACCTAGAGATCGTATACAGCAGACACGATTAGACACAGTTTTATCTATTTTAAGTATATGCTTTAAGGTTTTTCTCCACTATTAAACTTCCCTGATTTCCCGTCTACTCCTGATCTCTTTAGTATCCCACATCAACTTCAATTCTTCTATTCCTCTCAACGAAACCTCTATTCTCCCTTTTTTCAGTATATCTATCTAATATTGGTACGTATATTTCCACTATGCCTATTTATTTCACTTTTATTGGAAGAGTTCTCTCTGTTACTGGTGTTGATGGATTCAAAGCTGCTAAAGTATCCCACGAGGATGGTGCATCAGCAAAAGATTTTTACTCCTGGGACATACACCAGAGTCTCTGGGGTTCCCTGGGGTTCCCAGCGGCCCCATGGGATGCCTGTAGGCCCCGGGAGTCCCAGGAACTCTCTGCAGTGGATCTGGGGGTCCCCGGGACAGTCTGCAAAGGATCCGAGCGTCCCTGGGACAAGGTTACCCGGCTGTTACCCGGCCCTAGCCTCGTCAAAAACCTCTAAGTCCCTGCTCCTCTCCATACATATCACGACTGCAGCAACACCTCCTCCAGCGAAGTAGCGAACCCCCCCCAGCAGATCCCCCCCAGCAGACCCCCCCAGCAGACCCCCCTCCATATAGAGCGAGTAATCTACCCGTCATGGTACGAACACCCCTTGTCCGGTCCCGGTCTGGCTATGTCTGACGCGTCGATTAGGACTCCACGCGCAGCAGCAGCAGCAGCAGGAGCAACAGCAGGAGCAACCCCCTGGCAGGAGGCCAAGCAGACCCCTCCATATAGAGTGAACAACCTACCCGTCATGGTACGTTCACCTTTTGTCTTACTGTAGTCCGACTATGTTTGACGCGTCGATTAAGACCCCACGCGCCGCAGCAGCAGCGGTAGCAGGAGCAACAGCAGGAGCAACCCTCTGGCAGAGATCAAGCAGACCCCTCCATATAGAGCGAACAACCTACCCGTCACGGTACGTTTACTCCTTGTCTGGCCACAGTCCGACTATGTCTGACGCGTTAATTAGGACTCGAGAAGCAGACCCCACGGGCAGAAGCAGCAGCAAGCAAGCAGGGGGGGCAGCAAGCAGGGGGGGGAGGCAGGTAGGGGGGCAGCAAGCAAGCAGCAGGTGGGGCAGCAAGCAGGGGGGGGGCGTGTAGAGATTTATTGTATATAGACTATATAGGATACATTGACCAAATATACTCGATTGCAAAAGTCATGACGAAAAGAGACATGAAAGTGACAGAATTGAGAGTCCCCTAAGCAGTCTCTAAGCAGTCCTATGGCGTTTCCAAGCAGTCCTGAAGTGTCCCTGGGACTGTCCTGGTACGCTCCTGGGACCCATATGCCCCGTCTCTGGGACACCCCCGGGACACGCACCTATGTCCCTGGGGCACCAGCATGTACCTCGGGATCGGGTGGAGTCTCGGGGGTCCCAGCGGTCCCTGGGAGTCCCTGGTAGTACCCGGGACACTATTAGTCTTTTGCTGATGTAAGGGTATTATTCATGAGATGGCAATCAAGTACTTTCAGAGCTCTGAGAATGCTCTGTATCCTGATTGTGTGTATTTGTTCAATGGAACAGTCATTTTCACTGCTGGAAAGGCTCCTGTGGTAAGCACATACAAATCCAGCTTTCCATTTCTCTCTAAATTGCTTTTGAAGTTAATATCTATTTAGTATTCACTCATCCGTAATACTGAGCTCTTTCATAATACTTCTATTGATAAATCTATTGCCAACGATGCCTACTGCACCTCCACTGTTACTATGCTTTCTGATTTGGTCAAAATGCCCGATACAAGTCTCTCCCACTTTCAAGGCCAGATGTATCAGTATAATAGTGAGGCTAGAGAGGACGTTGTTGTAAGTATAAACCAGAATTAAGTAAAATAAAGGAAATACTAACTAGTATAGTGTACGGTTACATTTCTTATAGATACCAAAGTTCCATTATTTGTCGAATTAGTCACCTATCTGCAGTCGGGAAAAACATTAGATATAGCTTTCAAGTATATCTATGAAACTGATATTGATCGTGGTATGTAAACTCTCTAATTTGATACCCGTCAGTACTAATACTTTATATGTTGAATACAGCTTATGCTTTTTCTTTGGCTATCAGCTTCTCACCGGATTTAGTTCCTAAGGAAGACAAGGCTTCTTTATTTCAAACTCCCAAATCAAAACGCAAAGTACTGCTGGGTCTACTTACAGCATCTACCAGCCCAATCAAAACTATCAAACCAGATCCTGATAGTAGTATGACCTCACTCTTTTCTTCTCCGAACAGTATAAGGTCTAGCAGAAATCTGTTCAGCAGCTTCTGTAAGATTATCCAGCTCTCTGAATTATTTAAAACAATAATTAACGTATACATACAATCTATAGAGAAGAAACAACCAGTTTCCAGTTCTGACAGAGATAGTGGTGGTATAGAAACACAATCTACTCCTGCCAACAGCCTCATTATACCAGCTACAGAGGCTTCTGGTAGCAACGATCATGGGTTTGAAGAGATTGATATGTTGGAGACTTCCGAGGATGATGAAGATGAGTTGGGATTAGCAGACTCTACTTCAAAAAAAAAGTATCATAATACGAAGAAGGCAAAAGGAAAGGGCAAGGCTTGAGAATAGGGACAGACATTGTATTTAGTTTTATATTCTGGGGTTTTTTTTTACTTTCTGGTGGAAATTATTGGTAATTGTTGATAGCTAATCAGGGGAATTTTTTATGGTATTCAGGGTTAATAATGTCTTATCAATTCCGTTCCTATATTCCACAGTCAGATGCAAATCTTATAAACAGAGACAGATCCAGTGCAAACGGCAACATACAAAACCATCACCTTATTTCAGTTACTTCGAATATTGAAACTGAAGACACCAGAGCTTTATTCACCATCTATTCTTTTATTCACCATAACAATCAAAGCTCCCTAGGAATAGTACAACCAAATCCATTACAGTTAGCTCCAGCAGAAGTAAATCATCTCTCTTTACCGTCTTCTATTCCACCTCAATCAGCTCCTCAGAATGCTGTATATTCTCCTAGCCTAGCTTTTAAAAAAGTTCTTCAACTTTTTAGATCAACATATGACAAAGCTTTCCCTAGTACACTATGCTCTTTCTGTTCAATCCTACTGCTTCCACGTCATATACACTGGATCACTAAGAATGCCAGTCAATCATACCCATTGACTAAAATATTGGGTATTCCTACTACGGAGAGGTTAAAAGGTGACAGCATTCAGATTGCTGTTTGTGTTCATTGCAAAACTAAGCCTAAAGAACCTCTATCAGCTGGTCCATGGCCTGAAGTCTTATTAGTATTGGCTCAACGGTCTCGTGTCTTTCTTAGTCCAATTTCTCTACAAACGAATTTAGGCAGAACCATCAGTCATTCAGAGCATATAAACCCATATTCAACCTACAGAACAGTAACAGGTAATTCTTTTACTTACTATCCTTCTGTAAACCTTACTAATAGTGTATTTCAGGCAAAATGAGCTTGTCTAAAAATCCCCGTGCTATTGCACTTTTTAGTGGCTGTATTGGAGCTTTTCTAGAGAGTTATAGAAATGTATTTGATGGAGGATGTAAAACTGGCCTATACAATTGTCCAGGCTACGTCCCGTCAAGCTCAGAATTTAGTCTGAAGGTATAAGATACCAACTACCAAGGTCTCCTCAGTCAACGGTAGTAGTTGCTCCTTTAAATCGCACATGAGAGTTACGAACTACGATATCGTCAAGACTCGTTAGAGTTAGTTAGGTAAAGCGGAAAGTTGTTCAGTTGAAGCTTCGAAAGTCACAAGTGAAATGTTTGTAATAAAGTTATAGAGTAAAGGTAGTTCGATAGATTCAGGTATATTGATAAGACTCGTTCTTCCCGTTGATGTTATGGTAAAGAGACAAATCTGCCGACTATTTTATATACCGCGGTTTGGGCTCGCGGATTTATTCTAAATCTTAATGCAAACGCCTGGGAACCCCCAAATACCCTGAAAACCTGCCAAGCAATCACGCCATACAATACAAATCTTACAACACAGTCAAAACGCCAATACAAATACATTCCCCCCATACTTATACAAATCCTGACCAGTCCAAGCACTTTGTCCCAGCCCTATCGTCTATTCTAGTCAAGCCCGAAAGTGTACTAGAGTAATGCAATTATGTAAAACTGTTAGTAAACCAATCTGTACTCTGCGGACGGGCCGATATGTGTACTAACCACCGTATCTGTTCTGTCCTTGCATGTTCCCTCGTGGCAGAGAGTCACCAAAGCCCTTTGGTACTAATCAGCAAGCAGTACTGGGAAGCGGGGCCTTTCTCCATACCGTTAGTTGTCAAGAAACATGCCCTGACTGGCGGAGGGCACAACT
Organism: Verpa conica; assembly: GCA_033030425.1. Taxonomy (NCBI): domain Eukaryota; kingdom Fungi; phylum Ascomycota; class Pezizomycetes; order Pezizales; family Morchellaceae; genus Verpa; species Verpa conica. Next base: position 797,723 of record JAUFSD010000012.1, read on the forward strand.
CCGTCAGTTCTTATCCGATTTCTTCGATTCTTTCACCAGTTAGCTCCAAATCATACACTCTCATATACCCTCCGGATTTGGTTCGGACGGACGAATTTTCCTGACGCTCCAGGGGTTATTTTTAGGGTCCAAAGCTTGTGTTTTTACTATGCGTTTACAGCAACTCTGAGGGGCCCCCCCAGCACCCGGTGGGTGGCACAGTGGGGTGTTCTGCAGGAGATAGCCGCCAGCAATAATATTCACACGTGCTTCTCCCCAAATCCCTGTTATGTTAAAGAAACAAACAAGGGATTAAGTTACCTAGATAGTCAAACAAGTGGTCTTCATGGTTCCCAGACTACTCCTCTTATCAGGTGCCTACAACAATGACGTTCTATTTTATACTGGGAATGATATTTGAAATAGGTTAATGATTCGAAAGGGTAGCAAGAAGGCCTTGCAAAGTACTTATCAATAGCATCTGGATAGTAAGGTGAGTCTCCTTCCTCTTCTTGTTGTAATAGCCAAGCAGGTTTGACTACAGAGATGCTTTCTGTTGGAGTAGACGTTGGAAGATAAATGCAACCACTTGACATTTGAAATATAGGAAAGCTAAGAAGTAGGACCATGGATTCCATGGAACCCATTCTACGAGAGAGTAAATGAGACAATGTATGATCATTGCTCTGGATATTGACAAGAGATTTAGGTTCAGCTTTGGTGACATATTTTGAAATATACTTTGCCAGACCACCTGAGGTACAGTATTGTACGTTGCAATGAGCTTGCCAGAGCAGTTGAAGCTGGGGTGAATAAGGAACAACATAACGATCTGCTTCTGTCAACCTGCGGTAGGTATATCTGATCTCTCCATGCTTTTGATAGGTTACTAATGAGAGTTCTGCAGGAAAGCCTTTACGGCAAGGACCAGTCATTGTATCATCTCTACCACAAAGCCTGATATCACAACGGTGAATCTGGTGATCGAGTACTTGTGACGATTTAACCATCGTCATGACTAGTCTCAAGTACCTCTCCATGCAGAGACACCTAAGGATCTCCCTTGAGGGATAGGACTAGCTATCCAATTCCGGTCAATAGATACTAAGGAAAGTTGTTACTATGATAGCCCGATCCCTAAGCGAGCTGGCAAGCTCCTAGGACGGAGTGAAGCTCACCGTCGTTGGTATGCGACAGAGACCAGAGTAATGCGTCTGTAGCTTATAGCTACGGGAGATACTAGTGCAAGGAGACTGAAGCAGTTGCCTCCATGAACAGAGTTAAGCTCCTGTTCCTCTAGGAAGAATAACAACGGTTTCGCTAATGGCCGACCCTACGGGAGGCTGAGAGCCGTGAGATGAGAGCAAAGCTATGCTTAGTAGTTAGGGCCGCCAGCAAAAATAGTAATTAACCTGGCGGCGTCACGAATCGAACCATACGGGGCTATGCCTTGTGCTTCGCCCTAAGGTCCTTATGGATCAAGATTACCTCTCCGCCACGTCCCCAGGTTGGACTAGGAACGTGGGAAAAGAATCTAAGCAACGGCAGGAATCACCAGTGGGTTACCCTACCTAGGGGACTCTGTGTTTTCTAACACCCACGAGGCACCCCACTGTGCCACCCGCCGTCTGCAGAGGGGGCCCCCCCTGAGTTGCTGATTCCCTAACAAAAAGACAAGTTTTGGACCCCAAAAATAACCCCAAAACCGTCAGGAAAATTCGTCCAACCAAACCAAACTCGGAGGGTATATGGGGGACAGTGCTGCGAATCCATAGGTGCAATCGGATTTGAAATCGGACCATTATAGCAATAGTTACAGAGCTTTTAGTAACCAACGCTTTTTAGTCACTAGTCTATCGACCCCGCTGGTTCTTAGGGGCGCTCTAGACTCAGTTGATTTCCAAGCGCGGAGGAATTGTTCTCCCGCTTCTTGGCAGCCTGCTCGCAATCAAAATCATAGCTTAAACCCGTCCTTCCCCCAGGACAATCATTATTGCTAGTCAACGAACAACCGTTGTTCAGAGACCCTCATACTCTTTGCTAAAGACGTTTGTCTTCCCCTGGGAAGCAGAGCCTTTTAAAGTCTTTAGTTATCTATCCATTAAATCCTTATTCCTGTTTTGCCTAGGGACTGTCGACCTTCCGTGTTGACGAGCGGTTCTAAGCCTCGCTGCTGAAGCTTCTCGTCAGAAAGAAAGGTTGTTGGTTTTTTTTGGTACGGCAGTACTCCCCTGGAGTGCCCCCGTTACAGTACTAGCTGATATAGCTCAGGCTCCAGTACAGCATCAGGGATATCAGCACGGACAAAATTGATTTCAATCAACTCCTGTTGAGTCTTCTCCGTCCATAAAAGTGAGTGAGTATGGATTGCACTGTTGTAGGCACCTGATAAGAGGAGTATGATAAGAGGAGTATTCTGGGAACCATGAAGACCACTTGTTTGACTATCTAGGTAACTTAATCCCTTGTTTGTTTCTTTAACGTAACAGGGATTTGGGGAGAAGCACGTGTGAATATTATTGCTGGCGGCTATCTCCTGCAGGACACCCCACTGTGCCACCCACCGGGTGCTGGGGGGGCCCCTCAGAGTTGCTGTAAAGGCATAGTAAAAACACAAGCTTTGGACCCTAAAAATAACCCTGGAGCGTCAGGAAAATTCGTCCGTCCGAACAAAATCCGGAGGGTATATGAGAGGGCATGATTTGGAGCTGACTGGTGAAAGAATCGAGAAAATCGGATAAGAACTGATGGAGTTGTGCCCTCCGCCAGTCGGGGCATGTTTCTTGACAAACTAACGGTATGAAGGAAGGCCCCGCTTCCCAGTACTGCTTGCTGATTAGTACCAAAGGGCTTTGGTGACTCTCTGCCACGAGGGAACATGCAAGGACGGAACAGATACAGTGGTTAGTACACTTATCGGCCCGTCCACAGAGTACAGATTGGTTTACTAACAGCTTTACATGATTGCATTACTCTAGTACACCTTTAGGCTTGACTAGAATAGACGATAGGGCCGGGACAAAGTGCTTGGGCTGGTTGGGATTTGTATAAGTATGGGGGGAATGTATTTGTATTGGCGTTGTTACTGTGTTGTAAGATTTGTATTGTATGGCGTGATTGCTTGGCAGGTTTTCAGGGTCTTCAGGGGTTCCCAGGCGTTTGTATTAGGATTTAGAATAAATCCGCAAGCCCAAACCGCGGTATATAAAATAGTCGGCAGATTTGTCTCTTTACCAAAACATCAACGGGAAGAACAAGTCTTATCAATATATTTGAATCTATCGAACTACTTTACTTTTTAACTCTATTAACAAACATTTTTGCTTGTGACTTTCGAAGCTTCAACTGAACAACTTTCCGCTTTATCCAACTAACTCTCGTGAGTCTTGACGATATCGTAGTTCGTGAGTCTTGACGATATCGTAGTTCGTAACTCCCTTGTACGATTTAAAGGAACAACTACTACCGTTGACTGAGGAGACCTTGGTAGTTGGTGTCTTATACCTTCGGACTGAACTCTGAGCTTGACGGGACGTAGCCTGGACAATTGTATAGGCCAGTTTTACAGTAAGCCTAACATATTGCTCAGGATCCCTCATTCTCAGTTCATGAGACATAGCTTTAAACAATCCTATATTCTGAGCTAACCAAGTACCCGAAGCTGGCTGATCTTGATGCAACTCTCTAGTCTCCTTCATTACATGCATGTAATCAGCCCAGATTGCATAATGTCTAGTATCAAAGACTCCACGAGCTTCAGGATCCCCTCCACCACCCCTTCTCCTAGGAGTTCTATCAGGCAGTAAAGTATCTGATTCCCTCAAAGTATTAAGAAGAGCTGGCTCTATCTTAAATCTGTATCCTAACACAACTCCCTCGGAATCCCTAATCTCTAATGGTCCAAGAGAAGAAGGATAATAAGAGAAAGTTCTAATAGCACCAGGATGCTCTGCAATAGATGCCAGCAGTCCTGTCTCCCCTCCATGTCATCTGTCATAGAGTTTAAGGTAGGTAATAGGTGATATAGCAACAACTTGGTTCTGCCTCCTAGCCATCCAATCTCTCCAGATTTTCTCCACTTCTGCCTTCAGAGAACTTCTCCTAGGCATAGGGTAAGGAAAACTTTGGCGGGTGAAAGCACCACTCTCAATTAGGTGGAGAACTCTGGCAGGATAGGAACTAGAAGTCATGTCTTTTCTCTCCCGTCAGTTTATATTTTTAAAGTAAAGCTAAGAAAGTAAAAGGTTAAGTAGAGAGCAGGTAGCAGGTAGCAGGTAGCAGGTAACAGATGCATGATTCCATCATACGTGGGCTTTTAAAACCTCTAGTAGGAGGGTATACGGTGTAATCACGCATCAGCAAAAGACTAATAGTGTCCCGGGTACTACCAGGGACTTCCGGGGACCGCTGGGACCCCTGAGACTCCACCCGATCCCGAGGTACATGCTGGTGCCCCAGGGACATAGGTGCATGTCCCGGGGGTGTCTCAGAGACGGGGCATATGGGTCCCAGGAGGGTCCCGGGACGACACATATGTGGTCCCAGGAGCGTACCAGGACAGTCCCAGGGACACTTCAGGACTGCTTGGAAACGCCATAGGACTGCTTAGAGACTGCTTAGGGGACTCTCAATTCTGTCACTTTCATGTCTCTTTTCGTCATGACTTTTGCAATCGAGTATATTTGGTCAATGTATCCTATATAGTCTATATACAATAAATCTCTACACGTACCCCCCCTGCTTGCTGCCCCACCTGCTGCTTGCTTGCTGCCCCCCTACCTGCCTCTCCCCCCTGCTTGCTGCCCCCCCTGCTTGCTGCTGCTGCTTCTGCCCGTGGGGTCTGCTTCTCGAGTCCTAATTAACGCGTCAGACATAGTCGGACTGTGGCCAGACAAGGAGTAAACGTACCGTGACGGGTAGGTTGTTTGCTCTATATGGAGGGGTCTGCTTGATCTCTGCCAGGGGGTTGCTCCTGCTGTTGCTCCTGCTGCTGCGGCGCGTGGGGTCCTAATCAACGCGTCAAACATAGTCGGACCACGGTCAGACCAAAGGTGAACGTACCATGACGGGTAGGTTGTTCACTCTATATGGAGGGGTCTGCTTGGCCTCCTGCCAGGGGGTTGCTCCTGCTGTTGCTCCTGCTGCTGCTGCGCGTGGAGTCCTAATCGACGCGTCAGACATAGCCAGACCGGGACCGGACAAGGGGTGTTCGTACCATGACAGGTAGATTACTCGCTCTATATGGAGGGGGGTCTGCTGGGGGGGTCTGCTGGGGGGGATCTGCTGGGGGGGGTTCGCTGCTTCGCTGGAGGAGGTGTTGCTGCAGTCGTGATATGTATGGAGAGGAGCAGAGACTTAGAGGTTTTTGACGAGGCTAGGGCCGGGTAACAGCCGGGTAACCTTGTCCCAGGGACGCTCGGATCCTTTGCAGACTGTCCCGGGGACCCCCAGATCCACTGCAGAGAGTTCCTGGGACTCCCGGGGCCTACAGGCGTCCCATGGGCCGCTGGGAACCCCAGGGAACCCCAGAGACTCTGGTGTATGTTCCAGGAGTAAAAATCTTTTGCTGATGCGTCCACAGATCGAACAAGACGGGTGTTAATAATCTCTACCAGGAGGGCATTGCGTGAGCAAGTCACAGCGGTGCCGAATTTCAACTCCAAAGGAGCGGACCTTTATTTCCCGGGAAAGCTTTATCCCCACAGCAAGGGTGCAGAATAGGGCAGAGACTTAGAATCAGAGACTCAGTCAAAACCGTACCTGCGGGCCGAATTGCAACACTTCACTGCTCTCCGAAGAGAAACTCCCTGTCAACTGTACATGTACAAGTCGATGCGGCTTAGGAGCGCTGCGTCTGTGAAGCGAACCGGGAGTGGGTTGCTAAACCCAATATCATACACGCAAGTATCACACGCAAATAGAGCATACAAAAGAAACCGACGAAAGAGAGCTGGAAACCAACCTAAACAATAGTGAGAGCTGGAACGGGAGTGGAATCGGGAGAGGGATTGAGAGCGGGAGCGGGAACGAGAACGGGATTGAGATCGAGAACGGGATCAAGAATGGGAGCGAGAATGGGAGCAGAAGCTGGAGGAGGAACGTGTTGTCTCTCAAGGCGGGAAAGTTGTCTAATCACTATCTATATATGTACGGTCAGCGTAGGGACTCTATATCAATCGATATAAAGGGTGCTTGCAGGCAGAGGTTCTCTCCCAGGGCACGAGAAAGAGAGTCGCTGTCCGGTCAAGGTCCAGAAAGGCAGAGATTCGCTGCCAGGGCACGGGTGACAGAGAGTTGCTATCTGGTCGAGGTCCAGGTAGTCAGAGGTTTGCTGTCAGAGCAGGAAGGCAAGCAGGCAAGCAGACAGTTGCTGTCCGGTCGAGGTCCAGGGGAGGTCTCTGCTCCAGGGGTTCGTTCCTAGGGGGGGCTGCTGCTGGGGCGAAGCAGGCACGCAGTCGATCTCCGAACAAGGTCCAGAAAGGCAGAGGTTTGCTGTCAGAGCAAGCAGGCAAGCAGGCAAGCAGTCGCTGTCTAGTCGAGGTCCAGGTAGGCAGAGGTTTGTTCCTAGGGGGGGGGTTGCTGCTGGGGCGAAGCTGTGAAGAATAGCGGAGTAACAGCTTAGGACGCAAGTCCTAATGGTATAACTCTACAGGTACGATGCACAGAAAGAAGCGTAAAGCCAATGAATTGGTAGTAGCAACAGAATAAACTATTACTATAAAGAAGAGGCAGGCGAGAATTCTGAGCATGTAGTACTAAACAAGATAGCGTAGTAGATTGGTGTCTATGTCTAGAGAATTACTGTCCCAGAAAGAAGGAGAACAGCCCGCTATTTATACAGAAAAGTCCTTTATCCTCCAACCGAGATAACTATGTGAAAACCGAGGTGGGAACGCCGTTTGACCCTGAAAACCGTAACAAAGTAAAGGTAACCAAAAGAAATGAGTAATACAATGCTTGTAAGCGAAATGGTGTGTTGAGTAAACATAAATGAGCGCAACAAAATATGACTCATAACAAATGGCGCAATACATGTGAGTAATAAGGTATGCGACCCTTCAATAAACATTAGTAGTTATGTAAAAATGTAATAAATGTAAAAATGTATCAAGAAAACAATCAGCTCTGCCGTCGTAATGAAATGTAGCAAATGAAGATAAAATGTTATACAATCAAGGAAAGACAGACTGAGAATCTCGAAAAAATAACAGAAGCAAGCAGGCGGTTGAGGTCCAGAAAGGCAGAGGTTCTCTCCCAGGGCACGGGGGACAGAGAGTCGCTGTCTGGTCGAGATCCAGGCAGTCAGTCGGTGTCGGAGAGACGTCAGAAAAGGCGGCGAATGAAGGTCCTAATAGGTGGCGAAAAGAGGTCTAAATAGACAGGGAATCGAGGCCAGCAGGGAGGTCGATATGGGGGTCAATATGGAGGTCAGCGAAGCATGCAAATGACGTCTAAATGGGGGGGTACTCACAAGCAGCAAAAGCCAGTCGATATGGCAGTAGATAGATGTTTGTCGGTAGCAATTGGGGGGGGGGTAGCAAGCAGGAGAGGTACGCTGACGTCGCCTGTCAGCACAAAGAGGTAGGCCGGGTAACCACCAGCCACCCAAGCCACCCAAGCGCTCCCAGTATCCACCACCCATTGCTAGTTAAAAAGAACAAAATTGAAAAATGGAGCAGGATTATTAGGGACTAACCAAATTGGGAAAGTAAAATTTGGGAAGAAATTGAAATTGTGGTCAGAAAAGATTGTGATGAGGAGAGAAAAAGACAGATGAAACGAGCAGAAGCAAGAAACGAAGTGATTGTATATAGCAATGCAAGTGTTATAGGCACCTGATAAGAGGAGTATTTCTGGGAACCATGAAGACCACTTGTTTGACTATCTAGGTAACTTGATCCCTCGTTCGTTTCTCAAACGTGACAGGGGTTTGGGGAGAAGCACGTGTGGATATAATTGCTGGCGGCTATCTCCTGCAGGGCGCCCCACTATGCCACCCGCCGGGTGCTGGGGGGGCCCCTCAGAGTTGCTGTAAAGGCATAGTAAAAACACAAGCTTTGGACCCCAAAAATAACCCCTGGAGCGTCAGGAAAATACGTCCGTCCGAACCAAATCCGAAGGGTATATGAGAGGGCATGATTTGGAGCTGACTAGTGAAAGAATCGAGAAAATCGGATAAGAACTGACAGAGTTGTGCCCTCCGCCAGTTGGGGTATGTTTCTTGACAAACTAACGGTATGAAGGAAGGCCCCGCTTCCCAGTACTGCTTGCTGATTAGTACCAAAGGGCTTTGGTGATTCTCTGCCACGAGGGAACATGCAAGGACAGAACAGATACGGTGGTTAGTACACTTATCGGCCCGTCCGCAGAGTACAGATTGGTTCACTAACAGCTTTACATAATTGCATTACTCTAGTACACCTTTGGGCTTGACTAGAATAGACGATAGGGCCGGGACAAAGTGCTTGGGCTGGTTGGGATTTGTATAAGTATGGGGGGAATGTATTTGTATTGGCGTTGTTACTGTGTTGTAAGATTTGTATTGTATGGCGTGATTGCTTGGCAGGTGTTCAGGGTTTTCGGGGGTTCCCAGGCGTTTGTATTAGGATTTAGAATAAATCCGCGAGCCCAAACAGCGGTATATAAAATAGTCGGCAGATTTGTCTCTTTACCAGAACATCAACGAGAAGAACGAGTCTTATCAATATATCTGAATCTATCGAACTACCTACTTTATAACTCTATTACAAACAACTTGCTTGTGACTTTCGAAGCTTCAACTGAACAACTTTCCGCTCTAATTTCAACTAACTCTAGTGAGTCTTGACGATATCGTAGTTCGTAACTCTCTTGTGCGATTTAAAGGAACAACTACTACCGTTGACTGAGGAGACCTTGGTAGTTGGTATCTTATACCTTCGGACCGAACTCTAAGCTTGACGGGACGTAGCCTGGACAATTGTATAGGCCAGTTTTACAATAACCCAGAGCTTCATCCTAATTGAAGACTTGAGTTCCGTGGTAAGAATTGTCTCCATGCTTGTACCGCTAATAAGCCGGTGGTAGTCTATGACGAGAGTGTAGCAGAGGATCCCGAAGCCCAATCAATTGGGGCAGTTAGCCGTGAGTTGACCGAAGGGGACAGCTGGAAGGCCTAATACCTAAGAAGTACGACGAGCTACTTGACGTGTTCTATCCGTCAAAAGCGGACGAGCTACCCCCTCACCGCCCATATGACCATGCCATAGACCTGGACCCAACAGCAAAGCCTACTTGGTGCCCAGTGTATAACCTATCGGCGTTGGAATTGGGTGTGTTGAAGGAGTGCTTGGAAAAAATGATCCGGCTAGGTAAGATCCGCCCCAGCAAGTCGCCCTATGGCGCGCCTATATTATTTGTCAAGAAAAATAATGGTAGCTTGCGACTTTGTATCAACTACCGAGGGCTTAACAGGATAACTATCAAAAATAAGCATCCCTTGCCCCTTATGGATGAGCTCAGAGATCAAGTATCCGGCTCTACCATTTTTTCGAAGATAGACCTGAAGGAGGGGTACAACCTTGTCAGGATCAAACAAGGAAACAAAGAGAAAACAGCTTTTAGGACTCGCTACAGACATTACGAGTACTTAGTAATACTGTTTGGCATGGTGAACGCACCAGCAACATTCCAGAACATGATGAACGACATCCTCAGAGAATACTTGGACCAAGGTATAGTAGTCTATCTTGACGATATCCTAATTTATAGCAAAACAGCAGAGGAACATATCCGATTAGTTAAAATTGTTCTCCAGAAACTACCGGAAAACAACCTGGTTGCCAATCCTAAAAAATCCTTTTTCAACCAGCAGAAAATCGAGTTCCTCGGCTATATGCTAGGTTCCGAAGGTGTCTCCATGGCAAGCGATAAAATCACATCAATTCTGGAATGGTGAGCTCCACAGAGCGTAAAGGATATGCAAGCTTTTATAGGGTTTGCCAACTTTTATAGAAGATTTATCCATAACTTCTCAGGGGTCTGTAAACCTATAACCGATTGTACCAGACAAGATAACGCTAAGAACTTCACGTGGTCACAAGAGGCACAAGAGGCATTCGACAAGCTCAAAACTCTCTTCACCTCAGCCCCTATTCTAGCTCACTTCGACCCTGATCGCCAGACATACGTGGAAACGGATGCCAGCGACTTTGCGATCGCAGCCATCCTGTCTCAAGAAATCGACACTAAGTTACACCCTGTCGCTTTCTATTCACGAAAGCTAGTCCCGGCGGAAGTCAATTATGGCGTTTGGGACAAGGAAATGTTGGCTATAGTGGTAGCATTCAAGCAGTGAAGGCAATACCTCGAAGGCGCTAGGTACATGCTAGTCGTTTATACCGATCACTCTAATCTAGAGTACTTCTCTACCACTAAGCAACTCACGAGGCGACAGGCTTGATGGGCGGAGAACCTTGCTGAGTTCGATTTCAAAATCATCTATCGACCCGGAACAAAGAATGGAAAGTCTGATGCACTATCAAGGCGTTCGGAGTACCGCCTGGAAGGGAGGGGCACCACTGACAAACAACCCGTGGAAATGTTCTTCAAATCTGGACAACTCGAGCTGGAACCCGGAGAAGTGGAATTGGTATCGTCAGCCTCGCTTGCTGCCATGGAAATTGTCAACTGGGACAAGGAGTTTTTGGGAAAAGTACGGCAGGCAGTGTAAAACTGGCCTATACAATTGTCCGGGCTACGTCCCGCTAAGCTTAGAGTTCAGTTCGAAGGTATAAGATACCAACTACCAAGGTCTCCTCAGTCAACGGTAGTAGTTGTTCCTTTAAATCGCACAAGAGAGTTACAAACTACGATATTGTCAAGACTCACTAGAGTTAGTTAGAGTAAGCGGAAAGTTGTTCAGTTGAAGCTTCGAAAGTCACAAGCAAAATGTTGGTAATAGAGTTATAAAGTAAATGTAGTTCGATAGATTCAAATATATTGATAAGACTCGTTCTTCCCGTTGATGATCCGGTAAAGAGACAAATCTGCCGACTATTTTATATACTGCGGTTTGGGCTCGCGGATTTATTCTAGATCCTCATCAGCAAAAGTACTTTTCAATCACAGAGCATCCCTGGGACAACTGTGGAACAAATTATATAGTAGCTGGAGACACCACCCAGTCCCAAGAGACAAAATGACTGTCCCTGGGATGGATCTTGGGACTGGGTGGTGTCTCTATTCTGTCCCAATTGTGTCCCAGTTGTGTCCCCCACTGTCCCCCTTATCCCTGGGACTATCTGGGACTATTTTTGAAGAAAAAAAAACTTTTGCTGATGCTAATACAAACGCCTGGGAACCCCCGAAGACCCTGAAAACCTGCCAAGCAATCACGCCATACAATACAAATCTTATAACACAGTAACAACACCAATACAAATACATTCCCCCCATCCTTATACAAATCCCGACCAGTCCAAGCACTTTGTCCATGCCCTATCGTCTATTCTAGTCAAGCCCAAAGGTGTACTAGAGTAATGCAATCATGTAAAACTGTTAGTGAACCAATCTGTACTCTGCTGACGGGCCGATAAGTGTACTAACCACTGTATCTGTTCCGTCCTTGCATGTTCCTTCGTGGCAGAGAGTCACCAAAGCCTTTTGGTACTAATCAGCAAGCAGTACTGGGAAGCGGGGCCTTCCTTCATACCGTTAGTTTGTCAAGAAACATGCCCCGACTGGCAGAGGGCACAACTCCGTCAGTTCTTATCCAATTTCCTCGATTCTTTCACCAGTCAGCTCCAAATCATGCCCTCTCATATACCCTCCGAATTTTGTTCGGACGGACGAATTTTCCTGACGCTTCCAGGGGTTATTTTTAGGGTCCAAAGCTTGTGTTTTTACTATGCCTTTACAGCAACTCTGAGGGGCCCCCCCAGCACCCGGTGTGTAACCGCCCCTGCTGTGTTACTTTGTTCTTTGTTTTACTTGTTTTGGATGCGGTTATGGCACTAACCATCTTGGGATTTCTTTATTGTTTCTTTGGATCTATTTTACTATGTTTGGGAACCCCACCGGAAGCGGAGCAATTGTTGTACCGGGGTGGTACCGGATCGGGATGATTAGTATTTCTTTAGTGTTTTGATCCTGGCATGGATCGGAGATTAGGGTACCGGGATCGGAGGAACATGACAGGAATGGAGGAATGGTTGTGCCGGGTTATTTTTGATTACTGTTTATTTGTTTTTGGACCGGAGCATGGAATGCCCCGGCTAGTTTATGTATGTTTTTGTTTTAGTATAAAACCTGCCGTGTCTAGCTAGTTTTGGGTCGGCAGGATTCAGCTACCTAAGTTAGTTATCAATATATGCGATTGACCGGCTACCTTTAGTTCATATCAGTATATTAGCCTACCGAGTCTAGTCTAGTTAGTCAATCTCTTTGATATAGCTACTAGGCTTAGCCTGAAACCTCCCCCTACCACAATTTATTCACTAGATTAGTGCCGAGCAGTGCTTGCACTAAAACTAGTGTGTGATTGTGTTACACAGTGGGTGGCACAGTGGGGTGCGCTGCAGGAGATAGCCGCCAGTAACTATACCCACACGCGCTTCTCCCCAAACCCCTGTCACTTTCAAGAAACGAACAAGGGATTAAGTTATCTAGATAGTCAAACAAGTGGTCTTCATGGTTCCCAGAATACTCCTCTTATCAGGTGCTTACAACAGAATGCTACCACTATAGCTAACACTTCCTTGTCCCAAACGCCATAATTGACTTCCGCCGGGACTAGCTTTCGTGAATAGAAGGCGACAGGGTGTAACTTAGTGTCGATTTCTTGGGACAGTATGGCTGCGATCGCAAAGTCGCTGGCGTCCGTTTCCACGTATGTCTGGCGATCAGGGTCAAAGTGAGCTAGAATAGGGGCTGAGGTGAAGAGGGTGTTGAGCTTGTCAAACGTCTCTTGTGCCTCGTGTGACCACGTGAAGTTCTTAGAGTTATCTTGTCTGGTACAATCGGTTATAGGTTTACAGACCCCTGAGAAGTTATGGATAAATCTTCTATAAAAGTTGGCAAACCCCATGAAAGCTTGCACATCTTTTACGCTCTGTGGAGCTCGCCATTCCAGAATTGACGTGATTTTGTCGTTTGCCATGGAGACACCTTCAGGGCCTAGCATATAGCCAAGGAACTCGATTTTCTGCTGGTTGAAAAAGGATTTTTTAGGATTGGCAACCAGGTTGTTTTCCTGTAACTTCTGGAGAACAATTTTGACTAATCAAATGTGTTCCTCTGCTGTTTTGCTATAGATTAGGATATTGTCAAGATAGACTACTATACCTTGGTCCAAGTACTCTCTGAGGATGTCGTTCATCATGTTCTGGAATGTTGCTGGTGCGTTCACCATGCCAAACGGCATTACTAAGTACTCGTAATGTCTGTAGCGGGTCCTGAAAGCCGTTTTCTCTTCGTCCCCTTGTTTGTAAAAGTACACAAGCCCTTGCTCTAGTGGGGACAGCAGGTGATGTCTAAAGAACTGGGACACTATGGGCACATGGACTAGAAGACTGGAAAGACTGGGACTAGAGTAGGTACTTGGTGTTGAATACAAGTTGAAGGATAGAGAGCTAAGACTAAGAACTGGGGAAATGGCTTGATACTTATAGTATGGCCAAAACATGAAAGGGAAGGGGCTGACACGCGTAGCGTGTCAGACTACATGAAACAAGAAACATGATACGTGATATGAAACTAAGGAGATCCCATACATGAAACATAAATGAGACTAGACATGAAACTGATATGAAACGGGCAAGGCTGACTGGTGGTCGAGTGACAATTTGTGACCGAGTGAAAACTGATGATTTGCCGTTCTTGACATTGTTTGATCCTGACAAGGTTGTACCCCTCCTTCAGGTCTATCTTCGAAAAAATGGTAGAGCCAGATACTCGATCTCTGAGCTCATCCATGAGGGGCAAAAGATACTTATTTTTGATAGTTATCCTGTTAAGCCTTTGGTAGTCGACGCAAAGTCGCAAGCTACCGTCCTTTTTCTTGACAAATAATATAGGCGTGCCGTGGGGCGACTTGCTGGGGCGGATTTTACCTAGCTGGATCATTTTTTCCAAGTATTCCTTCAACACACCCAATTCCAATGCCGATAGATTGTAAACTGGACCCCAAGTAGGCTTTGCGGTTGGATCCAGGTCTATGGCATGGTCATATGGGCGGTGAGGGGGCAACTCGTCAGCTTTTGACGGATATAACACGTCGAGTAGCTCGTGGTATTCCTTAGGTATTAGGCCTTCCAGCTGTTCCCTTTCGGTTAACTCACGGCTAACTGCTCCGATTGATTGGGCTTCGGGATCTTCTGCCACACTCTCGTCGTAGACTACAACCGGCTTATTAGCGGTACAAGCATGGAGACAATTCTTACCACGGAACTCAAGTCTTCCGTTAGAATGAAGCACTGGATTATGTTGTTGTATCCACCAGGCTGGTAGAATTGCATCAAAGTCTGCCGGGGTATCTGCAATTTCGAAGGAAATTTTGGACTGGTGCATGCCTTCTATCTTTAGTATAGGTAATGTAAAGGCTTGTCCCGTGCCTGATGCCATTTTTCCATCAAATCCCATTATTCGGGCGGGGACGTCTCTTTCCACCTTTGGGACATTATATAAAAAAACAAAACGCAAACTCAAAACCGGCCCTGTGGCTCCGGTATCCAACAATACTTTACAGCGTTTTATACAATTAGCAAAACAAAAATCAAAGGTGGCAATAGGACGTGCTCCGTATACTGGCTCCGTCGCTTGTTTTTTCTTCGGGGTGAATTCCTCCTCCTCTGGTCTTTTTCTTTTAGAACTGTTTTTGGATTTTTCTCCCAGTGAAAGTGTTGCAATTTGGGGCAAATCTAGACCTGGGGAGTCTAGATGCCCTTCCAAAAATTCTCCTCAGATGTGCCCACGTTATCGAACACCATCTGGGTATCTCCTTTGTTATCCACCCTAGCAGCAGCTGCGGCGGCCTTTGCCTTGGCTCGATGACGTTGCTTGCATGGTCTGGGAGGCTCTTCTGGGGTTTCATCCTCCTCCTCCCTCAGACGCTTGGTAAAGGTAAATGCTGAAACAGCGGCACTGGTGTTGATATCTGAAGCACAATAGCCCCAGACATGCCCCTTCTTTCTGCATTGTTGGCATGTATCTTCCTTTTCGCGTCTGGCCATGACATCTCGTGGGACGCCTTTGGTTGCTTCCGCAAAATTGAAGTGCTTTTGAGGGTATGTTTTCTTTGTTGGAGGGGCGGATTTATCGTCTTTTTTCTCCGTGCTCGCTGGTTTCTCCTTTTTTTCCTCTCCTTTTGCTTGCTTCGCCTTGAACCTAGAGTGGCGTTACGACCTTCCTTTTCGCAGACTTATTTCGAGAGAGAAGACACTCCATCTCCAGAGTCTCTTCATGTCTTTTGCCCGCGGCTTCTAGGTTGGTGACAAAGTCGTCATCGTCTTCGGTAATGGGGAACATGGAGAATCTATCTCTGATTGCCGCCGGGAGGCCAGTGAGAAAGGCTATTCTCAAACTGGGGCCAGACATCCAGGCTTTCATGTTCAAGAGTTGCATGTGCATGATATAGTCAGAGATACTGCTCTTGTATTCCGATTTCCTCATTTTCTGCGCCGCTTCCATTGCCCCATTGGAACCTAGGAATTTCTTGATAACTTCCTGACAGAAACGTTCCCACGTCAGGTAGTCTGGTCCGTCTTCTCCGGTGGCTTTATAGGCTATATAACCCACGAACCATTCTTTAAGAACTCCCTTCATGTAACTTCCTGCGAATATAACTCTATTTTTGTCGGCAGGGAAGTTTTTTGCTCTCTGGATGAAGTAGTTCTCACAGCCGAGCAACCAATGTTGGATATTCTGATCCTTTTTGTTCTTGAAGTCCTCAGGTTTGCGGGCTTTGGAGTTATGGGCTTCCGACTGGCTTACTGTGGAGAAAGGGGTTCCTTCCCGCAGGGGACGCCTGAACTTAAGGTTTTTTCTAGGTGGAGGAGATGGGCTTCTGTCTTTGTCACTGCTGGAATCGCTACTACCTGGATGGCCGGCTCCTACCATCTGTAAAACTGGCCTATACAATTGTCCAGGCTACGTCTCGCTAAGCTTAGAGTTCAGTTCGAAGGTATAAGATACCAACTACCAAGGTCTCCTCAGTCAACGGTAGTAGTTGTTCCTTTAAACCGCACAAGAGAGTTACGAACTACGATATCGTCAAGACTCATTAGAGTTTAGTTGAAAATAGAGCGGAAAGTTGATCAGTTGAAGCTTCGAAAGTCACAAGCAAATTGTTTGTAATAGAGTTATAAAGTAGGTAGTTCGATAGATTCAAATATATTGATAAGACTCGTTCTTCCCGTTGATGTTCTGGTAAAGAGACAAATCTGCCGACTATTTTATATACTGCGGTTTGGGCTCGCGGATTTCTTCTAAATCCTAATACAAACGCCTGGGAACCCCCAAAGACCCTGAAAACCTGCCAAGCAATCACGCCATACAATACAAATCTTACAACACAGTAACAACGCCAATACAAATACATTCCCCCCATACTTATACAAATCCCGACCAGTCCGAGCACTTTGTCCCGGCCCTATCGTCTATTCTAGTCAAGCCCAAAAATGTACTAGAGTAATGCAATTATGTAAAGCTGTTAGTGAACCAATCTGTACTCTGCGGACGGGCCGATAAGTGTACTAACCACTGTATCTGTTCCGTCCTTGCATGTTCCCTCGTGGCAGAGAGTCACCAAAGCCCTTTGGTACTAATCAGCAAGCAGTACTGGGAAGCGGGGCCTTCTTTCATACCGTTAGTTTGTCAAAAAACATGCCCCGACTGGCGGAGGGCACAACTCCGTCAGTTCTTATCCGATTTCCTCGATTCTTTCACCAGTCAGCTCCAAATCATGCCTTCTCATATACCCTCCGGATTTGGTTCGGACAGACGAATTTTCCTGATGCTCCAGGGGTTACTTTTGGGGTCCAAAGCTTGTGTTTTTACTATGCGTTTACAGCAACTCTGAGGGGCCCTGTAACACAATCACACACTAGTTAGGTGCAAGCACTGCTCGGCACCTTACTAGTGGGGTAATTGCGGTAGGGGGAGGTTTCGGGCTAAGCCTAGTAGCTATCTTAAAGAGATTGACTAACTAGACTAGACTCGGTAGGCTTATATACTGATATGAACTAAAGGTAGCCGGTCAATTGCATATATTGATAACTAACTTAGGTAGCTGAATCCTGCCGACCCAAAACTAGCTAGACACGGCAGGTTTTATACTAAAACAAAAACATACATAAACAAGCCGAGGCATTCCATGCTCCGGTCAAAAACAAATAAACAGTAATCAAAAATAACCCGGCACAACCATTCCTCCATTCCTGTCATGTTCCTCCGATCCCGGTACCCTAATCTCCGATCCATGCCAGGATCAAAACACTAAAGAAATACTAATCATCCCGATCCGGTGCCACTTCGGTACAACAATTGCTCCGCTTCCGGCAGGATTCCGAAACATAGTAAAATAGATCCAAAGAAACAATAAAGAAATCCCAGAGTGGTTAGTGCCATAACTGCATCCAAAACAAGTAAAACAAAGAACAAAGTAACACAGCAGGGGCGGTTACAGGCTCCCCCAGTACCCGGTGGGTGGCATAGTGGGGCGTCCTGCAGGAGATAGCCGCCAGCAATTATATCCACACGTGCTTCTCCCCAAACCCCTGTCACGTTTGAGAAACGAACAAGGGATCAAGTTACCTAGATAGTCAAACAAGTGGTCTTCATGGTTCCCAGAAATACTCCTCTTATCAGGTGTTTACAACAGTAGAGTTCGACAAAGAGGAACCAGCGCGCCCGAAGATTTGCGGTATTCCCATGCTCAACGTGTACTACAGAGGTAATTTTGCTGAAGAAGTTATGCGCGCCCGAAGGTTTGCCAGTAACTCTATCGTCAACGAAGTTGGGGTTCTGAGTAGGTATGCCTCATAACAAGGATATAAGTTGTTGCGTGAAGAACTAACTAACTGACAAAGATGCGTCCCTTTTATACCCTTTCTGGAGGGACGCTGAGATCAACAATAAGACAATATGAAACTAAAGGAGCGACCTTCTTCTACATGAAACTACGGATGTCTTGTCCAGCGAGGCGTACTTCTTACATGACCAATGATAACAAGAATCCTACGAGATATGAAACAATACATGAAACAAGGAGATTGACAAGGCAGACTAGGAAATGGGTGTTCTTGACATATTTTAACCCAATAATTGCTTTACTTCTAGTGGTTGTTCCAAATATAGTAAAGTGAATTCAAAGTAAGCAGTTAAAAAATTCCAATGTGGTTAGTGCTATAACCGCAACCTAATACAAAGCACAAAAGAAACAACAAAAATATAGTAACAGCAGGAGCGGTTACAATTTCTTTCGCTACCAAGCATGAAATATCACTCGTACTCTTGGCGCCGAGCCCACTAGCACACAACATCCCACTCCCGATCGTGCTATCGAGATTCAACTGTACCATAACGCTCTAAACTCTCAAACCTAAACATTGTCGCCCGTCAATGATGATCCTGGCAGAAGTACTTGCAGATCTAACTAGCCTCAAGACTATTGTATGACCCCTCTTTCATCTACCTTCTTTCTACTCGAAAACCATGCTTACACCTTTTTCTATTAGAGTTCGACTGATGCGCTCACACTCGTTTCCAAACGCTTTTGTACTCAATCAGCTATCAACATCGACAATGACTTGTCTCGCGCTACATGTTTCCTAAGTCTTCAATCCGAGCAGAGGAGACACGAGAAATTGATCGGCAAGCAACAGGAGGTTAATGCTATTGTGGAACGGCTAGCACTGAAGCTTCGCGACAGCTCCTAAGCCTAACTATTACACCTATTGTAGTGTTGGACTTGGAGAAGTTTATCTTACTCGGCCGAGATCGACTCGGCGTAGGGCCAGATGTAACCAATTACATGAGTCATGGTCTCTAGTTAATACAACTTCCTCTATTCAATGAATTACAGGTCTATCTTTTTCCTGTGTTTATCCCAAATTCTAAATGTACAATGCAAAGTAGCAGTTCATCCTGATAACCTAAATAATCCATTATCATTGGACATATATGAAGTTCGACCAGAGTTATCTCTCAGTTCCAACCAACGAAATTTGCTTAAGATTGGTATATTACTCTGCATTCTTCCTTTGCTTTACAGCATCATTCGTTACCCCTTCCTTAGTAGCCTTCATGGATTGCGAATCATAATCACTACTATCTTCCTCAGATGACTCCGTGATTACCCTCTTGTCCTCCTTCTCATCGATATCTTGATCGTCCTTAACATTTCCTTTTGAGGCCGATTCTCCAGCTGATCTTTGCTCATTCTCTTCCTCAATAAGTTCTTGTTGCTCCCTCAAAACCTCTAGCCTCTGTTTATTTGTTGCTGCTCCCTCGGCGGTGTTAACCTCCAGTTCGATCTCGTGGTAAAGCTCCTCAGGGATACTGCTGAGGACAGCCACTAGCGCATCATAGTGTGACTCAATCTCACTCTCCTTGCCTTGATACATGAAGGCATTCGATAGCACCAACAAAGTTGAGGGGAGCCCATGCTTCAGTCGTAGTTCGAGCCAGGTGTCAAGGTCGTCCCTCAAACGTCCAGGACTAACCCCATGGGTACGTATACCTCGAGATGCACAAGCAGTTTGTAGCTCTGGTACAGAGAGTGAGTCTACCCCCTCATAGGAGATTGCACGGTCATCACGTTTGATTTGTCGCATTCTATGGCGGATGTTGTACCGAAGAATGGCATCTGTGCCAAAGGCACTTAAGTTCATGTACCGGCACATGCCGACAAGTTGAGCACGGGAAAGATTGTCGAGAGTAAGGTCGTCACGAAAGATCTTGCATACTTTAATCACATCCTCATGACTGGGGGATTCGCCACTAGAACGAATCTAATTGAAATTAGATTCTTTGCCTCAACAAAGGCAAAATTACTGTGAAGGAATTTGATACCTTCTGGAAAAACTGTGCGAACTCTTCCCGCTGCCTTGTCTTGGCACTCAACTGAATTCCACCTTCACGCATAGTTGTCCTCAAAAAATTTGAAACATCTTTCCGGGTTGAGCGAAGCTTGCTTGATTTCAAATCTTTCGCTTTTTGGTCCTCGTAGGTACTAGGAAGTAAGTTCGGGAATATCTTAAGGGCAATAGGCAAAAATAGTTCCCCAGCCGGTACAATTATAAAAACCGAGAATGGAACGAGTCGCCCTAGATCTTTAACAGTTCGTTCGAGCTACACTCATAATATAAGCCAAGGCGACAGTAAAGAACCAGATACCACTATACCTGACGGCGTTCCCTACGGCTAAGTTCGTAACCGGCTGCCATTTTTAAAGCCAAATTGGACGAGATTTTTATCTCAACCCCAAGTAGCTTTGTCCCATCCCAAAAGTGCTGCACACCATGCTTGATCTTTTGCCATATAGTCGTTTTTTTCTCTTTTTTCTTATCCAGAGACTTCTCGTTCACTATAGAGATTACCGTAGTCTCTTTTTTGTCAAGAAGCTCAGACTTCGCTACTGTTGTCTCGAATCCCTCAGGCCTCCTAGCTGCTGCAGATACAGTTTCGTTCCTAGTGACTTTTGCCGGAGCCACATCGCGGGCAACTGGCTTCTTCGCTTCATTAGCGTCAAAACCAGGGGGAGGTATTACTGGACCACCCCTAGGAGAACTAGTGTTGGTGTTTAGGTATCTCTGTGAAGCAAATATAAGGAAACTTGGTCGGTCATGTGGAACCCGTGACCGTAGAAGCTGTGGACTAGAGGATATTCCAAAGTGAGGTTGAAGAGAACGACGGCAAGCTTCTCACAGTTGTCAGGAACTCATGGTCACGAATTGATGATTGGGTTGAAGGTATACCTAACGAAAGAACGAATGAGTGTTGATTGACCGAGTTTAGGACCAGTCTTGAAGAGTTCATAGTTTCTTTAGATCTAGAAAAGGATCTTTCTATCGAAAAAAGAAGGTAATACAGACCGAGTGGTGTTAAATACGGCTTTTGGTACGGCAATAATGAAGCCGAAAAAGAGGGGTGAGAAAGAACGGCACCAAGGTTCGTGGCTGCGGAGGACTCGATCGACTACACAGGCCTTCGTGTTCTAGAGTAAGATGGCTAACTTCTACAATCCTTTGTTCATCCAAAACAACAACCCTATTGTTAGTAAATATCGTCTTGACTTGCTGATCGTATGGGAGCTAAAATAGATCGGGTTGGATACATGTACAGTTGCACCTCGCTATAAGAAACGCCAAGTATTCAGCGGATTTCCTTTCTTATAACAAGTTTTTCAAAGATATCCCTTATAGCAAGGGTAGATTTGGTATGGAAAAATCTGGATTGACCTGGAAAAAGTTTCTTACAGCAATATTTTCTTATAACGAGGTTTCTTATAGCGAGGTGGGACTGTACATGCAGTTATCTTTCCCCTAATGGAACCGGGCTAGGAGGTCATTTGATAGAATAATCTAGTCCCAGAACTACTACTACAAAAAATATAAAGATAATTCTTATAGTGGCTTTTAAAAACCTTTAGATCCCCATGATGAGCACGGTTAGATATGTAGCAATGTATATGGGGCACTAAATGGCCAAAATTTGTTTACCCCGTTGGAGGTAATATACTGCTGGAATACTACAGTGGTACACAATTAAAAGATTTACCACTGGTAGAATGCTATTAGGTGAGGTAAACAAATCCACCAATCAAAACGAGTACCAGCGGTAAGATTAGCTCACTAGTATCTATCTCTAGAATATTATCCTAGTCATTGGTTATTGCGTCTAAAGAAATGGTAAGCCCTATATAAGGCTAAAGACACCATGGACTAATATAATAAGTGACACTCTTGCGGGCTAATTGTGGACCACCATAGTATTCCAGCACACCGCTCCATTATAATATTAGAGTACGTACTTGAGTACCGTATTATCTCGATCTATT
Organism: Verpa conica; assembly: GCA_033030425.1. Classification (NCBI taxonomy): domain Eukaryota; kingdom Fungi; phylum Ascomycota; class Pezizomycetes; order Pezizales; family Morchellaceae; genus Verpa; species Verpa conica. Next base: position 819,738 of record JAUFSD010000012.1, read on the forward strand.
CAGACAGGTACTAAAAACGCGGTTTGCAGATACTATGCTATTTCTAGGTTGAATGAGTAATTCTCGCTTCTACGCTTTCAAAAGACTCGAGTTTTACTCTTGATCTATGTTTTACCTTAATTAATCACTTCCTCGGAGAATTTAGTTTTTTGTCCTTCTCTAGAATCATAGCTACTTATATAGTAACCACTCAAATAGGTAGAGATAATGATACGTACTATGTAATTAGGCACACGTTTCTCTCGTCTAACTATCCTCACTGATGAATTAACTAAATCTATTATTTGAAAGGGGTTTTAAATTTCCAGTACGCAACTAATCATATTTGATTAATTAATTTGTAACCCTAAAATTTCTAAGCCCCTAAGGTCTCTAGGTTTAAACAAAACCTCTACTAAAAACAAAATCGAATAGTCTATATTTGGAAACTAGCTAGCTATGCCTTACTCGGCCGATATCCAACCACTTATTGACCTAAATTATACTGTGTCCTGGGCTTGCACTTCGATGTCGTCGGCCGTTTCTATAGGTTTCTAATCAATTTCCACACACCCTCCCCTACTCTACCCCAGGTTTCTCCATATGCCAATTCAATTAAACCTATCAATAAGTGACATAAATCAGTGAGTAGTCCAATCACAAAAATCATAAAACAAAATATCCCAAGTGAATCCTTTGAAAACCATACCTTTTGTGAAGTTCCAGCCCCTATTCGCATCGATGATGGGGTAATCTACCACAGGCGGAATAGCAGTACCTATCAAGCTTGGGAAAACATCCTCGCAAACTGCCTTCACATTACAAACTGCCCGTAGACCTTCTTGACCTGCAAACCTTCCGTACCCCGATCCCTTAACCCCGCCAAATGGAAGAGACTGGTTTAAGTAATATACCGCGAAATCATTCACAGATACCATTCCACACTTCATTTCCTGGACAACCCTTTGGAGGTCCCCTTTATTCCTTCCAAAAACAGACCCACCAAGACCAAACTCAGTCCCATTTGCGATATTCAGGGCATCTTCAACGCTTTGTGCCTTCATCAAGACGCATACTGGAGCGAATGTCTCGTTTTGAGCTATTAACATATTTGGGGTGACATCAACGAGTAGTGTAGGTGCAAAGTAATGACCCTGTGGATACTTTGGGTGGAAATATCGTTTCCCTCCCACAAGACATCTTGCGCCCTTGTTCACTGCATCGTTGATCCAAGCTTCCAGACTGTCAAAACAGGCAGATGAGATCATCGCCCCACAATCTACCTCGTCGCCGTCTAAGATTGACCCAGGTCGAAGTTGCTTTATTCTTTCTTGTAGGATATTAAGGAGCTGGGGATAGACATTTGGAAGCGCAATGATTCGCTCAATGCCAACACAGTTTTGGGAAGCGCTCTGGAATACACCACGCATAAGAACCGAGGATAGAGATTTCACATCTGGAACATCGTCAAGTATGATCGCTGCATCCTTTCCGCCGAGTTCGATACAGAGAGGTGTCAATGCCTTAGAGGCCGATGCAGCAACATGGTGGGCCACTGTACGTGATCCGATGAATGTTATATGAGATATTCCTGGATGAGATGTGAGATGGGGAGCCACCTCGGGCCAGCATGCAATAGACTTCCATTAAATGCCCGTCAGTAATCAATGCCGGTTTAGCGCACAGGTTTTATAACATAGTACCTGTACTAAGTCTGGGTTGTGCCCGCAGGCCCCAAGTGCACCTCTCACAATTGAGATAAAAAACTCAGAACTCCATGCTGTGTTCTCGCTTCCTTTGACTAGAGTACTTGTTACCCTATTGGAACTATGTACGGGACCTATTTCTCCCAGGAAACGTACCAATTATCCCATTCCCGGCAAAGATCGAACTAATAATAGGACAGAGTAAGTTATGAAACTATCGGCTAGTTAGAACAAGAAACTACTACGATAGTGATGCAGTAAAATTACCGGATAACTATCTCATAAAAATATTAGAATTATATACCCATAAATTAGAATTCAAAAACCTCATATAAAGTCTACATACTTCCAAGAGACACAAGCACAAACAACCCCTAGAGGTTCGTAGCGCACTTCTGCCTTCTTATAGCACATCAACGGCCACGATACGGGTCTTCTCCCTGGCTCCAACGCCTTCTCGCCATGCCTCAGTACCCAGTTAACCTTTTCAACCAAAACCAAAATTTCACCCAACGCTGCGTCAATACGCGTTTTCCCGGAATCAAGACAAGCGGCCGTGGTAATTATATCCTGATTTGAAAGTACATATCTATGATAGGGGTTCTTTTTTAGAGATTATTCAATCGCTTAGTGAGAAAACTAGACCGGCTTCTCATGCATACTTTTGAAGTGTCCTGAGCACTTTCTTTCGCTCCTCAAATGATGTCTTCCCCCATTGTTTCTGAGCAGCAGCTGATTTTGTAATTGCATTGTCGATATCTTCTGGACACGCTGGTGTAACTTTTCCAAGGAGCTTTCCATTAGCTGGACAATAGCAGTTGATCATATGATCTACTGGGGACTTTAACTTGATAATGAGCTTTGATACCACCTAGAAATGAGACTCGTCACACATACCCTTATAGAAGGATTCTCTAGAATCTCCCCTTGCCACTCCTTACTACATTGTGGAGGTACCAGTACTGTATAGGAAACTGCTGCATACTTTGAAGCCCGCCAATATTGAAATGCTATCACTGAGAGAGTTACAGCGATAGCAGAGAGGATGATAGACTGCAACGAAGGTAAGGGGACACCTAGAGACTGTGGGTTATTAATTGATGTAAATGAGAAATTATCTCGTGAAATTGAACAGCCAACAGTGAAGCCACTAACGAGGAAATCAAAAGAGATTCTCATCGTCATTGATTTCAGAGGGGGGGGTGTGATTTGGGTCTCCCTTGTCGCTAAAAAAAACCATGTCCTTGATATTTACGTGACGAGCACGCGAGGTGTGTCGGTACTATCTCTAGCGTGACCCGGGTAACTATTCTTGATCATTACCCTCTCCTATTCATTATACCTACCATGCTAATCATAGTCAATTTATCAAGACCTGTTTTTCAGGAGCAAAGTCATGGATGATGACCTTTCCCGCCGCTTAATAGCATTAAGGCATGCACTCGAGCTACAGTGAGTAATTTTCTCTTCATAATCTATTGTGTCTTATATCTCATGGAAGCTCAAACAAAAACAGAGGTACTTCAATTCTAGCTCCGGATAAAGCCTTCGTAAATGAGGAGGATACGCTAGCCGTACGCTTCGAGGAAATACTCAACAAACCACCCGCCTCCAAAGACAATAAAGTCCTTTTAGATAAGAGTGTGGCCGAGAAAGGATGCAAGGAAGAGATACCAGTAGAGGTACGAGTTTGAACTACCGAGTATCTAGAACTTCAATTTCTCTAATATACCCATGTTAAACAGGAGCTAATAAATGCTCTAAACTCGGAAAATGAAGCATGGATAACAGAGCAAATCGATGAGAATGAAATCGAACAGCTTCTTAGGGAAGCAAAAAAACTAACGCGCCTAGAACATACTGAAAAAGGATATAAAAAGAAAGGCACCGAGCTTGTCCCAAATTGGTTCCGAAATCATACAGTAGAAAAAGACAAGAACGATACGGACATGGAAGAGGATATCTTGGGAATGATCAAAGATGAGATAGCATTCGATGCGGCGCACGGCATAGTCCCAACGGAAAATGATGAAGAACCATCCCAGTCAAGTGAAAGTGGGAGGAGCTCGACCACCAAGGGATTTAGGTTTGATGAGGACTTACTGAAACGCTTTGAGGCTTTGGGAGGACTGGAGCTACCGCCTGTACCAAGAATAGAACCAGGTACTAAACAAAGTCCTGGGTTTCCATCAAAACCCTCAGAATTTGATGAATCGGATACATGGTGTTGTAAGTTCTATCAATTTAAGGAGTTTATACAACCACTAGAGAACCCAAACTCAGCTTTCCCTTCTCCCCACAGGTATATGTAATGAAGATGGGGAATACCGTTGTTCTGGTTGTGAATACGATATATATTGCGCCAGCTGTCTGTATGAAGGTATTTTACTTTAAATTGCTTTTCTCCCTAGTGTTGTGTAACCCTAAAATACTAATTCTTCACCTATTTGGTAGCACATACGGGGCCGAACGCTGGATGTGATGAAAGAAAGCACAAATGGACGAAATATACAAAACCTAAAAAGCTTGCTACTTAATAGTTTTATTTTGTCTACCGTTGCTTTCAGCTTTGACGAAACATAGTGAGAGTGAGAGAAAGAGCTGATGATAATAGATCAAGAAACTAGAAATACATTGATTGACGAAAGATCGTATTTAGTCTATAGTGATTTTAACTTCGCCCAAAGACTTTAATCGTAAATACAATAGAACCTCTACATCAAAGGAATATTAATATTGCTATATTACAAAAAAAAGTATGTTTATACGCATACCACCCAGCTATGACCTAGTTATTTCTAGGGAAAATACATATTCTTGAGAAGTACTGTACCGTCTTTACATACGTATACGCATGTGCTCCAATGTAACTTGGCTAGGAAGCCCTTTACTAGGAATTCAGCCATATGCCACCTACATGCATTGACATATTACTATATCATTGATGACTTAAACAATTATCTGCTGTAAAACAAAAGAGTTAGAGTAAATGCTCCCCTCCCCTCTTTTTTTTATCATACTGTATGCAACTCGTAGTTATGACAGCAGATAGACACTATCTAAGAGTAAATTATAAATTGATACAGAAAAATAAAGATACCCGCAGATACAACAAATAAATTAATTAATTAATCATAAGTACATAGAGCTAGATAGCTAGAGCCCCAAGGCTATGGTACTCCTCATAAATACAATAAATTAATAGACAGATGTATATAACAATCTATGTCAGTTCCTTGAATAGTTCTGTTTTAAGGTCACCTAGAACTAATAACTGTTGAATTTATAAAGCTTTGGACTCCCCCCTACAATTTCTTATAGAAAGGGCCCTTCAAGAGTACTTTTTTTGCGCTGAGAGTTGTTGCTATCATACTTTCCAAATAGACTATAGGTAGATATTAGGCACTTAGCAACGGTACTATATACGTAGGTAGTGGAGTGTAAGCTGAGTGCTGAGGTAGCATGAAATGCTTTGGTATTAAACATATATATGCCATATATGCCATATAAACATCTAATATAATTTTATATTATGAATAACCAGCCAAGTCACTCCAATACCTCCAAGCACTGATAATCCCGAGCAAGATTGTATGATCAGCGAGAAAAAGTCGCACACTCCTAGCGCGCGAGTATTAAACAAGGATCTACAATGAATTATTTGTAAACATCTTTGGCTGGAGGGTCTCAATAGGACCAAAAAGATTAGTCATCTAGGTAGGAGGTAGCCTACTCTATTATAAATACAGTTGGTGCTCTATTGAGTTACCCGGAGATAGCACGCTGGCTGGATAGTTTACACTACTCGCTAAAAAATAAATGCTGGCGCCTGGGTTTACTTAGGTAGCAACCACCAGATCTAGGCGTCTGGCTCTGCAACACAGCACTAAAATGTGGGTTCAGTATAGTTTTAACATACCTAATTTTTTGGGCTGTTCTAGTCACCTATGACTGGTTATATCTTATAGTTCTGCTGAAATAGGGTTTATTTTTGGGTCTGTTTTCAAGTAACAATTTGGTGAGTAAGCCTGGTTACAGCCTACTCCGACGCCAGCATTTATTTTTTAGCGAGCAAGTACAGCCTGTCTAAAAAATTCCCGGAGCCCCTCAAAACACCTAAATTTAGGCTCGTTCTCATCTCCACCTATTACAAGCACTAGAGACAAGCTGCCATAGGGGCTGGGCACGAGACTAACGTAACCTACATGTAAATTACCTAAAAACTAACAACAAAGCGTTTGATTATTACAAAAGCAGTATCAAAGGATTTATAGATGCCAAAGAATATATAGATTAATTGATATGATGTTTTGTTATAGTAATATAACTAGGGTGTTTTTTTGTTAGGAGAGCTCCGGGAATTAACTTGTTAGACACAGCTGTACATGTAGAGTAAGCTAATCCGATTATCGAATCCATATGAGGGTAGCCGGAAGTGATGCACGTTTTGACTTAGCAACACACAAGCACAGCTAAAATCTTATATTTTAGCGCAATATAAACTCTAAAATAAGAGTGGGTTTTAATGATAGACCTGGTATACTGCCCTGTAGGACACAATATCTGTTTATTCATGAAAAACACCTATACACTATGATCTTCGGCGGTTACCCTCCTATCGCAGCAGCAGTCACAGGTGTCAGTACTTTATACCTTGCATTGCTTAAACGGGATGATCCAGAGTCTCGGTACCCGGGAGATCTCGTACCACAAGGCTGATAGAGAACCCGGGGCCTGTGGGAAAAGATGAATACCCCAACCCCTTTTGGGTGGGAGCACTGGATTTTCTTCTGCTTACTTGGATAAGCAACTATGGATTAACGACTAGCCAGAACTGTATACTAAAGCAGATATCACGAGCATTAAATCATTAATTTTGCTCCCTAACAACTGCCTCATCATTTTAACTATGGCTTGAAATAAACTCTTTCATTAGTGCTACCCCAATAACCCACTAAAGTTCGAAGGAAAAAAACCGATAAAAAATAGAAAGTCGAAAGAAATTCTTATAGAGAAATCAGTGGCACTAAACCCCCTCGAGGGAGACACAAAAACAGGATTACCCAATAAATAAGAGAATTTGAGATACACAAGTTTTATCGTGAATGAAAAAGAAATAAAAAAATGAAGAAAAACACCTTCCAAAAATACATGTTTATACACATAACCAGCACGCCAAGAGCAATAGAGATTGAGCCAAAAATCGGAAAATAAGAATAAAATATCAGTGCTGCGGTCACGGTATACTGAAATTCAACACTAAGAGGGAATTTAAGAGAGGACTTAGGAGATTTGTTTAGTATCCTCAGCTGAACTCATAGAGGATCTTAATACGAAAACTTGTGACGTCACAAATTTTACGGCCCCGACTGTTCCGCAGAACCATGCTGAAAATCTTGAGCGCCTGCGTCGGGGAGGGGGGTGAGCTCGTAATATCTAGGTCAACGGCTTCTTCGACCGGTGTCTGAGCGTAAAGCGGTTGATGGTGGCACGGTCTCAGGTCTATCTTGCGATGGCCCGGGCGTATTCCATACAGTCTCTCCTCCGAATGGAAAAGGTCGTTTGTTTGAATCGCTAAAAACAGCGGCCGCGGCTACAGAATCTTGCCACATACCAGGGGACACGAATGAGTGCGAAACCCCTACAGTTGTAGGCACATAGGAGCTTGATGAAGGTGGACGCCCACCGCCTAGTGGATCAACCAACCCACTTTCATGGTGACCAGCTATGCCCGAAGGTATAGCTGCCACAGAACCATTTATCCCAAACGCAGTATTCCAATTACTATGAAATGATTAGTATTTCGTACCGGTAGAAGTGTCTAGGGTTACGAACTCAAATAGCCTCGAAGGATTCCATCCCATATTGTCCACGATAGCGGGGGGGTTTTGTGCCCCTTGGCCTGCTGCTAACATCACTAGTGATTGAACTGCTGCTGGTGATTCTCCTTTAGACTCACCATCACCTGCCGAGTGTGGTGGAGACAATGGATGAGGGTAGTTTGTTGGACCACCAGCTGTCAGTGTTGAGTGTGAGCTTTCCCCTTGAGTGTAAGCTCGAGTAATACTTGGATCAACGGCTGCTGAAACCCCCGGATAAAAAGGGAAATTTGGATTCAAAACAAAAGGTCGACTCAAGTCAAGTGAAAACGCTTGACGCAAAGTCTCAATTTGACCTTTAACTTCTGAAGAGGCTGAGCTGTCAATGCAATTCTCCAAAATTCTCATCGTCCTGGTAAAATAATCTTTTGCGTCAGAGTTGAATTCTGGATCTGGGCAAGTTGCCGCAATCTATAATAAACGTCAGCCAAAACATCATAGCGGCCTATAATGAGATTTTGATTCACCAGATGTATCATTGCGCAAGTGAGCAAAGCGTAGATAGTGAAATTTACGCCCCTCAGCATGCACTGTAACCCCAACATTCCGTACTGTTCGAAGACAGTTTCCTCAAGCCTAAGCATCGATTTTGCTGCATTCGTACAAATCATCATGTGAGTCTTCCACTCTCCGCCAAGAGAAAATGTCTTTCCAAATGCCAGTGCAGGACGATGGAGCATGATCCTTGCTAAATGATAATAGATTTGTAAGTTTCCTGTAAAGTGGGAATCCATCTGTGGACCAGGATGTGTAAGATCGGTTACAACCACCACGTGCAAATTCGGCGGAAGCTCATAAGCCCAAGTATCAAGGCCTGGTCCAGAATCTAGGAATTGGGGATCATTCCTCCAGTTTGGTGTTGCTTTAAGCTTTGCGTGTACATCGTTCATCCGACGAATATTCTTGATGAGCCAGACGAAGTAAATAAAGTTGCGATATATTGTCACTTCATTTTCGTCTAAATCTGGCGACCCAAGTGGTGTGGTGAGGTCAATGCTTTCGGGGTTAATTTGCATAATGTCACGCCCTATAAAAGTAAGAAAGCGACAAGCTAATTCAAATAATAATAGACGCACCTTGTGGGGCACAAATCATGAGCTCAAACACAAAGCATGCTTGCCAGACCCTAGTGCGTGTCATGCAATCAAGTGGGCTTTCACCACATCCTACTCCATGCTTGTGTAAATCGCTGTGCCTATCTAGGCCAAGGTCACGAGCCATCGCTATTATACTAACAATACTCATCCACGAGCGGAAGAAATAACCTCTTTGTGGTGCAGATTCTCTCGCTTTTAGCAAAAGCAATAATGCCTGTACCGTACTTAGGCGCGGTACATCAAAAAAGCAATCAACATGCCCTAATCGTAAATTGATAAGCAACCTTTCCTCAAGCGCAAGTGATGAGGTAAACTCACTTGTTGCCATGCTTATCCATTTAAGTCCCTTGGCTGGATCAGTCGTTAACCTGCCAGCACATGCAAATATTGTTTCAAGAAGTAATGGTGAGATTGAGTCACGCGATGCGCTCCATTGGCGATAGAACGCTGCCTTATTGACGATCGGTATATATGGATGTATGTGATTAAAAAATATACCGAACATTTCCATAGCCTCATCGTCTGTCGGCATATCTTCAGGTCTTATCTTGACAGCAAACTCGTGTTGTCCGGGCATAAAGGAGGGGTTGGGTTCAATTTCCTCGGTCCATGGCTCATAAGCAGGCGTTTCTGCCAACCTTCGTCCTTGGGCTGATATGTAGTTTGCTGTTTTTGACGTTAGAACTATAAACCACCCTTTAGGTTAACAGAGAGATAAAACGTACCCACACCACTGTCGTCAATCTTGAGCTGCCCCAATACCCCACTAACATGGGCAGCAGATGCATAATCGCTTTCTGCCCCCCATTGATCCTGCTGCCGCATCACTGGTTGTGTCTGGTAAACAGGAGCCTGAAAGTGAAGTGGTTCTACAACTTCCCCAGATGCTATACCAGGATACGCGAGTGTACTCGATGATCTATGTGAGGAACCGTGATGCTCAGGAGGCGAAAGTGTCCTAAAAGTAGTGTTTCCATCCCTATTATGATATCCGGGCAAAGTTGTCCTACTTGTTTTCCTCACAATGTGACCCGAAGGATGTTGAATAAGGTCCTCTTCACCACTTGCACTCGAATTCTCGAAGTCACCGTTGGCTTCTTGGTCTAGTATGACTTGACTAGGTGCAAAATCGCGATCATACTGTACCATAGGTGGAACGCAATGAAGTTTGAGACGTACACATGCAGAACACGGCCATGTATTTGTTGTAGCAGCATCACACTTTATTTTTCGGCGTCGACATCCTTCGCATGCTCGCATAACTAATCTTAATTAGCTTCGAAGACAACGGACCTTTTAAAATAAAATGAGTACTAACCCTTAAGTCTTTTGTGTCGGTTGTGCTCATCAACAAAAACATAGTCTATAAATATGATTAACAAAAGATTTTAAACGTTATCGCAAAAGGAGAAGCAATCTAGGGGGCATACTTCTGTGGTTCTCCCTTGGACCACCGAGATCAGTCGGTGAGAGATTGATGCTTTGCTGCATGCTCATTGCTTGTTGGGGTAAGAGTCGCCGGGGAACAGAATCGACAGCTACTTGAGGTAACATAGACCGCGAATATGATGGCGAGCGTAGGTGATATTAGTAGGGTTTCGGCGATGCTGTGAGGTTCACTCAACAGAAAGAAGACTTCGCGATGCGTTTAAAGCTGATGACTGGCGGGGGGGGGGATTGTAGAAAGTAAGATGTGCAATTGTGCGACAGATGGTCCAAATTCGAGGAACTGCCAACTTCAGCGCGGGAACGGAACCAGGAGTATCAGCGGTTGTTTCCTGTCGAGTTATAAGTACCTCCGTACCACGGACCACACGCCAAAATTCTTCAGGATTCCCCACCTCAACAAGTGCTTGTGGCACCCGTGATCTAATATGTGCAGTAATAGTTCCTGCGCGTAGATCAGTGTGACGCACTGGAGACGAGGCGAAGTGCGGATAGTCTGGATGGATGAATGGTTAAGTTGTCTCCGGGCAGGAACGTTGGGCTTGCCAGGGTTTCGGGGGGGGACTGCGGCAGGCAAGAAGGGGTGAAATAGTTTGGTTATTAGGGTTGGCCTGTGTTATGGGCTTCTTTTTTTCCTTTTTTCTCCTTCTTTATTATTATTATTGATCCTTTAATTGATTTTTTTTTTCTCGGGAAAATAAAGAGAACCACAGAAAAAAGTCTCCAAGAGAACAAATGCTTTGGGCAGGAGGAGATAAAACAGCACGAGCACCGCCGCCGTGAATAGAAGAACAGCGGGCCCGCCGGAGATGGCAAAAATTGAAGGCAAACACACTCACACACTCACACACACTCTCTCACTGAGCTGGATGAATTCACGCGTTTACCAGGCTTATGCGTTCTCTGTTCCTCTGCCGTTGCTGCTGCCGCGGTTGTGCTTCTATGCTTGGGAAAAGGGGAGGGGGAAGGGGAAGGGGAAGGGGGACAAAGAGGGGGTATATCCGTGGGATTTGGGGGAAACAGCTTTTAAGGCTTAACGGCAAGCACTGCCAACCAGTCCTATGAGATCTTACAGGGGATTAATCTCTCCAGTATGTTCTCTTTCCACTGGCCATCCCCGTCACTTTTCATCTACATGTATTGCTAGAGGTATGCTGGGCGTCAGCCCTCCTAGCCCTGCTGGGCACCCATTCAGTAATATACAACTCTACTGGACGAAACAGCGCATCAAGACAGCTACACGTCAATCGCGAAAGGGAGGTACGCCCGCGAGTGGATCTTTTAGGTCGCGGGCTAGTGGGAAAGACCGTGGGATATCCAAGACAAGTTGTCCGGAGTCTGGACGTAAAAGACAACTATTACCTTTTTGAGTCCAACAGAATCCCGACTCTAAGAACATCAACGAGACAGTGGGAGCACTAAGTATCAATGTAGGCACAGGTCCAAGGCAGATGGTGAATCATTGATCAAACATTTGGGCGACTTAAGCGGCGATCTCCTGGTCCAAGGGCCAGGGCCTTTTCATTAGCAGAATTTCTTATACGCCTAGCGGCATACTTATGCAAAGCTTTAGCTGTGGATTTGCGTTGGTTTCACAACTCAAATATTACAGCAAAGGAATGGTGGTGAGAAGATGAGAAAGAAGAGGCTCTTTGGGGACCTTTCTCTACGATCGTCATCAAACATTACTCGGCCTAAATAGGTTTCGCGACGAAACGCAACCCGCGGAGATTTCCACTTGCCGTGTGTTTTTGTGTGATGCACCCCTACCTTGACGCCAGAAACCCCTGCGAATGATCAGCGCCCTGTCAATTTTCGTAAGCCTGATGGGTCCGGACCATGGGAGAAGAAAGGGAGTGCTTCAGATAGGGTAACTCCTAAAATGGCGAATCACCAGCCAGTCCCGAACTTTGATGGCTTGGTTGACTAGACAAGGGGAGTCCTCAGGCGTGCACGGACTTATTGAGAAGCGGTACTGGGAGGTGGCAGTTGCAGAATCGTCTGTGCTTTACGGCAAGCTTAAGTGCGGCATGCTGGTGGGGCTGCGCGTTTGTGGCACAGAGTGGGAAGAAGCATTGGGGGAAACTCATACTTGGAAGTCAAGGAACACCATATCACCTCGATCCCCCATAGGGGGCTCAATACCTTTACTCATTTTCTCCTGGTGCATTTTTTTGTAAATTGGAAAGAAGAAATTCAAAAGATCATACAGGGTCTGCTGTCGCCTGAGCGATTTTCGTGGCCACATGAACAGAGATCAGAGTCAAGGAAGGGATCACACCTACAACCCTTGTCCCAGCCTTTTTGGAGTATCTAAAAGTTCTGTGCATTTGTATGGTTGCAGGCAGGATTAGGCTACCAAGGAACTCACCCTTTATGCCGAAGGGTCTCCACTAAGCGCTAGAAAAGTACCGTTGACACTAGCCATACAGAAATGTGGGGATCTCGACAACGGCTACAGGAATTTCTCCTGGTTATGTACCTTGAAGATGTCGATATATGTGAGCTTCCTTTTGAGCTGTCAGACACCTCCTTAACTTATTTAAGCGTGAATACTGGCATATTAGGGGCTGCATGCGACGTGCCTGGATGACTTATCTATACCACATTATTGTAATTTTTATTGCCACCTTAAGTAAGATAACTTGGTCTATGCTAAGCTTAACGAGCTATTTTGAATTATTCCTTACGTTGCGTAATAGTGCTGAATGAGTATTATTCCCTGATAAGCCCAGCGCGATTGTTATCAGTAGTATCCGGCACAAAATGTCTAGGGGATCAAGGCACAAGCTGAGGTCGGGGGTTATGAAGGCTAAGGTGTTGGCTGTACTAATGCTGTAAACCTCACATTAATAGCCGGCAGGTCGAAAGCCTTCATCGTGGGCAATCCTAGGCATCATAGTTACTTAAAAGTCTATTTCTACGTCTTTAAAGATCAAGGGGTAAAAGCCGTTGCAGCGATGATCGCCAAAAATTCATGGACTTCATCATTGCACCCGCTTTCCTCGTTTCCCCGATCTCGAACAGAGAACCTAATCTCCTGTTCTACGTAGCGTTTTGTAGCACGGGGATTAAAGGGGGGCTCTACCTCTACGTAGTGAAAAGATTACTTGTAGAATATTTTACATGTTTATCTACTTGCCTACACGAGTACAATATGGAAAGGGAAAGAAGAAAAAAAACCGAAAACAGGGGTACTAACTTAGCAGATGAAACAAACAAAAAACTATTACTACTAAAAGAGAACCCAGGTTTTTCTTTCCTATTCAAGTAGACCCTTATCTAATCAGAAGCTGCACATAACTTATATATACCCTGGGAATATATGAAGTGATGAGTTTGTATGTGCATTGTGCAATGCACAGTATACAGTGCACAAAGCAAGTCTCTAGAAAGCTTTCAGATGATATCCGCCCTTTATCAATTTTGCCGCGGGTTCACCTGCACATCCCCGGGCAAATAGCCCGCAGGCTGAATCCGGGAGCTGGTTGTGTGGCACGCGAAACGTCTATCGAGATTTACTACCCTTTACTTTCTCTAAACACCCCCAGCGCTCTTAGATACAAATTCTCACTAAGAGCAGAAGCAATTGCTAACCCACCAAACTTTATATTTTATCTAACTTGAATTAATTAAGTTACTTCTATATATATAGAACCTTTGTAATTTAGCATATCTCAATAGTAGCCAGAGATCTACGTTTTAACGTAAACGTATCTAAGTTTCTTGGAATATATCTAGTCAGTCACATGTATCTGGAATTGCTAAATGCGTACTTTCGCTGTTTTGTGCATTGGTATCGCGTCCTAAGGCAAGGGGTGCGGCGGCACTTAGTTGACAGATAGGCGAGGTATTACACTATATACAGGATACCCAGCTTAGAGCTAAGCCTAGCTTATAGCTGTTGTCTTAAGGATTTTTTAAGAAAACCTATATATAAGAATTAGTCTTAATTTCTTTTCGGCTGAAGGTGCTCTTGCGATAAAACCCAGCTGATATGATAGCATAACTCAAAATACCTATATATTATACCGACCTATATATATATATACTAGGAGAGGCAGATTTTATACTAAGATAGATTAACCCTAATCGTATCATTTTGAATCTACGCCGGTATGATCGATATAACGCTCCAAATACTTGACTCACGTTATTATTTTAGGGTTAAATCCTTACATATCAAACGAATTAATTTTCATCACAGATAACTCCCACAGCACCACCCTAAGGCTTCAATTAATTAAGTACGATCTCTACAAGTAGTGATTCATCCGTAAAGGTTGTTTCCTCTCGCTTAATAATTATATAAGGTTCGGAAAATTCTATGGGAATTTTGTATTCAAAATGTATATATATCCATGTCTGTACTCGGAAATTTACTATATATTGATAAAGATCTGATAGTTGTGTTGCACCGCAAAATCTAGCGCGCACTTATTACATTACTATTATATATAAGTACGTGGGCAAAAGGCATTATAACAGGCCGCCAAATGTGCCCTATAATGCATATATGTATTGATATATCGATTTATATATATCTGTTAGGGTTATATATACCGGCCTCGTCCTATATATAAGGACTTTATTGGGCTATAAAAAATATACGTACTCATCTGATAAAGACACGAGTAACAGAACAAAGTATATTTTATATACACTTGGAATTTCATATAGGAATAATATAATTAACATATACAAATATATGTTATATAAGTTTTGTTTATCCATGCCATAGCCTGTATCTATCTACGTACATGTAATATTCTTATATATACCTAGAATTAATAAAACTATGATATAAAAATTCAAGTAATTAAGGATGTCATGGGCCGGGGCCCTGGCCATATTCTTATAGGGAGGGTATACTGTATATATTATATAGCGTACATAGCAAGCTAGTTCTTAGTTTAATTGTGGCATTAAGTCTCCCAGAACAAACGGCTGGGGTTACCTAATCGGAAGCTACATGTAGGTATGAAAGAGATGTAGTATATTCCGCTGTTACGGAATCCAACACCTTAAAGATTTTGATGTAATTAACTATAAGTATGGGTGATGTTAATTCTAGGCTTAAATTAAACAGAAGCTTGATGCTCGAGCTAAACGAATTCTAAGTGCATTCATCTCAAACAATTGTCTGATAGCGGTATATTCCGAGAAGCCCTAGCTAGCCCCTTCTCAAATCATTGCAACTGAAAGGATTTGTTTACTAACAACTCTCTCTGTCGGTATAGTGCGGGGGACGGGTTCAGGTTGCCCTTTCAGGGAATATGCCCTATAAATGACGCATGCGCTCTTGCCCTAGCAAAAATTTGACCATTAATGTAAATACACTTAGTGATAAAACTGAACTTAGGTAAAATATGACAGTTCATTATATGCGGCGTTTTCATACAAACGCAACCGTATTTTTTATTGGATAACTGATCCGACCTCAACAGTGGCCGTGGCCAAATTATGCTGCTGATTACTTTATGTAGATGCAGGTCACTAAGTGCATAGCCTACTCGTAAATCGCTGACGTTTGTGGAATGGACTGCTATTGCATACCATACAAAAATGTGCCAAGTCTATGATTTTGTATGGTATGCAATATCGGCCCGTTCCAAAAACGTCAGCGCTTTACGAGTGCCGGAGCGATAACCGATAGTATATCGCTGTATGGTCATTTAATTTCCCCATAGGAAACCATGTGCGTCTAAACTCAGGTCTCAGGCTCTCCTCATATGGTTCGAATGCTCGGACCCAGTAAAAGACGCGCTTTAAAGCCGCTCGCGCGACGGAACCTTATTCACCACGTTAATATGTATTTGTTTCTTGGCCTAACTAGTATCAAGTGCTAAATTATAGCTTATCTATATATATCCGGGCTTGTTTTGGCTAGCTAGGCGTCCAGTTTCTTGGGCTGGTTTCTGCGAGGTATAGCTAGTCAGCCAAACCTCTCACCCGTATAGATATGCCCCTAATGCAGGTGGAAATAATCCTTGAATACTATGGAAAACCTTATTGGTATGCTGGTGCCGGGTATATATATCTAAGGCTTGTATAATGCAATAGCCCTATAACCAGGCAGAATGAATATTTGGTAGATGCTCATCCCGTACTACTTACGTTTTAGGTCTAGCTATATATACTAGACATATGCGGAAAAAGATTAGTATGTCTCATAAATAAATATTTATTTATACCAAAATAGTAAAAAAATTTATGCATCACAGTATGGCGCATCACGAACTTTAAATCTCATATGGCCATATGGGAGCGTAAATCGGTTAAAGTACAAAACTCTGGATTCCAGCGCCTATACATGCTATTTTCATTGAATCAAAACACATTTATATTTACTGAGACAGGTGCTAGCTTGCATGGACTAGCTAGTAGGAAAGTAGCTTATCTCTCCATAGTATATATATTCGGTGACGCCTAGTCGTTTTGCCACCTATATAGAGGCTTAATAAACTAGTTAATGCTATACGTAGTTTTGAGCACCTGGTCTAAGTACAGCGTGCTAGATTCAGTATAAAGAAAGGCACGTACAAGCACTGGTATCCAGGGTTTTGTACATGGAGTGCCGGAAAATGATGCACACCCCCAAAACAATGACAATTCTCAACAACCACACGATTTGTTGATGTAATAAAATTTTACAGGATCAATTATCATGTGTAGATCTTTGTGCTGTCAATAAAAGCTGGAGTATGTATCATTGTAATCTTTTGATTATTATGATAGCATTTCATCATAGATACAGTGAATTGAGTCCATATTGCTAGCTCTCACTTAATAGTGGTTTTTTTCACAAAATAATACTAGATAGATAGTTCTATATTCCAATAGACAGAGTCATGGAGATCTGTGTTTATCCTGGGTGTTGTGTTAACACAAAACATAGGTGTTTGGGTGTTGCGATGTCAAAATATACATCATTTTCCAACATCCGATCATGTATTCTAATTTCTCATCAGCAGTAAATTAAGTTTTGACTGATTTAAGCTTTGCTAAGCGCCATCATATTATACATTATGTATACTCTCATACCTATATTTCCAGATGGTCAGGCCGACCTGGATTGGCACCTCGTTGATGTACGTACGTACCAACCCCCCCCCCCAAAAAAAAAAAAAAAAAAAAAAAAAAAGGTTTAGTTCTTATAAAACTCAAATTTTATGGCCCTAGTCCTAGAGTTTATTGAATTTCTCTCGTTATTTAGAGGTTAAAATACCCGTTACTATATATATAGCTGAAACTTCACTACGAGCGATGGGATAGCTACATGTAGCTAGTCAGTCGCTTGATCTAGCCCTTTATCGCATTACTAATAGGCTATTTATACATATTTCTTAGTTCTATATGGGATGGACTTTTGAAAATTAAGGCTATCTATAACTGATTTGAATTTTTTAATTTGATCTTGTATAGGCTTATATTATGATTAATTCATTCATTCAATATTGCTTAAATGAACCATGATATGTCACTCGGTATCTATTATTTACTCACTTTGAATGAATGAATGAATTAATCATAAGTACATGGATATTTACTTACTTTATTTACCTTGCTTCGTATACATATATAACGTAGCCCAGGTAATTTATGATGCTAGGCAATAATCTAGCTACTGTAGACTATAATATAGAGCACTACATGTAAGGTGGCGAGCTATTAAATCCAATCCAATAATCTTTTAAAAAACCACCTCTATCGTTTGTAGGGCCTGTACTTAATTGTACATCACATTTCTTCTACTATCTATACGATATATCCCTCCGGCCTCATGAGGTGGCAACGAAACTACTTAAATAGCTAATAAGCATAAGGACTTTTCGTGGCAGGAACCTCTATTATTATATCCTTCTAGCTAGCTAGCTCTATAATATATACCTTCTAGATCTCTATTCACTAGCCATTTAACTAGTTTCTCCGTTATGCCACACCATATATATGATGACTATAACGAACTGTAAAAGTATTCTATCTATATCGTCTCGAATTTCTCTCTTTATTAATTGGATAGCTGTAAGTAAGTAGTAAACATACTTATGACGAAAGTCTCAATATTTTAGATAGCTTGTTATATCGGTACTCTCGTTTTCTTCGTATGTTTCCCCACTTCTATTTTCAAAAACCCATAGTACTATATACTCCTTTAAGAACTCTAGGTGACAAGTTATTAATGGCTAGATCTTCAGCTGTGCATACAAGAATACGGATGAAAGCGATAGAATTAATTAAGCAGATCTGATGGACTCAGGCCAAATATATATCCTAACAGCATTATTCAGCGACTAGGCATAAAATAGCTATGTATCTGCACGGATGTTTCGGGAGAAATGTAGTTATAACGAGGATCTACATTTATAAGTGGTTTAAATCGCTGTACAAGCAAAGGTTTAGTTTAAAAACAAGCAACTTTGTTCTGGCTACGTATATATATTGATCACTGTATAAATTTTCCCTGTGTCGGACTAGACTTACTAGGGAGGATCATAATAGAGCCAATGTAATATAATGTATATAAACAGTTGAGCCTAACTGAATATTTCTAGATCTGGGTAGCAGTAGTTTCAGCCACTTACTAAAACCTAAATCCCCAACACCCTTTCTTAATATCATTATACTCTATACCTTATACAGCGAGGTCACCCTATAAAGATGTGGAATTAGAGTAGTATTATATCCTTATATAAAAGACTCGCTACATACAAAGTAATTCTTGTCTGGTCGCGTCGGGAGTGCATAGCCTACAAGGAGATTGCGCTGTAGTCTGGTACGTAGCTCCCCCTATATAACGGTATTTCAGCCAATAATTTGCTTGGTGAATCGCAAACTGACTAATAAACAAGGCCTCTATTCTATCATGGCTAGCTTTACCAGGCTACGGGACTAGTAACGCGGTGCCTTCGCCCTAAGGGGCGCCGCATATCCTGAACAAAGCAGCCAACAAAAATTCCACTAGACACTTCGCCTACGCCCATACTGGGGACGGCCCCCCCTAAGAGCACTACAGCGCGTGTGGCCGTGATCGTTGTCCCCGTTCATTACCCCATTGCTGCACCTTAGCCCTAGGGCTCCATGTACTTATGATTAATTCATTCACTCATACTCCACTGCTATTTGGGGGTCGCATGCCCTGAATAGATCTAGGGCAACCTTACCAATGAAGCTTTTAGTATTATATTGCCCGGCCCAGTTACCAGCTCGCAGTTGGGACCTCATGTAACGGGGACACCCTAAGGGAGGACTTTTAGGAGTTCTGCCGATTAGGTGTAATGATCCCAGTATATTCGTTACTCCTATACAGCGAACGGTAAAAAAGATCGAGAAACGCGAGACACGAGAATCAGCGTTCCTATTCGTTCTTTAGGTTTTTGGCAAAGATTCTAGTAGTAGGATTGGCCACAATACCCTGGTAGCAGACCCTGGTTTCTCGATCTTTTTTACCGTACGCTGTACACTGATTATATCCCAGGCTAGACCCATTAGGAGTGGTACCTGATGATACTAGACCAACCTGGCTCTAGCTAGTAGTAAATGGTAAATGATAAAAAATCATCTCTTAGCCTAACTTCAGTGGGCCGTGAGATAAACTGTATTATATTCCAGTGAGAAGAACCTTGTATTAACCTAGAGGACCTGTTTCGTAGCTTGAGACTTAACCTGATATGTAACTATAGACTCATGCCTGTGAGTTCACTCTGACTGTTAAGTGTAATACAGTATGAAAAAACGGAGTGAATTTACTGCCATAGTACTACGGAATTTAGTTGCAAATACCAAATTAAATCAGTAATTGAGGTATTTTACTGTACCAATACCGTATTTCTCCCATCTTGCTAGCGTATTGGCGGGATCACCGTACTGATCCCACTCCTCTTTTTGGTACTGTAGTTCTATCATATATGCCACTCCTATACATTGACTATAAGTCCAGATAACACTATTAGAAATAGTATCTGACAGTTTTACATTGCAAGATTCTCTCAGAGGCCTCAGAGACAGCTGATACCCAAGAGGGAATTTGCGAATTAGGAGGTTGGCGTATAATCTCTAGACGCATGGAAATAGTCACAGGCTTCTGAAGACCACCTGAAAGCTCTGGAGACTACTACGGTCGTCTCTGGTGACGTGTAGCGGTTTCATTATATTAGTTACTCCTATATATTAGCCATAAGTCCGGATAAGACAGGATCGAGTACCTTAGCCTCTGGGCTCCATGTACTTATGATTAATTCATCCATTCATTCAGTCCGGATAAGACTATCAGGAGCAATACCTAATTGTCTTAGTTAACCAAAAATATAACACAATCACACACTAAGTATAGGTACAGCCTATTTCAAGGTCGAGCAGCGATGAAGCAGCGTAACCTAGTGTCTGTCTTGGGGCGACTCGGGGTGGTTACCCGTTGGGAGTCCTACTTCTATGCCACTATGTTATTCATACGCCCCCCACAGTGCTTTAGAACTCAACTACAGCTCCCAAAGGCTCTATATATCGATTTCGCTTGAATTGGGCCCTGATATGCACGGGTCCTCCTCCCGCCTTTTGCTCAAGATTTGGAACCGCCCCGTGGGCGGTTCTTTGGAGTGGTTCCCGACCACTGGTTACTGTGCCTGCATGTGAATTTCACGTGCCCACGCCTTGGCTCGGAAGCATCACAGTGGTATCGTGGAGAAGTACTCGCTGAAAAATAAAGTCTGTCACTTTGGGTACGAGCCGCAACAGGGCGTCCACACCAAAAGGTGAAGTGCTCACACAATATCCTTAACAAGTAGTATATGTTAATGATCATTTTTATTAGTAGTCTTATCCCTGCCATACCTCAGCTTCCTCTCTCAAGCCCTCCTATAGTTCTTTTTCTATTCCCCGCATTTTTAGTGGCTATAAACTCAGACTAATGTAGGTACTTCACTTTTTGGTGTGGGGACTCCGTTGCGACTCGTACCCAAAGTGACAGACTTTATTTTTCAGCGAGTACTGCTTTGGTATTGTATGACGTCACACATTCTTCAGCCTTTCGACGTCACCAACACGTAGAGAATGACCGCCTCCAGCAACTTATCCTGAAATTTAGGAATTTTCCCAGATAGTATATAATAGTTGCTTTTCCATACCTATCCGTATCTCATTTCTTGAGTTTTACAATGAGCAAACTTTGGGGCCCAAGGAAGCCTGACGATAACGAAGGCCTGGAATCGACTCAGATGCCGGATCCCGATGAACGGACTAGTCTTTTGCCACCGCACAGTGCGCACCACCCGCTCAATCCCGACGACCCAGCGGTCTCACCATATAATCTTCTCTCTGTACGGTCGCTGAGATGGGCATCGATATTACTCTTGATTATTTCTTTGCTTTGGTGGATTGTCCTTTTGATCTCGTTATTTGTGAGCCCACCAGGAGTATATTCAAGGGGCAGTGGGTTTTTGGATTTCGCGTATGATTCCTATTTAACTTTACTTGACCAAGCAGGGTAATAATCTTACTATATATGCTTAGCTTCTCGACACTCGCAACTGGCAGTCTGATTTTACTACTTTTATTTTTCGCCACTCCTTCGAAGTCCGAGCAATACTCATGGATAATTTTATCCTTCTTTCTATTCATCGATGTGATTATTGTCTTAGCCGTCCCACGTGTCCGCGGTGAAGAAGGCTGGGTTGGAATTGTATCTGTGCTTTGGGCAACTGGGATTAGTGCTTGGGGTGTTTGTCTCTCTTTTTCTATCCCCTCTATCAAGTGTTTATATAGTCCAAGTATTGATACATATTATTTAGATTCTTTGTGACCGTGTTGTTGCGTACGGAAAGCGGGAGGAGGAAGAGCGCCTTACTGGCCGTCGCGAAACTAAGCGCTCTTTAGCAGAATGGCTATCAGTTTTCTCCTCTACAATTGTGCTTATCGCTTTCATCGCAATCGCTTTCCTTTTTACTGGGACCCTTACCCTTCGCTCTATTGACGCCTCCCTTGTACCACCTGGGACTCGATATTGGGTAGACGGCCACAAATACGAGATCCACATTTTCTGTACAGGAAATTCCACTACATCTGATGGAAAGGAAGTAACAACGATCCTTGTAGAAGGAGGAGAGGATCCGGTAAAACATGGCTTGGAAGGATGGATTCTAAGTGCCTACCAGGATAAGAAAATTGAGAGGTACTGCTATTGGGATAGACCTGGCCTCGGTTTTAGCGAAAACGCACCGAGCCCTTTTTCTGCTGGCATGGCTATTGATGTATTGTCAGAAGCACTCATGAAAGCAGATGAAAGCGGACCGTGGTTACTTGTTTCTCATGGAGTAGGAGGGTAGATATTATTCCCTCGTTTCAACACTTTACCTCCAAATTTACTGATAGCTATTAGGATCTACTCCCGCATATTCGCATCCCGCCATACTAGTCAAGTAAAAGGCTTGCTCTTGATTGATTCCCTTCCAGAGTCCCAGCTTTACCGTATTGGTTCTGCTGGTAGGGGGTTTATCCTTTGGCTCCGTGGAGTTATTAGCCCACTGGGGGTTGACCGTTTGATGGGAGCCATCTTCATGGGTCGTAATCGTGCAGACCGCACGTACGGGCGTTCGGCGTATCAGAATGGAAAACAAATCAAGGCAAAACTTCAAGAGAATTTAGTGGCCACAACGTTCACGAAGAATGAAATTGCAGCGGCCAAAGCAATCCTACCAAAAGAAGTTCCTATCGCTGTTGTAAGCTCGGGGGAGTCGATCAAGGGTGACCAGCAGTGGAACGACGGTCAAAGGGAGTTGACTGAAATTACAGAAAATTTAGTGGCTTGGGATGTAGTTAACCATGCTCCCCATGATGTTTGGGATAGCATAGATGGGAGCAATGTTTTACTTAAAAGATTAGGGCAGTTGTTACATCGATAGGCTTCTGGGGGATATCACAATTTGTCATTTTAGTGGGATATGTTCTAACTTAGCCTTCTTTTCATTATATTAGTAAGCATAACATGTAGTGTTTTCAGAGTGGTGGTATATACAGAACAGTAGTATAGTCAAAATGACTTGTAGCAATGACAATGACAGACTTACCTAATTTTAACCTAGATAACTCAAAGAAACGGGTAACCATGCATGCGTCCTTTGTAATTTATTTGATAGTATTGCGGGTCTGACCGACCTTTGGGTAACCTACTAAAGCAATAAAATCCCAAGGTTCTTCCCCTGTTTATCGTAAGCTACCATACCTACTCGAAAAATTAGCTATTCCCAGTCTCAGAAGTGTTAGGCATGCCCCCCAACGGGCCAGAAAATCGGGGACGTCCTCCAGCGGGCCAGCCTACGAGCGGACAGGTAGGCATCCCCTGAATGGGTTAACTGTTTGAGGGGTAGCAGTGTCCCCTATGGGTAGGTGATAAATCATGGCCCAATTAATATAGGCACAGTATACATAAATGAAGTTAGTAGTCGGAAAAATATTGGCCTATCTTGGGATTTTATTTTATTTTTATACCACGCATTATTTTCTCTAGGGATTTTTATATGGTGGGTAATTTTTTGTAGCAAACAATAGTTGGGTAAAATAGAGTAAAATAGCTGTCTAGCCGTTCAGGGTATGCAGTGTGTCCTCCAATGGGTAGCCCATTGAGGGATGCCCTATAAAACTGATTTATTGCTATCCGTTGGGTGCCCATTAGGGGGATATCCCTCTAACAGGCCAGCTTATTCAGGGGACGTCCTCCCGATAGACAGCGTCCCCCACATGACCCGTCGAATACGTTAGCGTTACTTTCGCGGCACTCCGAGTACCTATAACAGCGTACGGCAAAAAAGATCGAGAAACGTGATACGAGATCAAGATTTTTTATTCGTCCTTTAGGTTCCTTACGGAGATTCTAGTATTAGGATTGGCCACAAGACCCTGATAGTACTCGTGCTTCAAAGAAGTTGACACGTGACTACCTATCGAGTGGTGACCCACCAAAAAATAAATATCACGTGTGATCTTTTTACCATACGCTGTATTTAGGATCCGAGCCTAAGCGGCAATCACCGAAATAGAATGTAAACCCTAACCCTGGGGAATTGGTCGTTGTCAACGCTTCTCATATAGGTCGTGCTTTTATACTTGCGTATGTAAACTCCCTTTTCCCACCTAGGGACTTTCCCCGCACCATTCTCCCAATTTCTCGTTCGAATACTTCTATTCTTGCTAGTCGCTAAGTTTACTACTCTTCGTGTTTTTATAGCTATGACTACTCGGAGACTGCTTGCCCGTTCCGTCTTTACAGTCATGTCTAAACCTCGTTCTCCAGCTTTCCACCCCCCTTGCGGGCCTTCTCAAGGCTTGACAGCCACACGGAGGCTCCATGCTACCGCTAATCACCTCAATCCGGCCTCCACGGCCCCCTTAATAAACTATCCTATGACCCATGAGAAAATTGCATCTCCAGTGAATACGAAGCACTTTATCGACAATAGATTTATTGAATCCCAGGCTAAAGTTTGGATTGATCTTCATGACCCCGCTACAAACAACCTTGTTACCCGAGTCCCACAATCTACAGATGCCGAATTGAAGGCGGCTGTTGACTCGGCAGCGAAGGCGTTTCCGCAATGGAAGGCTACGAGCTTGTTGACAAGGCAACAGATTATGTTTAAGCTTGTTGCGCTTATTAGGCGAGATTGGGATAGATTGGCGGCAAGTATTACCTTAGAGCAAGGTAAAACTATGGTCGACGCAAAGGGAGACGTCCTGAGAGGTTTGCAAGTTGCTGAGGTTTGTCTTTACCTTAGAGTTGATATTTAAACATTAGCTAAGATGGTACACTGGTAGACTGCATGTGGAATTACTACGCAATTGACTGGTGAAGTCTTGGAAGTGAGTAAAGATATGGAAACTAGGAGCTATCGCGAGCCTCTAGGCGTCGTAGCTGCTATTTGCCCTTTTAGTAAGTTCTCAGTGCCAGGTTGTCAACTGTTTTAGTATCAAAAATTAACTAGATCTTAGATTTTCCCGCAATGTGTGTTATCTTCTGAATTGAGTTTTGCTGCCACATGAACTAAATTTTAATTTAGGATTCCATTATGGTGCCTACCTCTTGCTACAATAACAGGTAACTGTCTGATAATGAAGCCTTCGGAGAGAGAGTAAGCTTTAAGCCCAAAAGCGACTAGTTCTATACTAATTACTGGCATCTTGAAGTCCCGGTGCTGCAATGATCATTGCAGAACTCGCTAGGGAAGCTGGACTACCTAACGGTGTCCTGAACATTGTTCACGGTTCTGCGAAGACTGTCGATTTTATCATCGACGAGCCGAGAATTAAAGCTATTAGTTTTGTTGGGAGTGACAAAGCTGGCCAATACATTTACTCTCGTGGTTCGGAGCAGGGGAAACGCGTGCAGGCGAATCTTGGCGCTAAAAACCATGCTGCGTAATACCCCTGATAGTCTAAGTTTCGGCTGGTAAATTTCTAATGCATTATATAGGGTCATGCCAGATGCTAATAAGAATGCCACCATCAATGCAATTGTTGGTGCTGCTTTTGGTGCTGCTGGGCAACGTTGCATGGCCCTTTCAACCCTGGTTCTTGTCGGCGAAGCGCAGAGTTGGCTACCGGATATCGTAGAACAGGCGAAGAAGCTGAAAGTTGATGGTGGCTTTGAGGATGGTGCCGATTTAGGTCCTGTAATTTCCCCACAGTCGAAGAAAAGGATTGAAGGATTGATCCAGAGTGCCGTTGATGAGGGCGCGACACTCTTACTTGATGGGAGAGGATACAAGCCATTGAAATACCCCAATGGAAACTTTGTGAGTGATTCGTGTTCCTCAATATGGGTTTGTACTAATCCGTGAACACTTTTAGGTCGCTCCAACTATCATCTCAGATGTGAAAATCAACATGAGGTGTTACGAGGAGGAGATATTCGGACCAGTACTCGTCTGCTTAAATGTTGACACGCTGGAGGATGCTGTAGACTTGATCAATGCTAATAAGTATGGAAACGGAGTAGCAATATTTACTAATAGTGGATCGACTGCGGGGAGATTCCAGAGAGATATAGAGGCTGGGCAAGTTGGAATTAATGTTCCGATTCCAGTCCCTCTTCCCATGTTCTCTTTCACTGGGAATAAGGGCTCAATCGCAGGACAAGGAGGAAACTACTTTTATGGAAAGGCTGGACTTAATTTCTACACCCAGCTTAAAACTGTTACATCGTATGGGTACCTTTACTTAGATTTTCCTATTTGGAGCTAATAAATGTTATAGGTTGTGGAGGAGCGAGGATGCTATTGCGACAAAGGCTTCGACTGCTATGCCTACCCATTCCTAGAAGATTCTCACGTATTTTTTTCATTGGAAGGGGTAGTTATTAGATGAAAACTAGTGTATTCATAGCCGATAATTTTAAACTAGCTATTCTAACTACCTATATACTCGATCCTCTAATGCAATTTTCTACAGTTTATCTTTCGGGCCCAGTTTTGGTTAGGTACGTATCCTTAGTCTATACTAAAAGCCAAACTCATGAAGATTCTTTAGAGATAATCTGTAGTAGTTTAATTTAAAAGAGCGGGTATACTAAGGCGTTCATCAAGAACCCGTGATTTTCGCAACCACAACTAAGTTCCCAATCTAGCGTACTGTTTATCCAAGTATAGGTTTATCTCACACAGAAAATTCTTTGCCTAGTGACTATATACAGCGGCCGTTTGATAGTTTATTTTTCTTTCCTACACCTATTAGAACGATCAAACCTTGGTGAAAATACTGACGACCAACTCCCAATAAAAACAATAAACTCATGGCACGCGGCACGTGATGATAGGTTAAATCTACCTCCATTGATAAGTCAGGACAAGCCGGGAACTATTATATGCATGTCTCACAGGGAGTATCACACACCTAGCTCATTGCGGAGTCTAAGTTGTATGATGACAAGGTGTAATCAGTCATGAAAACCAGATGATGAGACAAACACGAACTCCAAGGTATTTTGGCATCCGAGTATAGAAGTTCTGGGCGGCTACCTTATCAGTGGAGGGGTCAAGATAAGGCAGATCCGATCGAAACTTGTCTGCCACCTTCGCTACTCAAAGCTCACCCAACCTCGCTTTACCTGGTTCGCTAGACAACAAGAAAGGAAACCGGTATCTATGTTTCCTTACTTTATCGTAGGTACAGGTCGTACGTACACTCAAGAATAGCTATTATTTATTGATATAGAATCTTGCATCAGCCAAGCCCAATGCCTGTTTACTCCCCCCTTTCAAATCTTTCAGATGCGACTAGAAA
Source organism: Verpa conica (assembly GCA_033030425.1). NCBI lineage: Eukaryota > Fungi > Ascomycota > Pezizomycetes > Pezizales > Morchellaceae > Verpa > Verpa conica. The sequence goes on from JAUFSD010000012.1 coordinate 847,113, forward strand.
TCTCACATGATGGGTTCCTCGTCTGTTTGTGCCTTGTTGGGCTTGCTGGTGTTTGGTACCCCCCCGCCTCTGTACCCTCTGAACACTCGCTTCCTCTGCATACTTAGCAGCACCATCCCTCCTCTTGTTTTGCTTCCCTTCACCTTTTTTTCTTCATACTCTGCCTTCCTTTTCTTTTTACTACAACCGCTGAGCCTACGACTATATCGTTTTTCTCTAGCATAAAAAGCAAAAGCGAAGAGAAAGAATAAAAACACAATGACCGAAACCGTTTCCCACGGTCGTGGAGGTGTTTGAGCCCATATCCCAAATCCTACTAACTTTTTACACAATAATATTTCTCGACCAGAGGATAATAGAAATACTAATATTGTGAATTATAGGACAGGGAAATATTGGCCCTGATCAAACAGAGTACACCGACGGAGGTATCCACCGCACAGGTGATCCAGCTGCTTCGGGAGCTACCTATTCTAGTGGTGTAAGATTATCCGATATTAATGCCTATATATCATCCGAGCTGATACCTATATAGCGAGGTGGAGCAGGCAATATCGGATCTCCTCGCCAGGAGGCAACGGCCACTGGTACTGATGATGATATTATTCCTGATGCGGCGAGGTTGAGTACTAACCCTGATGAAGCTCATCATACTGGGGTATGTGCACTTGCCCCCATTTTCCATTTTCCATTTTCCTTCTTTTTTACTTTTTTTTTCTGGGGAATACTAACAGAATTTATGGATAGAGAGGTGGTGAGGGAAACTTTGTGGCCCCTGAGACTAAGACAAAGCCCCACGAAGGTCTGGCGGAGAAACTTAAGAGGAAGTTCTTTGGGATTAGGAAGTGATTCATGGGTCCGATTGTAGTACGTAATAAGCAAGGTGTAAAGTCTTAGATCTAACAGCATGATCTCAGGTTTCTTGGCTGTGGGCTGGGGTTTCTTGCTTGTAGCACCTTTATGTTTAATAGGTGTTTATCGGTATTAATAGATAGTCTTCCCATAACTAAGTCACATGAGTTACAAGTAATTCGTACCTGGAATTATCCCATAAGGCATAAGGTGGTAAGAGGTGCTGTCCCCTTATATAATAGCTAGCCGTGCCTTTTGCTAGAGCAGCGGTCTAGTCAGAGGGTCTTCTAGAGATGTAGTTTCCCTAGACCCTCCCCTAACCCAGGAAATCAGTCAAGCTCTCATTGGTAGCAGGTCAGTCTATCCTGCTGACATAGCCATGATTTGCGTCCCCATAGAAAAGGGGCGACAATGACACGATATGGGATAGTTAAAGATATGCGGGTTCGCTGAACAACAGACTAGAGTACGAGATTCTCAGGAGATCTATTCAGGGACGGATAGGTATATCTACAGGCAGCGAGCGACACGTCATCTGCGCTATGAGCATGTGCTCTCTACTCCGAAATGGATTATAATTACATACCATACAAAATCGTAGACTTGGCATACTTTTTGTATCGTATGCAGGCTATTTCGGAAACGTCTTGCAATTACAAGTACTGGTTCTAGAAAACAACCTATCTGCAGGTGGTGAGATCTCTATGTACTGCGGGAATGGCCAACCGTTTCTTTTATCAGCCCCTCACATGTGAATCCCAGGGTCCAGACAAGTGATGCTAGGTGGTCAGTGCCAAGCGCCAGGTTGCTCTAACTGCATATGTACTTTACCTGAGCTTCAACGCTGACATGGACAACTCCCCCGTCTTCTTCTTCTAGACGTTCAACTCTCGAAATTATATACTTAATCCTCAGCACAGAGAAATGCCTCCTTCGATTACATCAGAAAAGATTACCCTTACCTACCCAATATTCTGTGCTGCTTTTACCGATGGGGGTCGGCTACTTGTTGGTGGTGGCGGAGGAGAAGGGAGGAGTGGTGTAGGCAACAAGATTGTCCGTTTCTCTTCCTCAAATACCTTCTTGGGGATAAACCTCTATTGTTGGCTTGCGTTACTCTCTAACATTTAATTGCTAACACATATACAGACTCTCCTTGACGTCTCCGAGCGCCCTTTAATGAAGAGATCTGTAACCGAGGTCTCGATCAAAGTTTTGTCAGAGTTAGAACTCAGCAAACAAGAGGATGCTGTCATGTCACTTGCTGTCGTCCAAATAAACCCCTCTTCGCTAGGAAGTAAATTTTACTACGACTCGAAAAAACGGAAGATACATCCAATTAGGGACCTACCGACCACCTCGGATGAAGCACACGAACCATCAGGAGATGAAGAGGAAGGAACAAACTGGCTAGCATTCACTGGTATCAATTCATCAGAAAGCACACAGAATTCAGGCAAAAATGATCACTTTAGGGTGTTCAGCGTGTCTGCTGAGACCTCTAGCTCGGCGTCCATCTCCCTTGTGTCAAAGCATGAGTTCTTTACCCCTGCGATCGGTGCTGGAACTTATCAAAGATTGATACGTACGAACGGCTCGGTAGCTGCTATAGGTAGTGGTGCTGGACTGGTCAGTAAAGCAGCTTCGGAAATTGTGGTTCTCGGTGCTCCTAGTCTAGATTTGAAGCGGCGGATACGGCTACCTGGAAATGAGGAATGTGTAGATCTGGATTTATCAGATGATGGTCTTCTGGCATATTGTACAGCAAAGGAATTATTCGTTACGTCTACCGAAGGGAAGGACGGCGAGCCCCCCCGTAAAATCTCTTGGCAGACGTCACCACCGGCGGAAGGAAGCCTCCGCTCTATAAGATTTTGTGGTCTAAAACGCATCATAGCAGTTTTAAACCATCCTGCACGTACCGGCTCTGAGCTTCTGCTTATTGATATCACTGGCAATGGAAAACTTACTGCACGAAAAAGTCTTCACAAAAACGTCAAAGCCGTAACCGGAATGGACGTCATTTCACTGGGACATCACCAAACCATTATCTCCACCGCCGGTGCAGACCAAAGTATTGAGATCCTCGTCGCCGAGAACGATAAAATTGCAACAGTCAAGACCTTCCGCGCAGTACACCCTTTCCAAATTACTAAAGTTGTATTCTCTCCTATATCTATTACCCACGAATTTATACAGCTCGCAACTACATCTATGGGTAACACGGTAGTTGTTTTCACTCTCCCTCTCATTTCAGGAAGCAATGGACGCCGTAGTCTACTGCGTGGGAGCTCGGTCGTGAAACAGACATTTCTTTCAGTCTTCCTGTCTCTTATTGGGGTGATTATCTTTGCTGTTGTTCTGCAACTTATGTTTGAAGCACGTGCTGGGTTACCACTGCCGATGGAACGAAATGCTATTTTTTCGAGGTTTAATGAGGTTCTTGGAGCGAAAACAGCAGAGACTACAACACCGGGAGCAGAGAAACCGTTTATGGTCTTGAGGGAGGTTGAGAGTGGCTACGATAACGTTGTAGTTGCTGAAGAGGTGGCTACGGAAGATCTGGTTATAAATCTTGATTAAAGCCTTTCCACTTTTTTTTGTTATTGTATGTAGACTATGAGCGTTTAACGAGAGATGTATATTATGTTTTACCCGATACCACAAAAGAACCACCGAAACTCTCCATTCCTAGGCTCTACTTGACAGTTGTAGTTTCTATTGTTATGTTCAAGTCTTTACAGTAGAAGAGTGGGCTATGGACTTTGACTAGATTAAATGACTTGAGGTAGGAAGTGTTGCTTTGCATGAGCCCCTTTAGCTAGTTTACTAGCATTTTACTTAGACTATATCTGCGTGAAGGTGTTTAATGTAGGTTAGAGGGGGCCGTCTAATCTACAATGAAGTTTTTGAAATAGCTCGAGAAGCATTGTATGATCATCCTTAGCAAGGTGTTGCGGCTGCTTGACAGTTTAGGCAAGTCATAAAGATACCATGCAGTGATGATTTTTGGGCTTGATATATAAAACTTGCGGTCATAATTGCTTACGTTCTTGTCTTGAAGCCACCTTGTTATTAAAATAAAATGTTTGACTGGTTGATAGAGTTTGTTGAGCATGTACTATCTTTCCCATCAAAACTTCAGCTATATGATTCCTATAAATTACAAGAAATATTATAAACCTATTGAAGGAAGTAACTATGTGTACTATTTTGCTTAACGATTTACTCTCTACCTACTTATACATATCCGAAACTTTCGGTGGAAATACCAATGCAGATCTATCATTCCGCTTATAAAACTCAACTAACTACCGCATAAAATTACTATTAGTATCAATACCAGCATCATCTATCAAGAGCTAAGTATGAAAGAAGGGTCCAAGGGGGGGGAGCTCACAGCACTTGCACATTTCTCTGGTGCATCCTCATGAAGAAAATGTCCCACATCCGGTAGCACAACTAACTGATATTTGCCTTGCATCTGTCCAATCATGAGTTCTCGGTCAAGTCTATCTGTCCCCGCCAACATCAATAACTTCCCCCCCCGCGCTTCCAAAAACTTCTTACTCAATCCCACGAACCACCCCTCCCAGAATGGCTGCGTTGCTCCTAGATCTGTACGCCAACGCCATGGTTTCGAGTCGACAGCTTCACTTGTCTCGATGAGTAGTGCGGGAACTGAGATACGCGCGGAGGTTGAATTGCGGATCGTGCGAGAGCGGGAGCTAGGATAGGCCACCCGATTAAGTACCATGTACCTTATGTTGTGAGGGGCTACTTACTGCCATTCAATCCCCTGTGCCACTGATGCAAATCCCAATGGCCTTGTGGAGAGGTACGTTTGCATACTCTGTAGCGCATCGATTGCGCTCCCTTCCACCACATCTAGCACTGCATAACCCAGCACACACCCGCCTAGCGCATAGCTTTTTGCAACCTCTGCCACTACAGCCCCACCGAGGGAATGCCCGACCAATATAAGATCTGGGACCTTATCCCACCCACAGCGCTCTCGGCATAAATTGACGACAGATACAAAGTCTGCTGCGAGCGTGGGAAGAGACAGATCTGTATCTTCGGGGGTTGTTGTCTCACCGTGGCCGCGCGCATCGAAAGAGAGAATTCCAGCAGTGACGAGAAATGTCCGGATAGAAGAGGCAAGAAGCGCGAATGAGAGCCCAGAGGAACCAGCGCCGTGGTGTGTTACGAAGAGGGGGCCAGAAGGGAGGGGAGGAATGATGTAGGCATGATGGGTGCAGGCGGTGGAAGGGGAGTAGAGGTATAGCTTCTGAGAGAAATAAGAGTTCCAGGAGAGTGGCTCAAAGGTTGTTGATTTTCGTTTAAGCCTGCCAGAGATATGTTAGCTCTAAAACTTGTGGTGCTAGGTGCGGGACTTGCAGTTCGGGCCTTGAGAATAGGCCAGGGCGGATGGTTGAAGTTGATGAAGCGGATGAGGCGGATGAGGAATCATCATTTATTGGGGACGGGGGGGCTTCACCGTGGAATGAATCATAGCTCAACGCGGTGTCTTCTTCGGCTTCATCAAAGATGGAGAGGTGGGGTGGTGGGGCGTTTCGAGGCATTGGTGGCTCGAGGGGAAGTTTTGCGAGCTTTGCTTTGAGGAATGAACGTTGGAGGTCACTCATGGTGGGCAAGACCAGGTATACTTGGAGAAGGGCTGGGTTATTCCATCTCCAACAGGGAGAATAAATACAGCAGGTGTGTGTGGGGGGGGGGGCGGGTTGAGCAGCCCGAAGCTTAATGGTTACTAGGACTTCGAGACGATACTGTATTATACAGTATATATATATGTAGGGTGCACGGTATGAAGCTTAATTAGCTGCAAGTCGTTATTTTTGATAGTCAACTGTTGTTAACTCTCAATACTATAGATGATTACTGGGTGAGGTGGAGAAAGAGGGAGATGTTTATCAAACCAAGCATAGGACAATGTCACCACGTTCCCTCGAACCTTGCTTCTCCAGTACTTTTTCAGGTAAAGATTCAGCTACGAAGTGTAATTGCCGTGATCCTCCTCCCGTGGTGAGAGAAGGCCTGCAAGTGATGTTGGGGGGGGGGGGAACGTGGGGCGATCGTGGGGTGTGGCATAGGCCTGCAACGCCAGAACAGCTGATGTAGATCCCGCACATCCCGACTGGAAATTCATGAGACGTTTGCGACATCTTAAATTCCGTATCAACTATCAGCACCGCGGAGGGTTCGGAGTAATGTACAGCTCTTTCTTCTTCCTTTAATCCTTCCTCTTCCTATTTCTTGTCTACTGCGATTTCCGCTCGTAACCCTTTCCGTCTGTGTCGTCCTCGTTCGCAGCCACAATAATGTACCCTATCAAGACGATATTTGCAACAACTGCTGCCGTAGCCCCTGCTAGAGTACTGCCGCTTGAGCGATCTTGGATTTATTAGCTTCCTGAGAAAATAGGAGGAGTCCAAACGGCACCTTTGAAGACGGTACTTAGGGTAAGATAATAAGCACTCAGAGGAAACACAATCATTGCAAATGTAAACATGAGAAGCTTCACGACAACGGATCTAAGAGAATTGTGTCAATTTGGGGATTCTCCCGCAGGAAAGTCGGAGCATGGTCTTCACATACTTGGGTACAGCAGAAGCAGCTGCACCGGTCTTGTTTGAAGCGGCGATAGGGACTAGGGGACTAGAGCTGTTGTCATCTTTAACGGTGTCTTTTTCAGTCTTGACGGTACGCCTAGTTGCCATGGTTTTTGTTTAGTCTTGGGGGTGCGTGTTGGAGAGGTGTAGTAAGTACACGTATGTATGCTAGAAGTGAGGCAAGAGGTTGCGCGAATACATGTACATATAGTGTATCCTATATTTCTTTCAATTTATTTCGGCATTCATTCTTTTTATTCTTTTTATTCTCCTTATTCTTTTTACTCCCTTTATTTTTTAAGTTTTTTATATCTTTCTATTATCTTTCTCTCTCTCTCTCTCTCTCTCTCCTCCCTTCTCCCTTCTCCCTTCGCTCCAGGGCCGCGTCCGGACGCCTTGCCTATTTTGGTGTTAATTGGCCCGCGAAACAGAATCTTGGCATCACGTTCTTTTGCTTTTTCCCGAGCGCGACTTTCCACTTCACGCCAAACCTTCAAGAAAACACGTCTAGAAGGCCTCTTCGACTCTACCTTCGAATTTGCCTCTGTTGGTGGTGCTTGTTGATTCTCCTTCTTCTTCTTCCCCTCTCCCCTCCTACTTTTCACCTCACCTCACGTTCCCTCCCTTCCCCCTCGTATCATCCAACCCATCTCTATCTATATCCCCTTCATCATCCTCATCCCTTTCATCCCCCTCTTCCTCTACGCCCTCTTCACTCCCCACCCTATAGCCATGGCCTCATCTCTCATTAGGCCCTCACCATTTGACTCCTCAACCGGTTCCTCTCCTAAACGGCGAAAGTTTTCCCAGCCCCCAAAGAGCTTCGACTCAGATGACGACAGCGGGGATGACCTCTTTTCCAGCGATATAGCTACCTTGCCCCTCAATCCCTCATTCTACAAGGTCCCCGAATCAGACCCTATCATCGGTTCCTCTCCTCCAGCAGTTGATACCCAACCCACGCAACTCCTCCAACCAGCCTTCGATGAAAGGCCCCCCTCAGCACGCCAGCCACCCATTGTACAAGTTGCTGCTTCCTCTCCGTTTAGGAAAATGGTGTCCTCGCCGCCACGCGTAGTACAGGTCCGGGAGTCTCCCTTGAAGAAATCTTCTATCCTACAACCCGACGGGAGTGTGAGGCCGTTTGACTTTTATCCCTCTCAGCCGAGTGGGAGGAAAATAGACCTCACAGATGACGGGCCGCAGTATATTGGTGCATCGTCTGATGATGGGTCTGATCATGACATTAAGCCGGTGTTTGTCAAGAGCACACTTTTGACTAGATCTGTACCGTCTGTGAGCTCCATGAGGGACCGTAGGGATAATGGGATAGATGCTTTGAGGATTGAGGAGTCACCACCTGTTCAGTCTGCGTTCAAGTCTGCAATGTCAAAATTTGCATTTAATGGATCTACTCCACTGGTACCTTTCAAAGGTCGATTAGACTCGATAACTAAAAAACCACCAATTACATACTCATCCGGAAATGGAAACATTGCTGGATCACGACCTAGACTTCAGCGACACCCGGACCGTGCGAAACCATTGATGGATATTACTATTGATGAGATACAGAATATCGAGCATCGGAAGGTGGTTGAGCGAATGGCATCAATTCTCCCTGATAGATCGATTTCTGTGCTTTTAAGTGCCTTGATTGAGAGGAAAGGGAACTTTGACGATGCGATAGAATTCTTGACAAATGATGACGGTACGGTGGATCTTACATTATCTAGTGATGAAAAGCCGACTAGAGCGAAGCGGGGAGTAGCCCAAATCAAGACCTCAAATCGTGCTACGAGAGTGCCTAGGAAGGGAATCAAGGATAAATGGTCGTCCACACAAGCTCAACCCACTCTTCCTTCCCCCCCTACACCGCCGGCGAAAACAAAAAGACGCCTTGTTAGGGGCTCCGGCAGAAATTCAAGAGAAAAATCATCATCACCACCTACACCTGCCATTGCCATTAGCGATGACGATTCAGATTCTGCAGCTGGGACAGCTGAGGACTCGGATGGTGAACGAGAGCTTGAAAGGAAAGTGCTGAAATATATCAATGAGTGCTCAGTGAAAGAGCTATCTGACATTGCAGCTACAACTGAAGAAATCGCAGAGGTTGTTCTATCCCAAAAGCCATTCAAATCACTGGACGAAGTCCGAGAAGTATCTAGTGATATTATCGGGAAACCGAAAGCAAAGGGTAGAGGAGCTGCAAGGGGCGCACGAACACGTGCAATTGGAGATAAAGTCATCGATGTGTGTCTAGAGACCTGGAGAGGATATGAAGCCGTGGATTCTCTTATTGCAAGGGTTGAAGAGCTAGGAAAGCCGATAGCGGAGTCTATTAGGAAATGGGGAGTTGATGTATTTGGAGGGAATAGTGATAATCCTGCTGGAGAGTTGGATATGACTGATATTAAGGTTGACTCGAAGGCGGAATCTTTGAAAGACTCTGCTATCGGAACCCCTACGGATGCTGGAAGCTCAGATATTATGATGGCCGATGAAGGAGATGAGGTTATTAAGAATAAAAGAGAGCACCAAGTAGGACAGTTTTTTAAAAATCAACCAAAGCACCTTGGTGAAGGTGTAATCTTGAAGGACTATCAGCTTGTAGGTATCAATTGGCTGAGTCTCTTGTATGAGAGAAAGTTGAGTTGTATTTTAGCAGATGAGATGGGTAGGTTATCCCTTTTACAAGGATCTAGTGAAATAACTAACATTAAGTGAAGGACTTGGGAAAACTTGTCAAGTTATCTCATTTCTAGCACATTTATTGGAAAAAGATATTCAAGGACCTCACCTCGTTGTTGTACCATCATCTACATTGGGTATGTCTTCGCAACAATTTTTTGTGAGGCCGAACTTTTTTTACTAATAGTATTGATAGAGAATTGGCTGCGCGAATTCCAAAACTTTTGTCCACTATTGAGGGTAGAGCCTTACTACGGATCCCAAAAAGAACGAGCAGAAATGCGAATGGATCTAGCAAGAGACCGTGGTTGGAATGTCCTTGTCACAACATACCAGCTTGCAACTGGCGATAAACTTGATAAGAAATTTTTAAAAGACCAAGCATTCAATGTGTGCGTCTATGATGAAGGCCATCTCCTCAAGAATAGTGCTTCCAATCGTTATGATGCTCTTATGCGCCTGCCTGCCAATTTCCGGTTGTTGTTGACAGGTACGCCACTCCAGAATAATCTTCAGGAATTGGCTTCACTGCTTGCGTTTATCCTTCCTGAGGTTTTTAATGAGAAGAGGGAGGATTTGGCGAGCATTTTCAAGTATAAGGCGAAAACTACGGATGACGATGAAAGCAATAGTGCATTATTGTCTGCGCAGAGGATTAAACGCGCGAGGGCGATGATGACCCCGTTCGTATTGCGAAGAAAGAAGGCCCAGGTTTGTAGTCCTTATCATTCTCTTGCTCATCTCAAACAGCAATTAAACATTTTTTAGGTATTGAAACACTTACCAGCAAAGACAAACCGCGTTGAATACTGTTCCTTGAATACTACTCAAAGCAGCATCTATACGGAACAGATTACTGCTGCTAAAGAAGCAATCGAAGCCCGGGCCGCCGGAAAAAAGGGCACCAAGTCTACCTCCAATTTAATGATGCAGCTCCGCAAAGCTGCTATACATCCGCTCCTCTTCCGCAAGATCTACACCGACGAGAAGATAAACAAGATGTCCCACGACATCTTAAAAGAGGAAGTCTATCGTGCCAATGAACAAAAATATATTCTTGAAGATATGGAAGTCATGAACGACTTCGAACTTAACCGTCTATGCGGCAATTTCCCAAAGACGCTCGGTAAACACGCCCTCAAAAGGGAGGAGTGGATGCAAAGCGGTAAGGTTGAGAAACTGAAGGGGATGTTACTTAGCATGAAGAAAAATGGGGACCGTGTCCTATTATTCAGCCAGTTTACACAGATGCTAGATATTCTAGAGCTTGTACTCACTAGCTTAGACTTCGGCTTTTTGAGAATTGATGGGTCGACCCCTGTGGATGCGAGACAGGACTTAATTGATCAGTATCATGAAGAAGACGATATCATGGTCTTTCTACTCTCGACCAAAGCTGGTGGGTTCGGGATCAACTTGGCATGCGCGAATAAAGTTGTTATCTTTGATAGCAGTTTCAATCCTCACGATGATGCACAAGCCGCCGACCGAGCACATCGTGTTGGACAAAAGAGAGAGGTGGAGGTTGTTAGGTAAGTTCCCTTTATCACACTTGAAACATCGACTTAGCTGACAACCGGTAGGCTTGTAACAAAAAACACAATAGAAGAGCAAATCCTCGCATTGGCAAATACGAAGCTTGCACTTGATCAAAGCATATCTGAGGATGATAAAGCATTTGAAGGGAAAGCGGAGGAAATGGTGGCAAAGATGCTGCTCCAGAGTACAAATGAGAGCATGAAGGACCCTGAAGTTGACAATAAATGATACCCCCCCCCTTTTTTTTCCTACTTAAATTCGTATTCCTATTGTGTAAATGAGCATAGATGAACCCTGCCCCACTAGCATCTTGTTTATTTTCACTTTAGTTTTATTTCTAGTTTAAATTTGTAACTTCAAGATTTTTGGCTTTTTTTTTGGAGAGGTGGGAAATTTAAAGGCATCTGACTTGGAAAGGTAGTAGAAGTAGGGCGTAAAACTTCTTTTCTGAAAGAGTAAAAATAATGTTGACGCATGATACGGTGGTGTTTGTAGGCTCCTAATGTAATCTATATTGTACTTGTATTATACTTTATATATATATCTTACCCTTTGCCCCTTCTATGTGTAGTCTCATTAAAGTATGTTGGTTTAGTTATGACCCTACTAGGTTATTATTATTACGTGTGGATTGTCCTTTGGAGTGGTTTTAAAAATTAATAGCAATAGATACCTGTTATTTTCACCATACCTTAAGGCTCATGTATTAAATGAGGAGAAAAAAAGATACCGCATTAACTAGCAAGAACCGATTTTACGCTAAGAGGTTGAAACAAGATGTGGCTCACGAAGCAATTCAAGACAGTAAATCGATTGGTTTTAAAGGCAGACACTTAAAGATTTTTGCCACAACGCAATCTTGCTGCTATTTTGAGGGAAAAAACTCCCTATAGGGGTTAGGTGACTATGCCACATCTTATTTCAACCTCTTAGCGCGTTTTCTGTTCTCGTCAGTTAATGCGGTATGTACCTGCTATTCCTTGAAGAATCTTGTTGCGCCGAAGGATAACTAAACCTTGATCACATCGAACGCTGACAAGCTTATACAAATAACGATAACTATACTCCCACTGTGTTATCCTTGAGAGTTTATAACTTAGTAGAAAGAATTACTTGCCTAATTTTATAATTTATGTGATTTATAATCAATCTAGTATCATGATATATCACTCGAAAGCTAAAAGGACTCTCAGGTTATATTAACTCTGTATAGGTGGTCAGTTCTATTTATTTTTCTATAGTATATACACCAAAAGAGTTAAGGGATAGGTTGAAGCTTAGGACTTGAGTAGGCTTCCCTACTGTAACAACGGGGGCCCTTGAGTATCAACGCTATAAACATCACCTCAAGTTTAAACGATGTTATCTGTTCCTTAAGGTGGTTGATTTCGCATAGAAACGTAGGCACTAACAAGTCTATTTTTCCGCCACTATCGCCACCCATAAATCTCCTTATGACTAATTTACTTATGGTACATTTTATTAGCAGCTAACACCAGGGGGATTTACTCGGAAACCCGAGTTCGAAAAGTTCGTCTCGAGCCCAGCTAGTCCAGCTACGGAGGCTTACCCGGGCCACCACAATGCAAGAATCGAAACCGAAGGCGTGGAGACCAGGACTGGTAACTGTTATATGCTAGCTTAGGTCACCCCGTTACTAGCTGAAAGAGATATTTTTAACTTACATAAAATTCCACGGAGCTCGCTAACTCGGCTTATCTGGTAGAAAAGCTACTAGGTCGTCATCACTAGAGAATTAGATCTAGACGTTACAATTAAGGAGTTTCGCCACTTTCTAACGTCATAATTCCGTTGCGCCTAAAGAAACATAAAGTAGACATTGCAATTAGCTAAAAAAAAACCTTAATACATAATGACTAGTTAATTTATGTCGCCCCAAATCTTCCATACATTTTTTTTTGGAAATAAGGACCCTTCCAAAAACAACACCACCATATAACTACGTGCAGTGAACATGGGGGATCGTTGACATCACCAAACCCCATAGCAGAAATACTGAGGCGTATCTAGTCTAGCTAGTGCTTTAGTAGCTCTACTACCAGCTAGCCTAAAGTCAAGGTTTAGTCCGACGTGCGTTTGTATGATGCGACTACTCATGTATTCCTTCTGGTATCTCCTGGAAGTCGCATCCGAAGGAACTACAGTAGACTTCCGTTGTAAGAATACGCTCGGAACAGACTCTTATAGGTCACCTATATCTTATATAACGCATGCGTATATCCTAACATCAACCCCTATGGGGTCCATATAACATATCCTTATAAAGTAGTTATTCCTATAACGGGTATCCTTATAATAGAAATATACTATACTCTACTTGGGGTGAAATTAAATATTGTCGATTTGTATTGCGTTGCAACGGAGGGAGGGATAATATTTAATTTCGCCCCAAGTGCTACCCACGAAAACAGGTCTATTGGTTTCGGTCTCCACAACCAAAACCGGAAACTACCAAAGGCTCCCTCTACACTATAATATTTATTTATGAGAATAGTTCTCTTGTGAATGTTATAAAAAGTTAAGCTTTGGTGTGGTTTGGTTGCAGAGGTACGTACCGAAACCAACAGACCTGTTTTTTCAGCGAGTAGCCTCCGGTTTGAGTAAGGTTTTGTGTTGAGCTACCGGATTTATACCCAGAAACAATAAAATTACTTGATATAAATAAAAAATAAAAGGGTTTGTGTTGAAAAAGCCCATATACTTGCTGAAAAATAAAGTCTGTCACTTTGGGTACGAGTCGCAACGGAGTCCCCACACCAAAAGGTGAAGTACCTACATTAGTCTGAGTTTATAGCCACTAAAAATGCGGGGAATAGAAAAAGAACTATAGGAGGGCTTGAGAGAGGAAGCTGAGGTATGGTAGGAACAGGACTACTAATAGAATATGATCATTAAGATATACTACTTGGGTTGTTGAGGATATTGTGAGTACTTCACTTTTTGGTGGAGGTCCCGTTGCGACTCATACCCAATTAAAGTGACAGACTTTGTTTTTCAGCGAGTACAAATCCTATAAAATATGCCTCCTTTATACCTAAGGTCCAGGTTCGTTTCCACCCGCAGCTAGCACAAAAGCAGGGAATCTGTAGAAATACAAAACTCAGTAGATACATGTAGCTGCACCAGAGTAAGGGACACTCGTAGGAGTAACGATCTAGATGGTCTCATAAAAACCATAAAACAGGACAATGTGATAATATACAGACCCTGAGTTCTTGGGATTTAGAAACATGACTTGTGTAACGATAGATACTAGAATATCGTCTTATTGATCTGCAAACATCGTCACCTTGACTAAGAAGTTATACTCACGATTCTAAACCCTTGACTTTGATTATTGTAACTATAGGATAAAATTGGTTATGTCGCGGCGCAAACAAGCCAAGAAGCACAGCATGGATCTTATGAACTGTAAAGAAAGAAAGAAAAACCTTGGAGGTAAAGAACAACTGATATTGAATTTCGTGAAGTCTCATTAACTTACACACCTACTGCACAGGAGATGATGGAGCTACAGCCAATATGCAAATTTTGATTCCGTACGCCGACAATCTGAATTTGGAACAAGTCCTAGTACCCACCACCGCCGTATCCAGAGTTTCCATAGCCCCCTGCGCAAAGGTAAGCATCACCATTTATAAGTTAAAGACCAGTAGACTTACCCTGACCACCACCATACCCACCACCACCACCGTAACCACCTTGGCCCCCTCCACCTCCTCCGCCGTAGTCTGGAGAAACCTTGTAAGTAAATGTAGCGTTTTTACCGAGACCAGAAATAAACTAACTTCCGCCCCCGCCCCCGCCACCACCTTGGCGGCGGTCAGTAGCTTTATCGACACGAATTCTACGCCCATCAAATCTAAAATCCTCATTAATGGTGATAACATTATTAGTCAAGAAAGAGGCGACTCACTCAACATCGTTCATAGCATTCATAGCGCTAGTGGCATCATCATCGTTGGTGAATCTGACAAACCCGAACCCACGAGACCTGCCAGTATCACGGTCCTTGACAACGACCTGGGACAACGAAGAAAAGATTGTGTTAGATATCAATATGGGAATACCCTATAGATATATAATTGGCGGGAAATGACATACAGCTTCCTCAACGGTACCGAACTCCTCGAATTTGGTCCTTAGGGTACCATCATCGGTGTGCCAGGCAAGGCCTCTTTCAGCAGCGGCGAATTAATTAGCAAGGTTTTAGGGAGGTTGAAACCAATAAAGATAATGGCTGATGAGGATAGTAGGAATAGTGGTAGTAATGAGAAAATTGTCAACAAACCCGACAAACAGTTTTGACATTACTGCGAGATTTGCGATTTACGAATGGACACCGGAACAAACTGGACGCACAATTTAACACCACGGCGGAACTACTTGTAGGGCGGTCGCCCGAGAGAAGACGATGGGGAGAAAATGCATGCCTGAACGTATCCAAAAAAGGGAATAAAGCGTAAGTGTGAGCGGGTGTTGCAAAGAAAAATGTCTTTGTAGGTCAGAACAGAATCAGACTGGGGGGAAGTGGTTTATGAAGTAGGGAGAGGGGATGCTGCTCTCGGGAACCGAAGGAGGGGAAGGAGAAGAGCAGGGAAAAATATGGGAGGTGTGTGCAGTGTGTGGGGTGGAGATGAAACTGGTGTGCTGCCCAATTATGATGTGGGTAGTTGCGGGTGTGGTGCAGAACAAAGCGGGCCACACACACGCCTTACGAAAGTACATGTAGTTCTATCCCTATAGTAATCTGGTTTTTTTTAATGGTGGATTCCTATATCACCACGCCCGCACCCAAACTACCTCCGAGAAGCAAGATATGACGGGGGATTGTATATCACTGCTTGTCTCCCCACATAAATGACATTTCAAGTAAGATTTGCTCAATGCATGGATATGTACCCAGGAATTGCGCGTGGAGATGGATGGATGATTCAATTTGCGATTGCTGCTCCAAGTCTCCCGAAGAACTACGGATCGATCGACAGTCGTTTTCCCTTAAACTTATTGTCAATAGGATAGAAGCCAAAGTCTACTGGTGGACTGTCCCCAAGGGTTGCAGCTATCCATGTTCTAGGAGGATATATAGGATGTATGTCCTAGGTACCTACCCTACATTTCGAGATTCCTCAATTTGAAACCCGAATCGCAACATATTCCCAATTTGTAGGTTAGCTCGTTGCCAAACAAGGGATAACGACGTCATATTGTGCCCCTCACTCGAGCACCTTCAAGTCCCCCCTCCTCTACTATAAGAAATTTTATATTTAAGAAGTGCTCTTGGGGAAAGAACTCCCGTCGCATTCGTACTCTACACTAAAGTATGTGCGGAAGTGACCAGTTCGAGTAGGAATTCTACCACAAAGGACCGGAACTCAACAATGCAGCAGTTAGGTGTGTTGGGAAGAGTTTTCCTTTATAGCAGCTCCTATCTTCGATGTGTACCTAGGAATTATCTGGTTTGCCCATCAAGATGCGGGACGATGTGGGCAAGATGCTTTTGATCACTTACCGCTGCGCGCCAGGCTGTGAGCATTCTGTTAGTCTGCACGCATATGCAGAAGTCTTCAGAGTCGCCGAAAACTGGGGGTCGTTTAGCACAGACCAGTGGCCTTAAACCGACCAGCCCAGCGAATCGTAGAGACACAGGGCGGAGAAGACGCCACTTATGCTCAGAGAGGTCAGACCAAGCGTACTCGGAAGACAATGTGGGTTGTTGTATGATCCACGGACACGGGACTGTTAAGGTCACCTGCCCACCCAACTTTCCTCGTTTTGTACTAATAGCCGAAGTCGCCGCACTCTTGGCCTTGGTTGATGAGGATTCTTATGAGGAAAATAGCCCTCCTATTCTCCGTATCCACGTAGTGTACTACTGATAAGGAAGTAGATAGCCATAACATGCCTGGCTATGTACGGATACCCTTTTGTTCATGCGCTCGAACCCTCTACAAATGCCTCGCGCGCCTTAAATTCAAGATCGTTCATGCACCTGGGACCCAATTACACCAGGGGCACATCCAGTTCCAATCTAGTCTAGTTCTTTCTTTCACCTCTCTAGAAAAACGAAAGTGATTCCACGATGGACGGCTGCAACCAGCTCTACGATGATATATGACAACACTGTCCTTGAGTACTGCGATGTTGGTGCCGAGTCCCCACAATGAGCCGGGCCATGACATCAATTTCGTGAATAGCCGTCCCATCCTAGGACAAGTACTAGTGGTCTCAATGCCTAAAAGAAAGACCTAACTACAGGTTCGCCCGGGTTGACAGTGGACAACGCATATAGTATAACTATGTAGTTCAGTCACGAGTAGCCCAAAGGGACACCTAACCAGCAATCGTAGTTGGCAGTCGAGTTCTCACCAAACGTATTAGTTTTATATTTTCAAGGTTCCTCGTAGACCTAGTCATGACACAAAAATTGCCTTGCTAAAAAATTCTAGCGGTTCATCAGGATATCTAAAGATTTCGTGCCACAACGAGTGTAATCTCATGATTTACCCACCTCTGAAAGTAGTAGCTTATTTTGAGAACTGTATAGGCCCCTTAGGTATAAATTTTATTATCTCACATAAATAGTGGGGACTTGTTTTGTAGGGCTAATATAATTACTTGTTTACGAGTAGGAATAACATAGAGGATTTTTACGAGATACCAGCAGACCTAAATGGTGTAGATAGAAACCTCTTTTACATATATAAGCCACTTAGCAGCTGCTAGAAGATAATTCTTTTTGGTCACTTCTGACGATGTATATTGGGTGCAATGCTATCATCTGCTCTGGAAGGAGATGTGTGGTTGGTGTTGATTTACTCAGCGGGACGCTTTTTCTTTTGTTTGATAGGGATAGGTATTTTCAGGCCGTAGTTTATAACTCACATTTTATACCTAGAAATAAAAATAACTTAATCCCCCCCCCTATCTAAAAAAAGCTACTAGAAGATACTTAAGTACTATTTCTATGTCTAACACGTAAATTCTACCATTAAACATACATAGTAACATTAGAAGTGGTCTCATAAGAACCAGACTACATATACTCACCTACCCTATTCCTCATAAGATTTACTCACCCCCCCCCGCGGTGGTTAAATATCATCTTAAATACTCTTCTCAGCACAGCATAACTAGCCTATCATCTATCAAATACCTTATTATCTCTCCAACAAAGAGTAATATGCCAGGTGTTATCTATACTAGCTACATGTTATAAGCGAGAATGAGCAGCAAAGTACAGGAATGGCTACAACAGGTTTGTCACTTTTCTGGTTTCAGCCTACAATCTTGAGTATTAACTCTCTACCAGGGGGGATCTTTCGTACCTCATAGTCCTATTCAGCAAGAATACAGAGATTCGGCAAATTTATATTCCATCCACAATCATAGTATCGAGCCGGAAATAACTAGAAGGCAACATATCCTAAAAAGTAAAAGTCATCGCCAGAAACTGTTCCCATCGTCAGATGGTTCTGTGATACCATTTGCCGAGTTAGATTTTGTTGCTGTTTCTCCTATGCAGAAGCCTCAGCGGGGGGGCTGCTCAAGAAATAGTAAAAATAACCTCAAGCCTGTTTTCACTGGATCCTCTAAGGAAGAAGTAACTCCTAGAGATGGCCGGAGGTCGAATCGCAAAATAAGATATTCTCACCAAAAGCAAACTACCGAAATTTCAAAGGAAAATAAGAGAATATCTACCAGGAAGAATAAATACAAACACTCACGCTCGAGGGACAGAAAGCAAGGGGATACTTTGATAAATTACCCCCCGGTAGATCGTTTGGGTAGTGATAGATTGACGGTATGCAGAATTTCGGTTTCACTAGACAAGTAGAAATCACTAACTCAATCTAACAGCTACGCTCATCCCATAGTCTTGGGATTTTCAAGAAAGGGCGAGCTTCCACTCTAGTTAAGAAAGGATGTATGTTAGCTAGTTCGGCTTGAAACGACCATCGTAAACGCTAACACCCCGTTTCTAGTGCCTGATCTTGCATTTTCTGAGATGAGATTTCTTGACAGGAGACCTTCTGCTCTTTCTGCTAACCAAAAGATCACGCAAAAGCGCAAAAAGCATGAGATTAGTCAAAGCCAGAGAGCTCGGAATATAGGATTCCCCTATTTAGACTCATCAAAGCGTCTCTGTGAGGATAGGCCAGGCACGGTTATGACCTCTAGTGACAGCAATACTAAGCCAAGAAAACTATCTAGAAAACACCATAGGCATACTATAGAAGAGCAGTCACCTAAAGCAATAACGACAGAGAGCCCTATTAGACCTTCGCCGCGCAGTACTGTGGCGGGTATTCTCTACAAGAGGAGTATATATCCTCTGCCTATAAATTGGCTTTCTCGGGAACCTAACACCAGTTCGCCTGTTATAAATGAAGATGTTGCAGGTGAAGAATGCTCCATTAGGGATACAAACGGACATTCAGAGTACTCCCGGGTTGGATCTCAGAAACTATTTAGGTCTAAAGCAAAGATTTCAGAAAGTCTACATAAACAAGAAACGCCAAGGTCGAGTATACTAAGTTATACAGAACCTTTGGAACACGCAAAAGAAATCTACAGGGCTAAAGCCCAAGGAAAGGAAGGTTCCTATACTTGCTCTATAGTAGGGTTAGAAGGAAAGAGGGTAGATGTAAGCGCTATATCTCAACAGGCACAGGGTATAATAGAATCAACTATCACGGCTAATAAGTCACCTATATCAAGGAGTAAATACACACCAGAGCCCTTACGGTTTGAAAAGGTGAGTCTGTCCCTCTATACTAGAGACTCATGGGTTAGCTAATATCAGTAAGATCCCAGACTCATCTTCACCCCTCGCCGCCTTATTGCGCGTTTGTGCGGATTCACCACTAGCAACGGTTCAAGAAAAGCATTGTTACTGGAGTGATAAGAAAACCAGAAAAAATTCTCGTAAACCGGTTACAAGCACGCAAAGGCAAGTCTTTTATTCAGACCGGAGGGTGCAGGCTCAACCACAGATAGCCTATGAAAGGTGTTTCGGTAAGGCGCTGGAGTCATCAGATGCACCTCAAGTAAGGACCTCAACGCTATCTAGAGCGGTTTATCAAGAGAATGGTAGTCCTAGAGAATATTTTAATGATTGGGATGTCTTACCTAAAGCTCTACACCCAATGAGCGACGTAGACTCTTTGTATCGGGGACAGCAAGAGTGGAAGGCCAAGGACCCCGAAATTGAAGAGCGGGCCATGCATGGTCCCTCGAATAGTTATGCCAATGGTAAATACACTAACAGCAACGTGAACCGCACTGAGGATAGAGTTTTAGA
Source organism: Verpa conica (assembly GCA_033030425.1). Classification (NCBI taxonomy): domain Eukaryota; kingdom Fungi; phylum Ascomycota; class Pezizomycetes; order Pezizales; family Morchellaceae; genus Verpa; species Verpa conica. Next base: position 867,156 of record JAUFSD010000012.1, read on the forward strand.
AGGAATGTGTATGAAGGATTCATTGGGAATAGATACCCAGGGCCTAGCTGGGAGAAGGCGAGAGCGGGTACATACAGCACTTAATGAGTGTATTATGAATAGAGATAACCCACAAGAATTTGTAAACGATGCTTTGCTGAGACTTCCACTAGACTATACGCTGGCTATTGCAGATGATTGTTATGACCTAAGGTATATGGACAGTGGCTGTAACGAGGAAAGAAAACCCCTGGATTTTGGACAGTCGTACACTGTAATAGGCCAGGGGCGGGTTATAGATACTGAGCAATATCTTACGAAGGATGGTGGATACAATAATATGAATTATGGCGAGGAAGAACTAGAAGAGGAGGCGGTTTATAATCACCCGGGGCCAAAGAGAGTGTGTTTCTGGAGGCAGCATAGACTTTGATCATAGGTGAAATGCGGTAAATGCCGGCGCTCCTATTAAAGATGTTCGGAAGAAGAAAGAATACGAAATAGGTTACTTGTTGTTTATCTCTTATGAATGAATAATATAAAAATGATTTACTTTTCAAACTACTAGAATTCTATGTAGGATCTATTTAGACCTATTTCAATAAATTATGGATTTAATAAAACCAAAAAGGTTCTACCTCTATGGAAGCGTAAATCGGTCAAAAGTTTGTTTAGCACCAGCGGTAAATTAAAGCCCACCGGTGGTAAATTAAAGTACAAAAATGCTAGATTCCAGCGCTTGTGCGTGCTATTTCACTGAGTTCAGCACCCTGTACTTGAGTCAAAACTAATTTATTGAGACAGATGTTAAAACTGTAACGGACCTACCAGGCTGCTACATGCTTAAAGAGTTGTACCAGTACCAGTGAAGCAGTAGAATTGTTAGTACCTGTAGTAGTGGTTAGCTACCAGCTGCAAGAGTCAACTACAGTTCCTGTAAAAGTACACAAGCCCTTGCTCTAGTGGGGATAGCAGGTGATGTCTAAGGAACTGGGACACTGTGGACACATGGACTAGGAGACTAGAAAAACTGAGACCAGAGTAGGTACTTGGTATTGAATGCAAGTTGAAGGATAGAAAGCTAAGACTAAGAACTGGGGAAATTGTGACGATCTAACCATTGTCATGACTAGTTTCAAGTACCTCTCCATATAGAGACACCTAAGGATCTCCCTTGAGGGATAGGACTAGCTATCCCATTCCGGTCAATAGATACTAAGGAAAGTCATTACTACGATAGCCCGATCCCTAAGCGAGCTGGCGAGCTCCTAGGACGGAGCGAAGCTCACCGTTGTCGGTATGCGACAGAGACCAGAGTAATGCGTCTGTAGCTTATAGCTACGGGAGATACTAGTGCAATGAGACTGAAGCAGTTGCCTCCATGAACAGAGTTAAGCTCCTGTTCCTCTAGAAGGAATAACAACGGCTTCGCTGATGACCAACCTTATGGGAGGCCGAGAGCCGTGAGATGAGAGCAAAGCTATGCTTAGTAGTTAGGGCCGCCAGCAAAATTAATAACATCAGCAAACCTGCAAGATTGCGTCAGGAGCAACTGTAGCACGGGACGCTAGTGATGCCACATTCGGCAATTGGCCAAATATGACGCTACTGTGAGGCGTCGGGGGCTCCTGACGCTCCGCTGAAAGCGTCAGAGGCTCCTGACGCAACACCAAAGGCTCTTGATGTCTCTGACGCTTTCTGGTAGGCTTCCTGACATTCTCTGGTGCTACTTGGTACTGTCACGCTCTTGTCACGGTCACATCACAGAAGTACTAGTATGGTTCTCAATTATTTTATTATATGCTATCTAATATGTACAAAATATCCCTAATTCGCTTGTCCTCAGCACCTGCTTGTCACCCTAACGGTCTCGAGGATCCTGCTGCTGTCGCTTGAAGGGTCCTGCTGCTGCTGCTTAGGAGGTCCTCCTGCTGTCGCTTGGGGGGGGGTCTCGAGAGTCTTGCTGCTACTGTTTAGGAGGTCTTGCTGCTGTTGCCTGAAGGGGGTCTCGACAGTCCTGCTGCTGTTGCTTAGGGGGTCCTGCTGCTGTCGCTTAGGGGGTCTTGCTGCTGTCGCTTAGAGGGTCCTCCTGCTGCTGCTTAGGAGGTCCTGCTGCTGTCGCCTGGCGGGGGTCTCGAGGGTCTTGCTACTGGCACGACGCGTCGGTAGAACGCGTCATGACACGGGTGAAAGGAAACAAGACAGCCTGCATATAAGTTAGCTTTTACTGTTCAAATAGCAATAGAGAAATAGAGGAGAGGGGTAGGGGAGAGGGGTAGGGGAGAGGGGTAGGGGAGAGGGGGTAGGGGGTAGGGGGTAGACGTGGTGTGGTGCGATGAGGTGGGTGTGGTGTGGTGTGTTCAGGGACTTAGAGAATTTTGGCAAAGTCCCTGGAGGAATAGGGGTAGGGGTTAGGGGTATCCAAGCAGGGTTAGGTGTATCCCAGCAGGGTTAGGGTTGGCGGAACGCGCCTCCAAAACCTCGTTTGTTTTTCTAAAGAGAACGGTAGTTAATCAAGGCTAGTAATCTGCGGGTAGGAGGGAACAATGGTTCTCTCATAAGAAACATAATTTTAAGTAGTACGGTTCGCAGAGCCTCTTGTGGGGCGCTCCTGGTACTGGTAGTGGTATGGTGACGCTTGGGGTGCTGGGGATGGTTGTGACGCAAGTGACTTCCTGTGATGCAACAGTTGCTACACCAATTGCGTCAGGACACGATTGCAGGTTTGCTGATGAATTAACCTGGCGGCGTCACGAATTGAACCATACGGGGCTATGCCTTGTGCTTCGCCCTAAGGTCCTTATGGATCAAGATTACCTCTCCGCCACGTCCCCAGGTTGGACTAGGAACGTGGGAAAGGAATCTAAGCAACGGCAGGAATCACCAGTGGGTTACCCTGCCTAGGGGACTCTGTGTTTTCTAACACCCGCGAGGCGCCCCACTGTGCCACCCACCGTTTGCAGAGGGGGCCCCCCAGAGTTGCTGATTCCCTAACAAAAAGACAAGTTTTGGACCCCAAAAATAACCCCAAAACCGTCAGGAAAATTCGTCCAACCAAACCAAACTCGGAGGGTATATGGGGGACAGTGCTGCGAATCCATAGGTGCAATCGGATTTGAAATCGGACCATTATAGCAAAAGTTACAGAGCTTTTAGTAACCAACGCTTTTTAGTCGCTAGTCAATCGACCTCGCTAGTTCTTAGGGGCGCTCTAGACTCAGTTGATTTCCAAGCACAGAGGAACTGTTCCCCGCTCCTTGGCAGCCTGCTTGCAATCAAAATTCATAGCTTAAACCCGTCCTTCCCCCAGGACAATCATTCTTGCTAGTCAACGAACAACCGTTGTTCAGAGACCCTCATACTCTTCGCTAAAGACGTTTGTCTTCCCCTGGAAAGCAGAGCCTTTTAAAGTCTTTAGTTTGCAACCCTTAAAAATCTTTATACCTGTTTAGCCTAGGGACTGTCGACCTTCCGTGTTGACGAGCGGTTCTAAGCCTTGCTGCTGAAGCTTCTCGTCAGAAAGGGAGGTTGTTGGTTTTTTTTGGTACGGCAGTACTCCCCTGGGAGTGCCCCCGTTACAGAAATGGCTTGATACTTATAGTATGGCCAAAACATGAAAGGGGAGGGGCTGACACGCTATGCGTGTCAGACTACATGAAACAAGAACATGATACGTGATATGAAACTAGGAGATCCTGATGACATGGCAAGCCATGTCATCCCATAAATGAGACATAAATGGGACTAGATATGAAACTGATATGAAACAAGCAAGGCTGACTGGTGGTCGAGTGACAACTTGTGACCGAGTGAAAACTGATGATTTCTTGTTCTTGACAGAAGCTCAGGAAATTCTGGAGGATCCGGTAGCAATTGAGTATGGTAGACTAGTACTGAAGGACAGAATTAAAATAGGTAGAAAAGGTCCGGCTGCAGTAGGAAGGAATTAAATTGTATAGGATATATCTGGGTGTTGGTGGTGGAAAAAGGCTATAGAAATATATGTACTCATTGAATAAGATATTATTTCTCTTACCCATATGGGGGACACTGCTGTCCCTCCAACAGGTAGCCCGTTCAGGGGATGCCTACGTCCGCTCCCGGGCCGGCCCATTTGGGGGACGCCCCCCCGATAGGCAGGTCCCCCCAACGGGCCAGAACATATATACTTTTTTTACAGCAAATTTCCTGAGTGAGGCCAATTTTAGGCCTTTCTTCAGGAACTGTGCAATGTCTCACCTGAAACCCTATCACAAACATACAGCCTCCGGTAGAAAATATCGGGAAACGTAAAACCTTAGATTTGGGCATTGATTGGCCTTTCACATTCTCGGCCAAGATTCTAGCAACAGTATTGGCCCAAGAACCCTTGTCGACTACCCTTGTTTCCCGATCTTTTCTACCAGAGTCTGTATCTGTCTAGAGACTATATATACCTTAAATTAATCGTCATGTGCATTCTTTCTCGATAGAGGCTCTGGTTGATACAGGGAGATGTTTTGTTTGAGTAGTAAGCTTTACTACAACTTCCCAGCCCTATTCTATAGTTCTCAAATTAGTGTATTTGCATAAGAGCCAAGTTCCTGCTTTTGTGTAGACAGCGGCCGTAGTGTATACCAGTCAAGAATTAATACTAGTAAGAAAGGGATGGTCACCTTGGAGTACATTTATGAAGGTCGGAAATGTCAGCGCTACTTTGACCGGGGTAGTCTATAGCTTTGCTCTATATCTAATATCTAGGCAGCTAAATGAAGGTATAATAAAATCGCAGTGGGATCAGGGGGGTTTAGTACTCAATAAATATACGCCTTATAAACAAAAGAATATATGATTAAATACCACCAATTAATCCTAGTACACCAATTAATCCTAGTAGTAATCCAGTACCAATCCTCTTAGAAAGTTATAGCGCTCCAGTAGGCGTAAAGCCTAACCGTGACAAAAAAAAAGGCTACAGAGGATGAGAAGAGGGAAATATTGCTATAGATATTTTCTAGTTGTTTCTAATAGTATGGGTGGTGTTAGTAGCAGTGAAGAGCATGAACTAGGACGAGGGGAAGCCTTTATATTTCAAAGTATTTTTGTGGCGAGAATTACTTAGCTAACGTCAATGGGGAGTTAATTCTTATAGCTTTTATAGATGCTCATCGTAATATCACTCGTAACATTGAAGCTGAGACAGTAGATTCCCATTACCAGCAACTTATTTTTAGCAAGAAAGCAAAATACCCCGTGCAAGCACCAAAAGCCATGATACAATGTTAGCAGAGGCTAATGACCCCACCGAGACCTAATATTACCTTCACTCTACCGTTGCACCCTCTTCTTTTTCACTACGCTTGGTGGCGGCGTAGCATTTTTAGGCGCAATGCCTAGCACGGACGATATCGCAAGCATGCTCTGCGTATGTGCTTCTCTAGCATTTTCTAGATCCACTTCCTTGAGCTTCGTCCATTGTATTATAGTTGCCATTTCCCTGCTGAGACGACGAGTGTCGTCACGGTCCCGGGAGGAAGACCAGATCTCATACATCTAAAACTATCAGCGGTAGGAAGAGAAAGGATAGGGTGTGGGGGTACCCAGTTCCACATATCGTGTTCCATCGATAACCTTTCCTTCTCTGCGCCGACTTCCTTGAGTGTTTCCGAAAAGCGGGATACGAACCCTGGCCAGTCGTAGTCGGGGAGTTGTACGAGGAGGTCGTCTATTGACTCATTACTCTCATCCCCTACCTCCTCTTCTGTAGGTGTGATAGGGTCATTCTCCTCCACCCTATCTCCTCCAATTACTGGTAGTGGGGTGGGAATTATTCCCTCCGGACTATCGCTCCTCCTTCTATTACCACTGACCCAGCCCGAGGAGGGCGGCGGCATAATTGTTCGGTCCGGGCTACAGCTCACACTCCCCCGTCGGCTACCCTCTCTATCACTCTCACCCCTCGGCCGATTATCCCCACTACCACTTCCAGTCACCCTATGCGGGCCCCGTGAATCAGTTCCCCTAGCAGCCTTCCCGGGTGACTGGGTAAGCGGGGGAGTGTATGTTCGTGGACTATGGATGACAGTCTGGTCCGGGTCCGGGCTCGAGTCCTCAGGGAGATTGTTGAGATGTTCCTCACTACGGGGGCGCTTTTTATCTGTAGTTGAGGTAGTCATTGTTGTGGTAGTATTAGTACTGAGAGTGCTACTAGAGGTGTTTGAGCGGGAGATTGGCGTGTTACAGGAGGGGGAGTGGAGGGCTGCGGCGGAGGGACGGCGTCTTGGAGGAGAGGGGAGGGCCAGTTCTGGGGTGGAAGACATTGCTACTGTGTGTGCTGTGAGGTGTCAAGAGAGGATGGAGTTTGGGGAGTGTGGTCTAGGGTTTTTGGGATGACGAGGGATGGCTGCGAGATGAGGCAGGGTGCGATAAGCAGGGGTAATCTGTATCATGTACTAGGGTGTGTGCAAAAATGATGAGAACTCGGCCCCGATAGGTTCAAAAATTGCGTGCGCCACATTATAGTTGCCAATAGTAGGCCTAAGAATTTGGGGCTTTGTATGGGGGAAAAAAGTGATGAGAACTTTTCTAACATTTCTATTTAAAAAACTAAAGAAAATAATAAAAATTACAAATAAATTACCATAGTACTACATCCTTTCTGTGCTTCATCTACATATTATTTTGGTATTTTTAGAAGGTCTCTTGCCTGAGCTCCTAGAATAAAGTAGTAGAAATGAAGGTCTATGAAGGTGGGAGATTTTCTTGGGGCACATGGTTGATATAAACCAAAAAGCAGGCCAGCGTGGCACCTCCAGGCCAATCACAGCGGTCTACCCAACCGGAGGCAGTTCTGATCACTTACCCTTAACACCTAGTACAGTTTCCGGTAGAATTATTGCGGAAACATGGGTTATGAGCAGGGTTTTGCAGCCAATACCGACGCTGGAATCTTCGCCGGGAACCAAGGAGGCCAATCAAGGCCACTGATCTTGCACGCCACACTTCCGCAATAATTCTACCGGAAACTGTACTTCGGGGAAAGTCTGTCCCCATGTGGCAGTGGTGACGCCTATTTCGGGTAGGAAATATTCTCACTAGCCACAGTATTTGAACTGCCTGAGGACAGACTTACCCCACACCCGAAGTACTCGTGCTTCCGCGCCAAGAAGTTGACACGTGACACCCTTTTTGGTGGTCACCACTCGATATCCAATCACGTGTGCACTTCTTGGCTCGGAAGCACGAGTGGAGTACTGTATAGTAGAGCCTCTATAGCTCACAGGCCCCTCCATCTATTCACCTATTCACCTACTATCTACTCCTACTATTCACCCAACTCAGCCATTCACTCTCTCTTGCGTCGTGTGACAAGCTGACTCACCTCCATCTCCCACTGTCAACGGTTGATCTCCCTCCTCCCTCACCTTACCCCCACCTCTCCCACCACACCACCACTATCTCCATCTTCATCTCCCCGCCACACGTGCTCACACCCTACATCAACCACCAACCAACTCCGTATCCCTTCCCTGCTTGTCTATAGTCGTCATGTCCTAGGAAATAATCAAAATAATTAAACCCCCACTTCAAATAAACCATCCCTCCTTCCCTCCTCCCCTCCTCCCCTCCTCTCCCCCCTTCTACAACTCTCTCATTGCTCACAGTGTATACATCACCCCCCCCCTCTCTTGCCACATCCTAGCGAATACAACTACAACAACACAAACCAGCCACCACAAACATCATTAGCAACAAAACCACAACCACCAAAATTCCCCGCACAGAAACTCTCCCATATGCTCCTGCTGCCCTGCGAGCTCCTGGCAGCAAACCGGTTAGAAGAATGCAATGCGGGATCTGCGAGGAGGACAAGAAAGCACTCTCCTGCTCTTCGTGTTCTCAGGAGAGAGCTTGGGAGCTACGATATGAGACATTGCTTAGAATCACCGAGCGGGATGCGGCAGGGGAGAAGGTCCAGGAGTACTTGGAGAGTAGCAGAGGGAATGTTGATAATGTCGCCGTGAAAAACAGTGAGACCAGAGAAAGAATACGGAAGCTTAGGGGAGAGGCTGCAAAGTTACGAGAGGGGGCTATTGCTGGTAACATCCCTTCTCCCTCTCGCCGAGTTAAATCTATATAGCTTACTGAGAGCCTTTGCAGACAATACTAAGCTACAAACCCTTAAAAAGGAAAATGCTGAGCGACATCAGCGTCTAGAAGATGCGATGAAGTTCCGCGAGCGCCTCGAACAGAGTGGTGCATCAGCCCAACGAGACACAAAGCGTCTGAACCAGAAATGGAAAGTCCTCTATACCCGCACAGCAGAGGCTCGATCATTTCTCTGTCGGGAGGCTGCCATGCTCTATGGCTTACGGCAGAAACGGAAAAAGAGTGGTAGGACGGAATACATGATTGGGGGTGTCACCATTCCTAATTTCCTTCAAGACTTGAACGGTACCCTTCCCAAGCTACTTTTCCAAGAACCCCAAAGCTAGCCATCATAATACTAACATATCTCAGGGCACCACTATACACAAATTACCACATCTCTCGGCCACCTCTCCCACCTCCTCGTCCTAACATCACACTACCTCGGCCTCAAACTTCCTCACGAAATCATCCTCCCAACCCGGGATACACCCCATACCCTCATCCGCGGCATCCTCAATAACCGCCACCTTGCCACCCGTCCTCTATATCTCTCCCAACCCCTCTCCCAGCTCTCGCGAGAAAATACTCCTGCGCACACAAAATTTATAGAAGGTATCTCCATGCTCTCCATCAACATTGCTTGGCTATGCTTCTCCCAAGGCCTCGAGATAGTTGATATCGAGGATGCCTGCAAGCCAGGCGCAAACATGTACCGACTACTTGCAGCAAAAGACTCGGTTGCTACGATTGGCCCAGGATTTGGGAGGACTAGCCACGCAACAGCGAACGGGAACCTTGCGACTGCGGCTGGTCAGGCACATATGGCTCGGTTTAGGCTGGGATTGAAGGTAGTGATTGAGAAGGTGAGGTATACATTGCAAGGAGAGACTATTGGGCAAGAATGGGATTTGGTTCCTGAGGCTGAACGAGAAGGTACACCTGTCAAGGTGGGGTTGGGCGTTACATCGATGGTTGGAGACACGGATGAGGAGTATGGAGGGGTGGAGAGGGGGGATAGTGGAGAGGTTGTGTCACCACTGCGGAAAAGAAGAGAGAGCGACCTAGAGATTGTAGCTAGCCCAAGTAGGAGGGCAAGCATGGTGAACATAGCGACTCCGAGTGTAGGTGGTGGGCTGAGCGGGTGGAGTCAGTTGCAGGCAGCAAGTGCAGGAATCAGCGGGTGGACAAGAATCAGATCGAAGGGGGAACAGAAGTAGAGGAAGAGCGATATATACAAGAGTAAAGGGCTCTAGTAGTATTTTGTTTTGTCTGTTGGTTGATTGGTATTAATTTTTACTTCTTTACTTTTACGTTCTTATGTCTTTTTGGCAACAAAAAAATACGGGTGTAGGTTTGGCGCTATTGTTCATAGTTATAGTCAAAATACAGAGATATGGTACCCAGGTATTTATTAAAACGTCAGAATCGCAACCACAGGCGACGCACCAAGTTTTAACCGCACCTCATCGTGACGCATTGCTCTCGGAAACCTGCGCAAACACAAACGACGGCTCTAATGAAGAAGAGAGTCCCCCAAAGACACGAAGGTAAGCCAAACGCACTCGGGAAGGGCATAGTCGTTCTGAAAATTGCAGGGCATAAGCTTACCGAGACTTCAGATATTACAGCAACCCCAATATCAACAATAAGCGATGTTATACAATATGGGGAAGAGAATACGGAAGAGAACAAAGAAAATAAAATCCTATTTCTGATGAAAACCTCTAAAAGTTTACTGAGGAACAGCATGCACTTGTTGCCAGCATCGCAACGCGAGATGGATCATAAAGGAAGCCGTTCCGCCAACTCATGAGAATACATATCCCTTTAAAACTAGTACTACCTAGTTTATTCACTAATTAAGGATACCACCAACACATTCCAAGATGCAAGCCAAATGTCGGTCCAGACAATATAGATACTCGATACCAATTCTCTTTAGAGCGACAACACAAACTAATTTATAAAAGATACTTAGATAGATGGATTTGGACAGGTGAAATACACCTGATTTTAGGTGCACATTATTATCTGGAACGTGTTATAAATAATGAAGAGTAGGATAATGAATGTGTGAATCAGGACAGGCCAGAACAGGTTTTGATTATGTTTTGGGAGGCTATTATATATGGGAAGTGGAGACTAAAAGAGAAAAACAAGCTGCTACATTAGAAATAGAAGCATACAATTTAACTGTGGAGGAAGCTGCTAATGTCCTTCGAAAATCTACGGCGGAAAAGCGGAAAATTTTACCTAAAAGACATCCTCCTAACCCTTCAAACCTAAGGAATGACTTGCTTAAAAGAGGGGGGGTAAAGAAGGTATTGATTGGTACCGCTATAGTGATAAGATTTGCAAGCCAAAATGCAGGAGTCACAAAAAAGCGGTGAAAGAGGAGAAATTTCCCTTGTGGAAGATGATGCATGAGCTCATTGACATAAAAAATTAAACGAGTTTCATAAAGAAAATTAGATTAATAAATTGGAATGGCCTGCCTGTAATTAATCTTCGGCGGGTTTTTTACTAATTTTATTACAGCATCCCCTGATCTTAATAGCATAGAAATAGTATAAAACATAATAGGAAAAAAAACTTCTGAGTGCAGGCCCTTTCCTGCCACAAGGAGGCAGCCAAAAGCGTGGGTGGAGTGGACAAATTAGATCATAGAAGGAACCACAAAGAAACTAAAGGAATGTGTTAAACAAAGAGGTGGAAACTCATTTCCAGGCTAAAGTGCACTATTAGAGTTGCGCATATGTTTGGATTTATTTGTTTCTTGTTGTGCTATCAATCACTTTTAGTGGTTGCATTCCAACGTTTTAATAAGCACCTGAGCGTATACATGGGCATCATGGTCTATCACTCGCTGGTACACAATATGGGTAGATTTATTTTATTATTTTATCAAGTCTATAAAATTTAGTTCTATGAATCAGGGAGAGTAGATAAAAAACTAGAATACCGCTGTTTCTAGTAGGGGGCCTAACGAGCAGATTTTTGTCTAGCATAAACATTTTATCTTGCGTATCCCCTTTGCAGAAGCATAGAAATCTCGGGGGTCTAATTTTTATAGTATAGATTTATCAGCGTCATTACCTTCTAATTCAAGTGCAAAGTTAGAGTTATTCTCTATAGAATAAGGCAAGTGATAATTTATAAATATCTGACAACTTCAACTAAACTTAATCTATACAGATATCGACTATAAATCAGTAATATGACCAAAAGAGAATGTATTAGTTTGACTGTAGCCTCTACTATACTTCAAAAAGATCATCTAGTCTTGAGTTTCACCATACTCGCGGCTAAATCTAAACCTCCCATTTTAGACCATGCAGAATCCACCCACAATAACAACTAGCTAGAGAACAAGCCCTTTATATGGTCCTACTACTTAAGGTCCTCCTTCATAAAGCCAGGAGTTAGAAATAGAGCTTTAGGCGGACTACTTTCGGTAGTATTGATGTTAATGATCCTCCGGAAAATGACTCTTATGTTGCAGAAGTGCGACCAATCTTGACACCTTCGACAGTAGTATTAAGGTTATTAAGGGCCAACCTTACGGGTGCTACTAATATCGATATTTCTTCTCGACGAGGGCTGGAAAAGGAAGAGGTGACTTCCTCAGAGCCCAAGTTGTAAATAGACGCTATTTTCTGAAGCGGCCGCGAGTGACCCCTGATGATGCAAGTAAGGGGCTGCAGAAGGCATCAGAGACTCAAGCATGCGCTATGTAGCAGAAGATGATTGGTGAGTTTAAAATCGGGATACGAAAAGCAAATGAACAAATTTACTATAACAATCGGCGCTTGGGGGTCTTATCATTGACAGATTATTATTGGTCTTTATTGAGAAATTTTCGTGCTGATACACAGGAGGGTTTCTTCCTTTGAAGGATCATAAGTGGTATGTCCACCCTGGGATGTGGTGGTTGCAAGCTGTTGTGAACGTTGGCATCAATTCCAGTCACCCCCTCCCCCCAACGGACTGTGAAAGCTGGCCTATTGAGAATGCCCTCGTGACTACAGGAGCCTGTTTATGGTCTGGTTGGGTTGACTTGTAGGCTTTGAGAGCTGTGGCGCAGTGCTCTACTGAACCCTAGGTTGAGGTATTTATTAAGAGTTGCTCCGTGATGTCAACTTTAGTTGTTTGCCTTTTGTCTTGAATTTAGATCTAGATCAGGATACTCCTATTGAAACCTTTTCTACTCTGATTGCGAAATAAATCTTAGATCCCGTTATCATCTGTCAACGGAAATGTGTCACTACATGTACCTTAGGGGGTCAATATCACAACTGAGCAGAGCTCAGATCCATTTTTATTTGGCGAATGCTTGGCACCGTATAGCTTCAAATCCTAGAAGTTAACCCCACACTGCTACAAGGGTGGTCTAGTGACCGACAGTACTCGCCTCCTAGCAGCCCCCGAGCCACCAAGCTGAGAAAGTTCTTGTATTACTCGGGCGGGCTTTATGGTCTGGAGATTCGCTAATTTCCAAAAAAAATTTCGGGTTGGGAGTCGCTAAGGGTGCACCAATAGATAAACGATATCGACTCACAGACACTACTCTTGCCTTTCGAGGAGCACGGTGATCTCTACGGGACGGGGAGGGATATGCCTTCTCTTTATGAATTCAGTCGGGAGTCGGGCCTTCGGTAAACTACCATATATCCTGCCCTAGATGCGCTAAAGAGTTTTATAGATTAAGCCGAACTGTGGAGGTGCACGGTCATTCGTAACCAAGGAGAAATGTGTTAATTAATTGATTTATCTGCGAGTTTTTTTTTTTTTTTTTACTGTGTAGATCCATGGTACGTGATGATTTCTATAGGCCACGATGTGGGAAAAACAAAGCGTCTCGGTTGGTATTGTTTTTTGGATGTACCCCTGCGCCCTGTGGCTCGCTGCCCGGTGAGATTATGAAGTAAACCACGCTTCAAGTCTGCCGAAGGTGATGTCCTGAACACCATTTGGCGTATTCGACGTTTCTGCATCAGTCATGGCTGATTCAGGTACAGGCCGGTTCAGGTACTAGCCTATTGGCTGCTGCCTCATCGCGCCCCTTAAATCTTATAAAGTTGCATTAGCGCGTTTCGGCTAGATTTTCGATTATCCTATCTGGGCTCTGGGTATCAACAACACTGCATTCTGCCCCCTTTTGCCTATCATGGCAGCTGCTAAACCAGTAAACACCATCCATATAGGCATACATGTATTCAGCCCTAGAATCCCCGTCCATTCAATCATCTTTGATATTAGACAGGCGTCACCGTAGATGGGATTAGCCGCTGGGATTCTCGCATGAGTGATAATCTTACCTATTAGTACTCTATAGCTCGTTCTTTGTCCTCAATGAGGCTTGAAACTCTATATGCACAACTTCCGTATCTTGATGGGTAGTCTATCTATGCCAACAACCTTCCTGCGGATCCACCACAGCTCTACTAAGACCGATTAGTATAGGGACCCCCTACCTCAAAAGTTTAGACTCTTGGAGGGGCACATTGTGGAAACAGCCCTCTGATGTGTCTGTGTGACGAGCCATGTGGTGTGGTTTTCTCGGTACCTTAGGTACATGCTACTCATGCCCCAGCCCGTGTGGACCCCCCTCTTGTTCTCGGCGGGTATTCTCATGAAAAGTGGTGCGCGAAAAGCAAATGTCGTCCGTGGTAGCGGAACGAAGGAAATTACCGCCGCCCCCGAGCATCAGGCTGTGCTGTGCCTGTGTTGTGCGGCGTATTATATCGTTTTTTTTCTTTCCTTTTGTTCCTGACGCCCTGCTCACTCACCCCGGTCTCCCAGCTCAGGATACCAACCTCAGAATAGAGAGAGAATGGGCTTGGCCATGGGCTTACTATGCCTCTCAAATCTCCCTTTTATCCCACGCCTTTCCCCTCTTTCCTTCTCTTTTTCTTTCTCCTCCTCCACTCCTTTGTTCTCCGACCAAGTCGTTCATTATTACAGTATTGTTAATTGTACGGCCGGTGGTGCTACTTTACGTTCCTTAATACTTCAGTTCATCACACTCATTCCCCCCACGATATTTGGTGGATCGACATAAGTTAGAAAAGATATACAGAAATTCAAATCGACCATGCCTAGCCCTAGCAGATTCCTTAGTGGGTTTGCTGCTTTCGCAGCAATTGTACAATTAGCCTCCGCAGGAAGTGATTGCCAAGTTCTCGGCGGTATCTCTTACTGCCAGGAAACCAGTGCTATTACCTATAATAGCGTTGGTTTCTCTGGTAGCTACTCCGACGTCATTGGCACGGATGCTGAAGCTTGTACTTGCAAATACGCACCAAAGTCATTCTCTGGTGGACTGGCTCCCTTAAATGAGGAGGTATGCTTTAGGATATCAATTCGTAACTACTGTGAACTTATCTCTAATCTTAATCGCATTTAGCTTTCATTCCACTTCCGTGGGCCGATCCGTCTTAAGAAGTTTGCTGCATATACCCCAAGTACTTCTAGCGATAAGAAGAAGCGCACTGAGGAGCACCATATCCGCCGCCATGCTCACAATCACAAACGCGATGTACGTGTGGTAACTTCCACTACTACAATCACAGTCACAGTCCTCCCTACTGCAACTGGTGCTCCAGTTGATGTTGCGGCTGTCTCATCTGCTGCTACCTCTGCCTCGCCTGCTACTCCGTCTGAAAGTCAGTCTGGTAGCTCTGACAGTGGTGATTGGTCCCGTATCTCATTTTACGATTCTGAGCAAAGCACTGCCGATGGTCTCGTCTTTTTGAACCACATGGGTGGGCAAGGGTCCGGCACTTTTGACTTATGTTTTGGAAACTCTATCTCTTATGCCAACGGAACCGCCAATGGTGGCAGTGCAAATTCCGAGATTCTTCAGGATGTTTTGGTCCCTTCCAACAATGAGTTTATTATTATGACCGACAAGAAGTGTGAAGGAGATAACTGTGGATACTACCGGCCTAATACTCCTGCTTATCGTGAGTTTTTGAGTTCTCTGTTTGTAATAGTACATTTATTAACTCCTACAGATGGTTTTGGTGGAGAGAACAAAGTCTTCCTCTTTGAGTTCCAAATGCCTGAGGACAAGAATGGTCCCGAGTTCAACCGCAATATTCCCGCTATCTGGGCCTTAAACGCTAAAATTCCTCGCACTGCGCAATACGGAAAGCTAGCTGGTGGTGATAATAAAGCCTCTTGCTCTTGTTGGGATACTGGATGTGGCGAAATGGATCTATTTGAGACCCTCGTAGGGGCTGATGATTTCCTTAAGACTCATTATCACTCTGAGCAGGGCACCAATACTATTTACGGAGGAGGGGGATCACCTGATTACTTTGCGCGCCCTTATACAAAACCCATACAGGCTGCCGTTATCTTTAAAGCGAGCAAAATCTTCATTACCATCCTTGACAAGGCAACCGATTTTTCCAAGGTGCTTAGTAGCGACTTTGTCAGCGGTTGCGAGAAGACCATCTCCGTCTTCAGCGTTCCGACGTAAAGGATAGCGTGTCATTACTGTTTTTCTTATCTAAGATGCTAGTAAAGCTTTGATATCTTTGGGGTCACGTGATTGTGCAAGAGTTGTTTCTTATATCTTGTTTTTTCTTAAATTTTTGGCTATTGGTGCGCACTATAATACCCCTTATTACCATCATGAGCTACATCCTCACATTACTGTTAATACTAGTTCACTAGATGACCGGCCTAGTATCTGGAAACTATCGGTACCCGAAGGGGGGTATTTGTAAAATAGTACTCTGGATACTGTAAATTGCAGCGAGCAGGACCCTACCATATCGTCTTTTTTTTGTCTAGGGAGGAGTTTTTGAATATCATTTTCCCTTTTATAATGAATAGTATAAAGATTAGTATGGAGTTTTCTAAAGACGGTGCGGGAGGATAACATTAGACTGTTTGCCAGTAGTCTTTATGATTACCTATTCTCGTTGCGTTATCAGATGCCGGAACCCAGCACAGCCTACCAAGCCAAACGGCCTCGGCCCAAAGTTTATACTAGGCTCATCTAAAAAAAATTACATTAGTTTCATTCGTACTTAATCTTTACCGTTAATACCTGGCTACTCTAGTACACGGTCTAGACGCTCACTAGATATTACTCGGGAGAGAAATGTCTTGTAATATTTTTATTCCAGCTACCAGATATACACCCTACCAGATACACCCTACCTCCTTTTTTTATGAGTTTTCATCCTCCCTTCGGTTTTAGGTAGCTTCGTTGTGGGTGTTGTGAGTGTTGTGAGTACTGATTGGGCTCTTAAAATATATCCCACTTCCAATATCTAGGGGAAGAACATGTAATACTCTCTTTTAGGGCTTTACTCTAGGGATATATCTTCGACAAAAACCTAAAGAGCGAATAAAAACTTTGAATTTCTTCTCATATTTCCTGATCTTTTTTGCTGTACGCTGTATTTTTACAGTGTTAAATAACCCTGCACTAGCTAGCATAATTTCGTAGTTCGCAAAATCTCCATAGCTACATTTATTTATAGAAGGAGATAGGTGAGAATTCAGACGTCATTAATTCAAACACGAGGTTTAGTTTTAGGCGCAGCTGTTCTACTACCTAGGACCTGATTTTATTTCCCGGGGTTATGGGATTGCGGCTTTGTTAGTTAGGGAATCTCTGGAGGAGACATCCTAATTAATACATAGACTTATAGAACATCTACATGTAGTATTGAAATCAGACGTAAGCCTTTCTTGTCACTGAAATGAATTAATTTTTCATATATAGCATTTATCATGTACTAAGTACTTCTATGAACGGTTGAATATTGTACTTTTTACAGTCAAAAATGAATTTTTATTCCACAACAGCTACACACGCCAAGACTAATAAAAGGATATGGAGCTTTACTAAAACTATATCAGGCCGCATATCTTTTGATTAGTGATTTAACTCGATCACTGTAAGAACAGGAATATAGGCCTTAAAGTTTATAGCACATCTAAGTCTGCGCGTGCCATACATGGATCGTTTTTCGGGAGGTTTAAAATGGATTGGGAACAATTTGTAAATATTTCGATCTAATGTTCAATATTAATAGTATGAAATTGGGAACGATGTGGAAAGGGTTTAACTGATCTAGCTAGTGTTCAATATTAGTAGTGTAAAAGGCTGTGAAACTATAAAATACTAGTAAATCTGGTTCGTGTATATGGACGTTCTCTATACGCATAGCTAAGTTATAATATACGTACATAGGTTGTCATTTACCCTAGTAGATAAGACCTATGATCTGTGTTTTAATACTGTCTGTTACAAGGTTATAATGAATTATGACTCGTTAGAGGTAATATAGGTACCAAGTATTTAAATTCACGGTGAGGATATATAAGGCGTGGAGAATTAGGGAGGCTATATAGAAAATAGTCCCTCTACGGAGATAGATAGGTTAATTTACGTAGGACCTAGCTTAGAGAGTAAAACGTTGAAGTCCTCCGGATAAATTAATAAAAGTACCCTAAAATAAAGTGGGACCGGTAGAACAGCGAAGTTTATATTCACTCTAGAAACTCGATTTATCTTTGGGTATGTAGAATTACTTGAGCTGTAAGTATTATGATCAGTCAACTTGGGTTTTAAAATGTAATTTTCCCATGAATTAGTGCATTTAGTAGTTTCTTCCGGGCCAAGAAGTGGATACGTGAATTCACGTGTAGGTATATAGTAGTAACCATCTGCAAATTAATGATAATTGTAAATATGTAAATCTATTGAAGGTTCAGCCTGTTATAATACCCTCAAGTCAATTCTAAAATCACGATCGGTACTACTACTCCTGCTGGCTACTGTACCTGCATGTGAGTTTCACGTGCCCACTTCTTGACTCGGAGGCACGAGTACCGTACTAACTTACAAGATTCGACCCGTCACAGCAAGGGTATTTTGCACCAAAACTTGCAGAACTAACGTCCAGAACACCAAAAAGGCTGCCTCTGGTTGGTCAAGACAGGTGTAATCCCTACTACAGCGGGTCGAATTTCGTGAGTCAATACGGTATAAGAGGGCTTTTAATCACTAAAGATCTTCTATAACTTAGGTAATATGTTGGTAGAAACCATACTAAAACTTTTGGGCTTTGTGATCAAGTAGTCAATAGAGCTTCCTCTGCCTCGATAGTAGAGGTAATGAACAGTATTTTTTCTCTATGCTGGTTAGTAATGCTATTATAGGTTGAATTGAGAATCTATCCATAAATTTTACAATATTCCAGAAGACTCAGCAATTAGGAACCTCTGAGTTGGGATCAAGTGATCAGGCGTGACAGCATGCGGTTTCTCCAGATACATGTAGAGTACCATACTCCAGTGTACCCAGGTAAGTTTCTAGGGTACAAAGATGAACATAAAATCTGACATTACTGTAAATCGTCTTGAGCATCAAAAACTGTACCTACCTTGAGCGTTGTGTTTGGGTGTTGCTAGGGCAGGAGGATGTGCATCGCTTTCCGGCACCTCTATGCGTGAGAGGCTCTGACCGACGTCAGTGGAACTCCGGAGCCAATAACTGTAGGCTTCAGAGTGCTTATCGTAACTGGGTTGTCTCTGTGCCCCGATGGAATTAGATCCCACTTCATATATATCTAATGCTCAAGCTTATCTTGCGTCTGGGCGGCAGTGTGTAGAGTAGTTGAGTGGTGGAGTGGCGAGGTTGAAAATGCGGAGATACCCAAGTTCGAACCGATTGCCGAGGTTTCCAGTGCGTAGCACGAGCTCCCTCACGCTCTTTTTCCTTCCCTGCGCCCCCGATCGAGGATTCACAGAGTGTGTGAAGAAAGAGCTTCATCTTGCTCCTTCATTTTTATTACATTTCTTTTCCATTCTGTCATTGGGTTTAGCTGTGCGGGCTTTGCATCTACGTATTTCTGGATCGTTATTTGTTTCCTGTTATTTTATTTTTCACCGCCTTGCCACGAAATACTCCTATAGAGTGGTATCGGCGCTCAACTGGTTAACGTCTGTCTCTCATCGCCAGCGAATACAGTAGAAGCAGAAAAGTTCTCTCCACTGCCCCCCTCCATCTTTTGTCGGTCGCTCGCTCTTACCCTCCCTCCCTCCCTCCGGTCCTCGTCCCTTCTTCATGTCCCAGGTCTCTCCTCCTAAACCTTGGGAGCGAAACGGTGCTGTCGGTACTCGTACGTGTTGTCCTGTCTCTCCCAACCCCCCTATCTACCGATCGATCTACCTTCGTTTACATTCACCACCACATCTATTCTAACTTATTCTTTCCTCTTCCTCCCCTTCAGCCACTATCATTCAGTCTTCCACGCTTACAGCTCCTGTACAAGTAATGTCCACTCCAGCAGCAGCAACAACACAGGCAGCTACAGCTACGACAACAACAACAGCCTCAGGTGCTCCTGCGCTCCCGGCACGGCCATCAAGCTTAACTACTGCGAGTGCCAATCGTTTCGGAGCCACCGCAACAACTACTGCCGGTGCGTATGGAGCTTATAACAGACCACCTGGCTACGGCCTCGGCACCGGGTATGGGGGCATCGGGTCTTATTCATCACCCTATAGTCGATTCGGGGGCTATGGTGGTAGTATGTATGGTGGTGGAATGGGAATGGGAATGGGAATGGGAGGATTAGGCGGATTTGGAGGAATGGGTGGGTACCCAGGTGATCCGAATGATCCAAGTAGCCTCACCCAGGGCATGCAAAACAGCACCGCGGCAACGTTCCAGATGATTGAGAGCATCGTTGGTGCGTTCGGTGGGTTCGCTCAGATGCTTGAGTCTACTTACATGGCGACGCATTCTTCATTTTTTGGTATGTCTCTCACCTTCACACTACACTTCACTAGCACAGTACTAATTGGTTCTTGTTATAGCTATGGTACAAGTTGCCGAACAATTCGGAAACCTTAAGAACACCCTCGGCTCAATCCTCGGCATCTTCACGATGATGCGGTGGGCCCGTATTGCCCTAGCAAAACTCACAGGTCGACCCCTCCCTGCCTCTGCGAGTGAGCTGACAGCCTCAAACTTCGCTGCCTTCGACGGCATCACTGGTAAGGGTGGTCGTACAGGTGCCCCTAAACCATCGAAGAAGCCATTCTTCTTCTTTGTCGTCGCCGTTTTTGGATTACCCTATCTCATGGGTAAACTAATCCGTGCCCTGGCGAGTCGTCAAGAGGCTGAGGAGCGCAGGAGAATTGAGGCCGCTGGTGGACCCGAGATGTTTGCTGCTGGCGGTGCAGCCAGCATGGATCCTAGTAAGCTAGAGTTCTGTCGTGCGACGTTCGATTTCACACCTGAGGTGCAGGGTGGGGTTGAATTGGACGTGAAGAAGGGAGACCTTGTGGCCGTATTGAGCAAATGTGATCCGATGGGGAACCCATCCCAGTGGTGGAAATGCCGTGCAAGAGATAGTAGGGTGGGGTATCTACCAAGTCCATACTTGGAGGTTATTAGCCGGAAGGATGGGGTTGCCGCTGCTTCGAGTGGGGTGAAGCAGATTACAGATGGTACGGCGAGCAGGACAGCGACGATGACGAGTGAGATGGCAGGAGAGCTAGTGAAGGATACGAAGCCAGGAGATATTAGTATCGAGAGCTTTCAGAAGAGCCAGTTTTTCTCTTCATGAGTTTGGGATGGGATGGTGGAGCTGGGTAATAGACAGGATAAGTTTCAGGTTTTGTTTGCGAAGGGGATGAAAAGTAGGCAGCGGTATATGCTATTTGTTAATCTGTTTTTTTTGTATCCGAGTTTTCATATACTTCTTTTTCTTTCCTTTTTCTTCTTTGTATCATAGGGATGCATGCACTTCTTTGTCACTGGTGTTGACTCTATTACCTATTTGATTATCTGGTGGGGCTAAGAATTATGAATAGGGAAGTGGGAAAGATAAATTATATATTTAGAGTTTTTCTTTGCTGTCTTTCCACTCACGAATCTCATACTCTATAGAGGGGCAATCTAAGAGTATTTTGTCTTGATTAGGTTTGCCTTGCAGCATGTAGTAGAACTTGACCACTCATCTCGGGCCATCCCCGCACAACTTCCAGCTGAAGATGCAACCCGCTTATTCAGACGATATTCTTCTCGAGCCACTCGGTCCATTGGTTTACATCCCAGCCACTAGAAATTGAATTCTCGATGTTCCCATTGAAGATGATGGTAGGGCTCACATGGATACTAGTCAAGCGTGCGGCTTTAACGTGGAGCTTTAGGTCGTTTGTTACCTATTCCACGCACAGGAAAATAAGCCCTTATCGCTAGTTACCACAGATTGCTAGGGGATACCTGGTTGCCAATGTTGTATGCACCATCAATAGGCTCATCAGCAATTTTTAGTAAATTATAGACTTTGGACTGATCCACGCCGACCGAACCCGCGAGAGCGGAGAGACGCTCGTAGGTCCTGTTCCTAGTCTCGTTGACGACATTAACATCAAAGTATTCGATTTGTTTGTCGAATAGTGCTGCTGAGAATTTCCAGTACTTGGAAGGGTCAATTCGTTCAACTGCTAGCCCAGCCTCATGGGCTGTTGTAGATGATATTAGTTGATGACGAGTGAGAATTTGTGAGGGGAAGATATGACTTACTGAGAGTGGAGCTGGGGTGCCAAGGTTGGACTTGTTGACGGAAGATGAACTTAATTTAAGGAAGAGTGGTTAACATAGGTTTTTTTTTTCTTGGATACTTTTGTTTCGTGGTTTACCTGAACTTTCCCGGGATACTTTTGGTCTACCAGGGGTTTGACGTCATTGTAGATGCGTTTAAAGATCTTTGCAGAATACTGTGTTTATGTGGGAATTTAAGTCAGGCTATACAATGCCTGTATGTAGTTCGAGTTGGGAACTCACGGGGCAGACGTAGTCAAGATCTATTTTGCCCAGGAGATTTAGTAACAAATTCTCCAGATAAAGCTCAAAGCCTTAGAGACTACTAATGGTTGGAATTGTAACTTACAGAGCTCTAAAGTATGCAAAGGGACTGCAGAAGCGTTCAAGACATGAGCAGCGAACTTAGGAGCAACAGCCATGATTGTGACTAGATAAGGTGGGTAAAAGCTTCTGATAGCTGGGCTAGTTATTGGAGACGGGTTTTTTCAATGGTACTGATAACGGTGTTTGTGGGAGAGGAATGTAGGAACGAAAAGAGGGGTTCAAGGGTTATTTGTATGTACGCATGTATCTGGGTTTCCAAGCTCTACATGCTCTGTAATACCTAGGCAGGCAGTATTACCACGGAAGCACCAGAAGTGCCGCAATTCTCAACAGCTATGAGCGTGTTTGCCGTAGGCAGACTTCTACTCTACATACCGTATAATCTCGGGCATAACGAAATGGCCTAGACTAGGTAGTTCCAAATCACTATTCCAACAGGACAAAAGTTCATGCAAATTTATAAAAAACTACTCCTCAAATCCGTCTAACAAAATGATTTTTATTTAAGTATTTTAACTCCACCTAGCCTGGGCTACTCCGTTGTACCCGAGATTATACGGTACTCCATGTGAATCTTGGTGCAGCCGGTCATTACCTAGCATGGCTATTCGTTATGAGAATTCTCTCTCGTTATCGATAAGCATGTACGCCCAATAGTCTTGGCGGCTATTACACCCCGCTGGGTGAAGTGGGTGAGGCTCAACCCCCATCATCCCCCACAAACATCATCTCTAACACCCATCTCAGAACTCCTATATCGCAGAGAAACTTTCGAGTTAAATAGAAGTATCAAGTTCTTCAGTAGCTACAATGTCTGGCAAGTCGTTACCAGTTAAGGAGCCTCCGAGCGAGCTCAAGTCGGTCAAAGCATTCATTCTGCGCGGCAACCAGCTTCGTGGTGCCGATCCTGTTATCACGTACTATTGTAAGTATTAGTAACTGCTCTCCATCTCCATCTCCCTCTCTCTAGTTCATAGAGATTGATAATGGTGGTTTTTGTCAGGTTACTTTTGGGCTATCAAACAGATTCTCAGCAGTGGCCTTCACTCGTCGAGTGCTGAGTGTACAACTTGGACTACAGACCTTATGGATGAGCTTGAGCGGGTATTCTATTTAGATTGAATTTTTTTGGTCATTCACTAATACTTGGAGATCAGCGGAAAGAAATTTTGGGGAACAATGAATTAATCGCTGATGATATGGCCGCTCAAGCCTACGTCGAGAACTTTGCTCTCAAGATCTTTAACAATGGAGCTAACATCGTCGAAACAGGAAAAGCTACAAGGTATGATACTTTACATAACATTTAACATAGGTTGGTTCAGATTGCTGACTTTGCCTGTAAAAAAACAACTAGTCAGACTTCCGACACCTTGTTAGCCGGGGCGACGCTTCTAGAGGTTTCTAAGGTCTTTGGCGAACTTGACTCAGAGGTACCCCATTTCATTAAAGCCTTGTTCTATTAAATTGAACTAACACTAGAAACCTCTAGGCCCTCCAAAAGATCAAATACGCAAAATTTCATGCAGCTCGTATCTGGAAAGCGATTCAGGCCGGCCAGGACCCAAACCCACCTAAACCTGAAGCCATTCACACAGAACCTCCCCCGGATATATACGGGAACGACTCTTCTCTTCATACGGAGCCTCCTCCAGATATCTACGGAAACGATTCCCTTGAGCCGCATAGGCCTCCTGCCCCGAGTATCGAGGAAGTTCAAGACGAGTCTGTTGAGCTTGAGCCACGACTTGCACGCACCTCAATTTATGATGAATCCCTCCACCCTACACCCGCACCCGCACCAAATCGGTCGCCCACAGAGATGACCCAAGACTTACCAAGTCCACCACGGTCACCAGCAAAACCGCAGGAATATTTTCCTGAAGTCCCCACTGTCCATGAACCGAGTGCGCCAAGTTTGTTCCCAACTACTATGGGTCCTGCAAATACAACGTTTCCAGACATATCACCATACAACCCTCCTCATCCCTCTGCCCCGTATTCTTCGGATCCATATAATCAAGCCCCTGTTAGACACACTCCCCCTCTGGTTAATGTTAATCCCTTCCACCAGCCTATACATACAACACAATATTCGGAACCAGTCCACAATATACCATCCCCAATGACAGTTCCACCTAAAAGGATGAAGAGGGAAATTACGGCTGAAGATATGGCAAAAGCGCAGAAACACGCAAAGTGGGCTATTAGCGCGCTGGATTATGAAGATGTGGAGACGGCAATTAAGCAGTTCAAGTTGGGATTAGGGCTTTTGGGCGTAGAGTAGTGGGAATAGGAAAAAAACAATGGTATTACTAGTATAAAATCAGTTGAGGGTGAATTGAGTGGTGAGTAGTATATGAATTCCCAAAGTTTCTCTTTGGATTAATACGCACTTTCACCCCCCCCCTCCCCCCATAGTCTACTAGGTACTCTGGTCTTCACCCGAATTTCTTCTTTCTATCACACCTTTGTCTCTCCGTGGGACTCCCATGCTTCCTTTAGGAAACTATTATTCTCATATCATATGTAAATTAAATTGGAGTTTTGTGGCTTTGTGATACAGATTTTGTCTCCATGTTCTTAATCATCTTTACAGGGTTCCGCAGAAGGTTAAAGTCATTAAATCCAGTATTCATTTATTCCGAATAAATGTTTTTTTCCCTACAGAAACGGCCAAATATTTACTCCGTAAAAAGAAGCCTAAACTCTAGACCTAGAAAAGTTGATAGATCAAACCTCAGCAAAGTATTAAATGTTCTAATACCAAAGTATATTTTTTTACATCATAAGCGTAGCCACAAGGAATCCAATAGCTCCAAAAACAGCCCCCGTACTCATCTTCAGAGCAGGTGCCGCATTATTCCCAACAGTAGTAGTGGTAGTAGCATTAGAATTCGCCGCCGTTGGGCAATCCGATGATGTTACGCCATCGTATGTGAATGGCGCAGCACCGACACCGGTACTATTAAAACAAATGTCACCAGCAAGGGTGGTTTCCGCCTTAGACGAGAAGGTGATATCGGCGCACTGTATGTCACAAATTATCACTCGATGTCAGCCAATCTAACTAAAGTATCCAACACTAAAGTCTCCCTAGATCCCTTTGCACTACTTCGTATCATATCAAGAAAGTTTTAACAAAAGGATAGACCAATAGAAACATACATTATAAAGCGCACCCCCATTATGCGAAAGCTGGATAATCTGAATGCTAGCATTGAGGCCATCCTGGATACCCAGCCCCTCTGGAATTGCAATTTTAGGGAAACAGAAAGTGCCGTTACCGGTCTGATTAAAAGGAGATACGAGGGTTATATTCAGACGGGTGACTTCGTTCCCAAGGCCGAGGTTGACGTAGGTTTGAGCAGAGTCATGGGTGGGTTTGAAGACAATAGCTCCACCATCAAGGGGCCACAATGTACGGTTTGTGTCGGAGATGGATTGGTTTACACCACCACCTGGGAGGGTGTCAGCGGTTTAGGGGGGTCGTTTGGGCCTTATTGGTTTTATGGAATGGATTAATTGGCTGGGGAGTACGTACATGGATATGTCCATTGGGTTGCAAAGCTGTCACCGCGCCAGTACGGATAGGTAACTGAGAAGTGCGCAGAGACTGTAGTGGCACTGAGTGCTGCAAGGAAAATCGATTGGAGTTGCATGTTGATTGATTCAAGGAGCTTTAGGTATTATCTAAAATATTCAAAGGTTTAGGAAAGTGAGAGATCAAGAGTCAATAGAAGAAAGTACTTAGTAAAGGGTCTCTTCTTATACTCCAGCAGCGTAGAATAAACTATGGAATTAACTCTTCAAGGCTAATAAAAGCTGAAGGGAGGGGTACCAGTGCAATTTATGTACAGCTGTAAGTCGCACGCCCTGTTATTGTGGGGAGCACCTATGAGGCATAAGCAACTCCCCGGTACCGTAACTATCCATAAGTAGTGCTTTCCAAGAAATTTAGACAACGAGGCTTGAAACTTGCTCAGTTCATTTTCCAGTTTCTTACTCACGCAGTTCCCTTGGCAGTAAGGTATAGTGCTGAATCTAGCAAACTGTGTGTCCCCAGGCTCTAGGGGGGGGGCACGTAAATCCACCCGGTTGGTACCGAGCTTGTCAAGTTTTACTGGATTATGTAGGCTCTAGATTGTGTGTCGCATAACCTTGAATTAACTGCAAGGACTGCTATTGAAACGGAATCTTCTGCGTGTTTTGCGATTTCATGATAGGGATCCCACAAACCATTTCTCGGCCCAAACCCGAGGTCACCCATGGGGGCTAGACCAGCTAGTTCACTAGATACTCAACTCCGTAGATTTATGATATTACAAGTTACACAGATTACCTTTTAGAAATCGTAAAAGTTATGTGCTGCGGTGAGTGCTGTTGTTGCGCTGCCAAGCAATCTGAAATCGGTAGTGAACTTGCGCACGAATGAGCGGGTTTTTAAGGTGGGGGAACCCATCCCGTAATTTTAATCCCTGTCAGCCCAGTGATTTGAGCTAGTTTTTTGTTTGTTTTTAGGAATGTGCTTCCCCCCCCCCATAGCCTGGCAAAGCGGGAAGTAACTCAGAGGTGAGACTAGACACCCTCAGGACTGCTCACGGGAATTTCCCCCCAACTCTATAGCCTTTTACACGATTCGAGCAAGTTAAATCGATCTAGGGTGCCAAGCTCTCTTGGAAATCATAGCTGGCAATAGACGGGTTTTATATTTAAGCTTATTGAATCCCACACTAGCCTCTGAATTACAAGCTGGGACTAACCCTGAAGGGTTAGGGTTACAAAGGTGCAAAGACCTGTGGTTGCCAACTCACTTAATAATTATTACCTTCGAACGGACGGGCAAAAACTCACTGCTACAACTTCGAATCCAGAATCTTCATCCTCCACACTAGTTAATCTACAATATTAACACAGCAAATACTAGACCCCGCCGAGGGTTTAAGGTCTATGTCTCCACCAGCATCGACAGCCGCAGCAATGTACTATCACTGCTATCTTTAGTACCCCATAAATTTAGAGTTTCCACTGCTTCTATCACCATCACTCGACCCTGAAATTAGGCGTATTGCTATCTGCTCAAACACATCTCCCGCTATGGCCATTATACACAAACGGTAACAGTATTTTGCCAGCGATTTGACATTCTAAATATTTAACCCAATAACCTCAGTCATGTGTTCCCAAAGCTGATGTAAAAAAAACAGGTTATAAACCAAGTCTATTCCTATGTCTCATCTACCCGCTTACCTACAATTTTTGCCAAGAATCTATTATATTCATGAGCTATCACTCGTGTACAAAAAGAAGAGCGATGTTAAAAGGAAATTCTTAAATAAGGAAGATCTCCGTGAGGCCCCGAGAATACCTCATTAAACTCTACCATAGCGAAACTCTTAGAGTGATTACTCGCCCTCACTAGCTATTATTCTGTCAATAAACGGCATGTTACTAATCCTCATAGGCCTGAAATATACTACTCTACGAGATTCAACTCTCAATAGTTTTCCCTAGAACCCTCCCCCCCCCCGCATCTAGATACACTAGTAAACTTATGTGCGTGTTAGACTTATATAACTACCTCCGTCCTGGTACTTTATTTCGTGCTATACCAACTTCATCCCACGCCCTAACTACCCATTATGACTAGGATAATCTGGGAAATATTTCCACAGGAACCAGGCGAATTTAATTAGTAGAGTTTGAAATATGACCGGTAAAAAACCCAATATTCTGAACCTTTGGCCGAAACTTCTACTTAGACTAGTTTATTTACAATCCCTTATTTTGTAAGTCCCGATTTGGACGAGCAGCTCCAGCTAGAGAACTTACCCCCCAAAGTAGTCAAACACAGGTTTTGCCTATACTTGCAGAGAATAAATAGTATGGAGCCAAGCGGTAGTATTTTACTTGGCGGATGGCAGGGCAGCAAAATTTCCTAGAAATTTCCCTAAAGTTGACCCCTTCCCATAACCCTCATCCCCCATGAGACAACCAACCTCTCCCTTCCACTATTCATCAACCATTCTCTTTAGGGTTGATCTTATTCTAAAAGTAATTACTATTTAGGTTCATGACTAGTCTATGAACTGACCTTTTTCTTCTCCCATGAGGGGTCATCACTGACCTCCTCATCATTTCTCCAATAGCCAGCGTCACTGCCTGGTCTTTTTTGGGGGGATTTGCCCCCCTGGCCTCTGTGAGAGTGAATGAAAAAAATTATGTGTTCCTTGCCCCTTTGGCGTTCCTGAGAGTTTTTACGGGTTGGTGGGTTAGGTGTCTAGGGTTTTTAGGCTACGGGGGAGTCATTGGCTCTGTACTAATAAACAGAACTCATAGATTCCTTCATGGTCATGCTGAGTAAATAATGACCATTTACTAAGATTTTTGTTTCTTTTCCATATCATCAGCACCTGGCCTAAGAGTAAATCTGCGAACCCTGAGACAAGTTCTTCCTGATGAGGTGGGTTGCATTCTGTGAGATCCCTAGCCCTTATATATAAGTTCGAAAGTGCTTAGAATAGGTATTCTATCTAGTCTTTATTGTGGGTTTTTCTTAGGGCTAAATAATCAGAATAAAACCATCTTTAGATGAGACTCCATGAGCTAGAATAGAGCTTAGTGGCAGATCCCGTAGATCTTTTTAGGAGTTCTAGTCTGCGTAGACTATTCTAGCTAGTAGATTTTGTCAAAAGGCCCGGGGGAAATTGTAGTACTTTCTCAAGTGACTACACAGAGAACGACGGTAATGGTGTGATTATTGTGAGTAAGAAAAATTAAATATTGTACTTTTTGTTTTATAATATTTGGGTGCTCCGCCTATATATTGACGTATAAGGTGGTAGAAAAACACAGGTATCACCTCTCGGATAGACCTCAAAATTACTAGAACGTTCTAGCAATCAACAATTATCTCCCTATCTATTCCATTGCTCAGTTTTCAACTTCTTCTTGCTCATCTGTACTTCTCAAGTCTGACATATCAGCTCTAGGTAATCCCAAGTCCTTAGCACTCTCTTCCTCTACGAGAAGTTTTACTACAGTGAGGCCAATTGTTAGCCAGCATACTCAAATTTCTAGCCGAAAGAAAGAAGCAGACCAATTGCAGAAAGCTCAGCCACATGATTGTCTTTTGACCCTGGATGAAGTTCAAGAATAGCATCATTAAGATGTAAAAGATATTCTCTATTCTCACCAGAAGGCCCGCGTGAATTGAAGATGTGCTGAGCAAGATCCTCAACTTCCGGTACTTCTTTGATAAATTGCGGGTTCTCGGGAGTTCCTATGTAAACGGTTGTCTTAATAGGAGAAATATTTGGATCGCCTTGGTGAACTTCAACAGTGTGTATAGAGTAGCCGTTGATCTCTCGGATGTCGAGATATCTAACCCGATTTTCTGGTATTAGAATGTTGATGGATCATGGGAGTATTGCATGGCTACATATGGGGAGAAGCTTCTAGAATGGTCAGGGAGCACTAAGTCAGATATATTGATCTTGATTACTGTAATAATGCACCCTGACCATGAGAAATACTTCTCCCCTGTGTGTATAGATATTTTCCATTGGGATATACTCTTTGACTTCTTCTATCCTTGACTGCTTAATCCTGTCTAGACTAGTTGTTACTATGAAGATTCCTAATTGATCAAGAGATAATATACGTACATGCTACTCCCCATACTACATCATCAGCTTCATGCTAAAACCAAGCATAAGTCAGTGGGTTTATTATACAATCGACTAAGGGTGTTATGGGAAACTACATGGTCATTAAGTTTCTCCCAAACCGACTTCTCAATCAAGGTTACAACTCGGCCAGGCCTGCAAAGCTAGTCAGTCAGGTTCGCCCAAAGGCTTCTACAGCTTGGCAAATTCTTCCGGAAGGTATTACACATACGCTTCGGGGGTACCCCTGTGATCTTCGCTGGAGAGCGGTCAGCCTTGGCCTATTTATGTAGTATATTTTTGAACAGCCACACAACGGCTGTGTATCCAACCTCGCCTAGAACGATAACGTTAGTCGGAGAAAAAAAGATACCAGATGATGACTGTCACACTGGTTCCTGGATCGCCATACCTGCCAAAAACGCCTCACGTAGCCTTTAATGTATCCAGGAATCCTGCGGTCTACATAGAAAACGATATTAGACTTTTGATAGAACTAGAGTCTTCATATTCTTTGCACTCTACCATAATGTGGCGGCGGCTTCCAGATGAGACTCCTGCAAAGAATCCAAAGACACAACATCAGTTAAAAGCAAAGATTCTATCTTATTTGAGCCCCTAAAGGGCAACGAAGACTGGGATTGTGAAGACCAACCCATAGCCGAACAACCAGTACTCATCTGAAGGCTGAGAATAAATCATTTGAGTGGTGAGGTTTAGTGAGAATAAACCTGTTGGAGGCGTTAAGGAGACGAAATAACACACGGGTAAGGAGGGGCTCTGACGAACAGGAGGCCAGGGATGTAGTGTAGGATAGTATGCACGCTGGGTGGTGGAGGGGTCCTCCAGCCCGACCTTCTACGCACCCCACCAAGACCCCCAAGACACTCAGCCCTTATTACCTGCAATCCCCCGAACCTCTGAGCCTTCTACCACAATCATCTCCAACCTCTACTACTCACTCCTCACTATTAAACCTCTCTCTTTGTCGGTACTTAAGCCAGTTCTTGGTACTCCATTATTACTCTACATCGCTAACCAGAGCTCTTTCAGCCTCGACCCCGCTAAACACCCGTAATTCCAAGTATTCTCCATCCAACACTAGTTCCATACGATATGGCTTACAAGTACACGCAAAATCCCGATGCATTACCAGCGTAAGCAACTTCTTAGTTTATTCTATTTTATAAACCTAAATAATCTGTGTTTGGTGGATCACCGGACATCATCGAGTCCTGTTATGCCAGCCAGGCTCTTGACCGACCGTATGATGTAAACACGCGCGCTAACATTTCCGTTCAGTCATGCTGAGCCAGAACAGGTGCGACCATATGTAATTTTTCTACAAAAAGTCTAGAACCCCGTAAAACTAAATTTCAATACTTTATGCAGGCCGCGCAAATGATGGGCGGGTATGAGAATCGCCCACCTCCAGCTAGACCAACCGGCAGCTTCGGCAGTCAAGGCGGGCAAGGGAAGCCTATGTCTCCCCACGACCCGTATAGACAACAAAACTTCAACCAAGCCCCTCAGCGCCCTCACCAGGGGCAGTACGCATCCCCGCCTCCTGGACAATATTCCATTCCGCCTCCAGGGGCATATGGACAACGACCTCCCCCGGTTTCTAGGCCACCACCGACACCGGCCCCACCGGCAGGTGTAGATCCAACCTTATTCCCACTTTTCAAAGCAGTTGATAAAGATGGTATGCATGCCCTTAGTTCGGGTATAATATACTGGAATTATCATTAGCCAAGCTCATCTTGTGAAATATTAGGGAGTGGCCAACTCAGTGAAAAGGAGCTCCGTGCGGCCCTAGTCAACGGAGATTGGACTTCATTTGACCCCCACACTGTCCGGATGATGATCAGGTAAATTTAAGCAGTATTAATAACTATAAATTACTTATTGCTAACCAGGGATAAAAAAGAATGTTTGATACCGATCGTTCAGGTACCATTGGATTCAACGAGTTCTGGTTTGTTGCCATTTACCCAAAAGAGATGATGCAGCAGTCGGGTTTCTAATATGATGCGGGAATTTAGTGGACTATGGGGATTCTTGGCAGCTTGGAGAGCTCTTTTTGACCGTTTTGATACCGACCAGAGTGGCAATATATCCTACCAAGAATTTACCAATGCATTAGCTGGTGCGCAATTCCTTATGCTACTCATAGCGCTTTGAAATTTTGAACTTCGAAGACTAACATATGTCTGAAGCGTTTGGTTATCGCCTTTCCCCACAGTTCGTGCAGCTGCTTTTCAGGTCTTATGACCGAAGAGGTCAGGACCCTCAACCAGCTGTCCCGCAAGGTGGGGACGGCCTGCTCTCTTTTCACCTCCAAGCTAACTCCAAGTAGGGCAAGATGCAATAAGCTTTGACCTTTTTGTACAGTCATGTATTTCACTTAAACGTATGACGGAGGTATTTAAGAAGTATGATGATGATAGGGACGGGTAAGAATGATTAATTTATAGTTTTTCCCCTTCCATAGGTTCGTAGAAGCTAAAAGGTACTCTAAATAGGTATATAACACTGAGTTTCGAGGAGTTTCTTACCGGTAAGTCATACTCATAAAATAAAGTTGGAAGTCCTCTCCGACTAACCATTCCCCCCCCAACCCCCGCACAGAAATCCTTAGGCAACGTTGAAACTCACTAAAAGGCGCCAAAGTATTCTGCAATGATCGAATAGAGTCGTACTAGCGGTTATGATTCCTTTTTTCTCATTCTTTTAGTTTCAATTCATTATTCGGCATGGTAATGGGGCTTTTGGCTTTCAACCGGAGCAACCCTGGTGGACCTACATTCATGGAATTCCCACATCCAAACTGGAAGTAATGGAGGGGCGCACGGCATATCAGTTCCATTGTTGTTAGAAGCACAGTACGAGTGTGGTAGTTTTTGATCTTGTTACTCAACTGCAATTCCGGATACTTTTTGTCTCACTCTATTGCCTAATTTGACTAGTGTCTTCTCGTGACTCATAAAAAAGAAAATATGAAATTCCCCCATCCATTTATACAGTAAGAAACCCATCTTCTCTCGGCTAGCATAAATAAATAAGTATTTCGCATATACAATCGTAACCGTGCCAAACAACCACCATGATTCCTCTACACTTCCTGCTTTTGACCAGGCTCTTTCTTACTTTGCCGAGCCTTTGCAGGTTGGGACGAGTCCACTTTTTTACTAAGATGGTGTCGACCTATACTCAGTCAGTATTATAAGTAATTATAGCACAGGGGATCTAAAAAGGCCCGCGATTTCCTTCTCGGAAAACATACCAATACCAATCGAAGCAATCACGCTTAGAACTGACACTGCCGTAAAAAAGTACCACATAGTACTTAACCCCTTGGCATAAGCATCCATCGCAATAATCTTCTCGTTCTCAGGTAGACGCTGAATATAGTGTATTGATGCCGCAGCAGAACTCCCAGAGATGGCATTCACTGCTTCTTGCGACAAGGAACGACTCAGTTCAATCGACTGGTCCTGCATCACGTTCTGGAAAACTACAAGCCCAATGCAGATAGCAAGTGCAGTACCGAGCGTTCTAATGAAAGCAAATGTAGTAGTTCCAGTCCCGACATCTTTGTGGTCGATCGTCGAGTGGATTGCAATTAATGGGGACTGGAAGAGTGGGCCACAACCTATCACTGGGGTTAGTAACCGTGAGGAAACAACTTCCCCAGAAGGCTGACTTATAACGTCGAATAAACTTGCCTATTCCTGTGATGACCTGGTACATAATAAGTTTTCCCCAGTTACTTATTCTATCAAGATCAATAAACAAGCCGACTCCGAGGGCCATCGTGGCTGTTCCAGCCCATATCACTTCTTGGTATCGACCTATTGTGTATGGAGTTAGCGAATAAACGTAAATCTATAACAAGACGTAGATATAAATGCCTGTCTTTGCAATGATAACACCAGTTATAGCCGACACTAGAGAGAGAACAACCACATACGGTAATACATAGACCCCCGAAAGTAGGGCCGAGTATCCGCGAGCAGCCTGGAAGTAACTGTTTAATTAAGAAAGTATCAATAATTAAGCTCCGAGCCCTTACACTTTACGAGAAATTAAGAGTAGGAGAGAACTTACAGTGGGATAAAGTAACACCCTGCAATAAAGATCATGCCATGCAAAAATCCAACCTATTAACCTTAGTATTACATCCATAAAAAGAAGTTCCTTATTTTACACAAACCAGGTAACTACACGCATTTGTCCGGTGGTTAAATAGCCTTAATGGCATGATAGGCAGTTTAGCCACTTTCCACTCCACATAGATAAAGCAGACTACCAAGAGTAGTCCGATTATAAGGAAGCAGAGTACTAGCAGTGAGTTCCAAGGATGAGATACTCCTCCAAATTCTAAGCCGAGTAGGAAGAGCACCGTTCCGGAAACGATGAGAATAGTTCCTTTGATTTAATCATTAGGCGTCAACTATCTACTAAGAGTTTCGAGAAACTTACCTAGCCAATCTACCCTTTGTAGCCCTTCGACAAGAGTGATTTTAGGAGATTCAAGATGCAAAAACAGTGATAATCCTAGCATCGCAATAAAGCCAATAGGTATATTAATCCAGAAGCAGAGTCTCCATGTCACCTTTTCAGTGAAGACACCCCCCAACACTGGACCAATTGCGGAAGCAAACGCCCACGTGAGCCCAATATATGATAGATACACACCACGCTCCCTAAAAGAATCTTTAGTAATTAGATACCTTATCATTATCCTTAGCTATAGAAAAAAAAATACCTAACGGCTATCAGATCCGATATTGTAACATTCACAAGCCCTAGTTGCCCACCTGCTCCTAGCCCTTGGATCACCCGCCCTACTAACAACATCGCGATGTTCTGTGCTGCGGCACACAAGATACTACACCACCCACCTCCCATAAGTCGATATATAGTACATAGACAGTGACCACAAAAAAAACCTGAATAAGCATGCATACCTCCCAATTAAGAATATAATACAAGCAGTTAATAAGACCGGTTTTCGGCCCCAGATGTCGCTATCCATCAGTCAGCGATTTACACAAACATATTTCCGGCGAAGAATTCACACCTAAAATTCCCCCATGATGGTAAAAAGCTACGTATTTGAATCCTTAGTTAGTAGATTATCATATAATGTGTAAATGGGAACAAACGCTGCAGAAGCTAGCAAATAGCTGTGAACCCCACCCAACCTAGTGTTAGCCTGAGATTTCTACGGGAATAATTAGAGAAATTATTAATACTAACGAGCTTCCAATCCAGGTATACGCTGCGGGTGACTTAAATCGTCCTGCTATTGCAGGAATTGCAGTTGTTACTGTATTCGCATAGGGTGTTAGCTCTAACTTCCTAAAATCTTATTGTTTCAGGGATTTTTACTAATTGTTTGGTCAAGAGCAGCTAGAAATACACACAACTAACATCATTAAAAGCCAAGACCGTCAGTAAAAGTGAAAGGAAAAGAAAATTTGCCAACTACCAAAGTGAAAGATATCAAATAAGAAAGCAAACTCACACAAAGAGCAAGTACGATAATAACCTTTCTTTGGGAGTCTAATACAACTTGCTCTTCTAATGTCTTCTCTAATATTGTTTCTTGTTGTGTTTCGGGTGAAGCATCGTGATTGCTTGCCTTCAATTCCCCATACGTTGAGTTTGATGCTTCAGTTGAGACATACTTTTCTGACCGATGATCTAGCGATGATGCGGCTCCCTCTGTTTCGGCAGGTTGCATTGGCGCAACGGTTTCCGAAAATTTCTCCATAAGTATCTTCAATTCACCTCTGCTCTCAGCTAAAGGAGATCAAATAGATTCCAGGTGGATAGGTTGTGGGGACTCCAGAGTAAAGCCTCTTCAAGTTTAAAGAATATGTTTTCGAGTATGAAGAGGGGGCGAGAAGAGAGATGGAGATGAGGACAAGATATTGCACCAAAAATCCGTCGAGTCGAGATCGTAGCCTCGATTTCACATTTAACTCTACTTGTACAGATCAACCGCATTAACACTCTCAGACTCACCACCCAACAAGCATCGGGTCACCAAAATTGCCATGAAGAAGCGAGGATAATCATACCCAATCCGATACAGTCTTTACTACTTGCTGGTGGAATTGCTTGTTCCCTCGGCTTAGTCCGTTATGCATGGTAAGGGGGCCCTAGTCAGAAGTCAAGTTGGTTAGTAAAGGCAAATAAAAGAGCCAATAGACAGGTAAAAGAAGCCAGATTATCCGGTTACGTAGCAAAGGATTCGCAGTTCGCCGTGTCACTATCGCCTTAGTTATTATCCTAGCAAGCAGGCAGTACGGTATGCGGCCAGGGCTTGGTCGGCTCTGTCGGTAGAGTATGTCGGTATGTTGCACTTTCTAACGCCCATTTTGCTTTTTCCTATTGCTATTCCATCAAAGAATCGATCAGCTCATCAACAACCGCCGTCCCCCGCCAAAGAGCATCATTTACTTCTACCTGCTGACCTACAAAGGTGCTGCGAGACCGTGATAACATTTTCTGTGTAATATTCCGTACCTCGCGGAGCCCCCCATAGCCCACGGAGACACGGCAATTGCGTTACACATCCACTTGCTGCAATGTCATCAGCAAGCAGCAGCAGCATCCCCAACGACGAGGCTACCCTCAAAGACGTAAGTCTCAGCCCAATATTCCATTACATGATGCACTAACACCCACTCTGCCCTCCGCAGGAACTCGCAACCCTTAGGATTGTCCGTGCAACCCTCGAATCTATGAAGCAGCTTGTGGTGGCAATCCATACAGACATGGAAACGGCTGTAAAGAACTATAAAGACGTGACAGGTACGTTATATGACTCTACATGTGAGCTTTAACGCGTTTTATCATGCATTATAGTTTTTTGTTATTAAGACCAGACCGACAGGGCTCCACAGGCGCTGGGACTTGGCAATCGAGCAGGCCCGGGGCGTTGAGGCAGATTAAATTCAAACCCCAGGAATCGTAATAGCCCCATGTTACTGTGGCTGCGTGGAGCAAGGATTTCAAACTCAAAATTTAATTATAGAGCTACTTTAGCTTTTATCGAATCTTATTCTGTCAGAACCCACTAACCCTTATGTGAGACATCATATTTATCATTAGGATTTTGGCAATTGGGTCTTTTCTCTTCATTTGCTAATATACAACGGCATTTTTTTAAAACTTATTTTCTTCCCTCCCGTCAAATTTTGAAATTTGTACAGTCAATAAATACGTACTTCATATCCCTTTCCAGGTTCTTTTGCAAGGGTCCAAAGGGCAACCGACTCAATCATGGCATACAAAACATAAAAGTAAAAAAGAGCAGTTAAAACAACAAGAAGACCCAACCATGCAAATGCAAGCGGAGAAAGGAAAACTGCCGAATTTAAGAATCAAGGTAGAGAAATACAAAAACCAAGAAAAAGCCAACCCAAACCGTATGGACCAAGAAAGTGAAAGTAGGCAAAAAGGAAAGATAAGTTGCAAAGGTAGCCCAAAGAATCATAATGGTCAAAGGGAATAAAACACAACGAACGGATAACGCCGATTTCCGCTCCCAGCGTAAAAAGAAATTCGTCCACTCCTGCTTAGTATCATGAAAAGAAACAAAAAAAAAAAATAGAAGAAAAAGAAAAAGAAACTAAGCGAATGCCTTTATTCGGAAAAGAGACACCACGAAAAACATTACAAAACTGTATGAACTCGAACAAACCCTATCTTCCAGAGTTACATCAAACAAATTTTTCTCTGCTTTTTATGTCTTCACACGTTTTTGAAATGATGGTAGAATTCCGTCTTCTTCGTGATCTGATGAAGATGGACTTTTTCTTTTGCTATTGGTGTCTGGAGGATCTTTGAAGATGTTATTTGATGTACCGACTACTGGAGTAGTAAAATTGATGGGACTAGGTAGTACATTGTCCGAATTTGGGCGGGGGGTATAACCAGGCCAATCGGCATAGAATACCGAGGGAGATGGCAGTAACCCATGATCCACAAAACGACTAGGAAGGGCAGAGATTGGGGTTTGTTCGGTCGGACCGGTAGTAGGAGGCGGTCGAGCGAAGGGATTCACTGGGCCAGTGGCACCAGCACTCAACAGGGTACCGACACTCGGCGAAGGGGGTGGAAGCACCGCTCCATTACCATGACTACCTTCGTTCATGCCCTTTGCCGAATGGTTTCCAGTAGTGCCAGAAGACTCCTGGGCAGAGGATTCTGCAGTAGCGCTACCAGCATCAGAATGCTCGCTGGGAATCTGCACCTTGAGCCTAGGCCTAGCCCCCGGTTTCCCCGAATTAGAGACCA
This sequence comes from Verpa conica, assembly GCA_033030425.1. NCBI lineage: Eukaryota > Fungi > Ascomycota > Pezizomycetes > Pezizales > Morchellaceae > Verpa > Verpa conica. Next base: position 905,160 of record JAUFSD010000012.1, read on the forward strand.
TGCTGTTGGTACGGGAAGGTGGGGGTGGAATAGAGTCCTGGCGATTCAGAGGTGGCATTGCATGCGCAGGCTTTGGCGAAGACTCCTGGCGGTTCTCAGATTTGGGGATTTCTGGTACAGTTGTACTCGCGGACGGCCTGGATAAGGTAGCAACATCTACGGAATGTGACCTTTGTGGCTCCTGCACCCGGTCTCCATAGGAGAAATGTTGTGCAAGTAATGATTCACTAGGACCAATGGGAGTAAACATGCTTCGAGATTTTGCTGGAGCACGTTTCTGTATGACTGCAGGATGTGTATCAACACGCGGTCCATCAGGAGGCATACTGTCTGGTCCTAGATGTCTCTCTGACGGGAAAGCAGGAGGCATAGATTGTCGTCTGTTGCCCTCATTTAGGAAGACCTGGGACTGGGACTGGGACTGCTGCTGCTGTTGTTGCTGTTGCTGTTGCTGTTGCTGCTGAAAGTTTTGGTAAGACTGCGCTTGTTGCATAGCCATTGTCATAACTGATGTTGGTTGTGGATTATAAACCGAAGGATTTGGCATCCCATATGTAGGGTATCCGTTCTGCTGCTGTGGAGCCTGCGATGCTGGATAAGCATTCTGAGGACCAAGGCCCGAACTATTTCGCCTTTGGTTTCGCGAGTTCGGGCGTGACATCGGCTGAGGGGTTGTGCGAGCTGTCATCTGGGGCATCTGGTGATACTGTCCTCCACCTACAAGATTTTTGGGGGGTATGGGGGGTGATGCAGAGGCAGTGTGCTGTCTATTATGCATCTGGGGTAGACCTGAGGGCCCATGAAGATGATGAAGAACCGAGGACTCTCTCTCAATAGGGACATCATCAACGTCGTCATCATCGTCATCGTCACCAACGTCGGTCTTGGCCTGGAAGTCTGCTGGCCCTTTGTGCTCATGCGCGTTTTCATACTACCCTAGGAGTCAGTTGATGGTTCACGACCATAAAATACTAGTTAGGAGGAACATACATAGCTATGCCGGCTAATTATCTCCTGAACATCTGCTGATGAGAACTGGTACAACTTCTTGTTGGCGCCAAATATTATAACGGCGATGTCAACGTTGCAGAGGACGGATAACTCATGCGCTTTCTTGAACAAACCACCTTTACGTTTGAGAAACGTACTAATAAAAAAAGGTTAGCACAGACTATTAAAATAATAAGTCCAACGACAAACTTACACTTGACGGTTACGATCATCTTTGATCGGTTTGATCTCAATCTATGCGACGGGAATGTATTAGTAGTTGCGTGGGCAAGAAGACAGATAAGACAACGCGTGAGCGAAGCAACCAAAGATGGGGGAAAACAATACCTTTCTTCGTCCCATAGTGAAAACTAACTACCGGAGCGTTGCAACCGGGCTTAGGTAGCAGAACGCGCCAACAGATAACAGAGAGGATGGTCAAGTAGTTGTCGCTATAGACTCTCAAGTGAAGCGGGGGGATGTGTACTACTGATGAGACAGTGCAGACTAGGCGACGCGACAGAATTGGTTCAAGCTATAACAAGGATACAAGTGAAAGCTGAGAAGCCCTAGGGGTATGCGTTCTATGTAATAGAAGATAGCAGTTGGGTAGTGGTTGGGGGTGGGGATCTATTTAAATAGAAGCAGGTTATGTAAAGTGGAGAAACTTCCTCCCCTTCTACTTCAACGAGGATGTGAAGGCGATAATGTTGAGTGAAGTAAAGTCTGATCTGAATATAGAAGAGAGAAGTGTGGACGATGTTCCCCGAGATATATAGAAATATCTGAGGGGGGGGGGGGCGGAAGAGTCAAACACGTCGGGGAAAGATGGAACTTCGCGTGCTCACTCTTTTTTGCCTATGGTGTTCGGCTCTACTGGCGAGAGGTGAACGGACGTGCGGTAAGAGGTGAGTATGAAAGTCCCTTGGGGAAGGGCCAGACAGTGGGGACATGCAACCTCTTTAAAATAGAAACTTCGCCTCCCAAAAATAACTCACAGAAATATCCCTAAATTAGACTAAACAAGTCAATTTGTGTGCTTTGCCGTCCGCACATATTCCCGTTGCGGTGTCAGCGAGGCTAATGTCTCGGTTGAACGTCGAACCATGTCTGGCATCCCTGGTGCTCACTTCAACGGGGCGGCGACTCAACGGCCGCCCCATGGATCCCATTCGACTGGCATCGCACAGGACGAATTCCGTCCCGCACACACTCCTATGCAAGTCATTTGGAGCCTCCTCCACAACCAGCTCCCTTTTGGTACCCATATGTTGCGACTGAGTAGAGTATGTACATGTATGTACTACACAGTAGAGCGCTATAAGGAATACTCGGGCTACGCAACTAGATAGTCGCTTCGCCCACCACTTTTTTGCACAATAATTTCCTTGTCTCTCTTCCATTTGTTGGGCCTCTCCGAGAAGCGATTGTGTCTTTGGTACTGTAGGTATGATAGCCGAATAGGTTGTCACACCTAACACGGGGATCATAAGCTTTAGTCCCTGGGACCAGCACACACGTTTCTCATGTTAGGATGGATAGTTGTTGCCGTATGTATGCATCTCGCGCACGCGCGCGCTGTTAGAATCGGGGCGTATACCATACGAACGGAGAATTCCCAGAGAGAAGCTTTCTGGAACACTGCTATTTCTATCCCCCGCACCTATTGAAGAACGCTTGCTTTATCGAGGGTGCATCGCCCCGCACACCTGGGAGGAGTCGTTTCGTATCTTTCTAGGCCCTACGTTTCCTAGAGCTGACCAACCGTGCTCAGTTATCTGTATGTGGGGTTTTGGTTCACACTACATAGAAAGACTGGGTGACCATGGGTCCTGGCTCCAGGGTCTAGTTTATCACGAGTGAGTCCCGATACCGTATACATATATAACGCTAGTGCTTAGGTTCCGAGGATCGGACCATTTCGAAATAATAAAGGTCAATGAAATGTATATAAACACACAAGTATGTTTTCCAAAAACATCTTATTTTTTGAATGCATCATGTCCCCAGTTCTTCAATGACCTATAGCTTTTACTCTACACGTTCTTCATTGCCTATTACTCTTGAGCCAAGTGTCGTTTATAATATGATATAATTTTACGCATATGGTTTATGTCGTCATCTCGATAACTACATTACATGTACATGTATTTGGGGTCTTTTCTGGGCTATATGTATTCTCGAGGATATCGACAATATAGCGGCCACTATCAGTTCCATCGGCTTGTCTTCGAGCTAGAAATTCCAGCTACGCGTTACACCTCTGATACCCAACTTTTTCTCTAACACCGCCCTTTGTCCATGCTGAAAAAATAGATACATCCTCTTTCAACCACTCCAATAACCCGCCTAGAGACATATTGACGAGTTCGTTACTAACTAACGAATCACATTTCAGTACCCCCATCATGAAAGCTCACTCAATAATTACCAACTTATCCTTTATACTACAGGGGTATCGGGCTGTTTGTGACTAACTGGAAACTGTATTTGGGCGTGCAGTAATTTTTGGTAGGTTATAAGATTGATGGGACGGGTATGAGGTGTGGTGGTATTTTCGCTTATTACGAACTGCAAGTGGAGCTTTGACCAGCTTTTATTCACTATTGCTTGACATCGACGTCATTATTTGTGTGTCCTCAGGACGGCTCAGATCACTGTAAAGCCACCTTGATCTCACCTAGAATATCTTTTCAAGCGGCCAAGGAGCTTACTTTGTCTACTGTAGGAGTCTGGGATGTTTTTTGGCTCCCGTACAAAGCCCTAAAGTACCCGCATTATACATATGTATGTCCCCGTAGGCCGGGTTCCAGCGCACCTCTATTGTCTGACCGGCTATCATTGCCGGGGACAATCGAAGTATAATTTTGGAGCCCTTTGGGCTCCTGACATATGAGGCTTTGCTCAGTCAAGGTGCCCTTTGGGAAACATTCTAGCAGAGTTGAATCCTATGCAGTATATCACGGGGTCTGGCTTGCGATTCGGGTCTATCCTACTGGGCGGCTGTTGGCCCGCAGTTGATTCCCAGGTCGTCAGATCTTTGGTGCCTCCTTTAGATTCTCGCTGTTGCGTATATCTTAAAATAGAAACAGAAACTACAGTTGAACGAATCAAATATGTGCAAGTTGTGTGGGTGGGTGACTGTAAGCCTTTCTTTTTCTTTTATCAGGGGTATTGGCCGGACTAGTCCCTGTGGCTGAAATAATCCCTGGGGGCGCTCACATGGAGCTAACTGCCAAGAATTAGGAAAAAATTATAGAATTAAAATTAAAAGCTACTAAAAGGTACAAGATTCCTCGGGTTGCTTGGGCGCCCCAGTACTTTAAGCTCGTTATTAAAGTTGACTACCCAAGACGGGAAAGATTCGTATATCTAGCAATTTTAGCTCATACCCTATAAACATGGGACGTCTATGTAGGCTGGAAACAAATGTGAAGCAAGCTGAAATCGGGGTGTAAATGTTCATCAATCGCTCAGGCCAATCGCCCCCCCCCCCGAACGTGTATATTCAAAAGAACAAAAACATCTCTACTTGTTTCCCTACGTGGGTCAGGACATAAGGGCTCTAAAGAGAGGGGAACGGAAAAAACAAATATACAGGTGGACCCTGACCCGTGTCTGTTTCTGCCAAGAATTCACGAACCGCAACATCTGGTTTCTGGTAGACAGCTCTGGTTGGATGTGTTGCAGAGAAAGACTCAGCTAGGCCCAATGCACCCTACAATATAGGCCCCAAAGAGAGATTGATGGGGTGGAAAGGATGGAAAGGGGGAATGGTCGCGATTGAGGTTGAGCCTAGGTGGGATCTTTGTTCACTTGCTGTTCCCTGGCCGGGGCTTTTTCTTCTTGTTCCTGCGCTGCTCCAGCGCTCCTACTGGGTTTCTCTCCTTCTGGGTCGTCGTTGTACACTGCTTTGTTGGCAGTCCCTTTCCGCTCTCTTCGTCCAACTCATCAGTTCACATCCGCGTCTTCTGCAGCGCGCCCACCTTGTACTTTCCTGGGGTACGTCTATACGCCCATTCAATCAGATATCCCCCCCCGCAGACACCGGCTGTCGACAAATACAAGTCTTTTCCCTCCTGCCCCATTTCTTTTGAGGCCCATTCCTGTTTGGATTTTTTTTTCCGTCGAGCTTCCATCAATCGCTCCATCTCATCTCATCTCCTTTTTTGGTCACCAGGAAATATATTTCCCCTATCTAGGCTGAAAAGAACTCTAAAAAAAAGTACCCCCTAGTCCCGTCACCACGGCTCCTTCGCTTGTGCAAGCTCGGCGAGAAGGAGTGCAAGGACTTAACTGCTGCACGTCTTCCTATCTTCTGTCACGTCAGTCAGCTGCAACATCTGATAATCAATCTGCCCCTTCCAATGCCGGCCTTCCTCAACAAAGTCTTCAAGAGGGATAATGCTGCCGCTATCAAAAAGGCTGAAGCAGAAGCTGCTGCGGCAGCAAAAACTGTTGAAGTCAAGTACGCGGACGCGTGGTTCCGAAATTCTGTAACCCCGGAAGATGTCCAGGAGCTACTGAGAGGATGCACGAATGAAATCAAGCACAGAGGTATCTACCAGTACTCAATTTTGTTCAATTGAGGTTAATTACGCGTGGGAACCCCACGGAGATATCGTGAGAGTTACTGACGGCTCCTGTATTTATTTTCAATTAGGATTATCCACCCCATTCCTACTATTACCGTTTAGACCAAACTCCGACCCTAGTGCCGCGCGAACCTTTATCCGTAACTTTTTTGACCCGGCGACCGGGCCGTTACGTGGGGAGCATCTTCAGCAAGAGCTTCGATTGACTGAACCTGTGGTAGGAAAACCAACTGATTTTATCCGTGAGCTTTGGTCTCTGACAAGTTCTACAGGTGCTATGTAGCACATTGAAGTGGTGTTGGAGTCGGCTGCCAGGTGGTGTGGTAACGTGGGACGTCTATGAGCTATTCCGTCAAGGAGAAGTTGGTATGTAGATTCTAGAATACTTCTAGATGAAATAGAAAGAATGCTGACAGCTAGTCTATAGAATCTAGTATGGCCCGTGACTCATTTGCGACCTTTATCCCTCTTAGTGCCGAGTCCGAAGCTAGGTCAAAGATCATCTTTGACTTTTTTGACCTTATCTCTGCTATTGCTGCACACGGAAAGCACAACGGTTTGGGAGGTATGAAGCTATCCAGGCTCGCTGGGTGGTGGGCATTTGAGCATACCGATGGAGGTTGGGGTTTCGAGGGTGGATATGCATCGTGGTCAAGGTCAGTGAGTCGGTTACCATCAACTTAGTGACATTGTCTCATATTATTATTATTAGGGCTGCCGATGCTACAGCTCACATGTTTTTTGCATATCTGCGTTCACTTTCGCCCGCTGATGGTTCAAAGGGCGTCTCAGTCCTACCGATTTCCTTAAAAGCGCTCCTTGCTTCCGTAGACTACCCACCTACTGCACCTTCCCAGCTTCAATCTCCATCAGTGCGCGTAGTCCTAACCGTCGACAACGTCTCTCCTACACCATTTGCTCTTCTACGACGAGCCAAGAACTTCAAATATGACGAAAGAGAAAAAGCTCTGCATATCTTCATGCAGCATGAGGACCCTGTTCAGGCGTTGACCGATGAATGCAAACGTGTGATGAGATGCATATCTTCCACGAACCAGTCATCTGCAGGAGCGTTTAAAACGTCCACTGGTCTTCAAGAGCAGTCTTGGTCAAGATTCCAGGATATGGGTTTCTCGGGGCTTTTGGAGGAATCAGATAATGACTCTGAAGGTGATGTCGATGGATTGTCAATGCGTGGATCAGAAACCTTCCGTAGAAGGAGAGCATCAACTCAGCCAGCTACACCACGTGGAGGCGAAATGGACCTTGCCCGTCCAACAACCCCCTCGTGGGCTGATTTCATGCAAAGTGGGTTTGGAGAACGTGACCAGGGAGGTAACGGGCCTCGACCTCTTCTTCTACCTCCTGATAAGGTTCTACCTCCTATTGATACCGATTCCCGAGTTAAGACTTCAGCATCTCAAAGGAGAGTTGAGGAACTAATGGATCCTGGCGAATTGCTGAGCGTGTCTCCTATGAATGTTGATGATGCATTTTGGTGGGTCTGGATGTCGAGTCTGGCGGGTGAAGAACCAACGCAGCGTAAGGCTGTGTTTGGGAGATGTGCTTTGGTTGAGACTGTCATTAGTGGTGGAAGGTGGTTAATTGTTGAAGTAAGTTCTCTGCATTTAATAAATTATTAAAGATGAGCTGACAGTGTTTTAGGAAAAAGTGAAAGGTGCTGCTGTAAAGCCCGATGATGCTTTACTGCTCAAGGATAAGAAGAAATCCATGAGAAGCATGTTGAGCAGGAGGAAGTCAATAGGCCACAGTAGCGCACCTGTTGACCTCCCGGCAAAATTCGATCCCTCAACCCCCCCTCCAATGCAAAGGTCAAAGATTGGACCAGACCAAGCAGCAAAAATTCAGATTGCTGCTGCTGCCCTTCGGCAACAACAGGCACAGTTAGAGATTAGCCATTTAAGGTCACCTGCCGGCGGCCAGAGGTCCTCTCAGAAAACCAACAGTGTTTTTACTTTACAGCCTGTAATTCTATCAGAGGCCACTCCGGCGATGAAATGGGCCAGTAAGTATGACCGTGATGCCATCAGGGATGCATATCTCAATGGTCTTCCTCTACCCGATGGTAATACGCCTTCGCGCCCTGCTACGGAGAGGTCTTTGCCAGCCCTACCTATCGAGGATGACGAAGTGGAGGAGCATCGAATAAGACCTGTCAGCATGATTCCACCTCCCAAGGATAGACCAGAGCCAATCAGCAAAAACGAACCCGTCAATAGGTCTTCAGCTACCGGTAAGCCCAAGCCTACTAGCAGAGTTACACCGGTCCTCCATTCTCCAACCTCTGCCCCTATGAATCATCCTGCTTTGAGTCTTCCGTCTCCTACGAACGGGCAGATCTCTCCGGGGCTTCAAAGCCCTCCCCTCCCATCACCCGGTCAAAAGTCAAGGGTATCTACCAGTTCTACCCCGGAAAAAATTAGAAAGGTCAACCGATTTAAATCCTTTTTTACCGGCAGCAAAAAGGTGGAGCCTGTTACTATCGATCGGATCTCCCCGCAATCTACCGAGGCGTCAAGTAGTAGTAGCCTCGCTGTTCCAACCCCTCTCGTTAGCCGAAAGCCATCCATTTCCAAAAAGAAGAATAACCCTATCGAATTCCAGGGGACTGTCTCTACTCCTGCCGCGTCACCGATGATCCCAACATCAAATTCTCGTCCTAAGCTTCACAATTACAGATCATCGAATCCAGGCCTCGAAGAAGTACGCGTAACAACACAGTCGTTCTCATCCTTCAACCAAGGTCCACTTACAGACCTGCCTGCCTTTTTACCTGATGATTCCCCGGCTACCTCAGAGCCCCATTCACCAGTCAGGGAGCACATCCCTATGACAGTACATGAACCTGTACACGAGCCGGTGCATGAGCCGGTGCATGAGCCTGTATATGAAACTGTGCATGAACCTGTGTATGAGAAGGAGGAATCTGTGACAACTTCTGAAGAGTCAGCGACGAGCTCCCCTGCTGAGGTCGTGCCTGTACAGGACAGATGGGCACAGATTAGAAAGAATGCAGCTGAGAGGGTAAAACCTCCAACGCACATTGAGGAATTCTCTGATAAGAGAGGAAGTATGGATGATGAAGAGACTAGTGGAGAAGAGACTATTGAATCTAGAGTTGCTAGGATCAAGGCACGTGTCGCGGAGCTGACTAGCAACATGGAGTCCAACAGAGATTAATTGATAAAATAATCAGTAAAATAATTAATGTAGGTAAATCGCGTTTTCCAAGATAAAGTAGGGTCTTGCTAACAATTTCCTGAGAATTAGTGACAATATAACCTCTATAGTTGTCTACCATTGGATATAAGAAGACCCTTTTTCTTTCTTTTCTTTTTTGGAGTCTAGATGCCTGAGTTCTATATCTTATCCCTTTTAAAATTCGGTTGTGCCCGAGCCTGTCTTCGATCTCTTTTGAATAGCCACCTCTCTTCCTCTGCACAGACTGATCAAAGTGCTTTAATACCTATTTTACTATTATCACCACCGCTACTATAACTATCATATCATCCACCACCCATCAAGTCTCTTATGTTTTATCATGACACTTTTACTATATACAAATCAACCAGTAGTTTTTAGTTTTAGCATCTCTTTTTTTTGTCTTGTTCGTTTGGCGAGAATGAGATACCTACACGCAATATGTAAAACGCTTAGCGCTGTAGCTTTCTACACCTTTACTTCTTTAGCTATCATTGTCTTATTTCAGTTCACATTTTTCTATCTTCTCTTTCCCAGGACCTGCAGAGGTTAGTTGACTAGGGAATTGTGTAGGGGACATCTGGAGGGCACTGTCGAGTTTGGCTACTACGGGAGATTAATCCTCTACTTTCTTTTCCTTCAGCTTTATCTCCTAACTTACAATATCATCAGACCATTGTTTCGCCTCATTGGATGGCATTAGTCCCTTATATTTATTGGCCCATTGATGAACCCAAATAATACCACAAGTGCCAATCTCGCCTCTTACACTACCCTAGTGTGTATTGCCGTACCATACCACATGTATATTCATTCGCCATAGACTTAGGGAACGACGTGTGAAAGCAGTCATAAACCTAATAGCCATAAAAATAAACATAAGTTGTAATAGGGTAGGTCACATCTGTGACCCTTGTGCACCTGTTCCTTGTTTCATGTGGTGCTGAGTGTGCTGGTTCCTTGCGCTGGCAGCCACGTGCACTATTTTTTAGTCGAGTTTAATCATAGGGCATCACTCGATTTCTGTGATGGAAACTCCGGTACCTTGCCTGCCCCACGCGAATTTCCTGGAGGCATAGCTCATCTTCCCCTACGTATCATGAAGGTTAGCACCCTCCACCAAAATGTATAATGCGAATGCGTGGTAGGCTTGTTTGCTTCCCATGCTTCCTTCTCCAAATAGCGGCCTTGTAGGGATCCACCGTCTAAAATAACACAAGTTATATAGATAAGTGATGAGCCTGTTAGCGCTAGCATTCTTCCGTGAGTTATTTATTGTGATCTCGTTTATATAAAGTGCTCCCTATCTACCAATAAAGGTTTGTTTGGAACCTGCTCACTGGCCTTCAAGGAGCACAATGTATCTAAAGTAACCAATACATATTGTTTTCGGCATTTTCCGAAGAATACCTGATTGAGTCCCGCATCATGTGAGTCTCTCTTGGCGTTGACCTCACTACTACTTACTAACTTAGCACTTTTCTGTAGCTTCAATTTAGAACCTTACATCACCCTCACACCATAGTACATCTTATACAACTAAGAAGGATGTCTCAAAACGGTTGTGTTTTTATTTCAATAGCCGGTGGCGAAGCGGCCGGCAAAAAAACTGTCCTTGAAGGCTTAAGGTCGAATCTACTCACTGTTGGCCCATTACCTGGGCTTAAGGTTACGACGCTGCATATGACGGATTTCATGCGAGAGCTGAATGACAGGGAGATTTCTGAGGCAAAGGATGGAAGGCTGAATCTCGAGGAGCTAGGTATAGCCAAACATTGGAGGGGGATGGAATGAGGGGAAATCTGATTAGGTTGGGTGTGCGTAGGGGTATTCGATCTCGACCTCATGGCAGACAAAATCGAGTGCCTAATGAAGGGCCAGAAGAACGTCGAGGTCCCATCGCTCGATATTAAGCGGAAGAAGCGGAAACATTGTACGATCATCGAGGAGGCTCCAGATGTGGTTATTGCAGAGGGGTGTTATTTGCTCACACACAAGAGATTGGTTGACCTTGCAACGGTTAAAATATTTGTTGACTGTGATGCAGACGTGAGGCTAGCAAGGAAAGGTATCTTTGACTGTCTTCTCTCAATTTTTCTCGGTACTTGCATTACTCATCTATAGTTCCTGTTCTCAGTCGTTCGCGATCAGGGGCAGCGTCTTCTTTCCCTCGATTTCATCCTTGACCAGTACGTTCGTCATTCAAAACCTGCCTTCGAACAAACCATCTTACCGACAAAAACAATCTCCGATATAATACTCCCAGCCGGCGCCGAGGGTCCTGGCGTGGAGTTGATAGCACATGGAGTGCTGGATGATCTTAAGGGGAGACGGAGACGCCAGTCCATTAGTCATATGCCCTACTCGCTACTACAAAACACATTGAGTGAAGCAGATCTGACCACAGGAGCTGCATCGTATTATCAAGCAGTTTAATGTTTGAAAAAATGAATAATACGTCTTCCAGTTTCAGGTTCAGGTTCTTTTAAGATTTATAGAGTACAAGTGATGCCCCCAAATGGTTTATCTGATATAACATAGTAACAACCCTTCCGTGAGCCCATCCACGAATGTGAATATAAAGAGGGATACAAATAAAAATATGAGATGGGTAATTAAAAAGTGACCGTTTCAATCTCTATCATTAAACCAGTCCCTCAATCACTAGGCTCATTCTTCACACTCCCGTTACTGACGGTGCTGACGACACTATTCTTTCGAGACCGTTTGATTCTTTCTCGTAAAAGTTTCTCTCGGAGCTGATATTCTCGTTGCTGAAGTGTCAACTACCATTCGACTGTTAAATCGCGCCCGCACCAGAATTTTTTCCATAGGGATAAAATAGAAATACAATTATAGATAGAAATACAATAACAAATAAATAGAGTATCAACAAACCTCTGGGTCCTCCTTCTTGATTTCATCCTTTTTGGAGCTCTCAGCTACCTCCTTCTCTCGTGACTTTGAAGACTCACCATGTCGTTCATCTTCAGCCGAAACCGACCGTCTCCTTTTCGTAGGAGTAGATCCCCTTACTCGATCTTCGTTTTTGACCCTTTCTTCGGGTGAATGGCGGCGGCGGCGATGTTCTTCACCGCGGGGACTCCGGCTTCGTTCATCACGTCTTCCTTTCTTCTCATCAGCATGCGACTTCGTGTAAGAAGGTGACCGTCTTCTCCGATCCACTCCACGCTCCACAGATACCGAGGGCTCTCTCCGGTTAGAATTTCTCTTGAGTGGAGACCGAGATGGTGACCTCGAAGATGATTCATATGAAGACCTTGAAGATCGAGAATGGGACGAAGACGGGATGGATGATGGCGTGGATGATCTGTGTCTATCTCGGCCTTTACGGTCTGTAGAATGTCCCCTCCGTTTTCGTCCATGGTCTGAGGACCTAGACCTCGAGCGGTCTCTACGGCTGCTGCGACGTGGTTCCGGAGATCTGGAATATTCGGGCGAGCGCCTGTTGCTCCTGCGATAGTCATCTCTTCTACGCAAGGGCGAGCGTGACCTTGACTGGGAACGTCCATATCTGGTGTTCCTGCCTTCACGGTTGTCAAAATCACGTCGTTCATATCCTCTGCGTGACGGAATGTACGTGTCTGTCTCTCTGCGCTCTCTGAACCTTTCCCTTCGTGCTCCCCCTCTGGGTGGTGACGCCTCGCGTCGTGGTGGTGGTCTCGCTGCGAGAACTTCAGGAGAACGGCGACGGCGGTTCACAGGCGACGGGGAACGACGGGGGCGTGGTTGATAGACGTCTCTCCCCCCCCTCTCAGGCGGCGGAGGTCCGCCCCGGCGGCGCTCTCCGCGCTCACGTTCACGAATTTCGGCGATGCTACGGTCTTTTTGCTCCTCCTCTTCCCGTTTACGGTGTTGTGCTTCCGTAATTTTGACTGCCTCCGCCTAAAATCGAAATAAAAGAAAGGTTAGTGGTGATTGTAGGTGGTAAAGTGTAGTAAATAATAATGTACCCTTTGTTGACGTAATTCTTCCTTCTTTTGTTCTAGCAGCTCTGACGGAACTCCCTGAGGGTTTGATTGAGCACTCAGAAGTAAATTCCATAGCTGCTTACAAAACGCAGGTGTATCTTTCTCTAAGAACCCTGTGAGATTGATTTGTATTTTTTTCGGATCAGGCTAAATTGAATTAGAAAATGGAGGGAAGGGGGGGGAATGAATTAGTGAAATTGTACTTTAAGGAGCTGCTGGCTGGGAGGGAGGACAAACAAATCGCTCTTCCTCCAACATCCCGAAGATAAAGTCGATAACCACATCATCTTCATTTCCAAGAATACCTATAACCTGTCCTGAGATCCACCTGAAGTTTTTTTTTCGTCAGCCAAAAACCCACGTGAGAGATGAAAGGAGCAACAGTAATAGGGTGAACGAACTGTTTCATAACCTCTAGATTGACCTTCTCCCTATCAACTTTTCTAGAGTACTCAGGAGGGAACTTGGTGCTCTTGAGCAGCTTTGCATCAACACCGCTGGCCATAGTTTGTTCTAAGAAGATTATTCGTGACGTGGGTGGAGGGGATTCACGACCGTGAGTGGGAGAAGGCGCGAAAGACGGAAAGGTTGGGTACGTAGCCAGCAAGACACCTGCTTAGTCATAAACGGCCCGTGGTTTGATCTGATAAATCTCTTCCGATAACTGTCAACTCGCATATTACCTACATGGCATGGACTGAATTCCGCTTGTCCTTGTCAATTTCTCCACATAATGCAGATCCCCCAAGCACTCAGTCTCTTTTTGCCTATTTTTTTCACGGTTATATACGATTCCACCTTTAATTCCTGTTTCTCGTTATGTAAAGCACAGTCTGTGAGCCCTAAAGAACCCCTCTTTGAAGCCGGCCGATTGAATAAGAGAAAGGTCTGTAAACAGAATATACTTTGTTAAATCTGATAAGCTGCTATTTTTTGTTGGTTATCAGTTCTATTCACCCACATGCATGTAGAAAGCTTGCCAATTCTCTCAGCCAGCGGGTGATACGATATGAACTAATTTAAGATCTGGGTTTAAGTGAAGGCAATAAACTTATTCACTAACTATATTTCGAAAATAATACTTGGAGAGGGGTGAGCTTATTACCGATAAAAAACCAATAAATTGTTCAGTTATATAGGCGGCGTAGTCGAGTGATACCATATGACCAACTATACCCTTTTCTGTCCCCCTTTGTTTAATTTATTAATTACATGTATATAGTCTTTTGACCGTAACACTATCTTGCGATCACTAGCTAAGGTACACTCGTATTAGAAAGAAAAAAAATGGAGCCCTAACCCACTTCGGTTCCCATAATTAAAGTACTTATTCCTACCCGGAACCATTTGGATCCCTCATAGCAAAATATACTAGCCAGTTTCGATTTTTCTAGAAGATTCAAGATATCATTTTTATTCTTGTGTTTCTACATCATATATAGTGGTCCACAAACTAGTCTACTATCAGTGAACTGAGCTACCTACTACATTAATCCACCAGAATCCTAGTTGATCGTGACGTTAATCTAAATAGGGCTAGTATGATAGATTTACTAATCTTCCCTAGCATGGCTATGATCATGTGGTATTATTCGCTAGCTAATACAGTATGGTATAGAAATATAGGACACAATTGTCATACAGAGAAAAGTCTATAAGATCTAGGTCAATGACTAGGCAAAATCTGCGAGTTGGTGTGGACAGGGTTCTTGCGTCGCAACCTCAACTACACAAGAAACCCACTTTACCAACCGTAGTTAGGTCTAATCGGCTCGGAAGGTCTTGAAGCGGTGGCTACGCATCTTCTCCAGGCGAAACATCTAGGTATTTTTCTTGGGGGGTACATGCAGGCCAGGTAGTCAAACATACTCGGGTCAGGGAAGAAGTTTGGAAAAACAAGGGGGATCCCTGCGGCGAATAAGAAGTGTTCTTTTAATGACTTTTTGTTCTTCTAGCCAATGAGTCTGGCTTGAAGGGTCTCCCCTGTTTTTCCAAACTTCTTCCCTGACGCGAGTACATATCCCCTGCCCCAATTACTCGAAACGGATTGTATTACCGAAAAAAATGGATTTAGTATCTAGCCTAAGACATCAGCAAGAATTCATGGCGGTCTTGACTATGGAATATAATACAAGGGATATGAGTCTAAACGCTGTATAACAATAATCTGCCGAAGAACATAAAAAGTTGCTTGTTCCACCAGCAGGTATTCCAAGGATGGCATTCAGGCAGGCGGGACGTAATGTAGCACTTAGTGTCACCTAGCCATTTAGTATCCTTAGCTCTAGTAGACATGTAGAGCAGAGTGCCTCCGGTAAACCAGTGCCGAAGAGCCACCTTCTTAGGAGCTCTGCAGTCCCTATTGGCGCCTATGCGCGTGATAAGAGCAGTTAGTGGATATTAGATATTTAGTTATAGTTATATAAAGCTAGCTCGTCCCCCAAGTATGGTTCGACCAAAAAGCGAACAAAACAATATATGTATGGTTGATACTCTTCTCAACATGGTATCACTTCTGACCCAAGATCCACAGCTGTCCGATACTGCGCTTTTGAATTCAAGGAACAAAGATGCCGTTGTTCCTTCTGATTCGAAAGTTGTGGTTGTGGGCTCCGGAATACACTCTTTAATTTATGCTATCCACACAAAGAAGATTGACCTAGAACGGCCTGATAATTCTAGCGGCTCGGTCTCGATTACAGTCTTAGAGAAGTCGAATAGCCCAGGGTACAAAATTGGCGAGAGTACGTTGACGGTTTTCGGGTTGTGGCTGAAGACAGTTGGTATCGATTCACCATTATTGTGGCGCCTCTTTGGTCCGAAGGACGGCTTGGCATTCTACTATCTTCCCCAAGGGGGTGATCCCGAGAAATATTCCTCGTTTTGCGCAAATGGTCCACCTGGAGACTTCGTTCCTACTCTACAGATTGAGCGCAAGATCAGTGAATTACTACTCACACTATTTGCTCAGCGGCTTGGTGTCAAGGTCTTTCACGGTCACTCTGTCGATATCGATGCAACCAAACTTTCTGAAGATACTAGCACCGTCCATGTCAAAAATATTGAGACCAAAAAAGAATCCCAAATTCGCGCCCAGCTTGTTATCGATGCTACGGGAAGGTTTCGGCGTTTTTCCTCCAAAGAGTCCCGTCTCAAACGTTTTGAGGGATGGAACACCGATGCTTTCTGGGCTTACTTCGAATGCCCCGGCGACGAGTCTAATATTCCCCTGGAGAACTATGAGTCCTGTAACACCAACCATATTTGTCTCGCAGAAGGGTGAGTATCCCAATTTTCGAGTAGTATTCAAGACCCTAATATTTTCATAGGTGGGCCTGGATCATTCGTTTGCCATCCTGGGAAGGCAGCTCAATTCCAAATCTAATGGAAATGATCAACTACCTTCTCGACCTCAATGAATGCAACACGCCTGGCGACCAGTTTCCGTCCTGCCATGAATTAGCAAAGATGTTTAAGCTCAGATTTAGATGGGTCGTCAGCATTGGCTTTGCTCTCCGGACCGATGTCGTATACCCGACCGACATGTCTCCATATGGTACATGCGAGGCTGAGAAGAAATTCAACTGGATTGTTGAAAGCTATCCAAAAATGAAAGACCTTATGGACCAGCATGTGCTTATCAAAGGTCTTTATGGACCAGGTTCTACCTGGTTTATCCGCAAACACCTCACGTATCAGTCTCCGAAAGTGGCAGGGCGTGGCTGGGTGGCCATTGGAGATGCAGTAGGTTTCACCAACCCACTCTTCTCACCAGGAATCAACGCAAACATGGGCACGAGCGTCTTTGCTGCTGAGCTTACTCAACCATATCTCGCTACAAAAGACTCCCTTACACGTAGAAAGGTCTTTGAAAAATACGAGTCATACTGCGAGAACCGTATACCTAGCTTAAACAGGATGAATATTTTCAATTACCTCTGTATGCGATCCCCTAAACTCGGACCCCTCGGCCCATTGTGGCAATATCTAGCTGGGACCGGGAACTCGAATTGGCAAAAGATTCGATCATATGAGTTTAATAATGTCAGCGAGATGCTAATGGGCTGGGACTGGGGCGCCCATGAAGAAGAATATATCATTTTTGCTAAACAAGCTATTCTACTACTCGATGGACCACCGTCTGAGCCTTCTCCGGAGATTATCTCTGCGGTGCTTGCTCTCTCGAGTAAATCAGTAAAGTCTGCACTTGCTTCGGGGAAATACATCAACCGTTGGGCTGGCCTTTTGAGATGGTACAATGACGATTTAGAATTTTGTGAGGATAAGGACTGGAAAGATGTGCTATCACGTCGTTGTAGAGACTGTGGGAATTGGAGGATCTTGCGTCCGGATCTGTTGAAGTGCGCAACCTGCGGCTGCTTATATTCCCCAGAGGAATCAAGAAAAATTCTCGTATGACCTTGTACGCACCCTAGAGAAATACAGTAGCGACATTGAAGTAAGTTATTGGTCTATTTATGTGTTATCAGTGTTTCTAACAATGCTTTTAGGTTTTTTAGGACTATTTTCTTTTATTTAATTCATCAAGTACACGTACACATTGTCTCCCGGCTAAAGTAATAATTTTATCTAAGAATAAGCAGACATAAAAGAAGCTAAAGAATATGGAGTGGTGAATGTGTCAAAACCAATTTTACCACTGGTGGTAATTAGAAGCCACTAGTGGTAAATTACTACTTGTAGTATTTATTTATGAACTTGTCAGTTCCTATACTTCTTGGTAGTACTAGTTATAAATTTAACCACATCAAGAACTTAGTCCTTTATAAATCTCAGAATCCCTAGTCTTCTACTAGCTACTACCGAGGCCTGTAATAAAATTTATACTTGCCATATCCTTTAATACTGAAGTTCAGAGGCCCATACCGCCACTGGTATGGGCTAGCTCTGAATTCAAGAGTCCTGGTACTACTGGTGGTAAAACAGGTTCTAACACATTCACCATACTATAATAGAAAGTGGAAGAAATTATATATAAAGCTGAAAGTCTAAATTTTTCTGTGGGAGATACTCGTACATTTTGATGATAAAATATACTAAAAATCCGATCTGGGAGTGGAGATTGCTCATTGAAACTTACGATTATGTTTTCCCAAAAAATATCTAGATACGTAGACCTTATAAGACCCAAATATAACTTATTAATTTAGTCCTTTACTCTAGAAACCTAGGTTATAGGTAGATCTTTATAGAACGCGTTTCGAGTTTATGAGAACCTAAGATCATCTATTTTTCTTCACTCCTCTAATTCCCCAGAGTAAATATCTCTGTTTCTTTGACCGCGATAGATTAGATATGACTGACTAGCTGGCTGTCCCTTTTTTAACCCACTCCCTCTATAAAAATATCCCAAAATTCAAACTCCCAGAACCTCTAAAAAGTTCCGGAATAACGAATTAATTCTTTAGATAGTTCCATGACTTTAATCTATATTATGCATTACGCTGCTAAGAAATTGACCCCTGAAAAGTCGAATTTTGCTAAGAGAAGAGCTAGGGTAACGGAGGAGCCCGAGTACTAATGATAATAGGAGACTAAAGGTAATGGGCTATAGGGGTAAGTAGTGAAAAGGGATTAGGCCGGTGAATACAAGAAACTAAACTAATAGATTTAGGCGAAATTTTTCTACAAAAAGTGACTTACTCTTGTCTCTCATTGCTACCTTAATTTTTATACTGATCAACCCCTGAATACATAGAAGGTGATTGTATGGAGAAGGTTGGGGATCGCCTTTAATGAGGTATGCTAGATTTTTTTTGTGACTAGCTAGCTTTTGACGAGATATATATCATATATGGCTTTCTATAAATTTTGCTATAAGTAGTTTAGCTTCTCTCTTCTTTAGCGTACCTTAAATTAGTCAGAGACGAGATCATAACCTTTAAAATAAACAGAAGAATTACTATAGTGGAGATATAACTTATGCAACCTCGGGATGTAATTTCGTATGTTCCAATTCCAGGTGTAGTTAGCCTAGAACCAGGTTAGGCCCCAATTAACAAAGGGCTATTTTGTGAAGCTGCTATAACATAGTCTAGGTAAGAAAATTTTATCTATTAATCAAAGGAAAGCCCGAAATTCTTAGTCATTGTGTATGTCCACCTTAGGTGCTTAGGCTCTATCACATGGCTTTAAAGATCTAATAAAAATACTTATCATGGGGAATACATACCGTCTTAGATCTAGAGAAACCTACTAAGGTTATAATTATTCTAAACCTAGCTATAGTTTCAGCTAGGTCTAATCATACCAGCGTCACTACATAATCGCAGGTTACACTCGATAGTTAGCATCTATATATAAATTATCCTTGGGGTCTCGTCCCTTAAATAGATATCAAGGGAATGGAAAGTACTTTTGTGTGAGTAGACACCCACCTATAGGTGACTTAGTACTATGAACTTAATTACTAAGACTCATGCAAGTACTCTTTTCCGACTAATCATATGTTTTACGTCCCAGCCTAGCCTACCTGCTTATAGCTCGCAGAAACTAGCACTGTGATCAAAATAGCAAGACTCTACATGGGCTTATTACTACATACAATTTCTATGCGCATATATATGCCCGCTTGGCTCCATATTTATAATTAACTCATTCATTCTATGCGCATATGCACCAGTGATCACTCGGCACATATACCTACATATATACCCAGGATTTACACCTACACGAGTTAAACGAACTGCAGTCGTTCACGGAGTAATGGCGAACAGGGTTCAGCAACAGTATATCTGAGCACTGAGTCGTCAAATTGTGGTCAGAGCTAGTGACTTTATTGGTCTATAATCCCTGTTCGCCATTACCCCGTGAATGACTGTACTCGGCAACATTCTTAGGCCCGTATATCAATACTAACTAAATTCTAGCCCATTAAAAATAAACATATTTCTAAGGATTAACAGGTGATGTAAGGTGATGCTGCATGTACCTAATTAGGGCGAAATTAAATATTTTCAGATGCGAAGCCTGATTTATATCGTGTTCCAGCGGGGCGGGACAATACTTAGTTTTAGTCTAAGTATGTAAGAGCAAGTATACGTAGTTAAGTAGATCTAAAAGCTCAACATAGATTACTATGACTATCATCTAGATTACTAAGAGGCTTAAGTATTCTTCGATATACTTGATTTCACCGCACTGAAAACATTATCATTGGCTACCAAGAGGAATATATGGCAGACTTCAGGGAGCGAATTCATACCCTGGTAAGCCAAGTTCTTGAAAATCTTTCTCGAGAAATATTACTGATAGTCAGTAAGAGCCAATCACCATAGGAATGATATATGCCAAGCTACCCTAGCGAAAATTTCCTGATATCAGGCGCAAGGAATATGCAAGGATGAATAATTTATTTAGCGTGCAGATGATGTAAGATTAGATCTTTCTTTGTGTTGACATCTGATATACCGCAAAAACTGGCGAGACTCATAATAATGCTAAGAGGTTGAAATAAGAAGTGGCGTAGCATCTAGCTAGCAAAGGAAGTTTCTATTCCTAAGTGAGCAAGGAAAAGCGAGTGAAATCTCTTCCTTGGTGTAGCAAGTGGAAAAGACAGTGCTACCAAACCATTCACAGTAAGATCATCTAGCCACACTTTATTTGGACATCTTAGCGCCATTATGAGTCTCGCCAGTTTTTGCGGTATATCACCCAACCTATAAACACCTACTTGAGACATGCAGATGGTCCAGACTTTAAGTTCCCTTGCCGTCGTTTCGCTCATTTAAATACCGCGGCTACTAAGTATGGGACCGTGTGGTAATGCAGCTTTAAGTTTATGTAAAAACTAGGCGGGGAAGGAGGCTAGATCACTTAGAGCTACTCTCAGGAATACTATGAGCCCCTTGATGTACACTATGCCAGCTGTGTCGTGACTATTGCGAGACTACCTTATTATCTCGGCCATAACGAACAGAGCTGTGAGAGCCTAGAATATTACTAGTGGCCAAAGCCTGTTTGAGTTGAGCTTGGCGTCTAGCTTTACTGGCCATAACTGAGCCTCAATGTGTATTCAACCAATCTCAGAGTTTCTTCATCCCACAGTCGTGTTCGGTATCGCCGAGAAAATACGGTATCATGACCCCCAATCTATTTGACCCCCATTAGCGTAGTATCAGGATGGTACCATACAACTACCTCTCCATACTTCCATTGGGGATTACAGGAAATTTTCAATGGTCGTTTTACATCCCTTTCCTGAAATCTTGGTCGCATAAGCACACCTGATTTAGAAACTCGGGTATAAGCTCTAAAGGAGAACATGGCACGGGTGTGTACTGCAGTATACACATGTGGTAGATGAATTGAGGTAATCTATGATACCTACTTGGTGATACCTTTCACGAGATTCCGGTGCACTGCCATAGATATTGCGTAAAAATCTGTCCGATTTGTGCATTTCTATGGTACAGGCTGAACACCGAGATCCTAGTGCTTTAACAGATTCGTATACTCGGAGCCCTTCTCCCTTATATATTCTATCCAACTGGAGTTGATTCCACGCGTTCCTCCTATTTCCTATTCGTGTTGGGTACCTATATCCTTTTCATCTTATTACTAGACCAACTAGCTTGAAGAAACATGAGACGAGACAAGACGAAACAGAACTAACTATGCTCACTCTCACCTAATCCTAGTCCCTTTACAATAGTACTCGGGGCAGGCAATAAGTACCCGAAAATGGAAGTCTTGGACAAGGGTGTTTTTATTGGATATGGCAGCCTCTATGTATTAAAATGTAGCTTTAGTTACTGAATATAAAACTTGCATTTTCGGGTACTTATTGCCTGCCCCGAGTAGTATCCAATATATACCGCGTTAGTTGCCCCCCATACATACACAATATTTGAGATTGCTCGGGCACCCAACAATGCCGGCTGCCGGTCCTTTGCTAGAAATCTCACATGGGTAAAGGGCCCTGTGGATCTTACCACCTAAACGCTGAAGATATCCTTGTATTACCCCTACGCATATATTTCCCTATGCAGCAGTGTGGTTGGTCTGGGGAAATTCCGAGTGATGGGGTGTGCCTGGTAGATTTCGTTGGCCGGAAGGCCCTCAAGGCGGGTTAGAGATAGAGTAATCATCGTCATCGGATGCTTTTTTTGTCAAAGATCAACACTCAGGTGTTCCAGATGTCATATTGACCGGGGTGGCTTTCCAGGATATCGGGAGTTCGTGATTCGGTCGTGAGAGTTGCTAGTCCGACATGCCGGTCATCGATGGGTTTTTTGGTCAAATGGCAATGGGTGTATTCATAGCCTCATGCCTTAATAGAATAGTGATGAGGCGATTCAGGTGAACTTCTGAAAATAATGGTACTTATTTTACAACTGTTTTCTTCTGCTATTACACCTCTTTGCCACATCTTGCAAAACCTGATCGAGAGAAAAGGGGATCTCCGGCATATTTCCCTATATTGGGAACTCACTTAAAGATGCACTATTTTCAAGCGTGTGAGCTCTAGGCTTACAGAAGTGAGGTGAGAGTTATTTGATCTCGATGCTATTGTTCTCATCGGGATTATATCGGACATACCGGTATATCCCTCTACTCAGTGTAACAGTCGACATAACCGTGTAAGAGCACTTTTCGGAGCAGCTACATATTCAACGGGAGAATTTCCGTATCCATGGTGGTTTGAGACGGCTGTTATGTAATTACTGTAGAACCTCCAACCAAATAGTGATGGATATCTATATATTGGATTTGTCCCACAACCACCTAGCATGTTTCAAATAGAGCGGAATATCAAAATTCTAGAAAAGATCTATGAGGTTACCACCCCTATGACGAGAGAAAATATAAATTGACCTCCAAATGGAGCTTCCCGAGAGAAAAAAAAAGCCATTATGTATCATTTCTTGGCACTCTGGACTTGTTCTAGTCCTTAATGGTTAAGAGTGTCTAGATAAGCAAATAATGTACTTGGTGCAAAACTCCCCCCCCCTTGCCGGGGTTTTTTGGTACTATAAAAACGATCTCGTTGCGCGCGGGTGATTGCATGTGTCTGGGAGAGTTCAAAATTTGAGGTTGGTGCCTGCACCATCGATCAGATAGCAACCGTACGCGATCCTGCTGAAAACGCCTTGCCAAGGCTTTTCTTACTCACGATTCTTAACCAAGATCGATACAGTAAGTATAGCCCAAAGGCTTGATGCAATCAAGAGCGCCATCAGTAGTGTATCCAGATCTAGTCAGGTATATATGGCATAGAATTGATAAGTCAGTTGCGGGGAATAAATTGTCAAATGTCTTGTCATTTTCGCTTGGTGAGCGCACGGACTCCCAAGGCACGATGTGATCTGTTACTTTTTCCCCGGTGGGCCACTTTCGTCGGATAGCTTTTGACACTTTCAACTACAATCGATAGGCGAGAATAATTGAAGACGCCGGAACATATTACCAATCTAGGAGAGAGAGCTCCCTAAACGACAAAGCGCAAGTGAATTGTTAGAAGGTGCACAGGGGCTTTTCGTTGTATCGGCTTTAGTCGCCGATAAGTAGTGTCGGTAGTCAAACCGGGAGTTTGTGGTGGGAATGTCGGGTGCGCTTGAAGTTGCTATCGATATGATCTTTTTTTTTTAACAAGCCCGTAAAGGTGGTTACCGTGCCACAGGCTACATCATGGCATCGTAACAATTTCTCGGTCGCAAAAAATAAGCTGCAGCGGCAGCAATGTGCGGAAATTGAGATGCCCTGGTAAGGAATCCGGGTGGCGGAATACAGGGATTTTAGGCTTGGGCCGACGATGGGACCGGTGGTGACTTTGTTTAACGCCGTAGGTAATTGTGCGTCTAAATTAATATAGTTGCGATGGAGTATTGAACTGGAATAAAAAAAATCGCGGGCGAGTTTTAGGAAATGCCTTTTCAAGCCAACCCAGCCCCTTTTCCTTTCCTCCTCATAGGCCAGATCTAACTATAAGAGGAATCAGAGGGTTCTCTGGATTAGAAAGGGGAAGAAAATGAGTCTTGACAACTCACCGAGCCCATTCTGAAATATTTCGTTTCTTCACTTACAAGAGAGATAAACTGGTTATCTTTTGTATCCGCGTGTAAATATTGTAATTTGCCATAGCCGATGTGTGTCTATTTAACCCAGTCGTAATAGCGGTACCCATGGTATGTGGTACATCAGTACCACAAGCCAAAAATGTCGGTTGGTGCATAGGCAATCGAAGGTCTAATAATAAGACCTTCACGATGGTAATAGCCATGAGAGATTGGCTGTACGCACAAGTAGCACAACAAAAACAAACCTTAAAGTCGCGGCCGTTGAACTACCGGGAAGCTCATCAAAACGGTAAAGAGGCTTACCCCACAAAAACCTTCATGCGCTCTTGGTTTCCGTATCAAGAAGTGGTAGGACCCTGAAATGTCCACAAAAGGGTGTAGTTTGTGTCACCGACGGAGATTATTGCTGTGGGTGGGTTCTTAGAAGCGTCCTTCTAGAATCCAGCCGGGACCAAGATCCAATCGCGGCTCCATGACGGGGCACGAGCCTACCTCTAAAACCAACGTCCCGGAGCTTTCGCAGGTTTTGGTTCCGCTTGGCTCGCTCCCATCCATCCCACTGCCATCACCCCAACTTTCGGAGATATGTATAGAGGACATACTTTCGGGGCCATATACTACTTCCAACAAGCGCCCGCCAACAGTCAAAGAACAATAGATAACATCACTGAGTATCTCCCCTTTATTCTCACCGCCCACGGTTCCTTAGATCTGGTGGGGGGTTGGCTCGTATGCGCAATACCGGCTCTATGTGCTCTAATTTCAGATCGCATATGTCAAGTTGAGCAAAGACCAGGTTCGCGTCCAGCGGAACGGTGATGCGCAAGGAGGTGTCGGAAACGTAGAGTTGGACTTCCCCGCTGCGCCGTGACGTCAAATACGTTTCGAGTTCGTTTCAGGTGGCATTCTCGAAGCTCTTGAACAGGTAGCAGAGCCGGCGCAGGGAAAGCGCAAATAGATAAATTGGCGGAGGGGATCAGCATAGGTTATGTAAGTGGCCCAGTAGCGAATCAAGATTTTTTGATACGGAGACTCCGCCGAAGCGTTTAATGTTTTGTCATGAAGATTGTTACATTCACCTGAAGAGGAAATGCGATTTTTGGTCCCCTTGGAAATGACCGGATTTGGATGGAGGGCTCGGGAGAAGTGCCGGTGCAAGGGTCATCCCTGCAATATGATGTCACGGGTAACGGATGACGATTTGATCGGTGGCGAAATTGCTTCAACCTGTGTCTCCCAACACCGCCGCGCGAAACTACTCTCGAAAGGAATTGTCGCCATCCTCCTTTCTGTGTGTGTAGGGGTTCGCCAGGGCTTTTGGTGGTTGCACGAGACTTACTAGGCGATATATGCGGCCAGTGATACAGGATCTTTGTGCGATTCCACGGTGGATAGGCAGTTAGAACGCTGATCAAACCAGAGTCTTTTAGCAATGACTTTATGGTTCTCGATGATATACATCTTTACATACCGGTGCAGCTGGGAGGGTGTGGTGGGTGTGGTGGGTGTGGTGGGATGTGTGATGAGTGGGCTTCTTGGCGCATCCAAAGCACGGCTGCCTGCCGGGGGGCTTGCATTGAGAGATTCGAGACTGGGGCTTGCAGTCGGCTCCACCCTTTGCGCCCGCATTTTCTGATCCTCCCATCCCGCTCCGCTTCGTCATAGGGTCTCACACGCTCGGGGGACCCCCTGCTTCTGCGATAGTCCATCGTCATTTGCAGCCCTGTCGCCTTCACCCTTCTTATTTCGATGTTGCTTGGTTGGCTAGGCCCAAATTTAGACCGCCGGACGGCCAGAGCAGAAAACCTGGAGATGAGAAAAAAGAGGTCTTCCTTCCGTCGCCGACCACACCCATCATAGCATCATGTTCCATCTGTGATGGCATCGCGCGTCTCCCCCGTCCTATTCGGTTGTTCTCGCTTCACCCTTTCGCGAATAGTTGGAAAACCTGCTCACAAAGTTCAAGCTGTACTGGGCGTGTGGGGGAGGGGGTAGAGAATGCAACGAATGCATTAAACTCGGGCTGTTGATAGAATGTAACTTTTGTCTGTGTGTGATCGAGAGCGTTGGCGATGGAATACGCGAATTTGGAGAAGTTCCTGAAGATAGAAGAGTAGGTTCAGAGCGTAGGAGACAGCGACTATTTTATTTCAAAAATCCACTGCCAGATCTCCTTTGTGCTTGTCAATCTTTTCTTGACAGATCGCCTTCCTGCCATCATCACCATCGTAAGTAGGCAATCACCCCTGCGTGAATGTAAAGGAGCAGCGTTCAGCGTTCCTTGTCCAACAACACCAGCCTCTCGCCACTTTGGTGGGAGGAGTAGAGGGAGGTTTTTTTTTCTTTCCTTTTTTCCTTTTCCCTTTTCCATTTGGGGTCCTAAAAAAAGTGCATTATGGTAGAAAAACAAATTTTGGTTTGTATCGCCGAAGTGGGAATTCGGAGAAAGCTACAAACAAGTACTTGGTACAATTAAAATACGAGCTTTTCGGACCATCTCCCTTGCATCCAGCCCCCATTCGCCGGACGAGTTTGCAAGGTTCCCATAATGTAAGTTCACTTTCTCTCTTCGGTAATATCACTACCGCGTACTATCGGTGGACAGGGTCCTTCTTTTTTCAATTTCTAGTTCTTGTCATTTTTCAGTATTTCTGCCTATCAACGGTGTTCCTGAGGGCAAACCGGAAACTGCCCTCCATCCGCTGCCGCGCCAGACCACTTTCAGCGCTAGCCACTCTCGGCCCCGGCCAGTGCACAGGCACCCACACTCTACAGCTTATCCCTGTTTGGTGGGCGTTGGCATTGCTTCTTGGATTTGCTTCTTTCCTGCTTTTGAGGGTCTTGGAGTCGTTGCTGGCTGGTGGAGAGGTATGGTGGAGGTGGAGGGTCGAGGTAGTGGTGGTGGAGGTGCTTCAATTCGCGCTTTCCTCCATGCTCATACACACTCATCTTTACTCACTGTCTTTGCCCCCGGGAAAAGATAGAATACATACATACATACATACATACATACCATACATACCATACATAATAATCGCAAAGGGGAGAATAATCCCTCTTCCTCCTTTATTTGAAGCATATCTGGCTCGAATCTCGCCCTGTCACAGCAGAAAAGAGAGAGAGAGAGAGAGAGAAAGAGGACTTGGCCTAGACAGAAAGTTCCCACACGTTGCTTCTCGTCGTGTACTGATCGACCGTCATCTCTTCGCTTTCGCTTGGGCCTTGGACGACGATCACCGGAGCCTCTTTCTAACTTGGTTCTCGACAAGGACAAAAAGCTCAACTGGCTGATTGATACCTGTTACCGAGAAGAGAGAAAGAAGTACTTCATAGGGACTTGTAACTTGCCTGTGCTTGTGCTTGGCTGCCTGGTCTCTGCTTACTTTGCTCTGCCTGCCTGTTGCCTCTGCCCTGCTTTTGCTGCCCCATCCACCAAACAGCCCTTTGCTCAATACCGCCTACCGTCTACCGCTTCCCCCAATAATTACTCAAGTGTCCCAGCGGACTCTCTACTTATCTAGATACTCTCCCTCTAAGACCGGCCCTTCCAGCTTATTACTTTACAATACTCTTTCTCCCCCCCCCTCCCCCACACACTGCCCACACTACCCGCTCACTTCTTCAGCAACATAAGATTTACCTACTGCCCACATCCACCCCCCCCCATTCCATCCCTTCATCCCGCCGTTGCTGCATACTATCAACTTGATCGACTGCCGACCAGCATCCATCGTCTCATCTACTAAACTTCTACCGTGTCGGGTTGATGATCCTGAGTTCTATTTGGGTATTTGCGCTTTGCAATTTCTATCCTCGTCCAAGGCAGTGGTCAACAACCGTCCGTTCAAACAATATCTGAGACTACTACTGTCGATAAACCTCTAACTATATCAACCTACTCTCACATCTTTGGAGATCAAAAATCCCGTCACTTTTACCACTCCAATATGGCCCTCGATAATCAGCAAAGACATTCGATGCACACTGGCTTCGGATTCCAACCTCCATCACTCGGCCAAGTACAGTTCACAAATCCCTGGACTTCAGGTCCAACACCTCAACATCTAATGGCTTCGTCAATCCCTGAGATCCGTGGATTAGGTTCCATGGTTAAACCAGATATGCGAGCCTCCGTATCAGCACCATACCAGAATGGCTTACCAACAGCCACAGAGATTCCAACCTCCAACCCTAGCAGACACATACCGTCCAATATGTTGTCTCACGCTGGGGACTTTTTGAAAACAGATATGTTGAGCTTTGGCAGTGGCAACTCTTTTGGGGGAGACATGAGTATGTCCGGGTCCTCAGCACCGTCCCCTACTGCTATTACTTCGTTCGTCCCTTCATTCGCGCCCCCAGTAGACTTCTCGACCCACCACAGGACTTCATACCCGATGAACAATAACGATCGACGCATGTCACAACCTGCAATGTCTAACACTATGTTCTTGGGATCTCCAGTTGAAGCACCGCGGCCACGGCAAAACTCTCTTATGGAGTGGACCACGAGCAGTACAGCCAGACCGATGGTTCAGCCGCCACGAAGTACGAGCAACCAATTCTCAGACACACTCGACTCTGCTCGAGGGATGGTTGCCATGAGCCAAGCACCACGGCAACATCGACAAAGGTCGGACGGATCTCAGCATGGCTTTTATCCTGGTCATTCAACAAACTCTTCGATTTCATCCACGGCATCGTACAACGGGTACTATGGAGGAGGTTCTGTCGATTCATCAGCTACGGATTATTCAGATCCTGCTGGGTTTACAACAGAACCACCACGCCCGTCTTTACCCAGACCAGGTGGCATACAGTCAGTGCCTGTACAGGGTGCGCTCATGACAACTTTCAGCTCTAAAATCACTTCAAGCACACAAAAGAAGCATAAATGTAAAGTTTGTGACAAAAGATTTACAAGGCCAAGTTCTTTGCAAACACACACTTACAGCCACACTGGCGAGAAACGTATGTCATTCAAACCCTTTGGGACTACTATGAAAGGTACTAAAACTAACTTGCTTTTTGATAGCTTTTGCATGTGAGGTCGATGGATGTGGGCGAAAATTCTCTGTCGTTTCTAACCTTAGAAGACACAAAAAGGTTCACAGCAGTAAAAACCAATAAGCCCTTTTTTTATATTTATTTTACTGCCTCTTTTACCAGGAGTTTGTATGTTAGTAGGTTGTGATTTTTTTCCTTCTTTCATTCCAACCGCTTTGGATCTCGATGCGGCAGGTGTGGTTTACATGATAGAGCTTGGGGCTTTTCTCTATTTTCTCTAGTTTTTTTTTAGGGGCATGAGGATGTAAGTATGGCTTTTTTTCGTTTCTCGTGCTCTTTTTTCGACGGTCTATTTCTTTCATGTACACTTTGTTCCTTCTAGGGTTTATTTTCCTCGCTGGTTGGCCGGGAGTGTATGAGTTCCTTGTTCTGTCTTTACATCGCACAGTGTGTACGGTTTGGTTTCAGTTGAGCATCTTGCGGGTTATATTTTTCCTTATTGTCTCTTGTTCTTTTTCTTCTACTCTTTTTAGTTTTCTCTTCTTTTTACCTTTTTCTCTCGGTTACTCTGAACCAAAAGAACGGCATAGGGATTCGGCTCGGGCTTTACGGTGGGAAAATGTGGTGTGTCCGCGTGGTATCACGCTGTGGATGGTCTTGGGATTTTTGTGCAAATCTGTATACTAGTTTCTTTATAACCTTTATCTTTGAGAGATGAGATGAGTGATGTAGTTGGCGAGTGCTGTTACGATATTTGCTTGTAGTTACTGTAATGACTGAAGGCACGGTCTGGACTGACGAATATAGTTAGATTATTATTACCCGTTTTGTCCTGGACTTGATTATGGTGTATGATGCGAGGCTACAATAGACTGTTAATGGACAACCGTTTTACTATACTATGAACTTGACCGAGATTTACCGGATTCTGCCGGGTATACTTTTTTTTTGGAGGGGGGGAACGGTTCAAAGTTAAG
Source organism: Verpa conica (assembly GCA_033030425.1). Lineage (NCBI taxonomy): Eukaryota > Fungi > Ascomycota > Pezizomycetes > Pezizales > Morchellaceae > Verpa > Verpa conica. The sequence goes on from JAUFSD010000012.1 coordinate 934,982, forward strand.
GTTGATATTCATGCTGTCTAGAATATGTGTGGATTTTTTTTGTTCGGCGTTCAGCGCGCCTTAGAGAAAGGTGGGTTGAGTTTAAGTTAGAACCAAGCACAAACTAGCAAGAAGTCCCTGTCGATCTGCAGCAGGCGTTGAGAAATGGCTATCACGATGATCAATCAGCCTATCGCCCTTGCTCCTTTCCAAGGAACCACGATACCACTATCTAGTAGATGCCCAGAGATGCCCAGACCATCACTATCGTAGGCACTTTATCTAAAGTGTGTGAAGTGAAGTGCAGTTTCCGGTGCGAAGGCTTGCTTGCCGTACTTGCCTACATGTAGCCCTAAACCGATTTGATACAGGCGGCGAAGGCGTGATTAGCGAAGAGTTGCCCTCTCTCTCCACCCCCACCCCAGAGCGAGTGGTTAGGTTGAGGGCTGCCAGGGAAAATAAGAAATTACCACACCACAGCCTTCAGCTGAAGTTGATCCTGTGTTTCAGGGCTCCCCCCCCAATCGTACGCAATACTCTTACTTTACTCACGATCCCTCACTACGACCCCTAGTTTGGTCCCCTCTCTTTATTTGATTTCTTTCGCTCTCAAGCCGGTAGATCACCCAAGCGTTCAGGTAAAGCTAAGAAGTCGTAAGCTCATCGCGCAGTAGATCCAACAAGTCTTGTGAACTACCGAGCAGAGACCCGGGACCCTGAGGATCGATCTAACTATACTTAAAAGCCCCCCCCCCCCCTGAACTAGACCTCAGCGCCCTAGGAGCCCCTTAGTCCCTTGCGGAATAAAGAAAAATTCTGATTTGTTGGACCCTACCCCCGCAAGAACCTGAGAAGTAATTTATGGCTACTGTTTCTGATAGTCGAGTATTGGCCATTGCGAGTCATGTATGTACTTTCCTTCTATCCCCTCCCCTTGCCCAAACAGCCCCATGTTATGCGTAGACGTTACGCGTGCACATACCCCCCCGGATTTTCCAGAGCTACCAAGATTTATGATGTTATTTTTTTCAAGATCTGAGGCTGACGGGTATGCATCGTGAAGGTTGTATCTGGGTATGTGATTAGCCTATTCTGTGTCTTACTCTCCATATCGTGGGAACACAGATAGCCCGCTTATAGAACCGCGATTTTCTGGGCACCCCAATTTTCTTGTTACCAGGATGTGACTAATGTTTCCGGCGCCCACGTGTACTGCCAGCGGGCGTTTTTTTTGGAGTAATTAGATATGTTGGAAATTGTGTCACGACGTTTATTTTGCAGCTGATGGGACTGGAAGTTGCTCCATTGAATACAGTGCAATTCAGCAATCATTCGGGATATAGGCAAATGAAGGGCTTTCGAACGTCCGGGGAACAGATTGCTGAGTTGTATGAGGGCTTGAAGATGAATGGCAATGATGATATTGGTATGATGTTGACGGGCTACATACCTAGTGCTGAAGGTGTTGAGGCTGTTGGGAAAATAGCTAGGGATTTGAAGGAAAATATGAGAGGAAGGGGAGGTGGATTCTTTTGGGGTATGTTGACGGTCTCGAGGTGTAGAGAGGTTATACTTACTGACTGATTTGTGTGCTTTGCTGTTTTTTAGTATTGGATCCTGTTATGGGTGATCAAGGTCGACTTTATGTCGGCGACGATGTGATTCCAGTCTATAAGTCACTCCTCTTACTTGCAGATCTGATAGTACCGAATCAGTTTGAGGCTGAGTAAGTTGCGGAAATGTTACTCTAGTATCTCTTAGTCAAGCTTACAAACGGCAGGCTACTCTCTGGAGTCAAGGTAGACTCCCTTGAGTCCTTATCTAGGGCTCTCGAGGTTCTCCACAACACGTACAAAGTGCCCCATGTCATTATCACTTCTGTTACATTTGGGGATAGTGACAAAAGGATGAAATGCGCTGGCTCTACAAAAACCTCAGCCGGAACCTCCCGGAAGTTTGTCGTCGACGTGCCGATCATCGACGGGTTCTTCTCTGGCGCAGGCGATATGTTCGCTGCACTAGCTTTGGCACGTTTCCGCGAGGAGGCTGAAAATGCAGGTTTATTGGGAATAGATTCATGGCTGTCGCCGGATTCAGTAGAAGCACTTGATCTACCACTGGCAAAGGCCATCGAGAAAGTTCTAGGCTCCATGGGCCTAGTTCTTCTGAAGACAAAGGAAGCAAGGGACCACAAACTGAGGATTTTAAGGAGTTCGGTTACTGATGAAGAGTTGGATGAGCGTGCGCGGTATGTAAGGCTTGCAAAGACCTCTGAACTGAGGCTTGTGCAAAGTCAGAAGGAGTTGCTTAGTCCGGAGGTTATCGCTCGGGCTACGGAGCTCGAGTGAGGGGTTGTGATACCACATGTACAACTTTTATACCGGCTCAGGTATAAAAAGTCTTTTGGGGGCGTGCAGTAGATTTGAGCTACATAGCGTATACCATGTCTGAACTCTAGATTAATATTATTTATTTATTTTTTGTTCTTTCCTCAACAGAATTCTGCCTTTAGCTTGTAGATGCGTGGCTTTTTCCTATTCCGGATTGGTATCATGATGCATGGCGCAGGAGACTACAGGAAACGCGCATATTTAAATTCTACTGCTCGTTTCAGCGCGTCTCCCTTTTTTCTTGCAACACGACACCTAAATCATTTCACAAATTACTTTTGAAATTAACAGATTCCTACCCCTTCAATCAATTAACTTAATGGCTGAACTTTCCAACATCATCGAGACTGCTGTCGCAACTGAAGCCCCTGCCCAGCTTACCACTACTGAAATCCGTGTCGAGAAGCGTCCTTCTCCGGCCCCCGAAGGGGATGATGAGGTCCCCCCAACCTTGAAGAAACAAAAGACAGAGGACAAGGCAGACGAGGCCATGAACGATGCAAAGACAGAGGAGGTTCTGCCCAAGGGCGAGACTGTTCTTGCCTCACCACCAGTGGAGCCCAGTATAAAGCTCCTAGTCAAGAAGCTTTCACCTAAGGCACAGATCCCGACTCGGGGCTCTACGCTGGCAGCGGGGTATGACATTTACAGGTAAGAGCTTTCCCATACCCGAAGGTTGAGTGAAGTTGTTTGTGCGCTGGTAGTAGTGCTAATGGAGATCCACAGTGCCCATGTGACCACGATTCCTGCCCGCGGAAAGGCACTGGTTGACACTGATATTTCTATTGCTGTTCCTATTGGAACCTGTAAGTCTACGCTATTCCTTCGATATGTGGAGGAGTCTCGGATTGACCATCGGTTGCCGTAATAGATGGGCGCATCGCTCCTCGAAGTGGTCTTGCATCGAAGAACTTCATCGATGTTGGAGCTGGTGTGATTGATGCCGACTATCGCGGCCAAGTTAAGATCCTCTTGTTTAATCACTCTGATGTCGATTTCGAGGTGAAGGAAGGAGATCGTGTTGCTCAGCTCGTCTTGGAAAGAGTATGTTTCTCGCCTTTACCTTTCTGCTATTGAAGTACTGAACTAATTTTTGACGTTTTGTGAAGATTTATACTCCTGAAGTTGTCGAGGTGGAGGATTTAGAAGAGTCAATTCGTGGAGCTGGTGGGTTTGGCAGTACTGGTCTTTAAATTACAAGTATTATGATAGTGCCTCTTTGGTCTATCTCTTTCTCTTCTTACTAGGCTACTTGGCCAAATTTTGGCTTTTAGTATTATTTGAGCACCTATATCTAGTACTAGTGTATAGTAGCATAAAAAATGTGTGGCTTTTAAAGTGGAAGGCGTAGATGTTAGTTTTCACTAGTGCGCTATTCATTAAAAAGATTCGTGAAGGTGATATAATTCTTTGAGAGTGAATGGTATGCTCTATCCCGGTCATTACGTGACCGAACACATTTAAAATACGAAGATGATTTTGGGGATATTTTCTTAGTAAATTCATCCTAATAATTATCACCAAAACCATAAGTTATCACTCGGATATCATAGGAGATAGTTTTCAAAAACACCTGAAGCTGCGGTGAAAATAAATAGAATAGTTTTTGGTATCGAATACCTTAGACGTAAAAACCACAAACTCTCAGGGGGGTTTTATTTTTCTGACCCTAAATTATTCTGGCCGATAGAATAGTGTCGGTTGTCATCTTATTCAATATTTCGACTGTTAGTGAAGAGCAAATGTGTCAAAATTCAATTATCAAGGGTTAAGATAATTATTTTAGGGATATAAGCTTTAAGTAGTGCTTTATTTTGATTGGCGAGATTTGAAATATTTTAATTGTGGATCACCATACATGTAGTATTATAGACAGGTGGTCCGGTTTTATACTGTACCCCAGCATGTTGGTTCTGCGGCGGGCGGCAACCAGTCCGCCATAATCGAAGTAGCGAAAGGCCAAACCTCTCCCACACCAAAATTTCCCCAAAAATTAATGAGCTAACCAGTATAGTTAAATTAATTTATACTTTAGATAAACTTCTGAATAGCTATGAAGCCCACTAGTGAGTATAAACAAGAGTTTTTACACAAAATTTTGACCTGGGACCCAATTGGGACTCCGGGTTTTTTCTGGTTTAGAGATCTCTAAAAAGTTAACTTGGGAACCCCCCCCCAAAAAAAAATTGTTGTTCTTATTAGTAGTGCTTATTAACAGTTATTAGAGTTCTCTAAGATTCCATAAGGCCATGAGTGCAAGGCTGCCTTCAGAGATATATAGTAAAGTATAATTTAGTCTTTCAGAAAACTCCCTTCTGGGCCCTTCTTTTTTTGCCTTTGATGATCTATAGCTATCTAGTAGTTTATTTACTTGTTGGAGGCCTAAGATAATTCTAATCTATTTTTTGGCTCATTAATTTTGGGGAGATTTTTGGTGTGGGGGAGGTTTGGCCTTTCGCTTTCGCAATTATGGCGGACTGGTTGCTGCCGTCCGCCGTAGGTCCATACTTTTATCACCAGCGGGAAAATTCATTTTTGACACATTCGACGCCCATACCCATAGTAGTGACCTAATATATTTTCTAAAAATTTAATCTATCCATTGTAAGGTGTGGTATAAAAAAACATTATCACGTGTCGCAAGCCTGTTTTCTTGTTATCGTCGCGCAATCTGGGATCTGCAAAGTTCCGGGTCAGAGTTAGCTTTGTTTGTTTCTAGCATAAGCGCACACCAGGGCGACCTAAGGGCTTAGTATTATTTATTATCGCTGGCCACGAAGTCTTTATAACTTTATATCGATGTCATATTAAGGGAAGTATGATTCCTGGATTTTGACCTTGTAGTATCGGCATCGATCGGGAAAAGAAACATTTATTAGGTGCGCTGTCTGCGCTATCGCGATTGATGAGGTTCTCAGGCGAGATCAATGGGCGGTTGAATTATACGCCAAGGAAATCGCTCCAGGATCGGACGAACAGTCGCTCAGGCTCGGGACTGATGTAATTAATCATAATCTATGTGCATAAATGTATAGAGCTGTCTGCCTGAAAGTAGTCAGATCGATTATATGCCGGAATTCTCTTTTTTTGAGATTATGAAGTCAATGAGGGTAAGCCATCATTGATGCACAGCTAAACCGGAGATATAGGGCTGCTGTGCCACATGAGGAGGGTCTCCTCAGGCTCGAGCTGATTTTTAAGTTTCTGGATGCGTGAGTGATAATATATGACTTCATAGGCCCTCGGATCGGGGCGCTATAGGTGTAAGCAAGTCCTAGGCTCAGTAATGATCAACTGATTTCGCTAGACTTAAGCTGGGCTGATTATCTTGTAGGGTAAAAATGTTACTACCTATATTTGACGTCATGACTCATTTTTCGTCTTACATTTTTTTTTGGTGTTGCTATCAGAGATGGTTTTTAGAGGAGCCCATCAGGTTCATGATGGCTTGTGTTATCACTCGTCATGGCGGTATCCCGTGCAATTGCGATCGGAAATCATGGTGCGGAGAGATGAAATGGCTAGATTATCTACTCGACAAAGATGGCAAAGGAACTGTGAGACTTTATTATTGTCACACCCGGGTACATTAGTAGTTTCACGTCGGGAGTCAATTTTCGACAATTGTAACGCTAACGGCGCGGGCACGTGCACTAGATGCGGCTCTTGCTGGCCTCAACTGGTACTAGGCTTAGTGGCAAAAGTACCCCGGTGACCTTTTTCATGGCCATGCACTCGGAGGTTTTGTCTGAGCAGAACTGGGCAATGCGGGAGATCAACTGATGCAATTGAAGATTTTCAAAGCCGCGCGACTGACTTCGACTGATTTACAAGGGTCTAAGCGAGGAGGGAGGAGAGGAGCAGACGTTCCAGCTCGTGGGGGAAGTTGACAAAATGGGACGGCGGCAAAAGGTGAATGGCCGGAGAAGGTGTTTCTAGTGGCGTCCGAGGGAGAGAGGGGATTGAGTGAGGTATTGTGTGATCTTTTTGGGTAACATGTGCTGTAAAGGGCACGTTGTTACCTGCGCACACTCACTATCCCGGGCTGGTCCCGTACAAGGAGGCAGATGCCGCGGACTTGTAGCTGGAGGGGATTTGGATTTGAAAATAGTTTGACTGGCACATTGGTGAGAAGAAACAAAATGTTGAACGAGGGGGCCTTAATGCATGTGGAGTATATGTAGACAGCAGGTGGGACTCTTTTATTCTTATTCCTTTACCGTAGTAATTCCCGTCCTCTCTTTCTGTTTCTGTCGTGTGCCCTTTCTTCCCTCCCTCTTCCCTTCCTTACTTCCCTCCTTGCTCTCCGGTGTCCTCCCTCAGTTGCTCCGTCCCGCTCAGGTGTTGGGTGTTCTGCCCCCTCTTCTTCCGCTGTCTCCCACTACCTGCTGTCAGCAACCAGCAACAAGCAACCAGCAACCAGCAACCGCAACCAGCAACCACCAGCCTAGCACCAGCACAACCACCAACACAGGCACCACTCAGAGCGGCCAGCCCAACCATTACAGAGTTTTCTCTCCATCGAAACCCCTCTCCCCCGCTCCATCGCCAGATTCTCCACACCTCTTTTTTTGTCGGGTTCTCTTAGTCGTCATTATTGTAGTCGTTGCTGATCCTCGACCAATCGCTACTTTACACCTCTTGCTCTGTCTGGGTTGTCGCACTAGTGCCAGAGCTCCATGTTGATAGGCGCCACAACACCTCATAATTCCACTATTTCCCATCAACCAAAAAATACAAAAAGACAAAACGATAGTAGCAATCACTGAACCTTCCGCTCTAGATCACTACGAAAAGAAGAAAAGAAAAGAAAATACATACCCCCCCAGATAGCATTATGTCTAACCAAGACATTCCCCACTACCTTGGGTCCTTCCTCGGTCCTGATTTTCCAGACAGCGATTTCTTCAGTGACATACCCGGCGTTGAACCCCTCAACTCTTTGCTCTTTCAAAACGTCTTTAATCATGCTGGACGTTCACTTATCCATTCATCTATTCAGAGTCACCCAGGGTTGGACAGGGGGAGAATTCCCGTGCTGACCCCATTTTTAAATCACCGCCCCATGATTGATATCCCTCAATTCTTCGACCCACAACAACAGCATCCTTTCCCCGCACGTCTAGTCAATCATATTGAAAGGATACGAACCCAAGTTCCCATACCACCTGTTCGTGGTGTCCCTCCACTTCCTGTCCCTCAGCCTGCCACGAATGGCCGTAATCGAAAACGCCGCGCCTCCGAAAAGGCAATTTCGGAACTGAAGCACATGCGTCTGATTGATCTTAAAGAAGATGATGACTGCTGTATTATTTGTATGGAGGCTTTTGTGGATATCAAATCGTCGACAGATGAGCCAAAAAGGGAGAACGCCCTACAGATGCCCTGTGGACATATATTTGGATCCCATTGTTTAAAGCTCTGGCTAAAAGACCATAGCACTTGTCCTACTTGTAGGAAAGAGGTTGATTTTGTCGAGGAGGATGAAAGGGGTGAAAGAGCGGCTATGGTGATGAATCGGAGGCGACTTGGTGGGATCGAACGGGACATGCGGCAGGCTGCTGGGCTAGCTAGCAGACACAGACATATGCAACAGCAAGCCAGGGACCAGGCCGCAGTGATGCAAAACCGGCTAGTAGAGGTGGAGGTCATAGTTCAGAGACAGCGGTATACTGCCCCGCACATGGATCCGGCAGCACGAGAACATGGAGCAGAAGACCCTGGCTGGATGGCAGCCGGTCCGCATGCACCGCTACAACAGTTTCCCCATTACTCACAATACCTGGAAATGGGCGCATATCCAAATCCTAGGATTGAAGAGCCTATGGATAATCATCACGATCCGTCTACGAGACTCACGGGGGTACCTGCTGTCCAACAAGCACTTCCAAGACCACAGGGTTACAATCACCATTTGGGGGTCAACAGAGCTGGGCCTCCTCAGGGTATGTTTGGCCCAGGAGCCGTACATACATTTCAACAGAGACATCAGCATCAATCATCGAATATGCCACAACGCTCCCAGTCACAAAGACAAGCACAAAGGCAATCACAGTATCAACCGTATCCAGAGGTAAATATGGCAAATCGTGCTACGCCGAATACTGGGTCAATTGATCGAGGCATGTATTCCTCAGATCTTGGTAGTGGGCCCAATGGTTCTTCGGGGGTTCCGATTCCCGGATATGTTCCCACTAGTCCTATTAACATACAAGATAATTCTCAAGGTGCTCATCTAAACCAGCACCCGGCTCCAAATCACTATCTGGCCAGAGGGATAAGTCTTTATCCATGGGATTCCAATGTCCGGCTACAGCAACAACAGCATCAGCAATCACAACAAGCTTTCATCGACCCTTCTTCCTCTCAAATGCTGAATATCCAGGTTTCAAGTTCAAGACGTGTTTGCCCTGCCTCCGCTGCCTCCTCCCCAGCCCAGCAACCCCTACAACGGTGTGATTATACCGACATGGCTATGTGCCAACACCAATTTCCCAACAATCCTAGCTTTAGCGCTGGTAGCATTGCAAGCCTACCACCAGATCAGACTCAGATAGTGCAACTGAGCTGTGGTCATGGATTTCATAGGGCTTGCCTTTTGTTGACAATGAAATCGGGGACCCCGAGAACTGTCCGCCCGGCAAAATGGCTCTGCGGGAAGTGTGGGAGGTACAGAGATGAAATGGGAGCAATGGAGGACAGGCAACGGGATATAGGACAAACTCAGCAGACTGTTGAGTAGTTAGGTTCCTTGGGGGGGGGGCTTGCGGCATTGGGTATTGGCGTATTTTCCGAGGTTGAGGTGGTGTAGTACTACGGAAAGGAAGTGTTGTAGTGGGTGTCTTGGCTATGTTAGGATCGGTAGCACAAGCGGTTTTTGGTGAGAAATGGAGTGAGATGATATTTTTATTTGTGGCCTATTTTGTCGTGCCAATTTCTTATTTGGTAAGCGCGTGCGGGGGGTTTCGTGGATTTTGATCGAGGGGGCTTTTTTATGTATGTGAATTTTTCAGGATTTTTAATTTTCCCTTCTTTTACATATTTATTGGATCTTCGCATGTTATCTTACCTCAGTCATCTCTTTTCTGTTAGAAGCCGAGTGGAGGGTATAAAATTGCGCAACGCCTACTAGCAAGCCAGGAGCAATTTGTAGCCTCTTAATTGGTACTATCTCCTCGATAAAATTGTTCCGAATATGTAGGGCTTGAGTGTGGGGTCTAGATGGCTGAAGACTTTCGATGATGAGTGTATAGGATCGAGTGAAGTATCCCTTCCAGGGATTTAGATTACTGAACCAACGGTGGAAAAGGGACAAAAAAGTAGTTGAATTTAGGCCTCACCTAGGGCTACAAAAGCGGTTAGTATGAAGAATATGGAAGAAGGTACGAGTGATCTTCTATGAGGAGTACCTGGCCGACATATTTCGAGATGGTAGCTCTATACTACTAGGGTCGGAGTCATCTTTAGATTCTTCTGGATAAATAAAAAGCCTCTTAGGCCCTTACACCCTCTTCTATTTCTTCTCCAACATTCTCGGCCTTTCCTCCTCTTTTATATTGTCATCTGATATCTCTAGGATCGATTAATTGAGAGTTACGGACTTAAAGGGTTGTTCCTGCGCGCTCGAAAGAAATGGAATCTTGGTATTGGAATTGCCGATATCGGCCCTATGGTAGCTAGCGACTGGTAGTTGGCATCAAATGATCACTCTTTGCGGCGTAGTAGACTGGAATATAACTCTAACGAAAGAAAGAACTGCCCGGGAGCGCCGATTTTCTAACTGAGCCTGTTAGCTATACAATTTATACATAGGTCTTAAAAGCCAACCAGTACCGATTTTTTATTCTTGTTATGGCTTAATAATGTATCCTACTCTTGAGCTGGCACATCCGGATTGCTCTAAAAGCATAGTTTGATTTTATATGACATGGTCAATCAGCCTGAAAAATGGAGAACTAACGCCAGAGATGCACCTGGGGGGAAGGGAGAATAAATAAGGTGGTTAATTCTCATTAGTATGTTATAAAAACAGTACTCATTCTACTATCATCATAGACCTCTTCGTGCCTATGAACACCTAAAATGCCCAAAACAGGGGCGAGTCTTTAGTAGATTAGATCCTAATCTTATCGTCTCACCTTTTGTTCTAATCGTTTTTTTTTGTAAAACTGGAATTCTGAGTAGATACGCGATGCTTACTGTATGTTCAATAATAATTTCTTTATTTTGACCAGTCTCCTGAAAAAACCATAGGCCAGGTCTGGTCACAGACTCCGGGGTAGCTTCGTGATGTAAGGTAGGGCCATTTTTCTAGAGTCATTGAAAATCGAAGTTTGAATAAAATTGCTATCGTGTAAAGGGGATTAATAGCTCTGTATAATTTTTTTACTTCTGTTGAATATAAGCCAAGGGGGGTTACAGCAATACTTTGTTTATGGAGTATTTTAACTGATTATCGCTTGGATAACAAAGCGCCTTGACGGGCTACAACACTGGGGCTGTACTTGCCCGCACAAAGCCAAGCTCGCAAAGTTCCTCGGGGTCTTACCTGGTAGCCATACAGATACAGCACATAATCTCAGACCTGGGCATCTATCACAAGCATAATAAGTGTCTCTATGGTTATCGTAAAGGCTCTGAGACCGATCTGAAGTACTCAAGCAAGCCTCATACATATATCGGGTGGTATTGGATATTTTTGGAGGAAGAGAGTGAAGTGGCTCGTTGTAGAAGAAATAGCAGCCAATGGGAGTTTCGAGAATAAAAAACATTTTTTAGGTTATAAAATCCTGGAATAAGAGTCTAAGACAGCATAGAGCTAAGAATATACGGTTTATTTAAACTTAAAAGAGATTGGTGATGTAGAAATGATATAAGTGTAAATCGAGTGACTATCTATGATTCACGTCTCGCTGTTTATTCCCCTCGACTTAGCACTGGGGTTAAAAGAGAGTTATGCATTGAGCTCAGTCTCATTCCCAGCCCCATATTTGCTGCGCATACGGTGATGCGCAGCAAAAGTTACTATTGGGACTGAGCACGAGACTACATTGAGCTATTTTGATATTTTGGCAGGTCATAACACAGTTCGTTATATCTTATGAAGGATATTTTATGTATATATACCCTTTTATTTATTCCTGGTTAGACGTCCCTGTGTAAATCCTGACTCCTTAAAGAAGTAAAAAAAACAACCCTTAAGAAGAATGGATAGATTAGAAGCGAAAGAAAAAAGGTAAAAAAAACTGGAATATGTAATCATGATAAGAATAAGCCATTGGGGCCTTTGGGACGTATAAAACCTTTATTTTTCCCGTCTGACAACAATCAAGGAGGCTATACAGTTGGATCATCATAGACAAATCTGATATTACTTGGAGACCTTCCAGCGCGGAGGACGAATTGATCATCACCTTGGGGTCGCTCTGAGTATAGAACGTTAGTACCAGTATTTGTTTATAGATGGAGAGAGAAGTACCGTTCTTGGTGTTGCCAGTTAGCATCGACTGGATAGACATGCAGACGGATTCCACGCTTTGAACGGGCGACCATCCATTACCGGAGGAGAGAAGGTCAAGGCATATTACACCGTTGGAGTAGATGTGGGGATGCATGGGAATTTCTGGTGTTTTCTGTTAGCTGCCATATAAACAAGGGCGTTTACCTTATGGCAGGGGATATAGAACCGAGTAATCGGAGGAGGGAGTCGAGGTACCTCTGTCAACAGCTCTAACAAACATAACTTCAGGGGCCTCTATTGGGTAGTTGTTTGAGAACTTGAAGTTCAAGCGGAAAATCTTGCCATAATAAATTGGGTTCTCATCAAGGACCTGAATGTCCATCTGCCATTGCACGAAGTCTTCTGTATTGACGGGAAGAATTCCTGGTGGGAGGTCTTTGTGCATCTGTCAAATTAGATGAAGGATTACTTATGGATGCCTAGCTCATCAGCTCATCTCAACGTACCTTCTGGAGCTCCCGTTGGAGGCGCCTAGCATGGGACATCATGGCTCACGAAAAGGGGAGGAAGAGAAGAGGAGAGATTATAGGATGGAATGATATTTTGGTTTCCGGAGATAGCTGGTACCCTATGTGGGCTTTTATAAAACCGGCCCTGACTCGCTGAAGATCTCCCGGGCAGGCGACGCGGGGGAAAGTGCTGTTACACATTGTTAGGTAAGCGAAGAATATCCACGTGCCTGATGGGTTGGTTGCCTGAGGTTGGGATAAGGTGCGGCTCAAGGGATTACAGGGCGTACCCTAGGGGGGAAGGGGGGATCATGTGATGATTATGAATAGTTTGGCATTCTCAGTTCTAGTGGCAAGTAAATGTAGGGGCTGTATGGGCCTGAGTTGACTGAAGAATAGGTAGGAATGTGAGTTGTGCCTGAAGTTGTGGCTTGGTTTATGATCCCTGGTAAGGATCCTTAACAATTCGGTTACTAGTTTGTAGGCGAGGTAATTGTGATAGAGAAAGGTGTTATTGGATTCACATGGTATGAAGATCAACCACGCTCTGATCACTGTAAACTCCGGGGGTGGTATCTAGATAAGGCCATTAGCATTTTTTTTTTTTTTTTTTTTTTTTTTTTTATATCAAGTGATTTTATTGTTCTGGGTACCAAAAGGCCATTAGCATATCAGGGTCATACTATATTTGATTATCCTGGATCACTCGGGGGGCTGCGTATGGACAGGTCTGGGCACAAAGTAGAACATGTCTAAGGAGTTTCTTCCCCCGGAGGGTTCGCCGGTGTTCAGCCCTGCCGACTAGCAGCTGCTTACATTGCAGAGAGATAAAATCCAAGGGCCCAGTGTGCCTTGCAACACCGGAAATCCGAATAAGGGTTCCAGCCAATCCCTACCAGAAGTTACGGTTTCGTGGTTTTTATTTTTTATTTTTGAGTTTCTATGTTCCTGAGATTTCAAGCGCATGTAGGTGCTTTTTCTTCCCCAGAATTGAGAATAATCGGGAGTGTTCGGATGTTCTCCAAGCAGGGTTATTGTGTATAGGCATAACCTCCCCCTCGATAAAGTCAATACCTAGAATGGTTGTGCTTTTGTTGGTATAAAACCCTAACCCTGAGCTGAGTGGCAAGGACTCAATATAATTGGTGTAGGCGTGTTGCCCCGCCCCCGCAGCTGCCTTCAGCTTGCAGACTAAAACGTCAAAGCCTCCTTATCTCTTTAGAGCCCTTCGATCAGCCTTCTACCTTCCTGTCTATCTCCACGCAGCAAAACAAAAAACTCATCACTCCGCCTCCACTCTTGTCTATCCATCTGGGTACATCAATATTACATCTTAGCTATACGTTTAGTTACTAACTAGTAGAGAATCGAGAATATGAGTTGTAAGCTTCCAATCATCCCGTTCGCTACATTTCTCCGTTTCCATTTCTATTTCCCTCTGCCTCAGCTGTTCTTTGTCCCGGGTGTTCGGGTCCTCTTACTTCGTTGACTCTATCGGTGTAATATCGCGAACTTTAGCCTCGCAAGGTGCTTTTAGAGTTACTCACTGTGTATTGCGTGCTACTTAGTTTCCTCGGTCCTCAATAAGTTGCATGGGCAGCCGCCTACTTATGATAAGAAGTGAGAGATACTTGCTCTATAGAAATCCACTTATCCCCTCGCAAAATGATTTTTGGGATTAGCTTCGGTAGCTCTGGAAAGCGTGGACTGACAGATGATGAACCATTTAGGGTCCAATACAAGATGGGCCGCACCTTGGTTAGTGCTCTCCTGGTGTTTTTTACAGTTGACTGGTATGTGGAGAAGGCTGATTAAGTTTTTTGCACATGTTATAGGGTGCAGGTACTTACGGAATCGTTCGCGAAGCCGATGGCCCTGAGGGAAAGGTTGCCGTAAAGATTATTCTTAAGAAGAATGTCAAGGGAAACGAACAGATGGTTTATGACGAATTGAAGCTGCTACAGAGACTCCACCACCCACATATTGTCCAGTTTCGCGACTGGTTCGAATCGAGGGTAAGGGCCGGCCTTTAGTTTAATTTTACTTTTTCGGAATTTCTCTCATTTTGTTTAGCTTAATGGTGCTGATTTTTTTTTGACAGGATAAATATTATATCGTTACTCAGCTGGCTACCGGTGGTGAGCTGTTTGATCGTATTTGCGAGTATGGGAAATTCACCGAGAAGGACGCATCTCAGACTATACGCGAGGTTCTACAAGCCGTCGACTATCTCCACAGCGTCAATATCGTTCACAGAGGTAAGGTTTTGCTAGCTTCTATAGACAAAAAAGGTCACTGCTGACACTGTTAATCTCATAGACTTGAAGCCTGAGAACTTGCTGTACCTCACCCCTGATGCAAACTCCTCCCTCGTGCTCGCCGATTTTGGTATCGCCAAAATGCTTGATTCCGGCGACGAAATGCTCACGACCATGGCCGGCTCCTTCGGTTATGCTGCGCCAGAAGTTATGCTAAAGAAGGGACATGGGAAGGCTGTTGATATGTGGTCCTTGGGTGTTATTACCTACACTCTTCTCTGTGGATACTCGCCATTCCGTAGTGAGAGTCTTGCGGACTTGATTGACGAGTGTAGTAATGGGAGAGTCATCTTCCACGAGCGCTACTGGAAGGAAGTTAGTAGGGATGCGAAGATTTTTATTGGGGAGTTATTGCAGCCTAAGCCTGAAGACCGTCCCACTAGTTCGGTAATAAGATTGGTTTTTTATTGTAGTTATGAGGTGATGGCTGACCTGTGTACCCGAAATATATAGGAAGCACTCAAGCACAGCTGGCTTAAGGGCGAGACCGCTACTGACTACGACGTCTTACCAGAAATCAAGTCTTATATTACCAAGGCTCGTCTTCGCCGCGGTATTGAAATGGTCAAACTCACCAACCGTATCGAGGCGCTCAGGATGCGTGACGATGACCCTGAAGAGGGTGATTTGCCAGCAGATGCAAAGGAGGCCGCGAAAGAAGGGGTCGCAAAGCCAGGTACTTCTAAGCCCGCTGGATCTACCGGAAAGGGTAGACTATCGAGAGCGGCGAGATCTGCTATCTTTAGGGAGGTTGTGTTAGCGAAAGTGAGGGAGATGAAGGCCGAGGAGGAGAAGCAGCTGACAGAAAGGAGCTTGAGTGAAAAGAAGCCGAATACAAGAGGGGGAAAGAGTTAGACTAGGTTGCTGGGAGGAAATTATTTGGGTTGGATATACCAATTTTGATTTTTTGATGCATCTTGGAATGAATTTTATATCGGAAGTTCGAGTTGTTGGGTTTACTTAAGCAAAGGAAATACGTGTACTTTAGTGCTCAATATCTTTCGTTTCTGGGCGGCTGAGCGTTTTGTTTAGCTATTATATCCATGTATTACGTATAAGTCGAAATATTTGTAGACATGCGGAATTACATGTATGTAGTATAAATAGTCCTTTAGATATGAAGGATGCCTAGGTCTATTGTAAACACAAGCAAATCTTCATTTTTGGGGTATTATGGGTGTAGACGATGGCTATACAGAAAAGTATAGAATTTTATATTTAGGTAAGGGGAAGGGATGAGTGCTCTCATCTCCCGGGATATGGTCCGTGCACTTCGTGTCCACTAATCTCGCCCCACATCCTTTCACCCAATAGATTCACGATCTCTTTATCACCAACCTGCACAACAGAAATGAACTCAATAAGATCTCTACGACAGCGCGCTACGATGAACCCAGTCCTACGCTCTGGTTCCTGTACCCTAAAACCTCAATTGGGTCTTGCGAGAAGATATGCTACTGCAACTAAAGCGGATTTGTATGATGTTGTAGTCGTTGGTGGGGGGCCGGCGGGATTGTCGTTGGCGAGTTCTTTACGTATGTTCACATCCTTCTAGTTTACTAGAAAGTCTTTATTCTAAACAATGTGCTCTGGTTTTGGATTTAGGTTCTTCAAGTGTAACGAATGGCCTCCGGGTAGCACTTGTAGAGGGCTTTGATTTAGCACCAGGAAGGAACTGGATACCAGAGTCTGGGAGCTTTTCGAATAGGGTCAGCTCACTGACACCGGGCTCGGTTGGATTCTTGACAAATATCGGAGCCTGGAAGCATGTGCAAAACCACCGTGTTCAAGCTTATCATGGCATGCAGGTATTGGGTCTTCCTGCTTTCCTAAGGTTGGATCACTAAAATGTTGTTTCTAGGTCTGGGATGGTGTTTCAGGCTCCCGCATTGAGTTCAATTGGGACCGATCAGCAAGTGAAACAATCGCCTACATGACTGAAAATACAAACCTTGTTCATGGCCTCCTCTCTCGTCTTTCTGAGCTAGGTGGGGTGGAGGTGATTGATAAGTCCCGAGTCGAGAATATCTCTTTTGGCGAAGATAATGGAAAACTAGATCTAAGGACATGGCCTACAGTGGAGATTACGGGGGGGAAGAAGCTAACAGCGAGGCTGTTGGTCGGTGCTGATGGTGCGAATTCCCCTGTTAGGACGTTCGCGGGAATTGAGAGTCGTGGATGGGATTATGAGCGGCATGGGGTGGTCGCAACTGTCAAGTTAGTAGAAGGGAGCTCTTTTGAGGCGGAGAAGACGGCGTATCAGAGATTCTTGCCAACTGGACCGGTGGCATTGTTGCCTGTGAGTTTCGACTGAGTTTTGCCTGCATGATTTGTGGGGGGCTGATTAGTATCTAGCTTCCTGGAGATTTTGCAACTCTTGTGTGGTCGACAACCCCCCAGATTGCGGCAAAATTGAAGACTTTGGAATCTGGCGATATGGCTGCCATGATTAATGCAGCGTTCAGGCTGAGCCATGTCGATATTGATTATATTAAAGACCTGGAAAAAGGGATTTCTGGGGAGGTACAATGGAGGGAGTCGGTTTCGCAGTTCGATTCCGCCCGTGTTCCTGCGAGGATTGTAGGTGTGCAAGAAAAATCGGTTGCGTCGTTCCCTTTGAAGATGAGGCATGCAGATTCGTATATTGCGGAGCGGGTGGCTTTGATTGGGGATGCTGCACATACGGTTCATCCACTTGCTGGGCAGGGACTTAACCAGGGTATTGGAGATGTCCAGTCTTTAATCAAGACCATCGAGACTGCTGTGCAACACGGTCAGGATATAGGTAACTCCTATTTCTTCTGCTAACTTTTGCATGATATTTTTCTGACACTTCTTTAAGGCTCCGTCCTCTCTCTGGAACCATACTGCTCCGATCAGTATTTTAAGAACAACCTCATGCTGGGTGTTGTAGACAAGCTGCACAAACTATACGGGACTACATATTCCCCGGTTGTGGCGTTGAGGTCGTTTGGATTGAGTGTGGTTGATTCTATGACTGGGTTAAAGTCACTAATCATGAAGCAGGCTGCTGGAGGTATGTGAAAGGTTATATAGGGGTTTGATAAGGGGCTTGTTTGTGGATTATGAATTTGATTGGTGCGGAGTCTTTGTTTTATGATACATACGAAGCTGTAATATCTATTATTATGAGGTTTAAAAGGAAAAGTTATCTCTGCTGTTTCCCCTGTGACATCTCTTAATAGTAGGAGCCTTGTCAATCCTTGTTTTGTAGGTGAAACTTGTCTCCTGGTTGATAAGAACAATGCCAAGAACCCTTTTATCGCCTCTACCGTAGGGACTGACCATATTCAGACCGTTGCCGAGAGTACGATTTCCTAATTTATTACTGTTTATGGGCAAAATAACACGTCAGGAGGTAAAAAGGACCTCAACACACGGTTTAACATACAACAAAACTGCCATAACTGGTATGGTTCTTTGAAGCCACCTTCTCGGCAACGGTCTGAATATAGTCAGTCCCTACGGTATTACAATGGCAGGCATTCATACCTTCATACCTCCAGTCCGTGACCAGAAGGTTAGCCGACTTGGGATTCTAGGCGAACTATTTTATTATTGATTGCCGTAACTATTGATTTTTTATTGCCTTAGGGTTTCTTTATTTTCTTTCATATTTTTCTTGCACTTTTTGTGGCTGGGGTAGAACTGGTCTTTATCAGTGTAACTCACGGGGCAAGGCAGCACAGGGTCTGCTTTGGGCAAGTACTATAATATTCTAGTGGTTAGAAAATCTTTTATCCCATAAGCTGTTAAAAGATGGTGCCTCCAAAGTGGCAGTGGCCCAGCGCAGAATAGCAGATTTGCCAACTAGAGCTAGCCAATAGAGAATATTACAATGCTGGCCCACTAGAGGGGGCAACTTTATCAGCTTATGGGATAACTTCAGAAAGATATACTTCTAGGCCAAACAGAATTCTGGTCCTTTAGCCTAGGATCTTTCGCCCATCTCGATAACCTCGGGAAGTAAAAGTTTAGGATAGAAAAAGACAATGATAGGGCTCATAATTTTTTTTAGGATTGTAAGGCCCTGATATATTTGGGATAAACATGATCGAATCTATAACCTGTAAACCTACATATAGGTGTATTTTCCTACTTGTCATAATAAACCGGTTTAATATGACTAAGGAAAAGAAAAACAGGGGAGGATTTCCTAATGGGATCATAAACTGCTTTTGCAAACTTTGAAAGAAAGAAATTCTTTGGGAATTTATATATTAATCTCTATCGTACACCATCACTCGCTCTTCTATAGTATATAATATGGAATCTACATTATAAGGATTGGCCCTCTCAAAATAAACCACTGTCAATATAATGCTACTACATTTTATTCTAGAGGTGGCTAGGATTAGGTATAAATAGGAACCTGGGGCACTATGGGGCTTTGAAAGGTTGGAGTTATTCTCGTGACTTTGAGGGAGGGAAAATAGTTACCCGGCCACCAAGAATGAGGCTCATTGGCGTACTAGTATTTTCTCTAAGTCTTTGAACTTTTTTTCCTCCAGTGCCCCACTATCATAATTCTTCATCTATGACCGACGTAAAACTCCAGCAAGCGCCATTTGTGAAGCAGTTGGCAGCTAATGGTAAGGCCATCCTACTACAACTTAAAGGGAAGAATTCTCGGTCGCTAATACGCTCAAACAGACCGACCAACCCGCGACAAAGCTGTAGCGTCGCTGCGCAGCTACCTCGCCTCACAAAAAACTTTTAGTCAAATAGAGCTTCTGAAGTTATGGAAGGGGCTTTTCTACTGTAAATTGTTTCTTTCTTGCTTAAAATATGAGACATCTTTCTGTCTTGAATACTAATAGGTAGCTAAATAGGTATGTGGATGTCTGACCGCCCACGAACCCAGCAGCGACTGGCCGCCGACCTGGCAGATCTCTTGACATCGATGGAGGAAAAGAACTTTGTGCCTTTCCTTGAGGCTTTCTGGATCACTATGGTTCGCGAGTGGAATGGGGTCGATGTGTTGAGGATGGACAAGTTCTTGTTGCTTGTTAGGATGTATCTGGCGAGTAGCTTTAGGTACATGCGTGGGAGGAATTGGGACGAATGTCTTGTCGAGAAGGTTGTGAAGGTGATGAAGGAGGTTCCTTTAAAGTGAGTCCCCATTTTGTCTTTACTGGGATTATTCAGTATTGGTGGAAGTTGCTAATATAGCTGTTTTTTGCGATAGTACAACGGACAAGAAGGTGCCTAATGGTCTTCGCTTCCACCTAACAGATATTTATGTGGACGAATTGGAGAAATTAAGCCCAGAGGATATGAAAGATCATCCATTGCCAGTTGAGAAGCTAGTGGAGCCTTTTCAAGAGTTGATTGTGAAATCACCGGCGAAGATGGTTAGGATAAAATCAAAAGAGCTGTTGTTGGACGAGAGATTAGCACAATGGGGGTTTGACAAAGCTCCTGAAGGTGAGACCAAGAAAAAGACTGTTAGGTCTGAACCTGAAAGTGAAGGCGATGAGGACGTGGAAATGGGAGAAGATGAAGAATGGGGTGGTATCGACGATTAGGGTTTCTTCCTATGTATAATTTGTGTATAATATCTCTGACCTTTTTCTAATCAGTACATTGTTTTTTTTCAGATCCAATTAAAAAATACTGATATGACAGGCTTAGTAGCCTTATTTCTAACATAGAACAACCTGTAAGTATGTACTTTTATGAACTATTATGATATGACCAACGCTCTAATCTATGAAGTCAAAGAGACTCTAGAAGGATATTTATGAACAGTATATAACCTTCATTCATCATTAACCATCATCATCATCTTCACTATTGTCTTCACCTCCAAAGCTAAAGCTAAAGCCTTCCCCCTTTGTATCCGTCAGTTCATTCCATTTCCTCTTTTTCTTCCTCTCTAATTTTTCCAGGGCCTCCTGGAGCTCCACCGGATATTGCTCCTCCATCCTCTTCATGAACAACTCATACGGATCCTTTACTTTCTTCGTATCGAACCCAGATACCGATCCCGGTTGGTCCCGAAGAAACTCTATTGTGGCTGCCAATTGTGTTGGTGGGATAAAATTCTGAGTCAATGCAAGTGATGGTGAAAGATTTACTACGAGGTGCCACCACCCTATAGATAAAGTATTATTAGAATCAATAAGGTGTATTTGGTGGTAAGTAGTACCTGATGGAACATATAATATCTCGCCGTCTTTACAGACTCCTTCTCTGCACCCTCTAGCCTTCCTCGCCTCCCGATGGAAGCCTACAAGCCACTCTGCGATGCTGAGAGGTGATGTAACTTCACTATGGTCCTCGGATTCGTAGACTCCAGGTGGAGGTGAGCCTGGAGGGAACATTATCCAATACTTCTCCCCTTCAATGACCGCATTCCAGGCTGAAGTTGCGTTCGGATCCTGAATTTAAATGACTGAAGTCAGCATAGCCTGAAAGATAAATTTCTATGACTGCCTACTTTATGAAATGTACTACCACTCCTCTCGGGCCCTAAAATCATCCACCGTCTGTCAGGTCTTTCGTCTCCGAGCACCTCAAAATAATCTTTCCCAAAACACTCTGGGACCATGAATCCACATTCCATTTCCCCATTTGTCTTCTCTACAAATGCACGATCAAAAAGGTATAGCGGGGTCTCGTCGGTTTGGTCTCGCATATAATCGTAGTAATCACTGAGTCGCCAGTCTACACTTTCAGCACGAAAGCAGATATCACTGTACTTCCTGACCAAGGACATAATGGTCCATTCATTGTAGCCCGTCCAACTCTTGACTGGAGAAGTGAGTATGAATGGCGTTGTGGAGTATCTTTTATTAAAGTCTTCTGCCGTCATATGAGAGAGACGGGGGATGGTATTTTGCAAGGGGATTCTGGAAGCGTAAGGATATAGTGAGATCTGGGACATGTGAAAAGGTCTATGGAGGGTATCGGAGAAGAGATTAGGGGTTGGTATTAGAACTTCTTGGGTGGAAGGTAATGATAGATAGGTTCGACGCCAGGTACCACGCCAGGTGAAGGGAAGTTTAGACATGGATGACCTAAAAAAGAATTTTGGCTGGTTAGTATGAATTTATTATTATATTTAAATTGGTAAAGGGAAATTAGAGTCCTTTTCTATTACATAGATCATTTTAACAAGGGTAGTTTATGGGATACAAGCTGTGATGGAATGTAGTTCTGAAGGGGAGTAACTCGGGAACCTTTAACCCATGATATCACTTGTAGTACAAACTCAGGAATGGAGTTATGAAGGCTTAATCCGGGAACTTCCAGGGTTCAAAACGTCAAGGATTACACATACTCTATGAATAGCGTTTTCCATAGCTCATCGTGGCGACTAAAGGCATAGAGGCCTTTACTTGTAGATCCCAGCTGAGTAAGGCTCCTAGAATCGAGGTATCCCAAGATTTCTATGATCAGTTCGTCTGGGCAGGCAGCAAGCAACCCTGTCGAGGTATCGCGGAGATTCGAGACTGAGGCGTATGCATTACCGCTAGGCTTGATCCGAAGAGGGTGGGGAGAGATGGTGATTGATATTGATTTATCTTTAAAGGCTGAGTCTTCCCCAGAGGCTGAGAGAGTACTTGTTTCTGTATTTGGACAACTCACTGCTGCTATTTTCCGACGTTTAGGTGATGGAAGGGTCACAGAGTAAGAACGGTCTGTTAGAGGGATCATCCTATGACACTGTTCATCCAAACGGGGGGTATGAGTATGTCGAGGCGAATGACTGATAATTTTTCTACATGTATTGGTATTTTCTTAGTCCCAGAACGTGACTGCGGCTTGAAACACCTGCCAGGTTTGGTGTTTCCCCAGTGTGGTTAGCGGGATATCGTACGGATTGGTGGGGGAAATGTGGCGGATTGAATCGCTTGAGAAAAAAAAAAAACTCGATCACAGTCTGCACTGTGGGCACCCCTCGCTTTTTGCTTTGCTTTATTTGGCCTGCTGCCTCCCCTCCTCTCCCCGTTTCTTCTCACAACTCATCAACCTTACAACTCAAAGACCACACTCCACAATAAATCAGTCTCTCTTCTTGAACAGAGAATCTTTATCGATAAATATTTGCTCTAAGAAGTAGGCTCTCTTAACCTCCTAATCAGGACTTCTTAGAGAACGTAACTAATCTTGTTTCTTCAGTCAGAAAACTAAAAAAAAACAAGAAAACTTACTATTTGCCCAATATGGCCACTGAAGGTTTGAAAGAAGTCGAGGTAAGACTGAAATTTCTTTCTCATCTCTCACACTTTTTCTCTTTCAGCTTCTCTCTTCCTTTGAGCCCCATACTGCTTTGGTTTCTCTGCTCGCTGCGGGGTCTCTGTTACATCCCGCAAAGGACTGCGGGGCTGTCTTTGGTGGGGTTACCTGGGCACCTAAACTTACAAACTTGTTCGCAGGGACAAATCGAGTCCAACTACGATGAGACTGTCGACAACTTCGACAGCATGGAATTGAAGCCTGAACTTCTCAGAGGTGAGTTTATAAATTTCCTCTCATATTCTAGTTTTTGGTGTTCCTGCAGCGTTGCTCCCTGTATACTGCCAAGATAAAATTCTCGTGCTAACATTTTATCCCAGGCATCTACGCTTACGGGTATGGAAACCCTAAACGAATAACTTTTAAATAGGACTACGCTCACCATTACATAGTTTCGAACGTCCCTCTGCTATTCAGCAACGTGCGATCCTTCCCGTTATCAATAGTAAGTATTACCCCTCTTTTGCCCCACCATCCCCACCACCCTGCATGATAACCGCTGCAACTGCGGGTTGCACAAATTAATCCTCCGCGAAACCTAATTCTAACTCACCCCCACAACAGACCGTGATGTTATTGCTCAGGCCCAGTCCGGTACCGGAAAGACTGCTACTTTCTCTATCTCCGTCCTCCAGAAGATCGACCTAAACCTCAAGCAATGCCAGGCTTTGATTTTGGCCCCTACCCGTGAGCTTGCTCAGCAGATTCAGAAGGTAGTTGTCGCTATCGGTGATTTCATGAACGTTGAATGCCATGCTTGTATTGGGGGAACTGTCGTCCGTGACGATATGAAGATTCTTCAGGATGGTGTCCACGTCGTTGTCGGAACTCCCGGTCGTGTCCATGACATGATCCAGCGCCGTGCCTTGAAGACCGATGCTATCAAACTTTTCGTCCTTGACGAGGCTGATGAGATGTTGTCTGTGAGTAGTCTATATAACTTAGTGATCTAGAAGAGTGTTACTGATATTAGCAATTTTTTTTAGCGCGGTTTCACTGAGCAAATCTACGACATCTTCCAACTTCTTCCCCAGTCGACTCAGGTCGTTCTTCTTTCTGCCACTATGCCCCAGGACGTGTTGGAGGTTACCACAAAATTCATGCGTGACCCTGTCCGTATTTTGGTCAAGAAGGCCGAGTTAACACTTGAAGGTATCAAGCAATTCTACATTGCTGTTGAGAAGGAAGACTGGAAGCTCGACACTCTCTCAGACTTATACGAGACCGTCACTATTACACAGGCCGTCATTTTCTGTAATACTCGTAGAAAGGTCGACTGGCTCACTGAGAAGCTCACTCAGCGTGATTTCACTGTTTCCGCCATGCACGGGGACATGGATCAAACGCAGCGTGATTTAATTATGAAGGAGTTCCGTTCAGGATCTTCTCGTGTGCTGATCGCCACCGACTTGTTAGCCCGTGGTATTGATGTCCAGCAGGTCTCTTTGGTCATCAACTATGATCTACCCGCAAACCGTGAGAATTACATCCATCGTATTGGTCGTGGTGGTCGTTTCGGACGTAAGGGTGTTGCCATCAACTTTGTCACTGCTGTAAGTCGATTTTTCTTATTATATTTGAATATTCGGTAACTGACCCCCCATAGGATGATGTTCGTATGATGCGTGAGATTGAACAGTTCTACTCGACCCAGATCGAAGAGATGCCTATGTTTGTACCCTACATCACCAAATATTATTATAGCTGTCTTGCTGATCATTCTTTAGGAACGTTGCCGACCTTATTTAAACTGTTCTTTGAATATAAAAAACGTCTCAAACCAATAAAAAGTTATAACTCCGGAATTCTTGATTACGCGAAACGGATATGGAAAACTTGCGAGTGGTGTCTTATTTTTTCTCTTTTCCTTTTTTTGTCCCGTTGATAGTTTGGTATTCTATACGCGTGTATGTGTGTGTTTGGTTTTTACTCTGGGGTTTAAGGATGCAATCTGTTTTTCCAAAATTCAAAACACATGGCTGGACGACTGCAATTCTCGAACTTGCATGGGTAATGGGGACGAAGGGCAGAGAAATATTTCTCCGTTCTCGTCTCCTTTTCATTTGTTCTCTTTTTTCCTTCTCCTTTGTTTTGTAGAATTTGAGAGATGGTGTTTGAGGGGGAAGGTAGGAGGGAAAGTAATGATATCTATTTTCTATGCCACTTTTGTATTTGGGAGCATCCCGTCGTTCCTTGTACGCCCACAATTTTCTGCCACGATATCATTGCCCTCTTTACTATTGGCAGTTACTTGCTTATTCCTTTTGCCAGGTCGTGATTCGGACCGGCACGGGAAGTATGAGTTGACACGGGAGGGATGAGCTTCAATTGGTTTAGAGTACCATCTATAAGTGTCTGAGAGACGGCACGGATTAGATATCCGGTTCTTATTCGGGGTGCGGATGCCTTTACAAATGCCACCAGCAAAGGATGAGAATAATGTGGGTGGGTGCGGGGAAGGAAGTAGTGGTGCCAATGATATTGCGGTAATAATCTTGACCCAGCCGATCGGATCGGACCTTTCACCGCCACCCGGGTTGGGTTGGGTTAGAGATGCTGGGAAAGTAGTGGTTACTTTCCCCTTGGTAACGGATATGTGATTTCATAACGAATGTCAGTAATACTCGCTGCTTGGGAGTGTCAAACTGTCACAACACTAGAAATTATTACTGCCATTTTATGTAGAGTATAGAGTATGTACTCATAAAGTCTAACTATGGAACCGGGAATTAAAATACCAGCTACCTGACCGATCTAATACCAACAGCCAATCCAAATAGAAATATCTAATATCCCACACTTCTCACTACTCCTCCTCCTCCTCCTCCCCCTCTTGTTCTTCTTCTTTCCTTATTTCAGCTTCAATCCGTGCCTTCTCTGCTGCCCGCATTCTCATCAATGTGATACTCTCATAATCAGTACTTTGTGTCACAACTGGCGTCTTTGACGACGACGACGCGAATGATCCAAAATTTGGTGGCTTCGATTTACCAGCTGAAGTAGATGATGCCGGTGGTGTCCACGAAAAAGTTTTAGGTCCCTTATGGGCGGTACCGGTAAGTGGTGAAGGTAGTGAAGGTTCATGAGAGATATCAGGTTCCTTCCCAGACGCCCACGCCACGTCTTTGAACACGCTGAACTCCGCAGACCCCAACGCATCATGAACAGCAGCATGGGCAGCAACAATAGACTCAAAAACTACTAGCGCAGTCTTAAGCTTCTTCTCCTTCTCCCCAGCCTTTGGGGTAGCAGACGTAGGAACCACAACATCCTGAATCCGTCCAAAGCGTTTAAAGAGCGCCGAGACATATCCCGCCGTGATATCATCACCTCCACGCCTTTTCCAACGGACCCTAATAGTCCTATCAATCTCCTCGAACCGTGAAAGCGGCTCACTAACCACTACATTCCCCTGTTGTTGTTGCTGCTCCTCTTCCTCCTTCACAGCCGCCCTCAACGCTTCCTCCCTACGCTTCCTTAACCCTGCCCCTTCAGCTTGAAGTTTCTCCATCTGCCTCCTAAACGCTTCCTCCGCATCGTCTGCGTCGGTCTTTGTCCGCTTTGCGTTCTTCTCGCGACTCTCGAGGTCCTCCTGCATGCGGCGACGGTTCATGTCGAACGCCTCGGTGCGCCGCTTCCGTGCGAGACGGGCATTGCGTGCGTTGTCGTATGCGCTTCTAGTCCCGGGGTCTGAGAGAACATCGTAGGCGATAGAGAGCAGGTGGAATTTCTCGGCTGCGGAGAGGTCTGGGTTCTTGTCTGGATGCCATTTTAGGGATTGTTTGCGGAAGGCTTTTCGTAGCACCGAGGGGGAGGTTTCTGTCGTGGGGATGGAGAGGATCTCGTAGAAGTCTGTTTCAGAGGTGGTGGCGTAGGCCGCGGCGTCGGCTTCGGTGGAGGGCATTTGTGGATGTTGGCGGGGAGGGGGAGGTTTGGTGGTTGTGGGTGGAGTTGGTACCTGGAGTGCTATCTATGCATTGTGGGTGAGGTTTGGTCTGGAGGTTTGGTGGTTGGTAACACACTCGGCGGTCAACACCCAATGAAAAGGGTTCTCAAACAAGAGTCAGGTATTACCTTTGTGGCAAGAGTGGGTAGTAGAGGTGAGTAGACTATTATATGACTGGTATTAAGTACAGGTACTCGGATATTGATTAACCCTCTCAAAAGAAATTATATATATGTAATTCCTACTCTAGCTGAACAACCCAAGTCGAGGTTGAGACTATGAGAGAGGAGGGGGGGGGGTGTTATATATACTGTATATAGTTTAGTAATTGGACTAATAACTGGTATTGTATAGAGTCAATTAGGGATTTTACATAGGTAAATCGTACTTGCAATAAACCTGAGGGTTACAGTGGAAGATTACAAAAAGGGACGCCTTTACTACATGCAGCAGCAGCAGTAGCAGTAGTAGTGGGGAATTATAAAGCAGATACTTTACTCAAAGAACATATCACCCCGGGTTATATGACAGGCAGCCTCGGAATTCATACATCTTACCCAATGACACAGAAGAATGACAATTTATTCCCCATTGATAGACTACCTATATAGTAAAGGACATCGGTGAAGAGACCGAGTACTGATACCCCTAGACACCCCGCCATACCCGGTGTTACACACGGCCCTCAGCACCCCACTACGACAGCCGAGGCAACCTCCGGGGATGAGTACAAAAGAGTCATTTCCCCCAGCTCTCGCAGTTCTCACGATACTCACAGTATTCACAATTCACAGTAATCTATTCTATTCAATTCAATTCACAATGTCACTAGCAGCTGTAAGAACCCTCCCCCCCTCCCCCCTCTCCTTCTCTTCCTCACAAAGCTATCCCCCACCAGCGTACCCTCCTTCGTACTCCTCGCACAATAGCCTGCATAGGCCGAAACTACGCCGACCACATCAAAGAACTCAACAATGAGCGTCCCAGCGAGCCTTTCTTCTTCCTCAAACCCCCAAGCACCCTCCTACAACCCTCCGCGGGTCCCATCCTCTCCCCCAAGGGTGTTGATCTCCACTACGAGGTTGAACTCGCCGCCGTAATCGGCCGTACATCCGATGACCTCACCCCCTCGAATGCCCTCGACGCCGTTAAAGGATGGTGTGTAAGCATTGACATGACTGCCAGAAATTGTACTTTTTCTTCCTTCCCTCCTTCCCTCCCACACCAACAGCTAACAGCTATATAGACCAAGAAGCAGCAAAAAAGAAGGGTCTCCCATGGACGCTATGTAAAGGATTTAAAACTTTCCTTCCAGTATCGGCATTTATTCCAAAATCTCTAATCAAGGATCCTCATAATGTGACGCTGCACCTATCTGTCAATGGGGTGGTGAAGCAGGAGGATTCAACAGCTTTGATGTTGTTTGATGTTCCTAGGGTTCTACAGCATGTTTCTAGTGTTACTACGCTCTATGAGGATGATCTGGTGCTCACGGGGACACCAAAGGGTGTGGGAAGGGTTTTGCCTGGGGATGTGTTAGTTGCTGGTGTTAGAGTTGATGGGAAGGAGCTCGAGGAGGGGAGGATCGAGGTTACTGTCGAGGAGCGAGTGGGTGGGTATGGGGCCTGATCTAGGTGGAGTACATATTAGAACTGAGAACCAAGTTGACTGTAAAATGGAGTATATATATTGGAACAGACATGTCTGAAGGCCAAGTGGGTTGTAAAATGGAGTACATATTTAGAAATTAAGTAGATATGGGATTAGTGTAGAATAGAGTATTTAGAACTCCATATCTACAAACTCCTCTTAGAATGCAAGAATCCACCCATCTTTATTATTTTTTTAATACCATTGCGAGAGAGAAATGAAAAAAAAAAAGGAAATAATCGTCAAGCAGTAAACAGCCCCAAATTTTGTAAAACTACACAACCCCCCATTAAAAACCCCAACTAAACGCCTACGCCCACGCCTCCGCCTCCCGTTCCATTCTTACTCACGGCGAAAATGCATTCTCCTGCTGCTGTACTACATCATTCTCAACCTCCATCAACATCCTTTCCCATGTCTCAATCATGCCCTTATAAAAATCCACATTCGCCGCTGCCAACCCACCCAGCGTATCCTTCATCTCACTACTCTTGATCCTCTCGAAATCTCCAACCTCCCTGACAACCTCCTCGTCAAACATCTCTGTTACATTCCTCGCATTCTCACTCTCGTTCGTTAGCTCCTCGATCCTAAGCTCCAACTTCCTTACCCGGTCACGGCGACTCTGCTCGTGGTCCACCCCACGAACATCCTCAATCTTTGACCGCAAGAAACCTGTTGGACCGCCCAGACCTGTCGAACCCGGCGGTGCAGACGCAATCTGATCACGTTCCGTAGCTGCACGTGTGAGGTAATCCGTCAAGGCCTCAAAATCGAGCTGCTTCTGCTCCCTAGTCTTGAGGAGTGATTTCAAAGCGACAATGTAGCTCTCCATGTCACGGAGAGATCCAAGGTAGTCTTGATCCGTATGTTCCTTTAGAGTTTTCAGCCCTGAACTCGTCGCCTGGACTGCCCCCGCAAATACTGTGATGGGGCCCGATAGCTCTGGTTCGAGTTCCACCAGCTTTAGAAACTCCTTCGATAGGTCCGAGTAGTCTGATTCTAGGTCTGCTTCGCGGCGGACTACGCGGGAAATGATCTTCTCCACGTGGCCGAGATCCTCATCAAGCTTATCCGCCCGTTCCCTCACCTCTATGAAACGTCGATCAGGCTTATGAACCTTACTAAACGCATTCAAGAATGTGTCTGTCAAGCCCTCAAACACGCCACCCTGCTCATTAGCATTATTCGGCGCTCCCCTTGCAGGTCTCAACCTCATATGAGCATTCCAATCCGGGCCCTCTAAAAAAACCATTAACAGCGGCGTCCTCCTCAGGGTCGGGTGCTGCGTGAGGCGTTTCAAAAAGCGATGCAACGAGTGTGCTCTGCGAGAGGTAAAGTCGGGGCCGAATCGGTCCCCGCGGACGTACTCTGGGAGATAGTCAGTGGTCGTGGCCCGAGGAGCGGTGGCTTGGAAGGTCTTGGAGATGAGCGCACCCATTTTGTGTTTGTCCGGGAGAGGGGGAACGGCGCATTCGGGGAACTCCCGGGAGAGCGTCTTGTAGAGGTAGACAAAGTCGGTGAAGCGACGACGAACGCCTATATGGGGACGTTGGAAACTTGCAAAGTCGGTCTGGAGTTGTTAGCTAGAACCAAGAGCTTGAGACTCGGGGATAGGTGGAGAGGGGCCCCCCACATCGGTTGTGACTAGATAGGAAACAAATGCATCCTTTGTCCCATCGTTCTCTGTCTGTGGGTCCCCGACACTCGTTACTAGTCTCCCAGAACCTATACCAGCTAGGTCTACGGGATCAGCGTTGGGCCCAGCCTGTGTTTCTAGATCATGGTCTTGTAATGTCCGATGACCATCATTGCTGTGTGCTGTTGTGGGCCGTGAGTTGTCTGTGCCATCTTCGTCCTCACTCCGCCATTGGACGGGGTCGAATTCGTCCATTTCTAGTATTTATATAATTGATTTATGATTGTTGGTGGAGACTGGTGGTGGTGAAGGGAGGGGGATGAGGGATTGGTGGTGGGGAAAGGGAGATGGAGGGGGAGAGCAGGGGAAGTCGATAGATGCGGCGTTTCAGAGCTGCGAGCGTTACGTCGTTGGCCTTGGCGGTGGGGGAATGGGGGGACATGGGCACTCACTCGATAGGTACAACGGGTAGGAGAGTATACGAGATATTATTAAAGATACTTGCATTCTATTTAGTTTTTATTTTAGTTCCTCTTGGTGAGTTGAATGCGATTGATTGGCGGGGTGGTGACGGACAGTAGGGGTTCAGATATGGGGGAATTAACTCATCTACCCTTATAGATACATAGGGACTGTAGTATAATACGTGTAGCTCCACAATAACTACAGATCCAAAGAACAAGTCATTTTAAGACACAGTTAATCTTATTCTTTTCTATAGAACTTGGCTCTCTTTCTAGACATGGGTCATAGGATCTCACTCGATATACTCGTCCCATAGTTATAGAGGATAAGGATCAAGCGGAGCTTTGAAGGGTCGCAGAGAGAGAGGCGCTTTTGAATAATTAGGAAAGTTTTTCCTAACCCACCTTGACGAATGCCTTCATCCTACCAACACGTCTTATACATATGTCACTACGCTTATCTGTTAGTATCTCCTACACCAGTAATAAATAGGTTGTGCTGGGTGTATTAATACGGTGGTACTCCCAGGGCGTAGGTTAGATGAATAGATACATATAGGTATAAAGAGCCAATCTCAGGTATCAATGGTACTAAATCATGCCGTGGTTTTTTTGGTTAAGTAGGGTAAGGGAGAAGGGGCCCGGCCTAACTAGCGGAGGTCATCTACTCCTTAGTTTAGTTTTTGGATCAAGATAAATAATCTCACGGTGGCTCACCTATACCTAATAGAGCCAATTCATCCTCCACTAGATACGAACCGATTAATCAATTCTTCCTAGTCCTATAATAGCACAAGCCCTTTCAATAATGCCTGTCCCGGCTACATTCTCCCCAGAGAGCTCCTCTGTCCTCTCTCCCGAGTGCTCTTCCTGCTCACGAGGATACAGTGCGAAATGTTCAAAAGAAACTCGCAAACTACCAGCGGACGAGGGAAAACGACTTTACCATCACCATCCTTGAGAGCTTTGTCAAGTATTTGCCTCAGGACGGTATGCAAAACATTTCTGATGACATCCTCGGTTGTAATTCAGATGAGGAACTACTCAAGCTTGCCACTCACCTACTGACTTCGGTGCTCGTACCCAGTGAGTATCTACTCTATTATGTATATATGGTAGTGATTTCTTGTTACATATAGCTCTGTAATTCATAGTGAGAGCACATGGCAAAACGCCGATAGCTACGCCGTCACCGCAATTTGGAGCGGAAAGTATTGTTGAGGGGATCGCATCCGAACTGGTAGAGTCGAGCTCCCGCAATGACCAGGCATGGCTCAAGAAAGCCTGTCTCCATCGGGATGGCAATAGATGTGTTATCAGTGGAATCTACGACAACAATGAGGCCAAGAAGAACCTGTCACTGGATGAGAGGCGGAAAATCGCCACTGGATTCACGGAGGTAGCTCATATTATCCCGTTCTCACTTGGAAACTTTTCAGAAACCTAGGTCAAACTCTTCCCTGTCCACTGTGTGGTATCATCGCTGACTGTTGACCAGCGTTGGGACACGGCCAGAATTTGGGATGCAATGTATCGGTGTTTTCCTAGTATCCGTTCCAGGCTTAACTTCTCACCCAGCACAATCAATGATACCTACAATGCCATAACCATGACTAGTGAGCTTCATAGTGCCTTTGGAGGATTTGTGCTTACATTTAAACCAACTGTATATACACTATCTAAAACGCCTAGGTGTCCTCTTCTGACTCTCTCCTAGGGAAATGATAACGTCTACCGTTTGCGGACGTATCCCGACTTCCCAACTATATCCAACCGCGATCTCCCCCAGAATGGCATCGTCACCATTACCGCTCATTACCCTCACCGCCTCCCGAGTGCCAGTCTTTTTGAAGCCCATGCTGCTATTGCAGAGATTCTGCATATGTCTGGCATGGGTGAACATATTGAGAGCATCTTGCGGGAGCGGCAGCTCATCCATTGTTTCGCCTAGTGTGGTCCACGAGGCCGCTCGAGGCGAGGTAGGGGAGGTGGTCTCGAGGTGCCTCGGCTTTGTAGGCCTCTGGCTTTGGCTCGCCTTGGGTATTAGGAGTCTGGCCTCGGGGTACCTCGAGGATCCTTGAGCTATAGAGCTATTAAATAGTCCACTACAAATTATCTTAGTCTAGTTCCCTGCTATTAAGTACTACCTTATTACCTATTTTATGGCCTTCGAGTCAAGCTCACTAATAGTGGGTGATGAATTGTGGTGGAAATGACCAAGGTGACTTATTTTACTCCTACTAGAACCTGTGATCTTTTATTTAATTTATTATTATTATTTACCTCGAGCCACCTCGACCTCGTGGCCCCCCGGCCTTGCCCCTCCTCGAGGCCGATACCTCAAGGCGAGGCCCGAGGCGCCTCGGCCTCGTGGACCACACTAGTTTCGCCCCAGATGGCTCTACCAACGTGACATCACTTATTATGGCCTTTTAAAGTGCCATTGATAGCTCGGAGTAAAAGGTTAAACAATACTAAAAACTAGATATAGAATGTAAGCAAGAATTCGGCAAGTAATAAGTCATATCAACGCCTTGGCTAGATATATAACTATAAAATTAGTTGACGTTTGGGAAACGTTTAGTATACTATGTTTTTTTTATATTGTACTATCGTGTCTACGCTCTGTCTACGCCCTTGAGTAGCTAGAATATTAGGAGAGGGGGGATACCTGTTTAAGATACTTGCTATAAATGACACAAAAATCTAAGCTACTTCGTGCCCAGTCTTTATTGGCCTGGCGCCAAGGTCCGTACCTCGTGCAGTCTTTAGTTAGTCTAGAACAAAAGAGCCGTATGACAATGGCTATCATTAACCCCCTAGGTTACCTTCGGTATTAATTTTTATGAAACAGAAGTCCTGTAAATATATACCATGGCTCCAAAAACATTTCCGGGAGGTAAAAGAGAGAGTAATGTAGACTAGCGAAGTTGGTAAACCTTTTGGTCACGTGCGGATCTGATAAGGGGCAATAAGCGGGTGACATCACAAAGAACTTCTCGAGACTGAGCATAATCCTCGATCCGTACTAGATGAAATCCTCTGACCTCATCTTGATATTACATTCAGCTTCACTACCACTTGACCATTTTACTGCCTGAGCTCTACTAATAAGACTCCACTATATTTGGTCAACGCTTGCCCCAGGCGCTGTGTGGGCCTCCTTACAATCTCCGCGATAATTACCTTCGCAATCCTCTCAACCCCTTTCCTACTGGATGCTGCATCCATAGCGTCTAGATCACTTACAGTGGCTCCTCTACTATGAACTAATCAACCGACGTCTCTCAGAAATAGCCAAGCTTTTTTCATCCCTCAACGGCATGAAAATTTAGAGAGTATATAGATATTCATGATATCGGACGAAACCTGAAAGACTTCGATATGCTTATTACAGACCTCAATTACTCGCGCGTTAATTAACAACTGCAAATGTGGTTACAACCACCAGAATGAGCATAGTGGTGTAATAGCAACAAAAAAGCTGCATGTAGTTAGAATCTCATAGCATTAGAATTGGTAATTCAAGTAAATATTAATTAGTCTTAACTACATTTAGAGACAATTTACTAGGGGTTTCTTGATGGTGTTTTGGTGTTGTGGTTATGAAAATTCCGAGCTATTAATTAACGCCCGAGTATAAAAAGCTAAAAACGGCTATTGCAGAGGAACAAGGGCTTTGGACTTCTGTGTTTGTAGAACCCTAAGGGGTATGATAGGGAACCGGGGGGATATGAACCCAGAATGGGGGATAGACCTCAATTATAAGAAATCGTATGTAAATGACCACCTACCGGTGGAAATTACCATATGCCTGTGGATAGAAATGATCAACTGTCAGTGATTACCAATCGCTGGTGAATAACCGGCTAGAAATATATATGTACATGTACATAAGAGCAGCGTTAGATATTATAAAGAGGATGTCTAGAAAAAGCTCTCAGGAATTCATAAACAGCACTTCCAGTTAAAATCAAATCTTTTTTCACATACTCATCTGGTAAGTGGCATAACGAGCACTCTGATTGGCTGCTTCATTCAGGGCATATGACGCCCTGTACGGTGAAGATTATTAATCTAGCACTCTAGTCAAGTATCCCAACCTCGGGCACTAGACCCCATACTTATATTCCCCCCCCCCCCACATCCCACATTCCCTACCTCCCCCCTCTATCTCTCCCCCCCCCCCCCCTCTAGGTACACAATGTCACCTCTATCTCCCACCTCCGCAGTAAGTCTGTCTTCATCCCCCCCTCGCTCCCCCGGCTAACCCCACCAGCAAGCTCTCGCTCGCCTTCGTGCCTACGTCCCTCCTCACACCAACATCTACAATTCCCTCCCCCTCTCTCGCCGTGCTGCTGTCCTTCTTCTTCTCTTCGCCGACCGCCGGGGCGACCTACGAATAGTACTCACTGTCCGCAGCGCCAAACTCACAAGCTTTGCCGGCCACGTCGCCTTCCCCGGAGGTTCTCTTCCCCCCTGACCCTCCCCCAATACATCTAACACACACATCCCAGGCAAAGCCGAACCCAATGAAACGCCCGTCATCACCGCCCGCCGCGAAGCGTTCGAAGAGATTGGTCTCCCGCTTGATTCGCGTCTACCTGGACCATTCACAATCGAGCACCTCACAGAGCTACCACACTCCCTCGCAGTGACAAATCTCGGTGTTAGGCCATGCATTGCGTTTCTACACGACAACTCACGGGGGCAAAAGAGCGACGTAGAGGAGGTTCTAATACCCCGATTAGACGAGAAGGAGGTTGCAAAGGTCTTTACGATGCCGCTTGAAAAGTTCCTGTGTGTGCGTTACGGCGGGGATGAGGACCCGGAGAAGAGGGATGGTGTGGGGTGGTATCATGGGA
Organism: Verpa conica; assembly: GCA_033030425.1. Classification (NCBI taxonomy): domain Eukaryota; kingdom Fungi; phylum Ascomycota; class Pezizomycetes; order Pezizales; family Morchellaceae; genus Verpa; species Verpa conica. The sequence continues at coordinate 970,467 of JAUFSD010000012.1, forward strand.
GTTGGCTCCCGTGGAATGGGACTAAGTGGAAGTGAGTCTCTAATCTACACATATATAATTTGCTTACTTTTACCGACCTACACACACACAGGATGCATGAATTCCAGGCCCCGGTATGGGATGCGGCGAGCTTGACGCGCTATCGTGTGTGGGGGATGACGGCGAGGATTCTAGTTGATGCCGCGAGGATAGCGTATGGGAAGGATCCAGAGTTTAGTTCTGTACAGAGGGTGGGGGATGAGGATATGATCAAGGCACTATTGGAGGAAGGAGAGTTGAGTAAGGAGAAGGAGAGGGGTGAGAGTAGTATGGTATATAACAGAGCCCAAGACGGAAAAGGGAGGTTATAGTGGGGTGGAAAGTGTGGTGGATTATGATGGGCGTTTTATATTTATATTTATACCAAGGCCTGCCTTCTAGAATCATCATCGAGAAAGCATAGAACTTAATCGCTATTATTCCAGAACTGTCGTTGGGTCACATCAAATCACTCGGCGTAGCTTGACATCGCAAGTAATAACGGAAAACATGTCTCTAATAAATTTGTATGCCGTGTACCACATTATCCATGCTGAGTCTATGTCCACCCCAGAACTCTGTTTAAGACAGCAGCCGCAACAGTAGATACTGTCACTTTTAGCCTTTTGAATTGTCAGATACAGATTTACACACTAGCCTAGTAAAAAATATGGGGGAAACTCAAAGAAATAGTGCTACAGAGCCGCGACTTATGTCTTTGGTCAAACCCAAAAACAGCACCAGAAACGCTCAAAAACAGCCATATTGTAACTACTTTTTCAAGTACACCACTTAAGGGATTCCCATATAATTCTGTATGATAAAACCTAATCATATTCAAAATCACTTTATAGAGTTATATAAAAAGCCTACCTATTATAATCTAGTTTCTAGGGGTTGTAAAGTAAATCTCAAAAAAAGTGCCAAGATCTAAGATTTGTATGGAGTCTTGGCATTTTTCGGTCAGATCCATGACCTACCTTATTTCTAATCTACACTACTACTCTCATGTATTATGTATATGGTTATTGCTTTGGGTATGGAATATTCACCAGTATATCCTTCAATCCTACTAAAATTACAAAATTTGAAGCATAAATGCATCCTCTGTAACAATGTGAAAAACCTCGATTTTGGTGTGTTTAGGTGTTTGACAGAAGATATAAGTCGCGGCTCTATGGTTCCTCTTTAATACTAGTAGGTAGAAAGCTAATCACAAAATATAGTGGGTGCTCCTCAAAGTACTGTGAATTTGTGATTGTGGTGGGCGGGTGGCACCAACACTGGTAAGATAAGTTTAGTAGAGAGTGTGCGTGTGATGTTTTGTTTTGGTATGGCTTGAGCTTAGGCTGGAAGTGGAGGATTACCATAACTGAAAGGTTCATGTAATTAATGAGAAGAAAAAAAGAAAAAAAAACACTGGTAAGATAGTGCATAGGGAAGACGGTATACAACATACAAACTTATTAAAAACATGGTATCCTGAACGTTTTCTCTTTAAAAAAAACAATTCATCTGCTGATAGTCCCTCTTTTGCACCCACCTCACTCTCTAGTCTCGCAGATACCAGGGCGGGATTTGTGGGTATATTCTATGTATTATAATTTCCAAACAACACACTACATAAGATACTTTGATAAAAACGTCAAACTCTTAAAGTCCCTTCCATTCGTTGACACTACACCCCCCTGCTCACAACCCCTTCCATGCCAATTTCGCCAAGTGGTCCGCCTTCTTTTTCGTATACTTCACAAGCCCCAAGAACCTCATCTCCGCCAACCCCCTATAAAATAGTGCCCTATAACAGGCCCGTCAGCGTTGTCATTTAACGTCTTTCGGGGGCACTCACTGCGCGGTAGTCTCGTCGCAATCTTCACCCTCGTCCCCGCCAATGACTTGATAGAACGCACTCCATAGATCGAAAATATTAATCAACGCCCCAGACTCTAAGTATAACTGGTAAATTATACTAGTAGGCGGTTGAGTAGCCTTGATTCCAATCTCCTCGCCACTCTCGTCAGTGCAGCACTCGCATCCAAGGTAATCCTGTGGATGCGACAACGCACGCTCAATTGTTGAGCGAGACCTCGGTGCAAAAACCTATACATGACCCCATATTAGTCGATAACCCAAGCCACAGGAGAGAAGAAAGATGCATACATCACGGTGTGGAGAAATCAAATCGTAAAAGAATATCTCGTGTAAAAATAGCTCCTGTAGCCCCTTCAAGTTTACCCTAAAATACGCCTCAGCAGCATCATGAACCTGTTGTACTAGCTTTGAGTACTCGGTGTCCTGCTTCGTTAATGAAGATTTCTGTTCTCCTAGTCGGATCTTTTTCGATACAGCTGTACTGCGTAGTGTGTTTTTCGGGATATCAAATTCACTGGTGAGTGCTTTGTCCCCCGATTTTACACTGGCGTCTACTAGGGCTATGATGCTTTCTCGTAGAGGCGCTACTTTCTCGACGAGGTAGGGCACTTGTACTTCTCCAGTAACTTTCTCGAGGAGGTTTAGAAGGGAGGTGGAGTTCATCTTCTTCATTGATAGTAGAAGATCTCTGACTAAGGGGGTATTACTGTTGAGTTCCCCTGAGAGGACTTTGGCGTACAGCTCATATCGAGGGATGCGATTTTGATTTATTTGACAACTACGTGCAATCTCGAGAACTGTTAGAGCCTGGCCTACGTCAATCGCATAGGAACGACACTCGGCAGCAGATATAGCGACGACGGAGCGGACGTGGTCGTCGTCTTTGAGAAGCTTGCGGACTTCAGCAACATCTTTGTCGCTGAGTTTTCGCTCTACAAATCTCCTAAATGATGGGACATTCCGGATTGCTTCAATGTGTAGTGGTGTTAGGATCTCTTTCAAGTTGTCTAGCTTGTCAGTGAATCCAAGAATGATGCTGAGTGGATTGGCATAGAAATGGGACATGTATGCATACTGCTGGTCATTAGTAAATAGACTACTAGATGCGATATCATGTACATACTTTGAGCGCGCCTACAAACGCTTGAATACTCTGCGTGTGGTCTCTATACCGCTCGAGCAAAAAATCACAAACTGACGCACCGAGTCTCAGGACTGAATCCTCTCCAACCATTGAATCGTTGAAAATCTGTGCAAGACACTCCTCGGCGCGCTCGACATCGAACTTTTCACCTTGCATTAGACGGATTGCAGATTTTGGAAGCTTCTCATGGAATATTTCGACAGATGTTGCAATCCCCATGAGAAGAATGAAGGGTATACGGTCCAGATAGGCGCTGGGTCATTGTTAACGCTTGCCCAGTAAAGAGGTGCTAAATACGAACCTAAACAGAGAAATCAAGTCTGACATGATATTTCCGTCGAATGCTTCGGTATCCTGTATTGCAATAACGACTTTCTGCCCTTCATGCAGCTTGCACCAGTTTTGCAAAATCTGTAAATCATAATTGAGGAGCTTATGACCCTTACGACCTACAATTACTTCGTCGTCCTCATCATCCATGCCTTCATCTTGTTGCGTAGCATCTTTGATTAACTTCTTCAAAATGCTCTTCAAGTTCGTTGCATCCTTTGAGGTGAGGACAACTACCGGTCCAATTTTATCTTCGTCTCGGATGCGACTAGCCAATTGCTCAAAAAGTGGAGTGTGGGATGCAATATTCGGGCCAGCTAAGATAAGGGCTGTCGGAATCTTCCCATCGTAACTACCAAGAGTCAAATAACCAACACATGTAACTAAGAACTTCGAGAAGACAAGCTACCTTTCCGCACCAGCATTTTGTACGAACTCAGAAACGTCGTCAAGTGTCTTATTATTGAAAGACTCAAGAATTGCCTAGCCCTATCGTTAGCGTTGTCATTCTGTACCATTACAACCAGCTAGTTCTTGCACTCGCTCACTCTCTTCTTACATTCGTCCTCTCTTCCTGCTCCCCCCATAGCCGACAATAGGTCTCGTATCTCAGCTTAACTGTATCCTCCTTTTCTTCCCCATTCAATAAAATCGGGAAAGGGCATTTATCACTGGGTTCTAGCACAACTCCTGCTTCAGCTGGCTTTCCCTTCCCCTTCACTGTACGGCGGCGTTTCGACGGTCGGTCATCTTGGTCCTCTGGTGTGAAGACATAGCAAGGCTACAACCACGGTTAGCACAAGTTGGATAGAATATAGTTCAGAGGAGCAGTACTTGATGCTCCTGAGGATCAAATTCGTCATCTAGCTCCTGCGGTGACATTCCTTCCATTTTATCGTTTGTCGTCGTTGGTGAAGAGCTTGGTACTGGCACGAGTTTGAGGCTCACGCGTTTAGACGTGTTACACCGCGACGTTGAGTGATAAGGTCAGAATAACCCTAACCCTTAACGTGTAGATAGTACAGTTAACTTTGGCGTGTTCTTATTCTGGAATATTTATGAACCTACTGATGTTTTCCCTGAGGCTTCTCCGTCACCACGAGGATTCGTAAGAGATATGTACGTAGGTATGATACCAACGAACAAAGTTACTTTATCTGCAGCCAGCAAGTCATGATCCAGCGTAACCTCCCTCTACTTGGCTGAAAAAGTAGTATTGACAAATTCCTAGATCATTACTGCTTTTGTTAATACAACTAGAATTAGTTTACAGAAATAAACTACTCTTGTAGCTAATCCTATCGTAGGGTTACGTGGAGTCGGTTGGAAAGGAGCTTAGATCCTAGAAATTAGAGGTGATCTCTCTTAGATCACAAGTACGTCACTAGTAAAAGCTGTAGACACCTAGTCAGCTAGTTTTGGTCTCCCAGAGACGTGAGATACTGCTTCATCCCAACCCACAGATGGCTCTTGCACAGCGGTTCGTTTACTTGGCAGCCTACTATACAGCCCAGCAAAAACAGATACAGGTACAGCATCAGTACTTTGTATACTACCTCAGCTTTATTTAATACTAAAAACAAACGCCAGTCCTGCTCCCTAAACAAGAATCATCTTCTCCGGCCTAAAATGCCCTTATTTAGTGAAAATGACATTTAGCCTTAAATTAAATGGGAGCCCTGGATCCGTAATTGCAACCTCCTCGCCACTATCAATCAAGTCCTTTAACTTCTTATCAAGGTTCGGTCTCGTCATCTCGTTCAGCTGGGGCGGTCCCGCATAGTAGAGTTTCCGACGTTCTGTCGAGAGGGTTGGCTTTTTTATTTGGCTACGTATCATTAGTACAGAGAAAGATATTAAAAGGGGTGAACTTACACATCAGGCTTCTCTTTCAACTTCTCGATAAATTCATCTAATGTCCATTCGCCATTCGCCTCATAATTCGTCGCCAACGTTCCACAAACCGGGCATCCTTCTTTCTTCTCATGCTCGAAAGTGTGTGTGTAGACACCCTCATCACCCATATACATCATGTAGTTGTTCATATAGGGGCTACAGCTCGTCACGATCTTTAGCGCTTCATTACAGCACGAGGCGGCAATGACAGCGTTTGTAGACGCGATAGCTGGAATAATGTTCTTGACAACACCCTGCGTCATACTATATGTTACGCCGGATATGTTAAATTCTCGGGCACGCTCGAGGGCTTTCTCGTAGAGCCATGTGATGTGCTCTGGGTCGTCGTTGTCCAGTTTTTTATCTATGATATTATGAGTAATGTACCTCATTGGTCATACCCGGAACTATATTACCTCCCATAACCCGTGGCCACTCCAGGATACTCGCCCATTCAATACAATGTGCTGGTTGGCGGGGTATAGACGCAAGCGTACACATCGGTACAGCAGCCCTCGGGGTAAGCATCTCCAGCGAACACTCATAGCAAGAGCTTAATGTCGGCAAAATAACCCTCGACTGTCCCTTGAACCCTATTCTCACTATCATCAGTACCTCACCCACATATCACCTAAGAATACTCAGCAACTCACCCTCAGTACCCCCATCAATCAAAGGCTTCAAACTCTCCTGGTTCTCTAGATCAACCATATCCACCAACGTCGCATTAATCCATCTTCTAGCCTCCACTGAGTCCAACCCGCAAATGACTAGCTGAAATTGCATGTAGTAGTCAGGTCCTTTGTCCTGAATGGCGCCATAGTATGGGGTTATGGTAACGCCTTTAACACGCTTCATAACGAAGTCAGCTGCTACAGTAGCTTTAGGCTTTCCGACATCGGCAGCACGGAAGAGAAATTGACGGTTGAGGTTGGAGACATCAATTGTGTCTATAATAATTCATGTCAGCTATGAACCTAGCTGTGGTATGGAGGACATGCCCATATCAATAACATGAATGTCCGTAAATCCTGAAAGTGCTAAGTTTTTAAGAATCTCGCATCCCAACCCTCCAGCTCCGCTTTTGGGGGTCAGCGCCCTAATATCTATAGCTGAGGGGCCAGAACTGTGTGCACATACATAACCCTACCATAATCTCCATTAGTTATGACTTCCCAAACGACTTAGGTAGAGCCAAAGTCGAACTCTCCCGGAAATCTTACAAGACCTTGCTCTTCGCCAAAAAAGCCTTCTGCTCCTCCGGATCATAACCTTCGTCCGTAAATGGCCCCACACGAGAGAGAATTCTATTGAGATGCTTCCTATTCACCGAGGTTTAAATTAGCTATCCGTTTACTCAAGGTAGCTTTCAGAGCTGAGGGACCCCGTAGGTTTACCATTTTGGGTGATCAGCAACTGTCATATTGGGTCTTTTCTTAGTTCTCGGGATGTATACAAGATGGGTATGGTACAGTGTGTTAGAGGACGGAAGTCGACGTCAGGTCAAGCTTTGGTGGGGCTAGGAGGGGCTGAACGTGGGAGTCTTGGCACCTAGGAATAAATACATGCTCTGGCCCGTTGGGGGGACGTCCCCTCAACGGGCCAACCTGTTAGAGGGACGTCCTCTATATGGGCCAGCCTACGTCCCCTGTATGGGTAACAACATAAAGAAACCCTGGCTACAAAAAAACACTCAGAAAAAAGCTTCCTACAAGTTTAATAAAGCATAGTATAAAATCCAAAAAAATCACAAATATAGCTCAAGATAGATTCATATTTTCTAGCTATTATTCTTATTCTTTTGGGTGTGCCTGTATTAATTAGGCTATACTTTGTTGGCTTGCCCATGGGTGTCCCTCCAACGGGTAGGGCACCTAACAGATTGCCCGTTGAGGGGGCGTCCCCCCAACGGGCCAGAACATACACATAGTTCCCGAGTTTCAAGAATAGAAATAATAACTGTTATTTATGGCATTCTAGAGTACATAATACCCACTACTAAACCTGGAGAAAAATGTAAAGAAAAAATAGCTAGTACAAATTTAATAACCGTTATCCTTAATGACCCTAAACCTAACCTAAACCTCACTCCGCCCAGGCCTTATTTTTGTGCAATTTCCGCGATACCATAAAGTAGAATTACATAAACGCCTATCCAACCCTCCCCCCACAAACATGCCTACAATTGGTGTACTAAATAAAAAAATACAATAATACCAATGTATAAAGTAATCTACCGCTTCTTAACAACGGGTTTTGGCTTCGCCTCATCATCCTTAATAGGATGGAGCATAACCTTGATCGGGTACTGAGGGTTATTGGATTGATGACCTTTGCTCCAGTCGTAGGATACGGCATAGGCGAAGATAGAGCCATTTCTATTAAAGGCAGTTGCAGGGATTGTACCGTGAACAGAAGGATAACCTTTGAGGCGGTGCTTTGCATCTTTGTCCCTATTTAGGTGTTAACAATGTATTCTTTAGGCGAGGGAAACAAGATTACAAACCAGAAGTGGAAGGTTCCGTCTGAACCGGCGGTAGAGAATGTACCATATGTAGGGTGGAAAGAGATAGCATTGACTGAGAAGACGTTGACGTTTGGGGTGCCAACGGGAGTCTCACGGTGGCATTTAAAGGAAAAGTTCATGCTATACATAAGTCAGTGTTGTTCATCAGACAATGAGATTCTCAGAGGAAAAATATACTTTGACTGCTTATCATCCACATATTGAATTGCACATCTTCCCTCAATACTCCCCACGGCAAATCCAGATGCATCCGGGAAGCAGCTTACAACCCTCGTCTGCCATTTTAGTGGGCTCGGTATTGTCTTCCAAATCACAGTTGGATTCGCAAGATTAACAATCTCAATCTGCTTCTCTGCCAGCCCAACAACCATCAAGCTCTGGGAGACATCAAGAGTATAAACCCTCTCCTGTAACTGCAATGTAGCCACAGGCGCTTGCTGCCGCAAATCCCAATACTTCAAGGTCTTATCCCAAGACCCCGTAACTAACATCTCCGCCCCGTTTGGTGGCTGGATGAAACGGCAAGCACGGATGGGCTGGTCGTGAACTGCGACTTGGGTACTTGTACCGGATTGCAGGTCGAACATACGGGCTGCTTTATCTGCACCCCCGGAAAGAACCTTGGATCCATCCTATGCTGTCCCATTAGTACGTGTTTCGATTCCGGTGGCTGAAAATCTTAGAGGGAAAAATATAAACTTACTTTAGACCAAACCACCGATAACACAGGGCCATCATGTTCATACGCAGCTTTTCCAACTGAACTTCCCGTAGCAGATATCTCGTATATCCTAACCTTCTTATCCCAACTCGCAACAGCTAGATGCTCTGACTGTGAAGAAAACGAAATATCAGAGACGCTGTCCTCTGGCGGTGATGAAAGCTCTATGTCTTTGCTCAGGTCGCCCTGGTTATTTGCATTTGCAGCGGCAGAAGGACCGGCCTGGGCAGTATTACCGCCAAAGAACGCCATAGCTGATTATTGGGAGGTTTTTGGTAGAGTAGGAGTTCTCCTGTAAAGGTATAATGTGGGAGAGGTGGTAGAGGTCGGCAGAGATCGGTGGTGTTGCGCGACGAAGTGAGTCGAACAGAACAGGGAACGCGGGCATCAGATTTACGCGCTGTGACTAAGGCGACAACGAGCGCAGAGCCGCACAGGGGTCTAAAATAGGATACCTAACCCTCATGCACGTAGATGTCAACGCCCAGAATGTCATTATAACCAGCCTCAATCTTAGCCCCATTCCCAAGCCTAAAGATTGACTATACTACTGAATACTGAAAATTCTCTTCCATATTCTGGTACAAACTACTACTGAGAAACCCTCTCTCGGCCCTCCCACTAAACTACCCTATAGAGGTTGTAGGGGCACTTAATCAAAAGCTACATACAGTATAAGCGTTTAGTCTCTCTGCCTTATCGACAGTTTACCAAGGTTGAGATTTTGTTTTCAAGTGATCCCCTACGTTGAACTAGACATCGAGATATCTAGTCAAGACTTTATTGGAATGTGGGAGTGGGAGGTGATTACTGTCAAATATATTCTCCTAATCCCCACTAAAAATACAATAAGAATGAAGACACTCTACTCCACCATAAAATTCGAGAATCTAAGCGACTTCCAGCCCTGTAAAGATAAAGAAATCCCCTGTATAGCCTCATTAACTCCCCGAAAAAATGCACAAAAATCAATAAAAGAACCTTAAACAACTAATGATTATTAATCGCTGTTATCAGAAAAGTCTAAGAAACCCTGTTTCTTCTTGGCCACCGTAGGCGTCTGAGTTGCGTTGATGTCGAACCAGGGGCCATCCTCCTCATCATATATATCTTCTGTGTAGTCGTCAAAGTGCAGCTTTTCCCCTATTTCTCGACTTGCATCTAGAGTTTTCCTAGCCACAAATTCACTCACGTTCATGTCTTCCATGATGAGACGCACGCCAAGTTCTGGTACCAGGACGGTTTGGATAAATGCACTGATACCCCCTTGTCCGATCAATCTATCCTTTTTAGCAGCATCGCCAATAAATGATCCAAGCCTCATTGTGATTTCGTGGAGCCTAAAGTGATAATAAGTAAGCAGATAGTCTATTAAATAGAACGAGTAGCGGAGCTGGCAAAAGTGCATACAGAATTGCAGAACCTCTTGGGCCGTAATAACCAGGGTACTGCAGTTGGACATCCCTCCGTAATAACATCGCTGCATTTCCTCTGGTTTCTTTCTGCTGCATTGCAAAAACCTCTCTAAACGGAGATATAACCTTATTCTCAACTATATCGACCAAAAGCTGATGATACTTTTCAACTCTTTTCTTAAGACCCCCCCACTCAATGACAGGATATCCCTTCTTTTCCCATTCTTTCCTCAAGTCTGCTGCCTTATGTTTATCGCAGATTTCGGTCCATTCGGCCATTCGTATGGACTTGAGTTCCCCATCATCATATCTCCAGGCATCCAAGGTGCCAAGTGGGAGAATCGCATTACAGAGAACGCAGACGTCGGCAGTCTCGAGTTTCGCCTTCCGCTTTTTTGCCTGTTCCCGCAACTTAGTGTCTTCTAATATAAGACTGATATTATCCATGTGCCGCACTTGAGAAGATGATTGTGATTCCTCAGCAAATAACTCAACATCATCTGCGGATGAATCGTCTTGTCCCATCCATTTTTCCTTCGTGGTTGAAAGATCAATTGCCTTCGACGCCTTCCGCTTTTTGGAACCTATACTTAAATTAGCCAGGGAAGGGAAGAAAAACACATTAAGGGACATACCTCCTTTCTCTAAACCTTCAATACTATTAATCTCGTCGTTTGACTCGTCTATGTAGTAGCTCTGTGTTTGTGATTCATTTTCTTGAGGTTCGGGAGATGGATTATCTAGATGGCTGATTAGCTGTGTCTCCTAGTCTCGATACAGATTTCCTTACACTTTCTACTAAATGGATCGATAAACGCCTTTGATTTTGGTTTTTCACTCTGATGCTTTTTAGGCAATTTGAATTTCTCTGTAGGGTCCTGAAATCTTCTAGACTGTGGTTTAGGTGGGTAATCATCCGCTACAAAGGAAGTAAGCTCCTGCCTAGTAAAAAGCAAAAGAGTGTCTTACAATCATTCCCACTTTGGCTCTCCGCTTTTTTAGACAGTGGGTACTCAAGCTGGGGATTTCGAAACCCCTTGGAGGCATGGGCTTGGATAGGAGTATCTTCTTTCTCTGGAAGCGGAAAGTACTTCCTAGGATCTTTAAAGGCTCTATTAGGCTGTGTAATACTAGCTTCTGAAGTTTCAGGTTTAGATTCCTCCTTGCTCTCATCTCCAGAGTCTGAGATCAAACTTGTTGACTGTATCATCTTTGCCTGGGCACCTGATCCTATATTACAGTTAGCGGTATGTAGACTATAAGGTTGACAAAGTAGTGAACGAGTACGTACGATTTCGATTACCAAATGTCGCCTTGCCCTTATACGTTGGTTTTCTCCTAATTTGTCCAGTGTCCCAATTACTTCCTGGTAGTGGCTTCCTGTCGTGTCCCCTAACGCTATCGGCATCAAAACCTGCCCCACGCATGTGTTGCGGATTAACTCGCCCTTTCTGTTTCTCTCTCAGCATCCTTTTTGTCTCCTTTTCTCGCTCCTCCGTTGTTTCAACCTTTTTGCTGTTCCACACTGTTGGTATAATATCTCCATCCCGTAGCTGGCCCTCCATCATGTTTGGTTTTGTTGGTGTTGTGTCTTCATCATGCAAACTCTCTTGGGCCTGTGAAGACCTCGTCTTCCTCTGCTTTGGTGTGGAGAAGTCGTCGATGTCAAGATAGGGGCCGTCCATTCCATCACTGGTATTTGTATCGCGAACTGGGGTCGGGCGACGTATACGGGCGCCTCGCGGTGAGGTTGTTACAGATGGTGCTTTAGAGCTAGTAAGCTCATCCTCTTCATCTACCGACGAGTCATCTCTTATGGGGGCTCCACTAGCCTGCAAAGCTTGTCCCGTTTGCTTCTTATTAGTGACCTGGGATCCCGAGCCGCCTGAGGTGTTCCTAAACGTGGAAAGTAGCGAACCCTTGGGACCGTCCGTTGCCCGCATCCCCATCCTTCTGCTCCCACCACTAAGGTCATATTTTGCTGATTGAATCATCAGGAAGTTGTGGGCTAACCCGACAGAGAGAAATATCCGTGGATAGGTGGTGGTATTGCCCGTCCCTAGCTTCCCCATTCAAAAGCAAACGCGGCTCAAGAGGCTCAAGGAACCTAGGGACCAGCAGAAAAGGCACGTGACCTTGCTTGGCAATATCAGCCCTCCTACCGAGGCAACAAAGATTCACAAAATAGAGACGTAGCAGTTTAGATATTCATATATTTATTCGAAAAATTCCTATGAAGTAAAGAGCTGGAACATATCATAATCCTCCGGTGAACAAACTTCTTTAGAAACTAGTTGAGTTGTCTGTACTTAAGGCCATAGTAGAAGAGCCCATAAGTGGCCTGAGACTTTTGTTAGATCTAGAACATATTCCAAGTAGCCAGGGAAACTCACCAGAACGCTCAATCCCTTTATTTTTGAGTTTTCTTATTAGCCTGTTAATCAATAAAGGGTATAAAGAGCTTGTAAACTTACAATTGGAAGAGGTTTGCCAGTCTGTACGGATAAAGGTATTATTTTCTCGCATTAAAAATGCAGGTTGGATTCTGATTAACTCACCTTGATTGCCCTAGGGTAACTAGAAGCCCCTAAGATTAATGAAGCAAGCAAGGCTGTCTACGTAATACAAGAGATTATATTAATACTCATTTCTAGAATTAAACTATGCATTACTTTACCTCGATTCCGTACGGCTGTCCATTCTTGATACGAAGCCCTCCATACCCGTAGAGAGCCCCAACACCCACACCAGCAACTGGGTCGGGTCAGCAACGTCTTCAGAGAACCGCACCGGAGATATCTGAGGGATTACCGATAGATGGGATAGAACCCTGGCGACTATTTATTTGTTTCCGGAAAGGTTAGCTAGTGCTCAAAGTGTATTTGGTCTGACAGTTCGGTCTCATACATATATCCCATCGTTCCGCCAAAAGCGCACAAAGCGCCGAGAATGAGAGCGGGAAGATCAGCCTACGCAATTTACTACGTCAACAAATACTCCATTAGACTCCACAAACCAGAGCAACCTAGCCCTACCATTTTCAGTGGTATTTGAGATTATAGGTGTTTAATTTTGATGGGTGATTTCGCGTGAGGTTGAAGTTACTAGCGAGCGAGTAGGGATGTTGTAACCCACCGTTTACGAGAGCTCAAGTTGCAACGCGGCTTCATGACAACGTCGCCTGTACCACTCCCACCATCCCCAGACCTTACAACCACCCCCAGCAAAATTCATAACATCAACCACAGTAATTGAACTAGAACCTCAAATAAGCTCATAATGGCACCCAAGAAGAATAGCACCGCAGTCAATACACCAGCACCCGCTATCGTACCCGCTTCAACGGTTTCTCCACCGTCAAAGGCTCCTGCTTCATCCTCAAACAACCCATTCACTATCTTCGCCAAGGTGTACCAAAACTATCTTGAGTCCACACCTCAGCGCACAAAGTTGATCGATGCGTTCTTGGGCTTTTTGGTCGTCACAGGAGTGTTGCAATTCGTTTACTGCGTAGTTGCCGGGAATTACGTACGCTCCTCTCAGCTCTTCAGGCCACGACAGCCTTTTATTTGCTTTCATGAGCTATGAAACAAGAATCGGAATCTGTCGCTAACATTTTTCAATAAACAGCCATTCAATGCTTTTCTAGCTGGTTTCTCTGCAACTGTCGGGCAGTTTGTCTTGACTGGTACGAAATACGGCCTAGTTTATCTTGTGCACAATTGGTTTTAGCTTTGTTGCTAACACTTATTCATTTCAGCTTCTCTACGTATCCAATCAAACCCGGCAAACAAAACTGAGTTCTCAAGCGTTTCTCCTGAACGGTTTGACTCCCTTCCCTTTTACCAACCTCCCGAGCTTGGTATCGAGAAAATAACGCTCACGACGTTTTATAACAGGGCATTCGCGGACTTCGTTTTTGGCAGCGTTCTCCTTCATCTTTTCTGCACTAATTTCATCAATTAGAATTGGCATCATTCGTTTTCTTTCGCGTCAGTTCATGTTTTGTATTGTACGGGTGGTTTAGGACTTTAACGGGGTGATACCAAAATTCTTGCACTACATAGAAGGAATTGAAGTACATATTATAGTCCATATTTGTACTTTTACCTTTTGAAGGACTTTTCATGTGACTCAATAGGAAAAAAAATCATATATAATCAAAATATGGCTAAATATTTACATAAAAATGCTCTTGGATATATACAATATAATCCAAAAGGAGTATTTAGTCTAGTTTGAATACCTTTCGAATCGCAACCCCAAAGCGCCTGATTGCTTCAGTCATGGCCGTACTCTGCATCGACAAAATCTAATTAGTATGAGTTATGAGAGAGAGCAGAAATGATTACCTCAGCAGCAGCAAATGTAGCCCTAAAAAATAGCTCTTTGTGCTCAATGTCCTGCTCCGCGAAGAACCAGCTCCCTGGAGAAACCAAGACATTCTCAGACACTGACGCGAGGAAAATCTCGTTTTCAATCGACTGAATAGATCTCGTCTGAATCTCAGGGTGCTTCTCAACCGCGATTTTAATCCAATGGAACATGCCGGCTGCAGGGGGCGTCCAACTAGCGATTTCCGCGGGAAGGTATTCCTCGCATGCATGCAGTAGTACATCCCTCCTTTGCGTATATTCCAACCTGAGGTTGATAAGCCAATCCAAATAACCAGCGTGGCCCCACTCCTCATCCAACAGTTTGTGGAGTATCACCTGTGAGAATCCAGATGGGTTCTGGACAGAAACCTCGTTGTGTCGAATCATTCGCTCACAGATTTGTGCAGATGCAGTTATCCACCCCAACCGGCATCCCGGTGCAAGAACTTTAGAAAATGAATCAACACGGATCACACGCCCGTCAACGTCCATGCGAAGAAGAGATGGGACCAAAGAGCTAAGGAACTCGTCATGGGTCTTAGGGAGTGGTACAGCAGGGGCATCTCGTCCTGTGTAGGGTTGCATTTGAAGGAAATAGTAGGGCTCGTCTTCAATGATAATCAGATCATGTTTCTGGCAAACCTTGTACACTGCCTCTCTACGCTCTTTGCCCTGGGTCGCTCCTGTAGGATTTTGGCCTGATGGGACTGTGTAGAGTAGGAATGGCCTTGGTCCACCTCGTGCTTTCTCATCCCAGTTCTCGAGTAGCTCATCAAGGGCTTCGGGGAGCAGCCCCTCAGCGTCTATCTTCACCCCAGCCATTCTACAACCCAGCGGATAGGCAGTCTCCACAGCTGTAGCGAAGGTGTATTCTTCAGAAATGATGTAGTCACCCCTTTTTAGGAACATGCGGTACAACATGTCCAAAGCAGAGGTGCTCCCAACGCTTGTGACACATTGCCAGTCTTGGTATGGGGGGTCGTGAACAATCTAGGTAGTAGAATCATCAGAAAGATCCCCCCAAACTTCCCAGAGAAATTCCTCACCTCAGTATGTTCAGTAAGCCATCGGAGAATTTGGGCCGCCCCTGTTCCCTGTCCATAGTTGAGAGAAATTGCAAGATCAAACGCAGATTTGCCTTCTTTGACGTCATGCTTTCCAATACGAAGAACCTTCCCAGACTCTATAGTCTCAGCTTCTGAAAACTTTCCAATGCTAGGGACCTTGATGTCTATGTACTCGAACGGAAAGTAGTCGCTTGAAGGAAGACCGCCACCAAGAGAAATTAACCCTAAAGACAATAGTGAGCCGCCATCCACTATATAGAGGACCAAAAATCCTAAATCATACCAGGAGTAGCCAGGTACCTAGCTGCACCTTTTAGAGATGATGCCTGGCGAGATTTGCTCTCCTCATTCAAATGGTCTGTAAAATAGATTTAATTGTCATTATTGGTTTCCAAGATTCAACAGTTTGAAATATAATGCTTTATGCGCTGTATATAGCTAGGGGGAATGACTCACGGTCCCACTTCTTCGCTATAGGCTTCCATGAAGCCTATTTATAATTGAATTAACACTAGGTAAGACAATTGAATCACTAAAGATAGTTCAACTAACCTTTGATTTGAAAAGGTCACTGCTAGTAGCAGCGGCCACTCCTCCATTCAGAGGCCCAGCCTTTGTTCGTCTTGCAAGAACACCAGTACAGGTGAGAGGATCCGGGATTGTTACAGAGGTGGTATCGCTGGTAGCATGAACTCCAACTTCTTCAAAGCTAGGCGGAGACATGATTGTGGTGATGAAAATTCCAATTTAACAACGGGAAGTAAGAACAAGAGACTGGAGAAAAGGTGGAGTCAGGTCCTAGGGTTTATTTTTCGGCTAGTGCTGTAGTCACGGGGACTTATTAAGGAAGGTTGTTGATGGTTTCTAGTAACAACGACAGGTAAAGGTAGAGTGTGGAGGTTTGGGGGAATCACAGAGATTAAAAAGAAAAGGATTATCAGGAGGATAATAAGAAGTAAGAGGAGGAGAAAGAGATCCCATGATGTATACTAATACAAAAGGGATGCCAGCTACATACTGACTATCCAACAAACGATGTGTAAGAATACTGCAAGTGCTAATCTCTCGTGGCTTCCAAGATATCTTAGAATGCGAATGCAGGGTGCCGGCCAAAGCCTCGCTGAAGGAATGCGGCGCCCTGATTCGTTGTATACTACTAGGTATTTACGTTCTCTGTTATCACCGGAAACCACAGAACAGCCGCTTACCCAACAGCTCGGTTCCTTACGGCATTACGATAACCTATCCTCCCACCACCCACACCATTGGTGGGGCAGGGTCCCAGAAAGCTATTGATCTCCTACGGTGTGTCTCTCGCTTCAAAACCCGGGAGGTACGCACTATGCATTACCGGAACTGGCCGACTCGACCCGACCGGCGATCTAGCAAGGCCATCGTCCCTGGAAGGTCGAGGCATCATAGTCTATACCCTAACCAAATATAAATTTGTATAACATACACTATTCCTGTAACTACTTCATGCTGATAGAGCTCCCCCACATGAAAGATATCACCTTGTGCTGTTACGGAACCCTAGGAAATCGCCAAAATCTTGCTCTGATAAATGATCTACCCCACTCATAGCCCCTGCTTGTGTTACCCCGCGTTAAATATTACCATTGGAGTCTCGTGGCCGAAGAGGATAAGAGTGACGTACTTCACTATAATTGGGCATCAATAAACTTACATAAAGGGCAGGAAAGTCTAAAATCCAAAGTTTCGAGATTAGGATATAACATCACTCGGACAAGAACTACCTGCGATCGATAGATGCTTCACAAGACCCTACCCTCCCTTATAGGAGTGTCAAATTTTCAATATTCCACACCCCACATCCTACATTCCATAATCATCTAAAAGAATGGTAACAGCAAATGCCATCATGTCTTTTATCTGAGCTCTCTGGAGTACGTACATACATACAACGAGGGAGGTTTCTTCAGCGCCTAGCTACTAGCCTTATTTATTCAGCTATAGTCTTTTTTGCAAGTCAGGGTTTTGTATGCCTTTCAGGGCTTCTAGTTTAGTGTTACTACTTATTAAACCAATGAGATAGCCTCGGAGAAACCCAAAAACAAAAAAATCCAGATTTTATGTTACGTAATAAACAGACCAGGTCCATGTCAGATTACCAACTGACTACTAGTATTAGGGGAAGTGACGACGCTGACTATATAACGGACATATATTTATTATACTAAGCAGAATAATTTAAGCGGAGAAATGTCCCGAGTTATTCTGGGAGAACAATGACTCTGAAACGAATCCTTACTCTATCTCAAAATCCGCTTGATCCATTTACGCAAAGAAACGATACATGGTAGTACAACCGATCCTAATATTCTCGACGAATATATACGCATTAGAAAAAGTGTCATTAGCCATCGCAGTCACATGTCACTCTCACCCTGGATCAGTACCACTAGGATCAACCGTATCCATCATTTGCTCTTGATCTAGCTCGGTATTGACAGGTGTCAGGAAATGTTCATATTGCTGAAAACCGAGGTCCATAAGGGGCTAGAGGACTAAATTTTGCCACTATTGAAGGTTTAGTAGGTATGGTTAAAGATTATTGCGTTAGGTATTGAAAGACTTTGTACTAGTAACGGTCCTACATGGTAATTACCCCCTTAGTTAAGAGATTTTGTACAGATTATTTACTAACAATTTTATAGATCGAATGAGAGACTCTGTATTGTAAGAATGGGTAGATATGACTTCATTTCGCCACCCTCACTAAATGCAGTGTGCAAGGCTTAATTCTCTAATGTAATACCAGAGATCTTTTATTGAGCTTATCTTAATCTTTCTATCTGAGAGATACAACAACCGTAGCCTCTTCATAACTATATTCCTAATTAGCTACCTCTCGAGTAGCAGTTAACCGAATTAAGCACCTCGTGACTGATCAGGGGTGATTTGAAGCCATTATGAAACTATATCACAGATCTAGAGCAATAATTTTACACTAATGAAGCGTAACCTTCTCTCAGATAAAGGCTACTACATATTTTATTTGTCTTAGAAATTATAACGAGTGATTCTCGTAATATGGATAGCAGTCCTTAGTGGTATAATATTTATAGTCCTTTGTGAAATTCAGAAATTTAGATCGGAACTTAGACAAAATAATGTAATCCCAAGCCCAAGTTATACTAACACCCATAACCACTAGCCACTAATGCATAAGTTAATACATAGCCGAAGTAGCAATATATTAGAGATAAAACAATCATGGCCTTTAGCACTTTGTATCCCCTCCTCTTTCCCACCTACAATCATGTTCTAGTAATAAATAATATGCACCCTAATAACTCAATAAAAGCTTTACAACAAAAGAAGATACACAAAATTCCAGGGTCGAATCTTCGTCGTTTGTTGTACATAATTACCATTAACTAAGTAACACGCAAGAAAACAGACCAAAGCAGGAAAAAAGTAAAAAGAGACCCTTCCAAAAAAAACAAAAGACAACCAGTCCAAACGCAAAACCAAAGTAAAGTAGGTAAGCCAAAACAAAAAGCCCTATTGCCAGCAGGTAGTCGCCCCGTTTAAACCTTTATATCCCTCCCTTAGAATCACAAGCAAATAAGCTAATATGATTATCTCCTGAGCCAGAGCATGCTACCATCATCCGGTGCGGATGGAATGCTAGTCCTGTGACCGGACTCGAGCGATTCTGGTATAGAAAGCTACTATACGGCTTTATTGTTGAAAGTGGTGCCTCAAATGATGGAGCTGTCATATTCCATATTTTGACGTCATGGTACGTCGATCCTCTATTATGTGGCTGTTAGCCTCTACTCACTCTCCCACATAGAGGTAAAAACATACGTTGCGATAACAGGAGCATGCTCATGCACACTCAAGCTCCTCATACCCTTAGTATGAGCCGAAAAGCTTCTAATTGGCGAATCCATCCTAATATCCCATAGTTTAACCTCACCGGTTGCACTTCCACTAACGAGCTCCCGCATGCCCCCACGTTGCATATGGACTTTGACAATCCAGGCTTTGTGCTCTTTCCATCGTTTAACCATACTATCCCTAGATGGAAGACGGCGATCATAGATTCGCAGTGCACCATCACCAAAACCAGCTACAAAAATATTACCCGCAACTTGCTCGGATGTTAAGCTGGTGATACATGATCCCGAACGTGCAGGAATATCCTTTAATCCATTATCAGTCTCATTCCTTCACATAGCAGTAGATAGGGAAACTCACACTCATGCACATTTCTCTCGGCGCATCCCAAACCCTAATAACCTTTACGTCGCCCCCAACAAGCATAGTACCCCTCCCTTGCTGCCATTCCGCAATTAATCCTGAGCTCCGCCTCGACGGAAGTAAATCTGTGAGCGCTCTCCAACTAGAGACTAATTCCACATCTTCTGCGCTCTCGTAATTCCTATAGATCCTCACGACGCCCTCGCCGCTACCAGTCATCAATAGTGCAACGTCATCTTCATTTAAGAACTTGATCTCTGTGATCTTTGTTCCGGGCGGATTGCCATTTGAAAAGTGATTTGTCTTGATTCCCTTATCCCAATCCCAGACCCTTTGCCAATATTAGCCGTCTTGCCAAATAAAATTGTTAAGATGTGAAAACTCACGATACACCATCCTTATCATCAACTGCCACCAAGTGACTCTCAAACTGATGGAACATCAATCTCATTGGCTGACTTCCGTTATTAAAGAACCCCCGAGCATGATCCCATCTCGAGCCTCCAGCCCTTTCCTTCTGCGGTTGTGTATCTATGATAATCCTATCATTCCTAGTCCTGCGCCACAGTCTCTGGTTGTAATCAACACTGCCTGGTTCATCGGCCTCGTTAGGCTTCATCTGGGGTTCGCGGAAGTACTACATATATGCAAACAAACACATTAGACAAGCACAATTAAACCACTGAAACCCCACTGAAACCACCTACCTCAATCGACCATTCCATAAATTGACTCTTGAGAGGAATTGATGGCTTTTCGCTGATATCTCTAGCATGAAAGTTCCTAGGTGTTGGTTGTCTAGCAGAGTGATAAGTCGAGCCGGAACTCAACGGGTCGTTAGCATCTGGAGGTCGGTTCCATTCTGGACTTCTCTCCCCAACTCCATTCGACATGTGCTTTGCCCCCTTTGGTGTTGTTGGCGCCGAGCTGTTAGGTGTATTATCACCGCTCGTGTATCCAAGTGCCAGATTCTTCAAGCTTGCAGCAATACTCGCAGACCTACGGAGTGAACCAATAAAGTAACCTTCACGCTTATCATTGAGACCTGGTGAGTCTGGCGGCTTGTTGTTGTTGTCCTGCACATTGGTCGTGGGTAATGTAAGGCTGAAAGCCCTCAAACTAGCCCTCGAGATTTCATCAATGACTTCCTGTGTTGCACCTCCTAAAGGACTCTCCAGAAGTGCAAGATGGACATAATCAACCACAATACCAGCAGACTGCGCAACTTCCGGGAATGGATCCACTGAGAACATAAGTAATGCTTGCCAAACCGCTCCAAAAATCGTATCTTCAGAAATCCCAGATATAGAATCCTTCTTCTTTGGCAAGACTCCATTCGCTCCCAAACCAGCTCCTCCCAAAGAGCCCGGTCCAGATGCTACCCTGTGATGATGTCGCTCGCCCCCGACAGCCTTTGTGGTAGTCGACTCAGTCACCTTCGGGGTTCCAGCGTAAATATGATCCTTCTCTTGTATCATCTGCTCAAACGCCGTAACCAAAAACTTGCTCTCGTTCCGTTTCACAAATGCACTCAAGAAAATGACCAATTCTCTCCTAACCATGTTGCTTCCATCTGCAGTCATGATCAGCAGCGCACCGGCAACAGTCTGCTCAATTCTCGCAACTTCTTCACTCATCTCTGGGATACCAAGAAAGCTCGTAAGTGCATATAACACCGCCGCCCTGACCTCTGGAACATTATCTGTCGCTAGCTCACAAAGTCTCAAATGTGCACCCTCACGGATACCTTGCCACTTCGCTTCTGGGAAGTCGAACCAAAGTTGGGACAAGCAGAGACAAGCCCACTGTCTCAAGAGCGGATTTTCATCTCCAAGATGTGCGAGGCATGCACTCATCACATTTGGAGGCATACATACTACTTGTCCTTGGTGGAACCCCCTACAGAACATGGCGAGAATGAAGGCACACATTGCACGGTGCTCGCTCGCGTTTCCGACTGGAATGCCGGAAGCTGGACTGAGGATTTGAATGAAGTAGCTATACCCATTGTCTTTTAATAGGTCTGTCTGGCAGGAAGAATCGACAGCCAAGATTCTAGCCCAAATGAAGACCATAACAGGCTTCAATTCTTGGGCAGCTGATTGGAGCAACTTCAGGACATACGGGAAAATACCGATGCTCAATGCAAGATTTACAGCCCAAGGGCCCAAATCTAGAAACTTGCTAAGCAGGATCAAGGCCCGGAGGCGATGAACTTGACTGAGTAGAACCTGCAACACAATGGGCAACTGGTCTGGGGGTTTTCGGTCAACCGCGCCTTGTGAAAGATACACCTCAAATGCTGTGAGCTGTTCAGTGAAGAACCCGGAATGTTGATACTCATATGGTGGACCGCCTTCAGCCGCTGCATTCAGAGCGGGAAGTTGTGCCAATACCATTTCAACTGCCAAGTCCCATGACTGCCATAATGGGTGATGGTGTGTGTCTGGCAGTGGAGGTGAAGATATAGGATGGCACTGATGAACTCTCATAATCCTTTGACTGAGCAAGAAATTTCGGAAAAGAGCTGCCACCATCAAGTCCTGCCTAAAAAGTTTCTTGAAAAGTGGTCTAGGGAGAGTATTCCAAGCAATGGTATCTGTAATAGCTGTGAATATCCAATTCAGCTCTCCAAGTGGTGTTCTCCGCTCCTGTAGCCTTCCCGGAATCTTCATCGCCATATCTACCGTCAAGTTCGACGGTAATGGATTCTGCAGCACGAAGAACCGAACAGCGATCTCGATTGGAGTTGTCAAGCAACATGTAAAAAGATCAGCCGGTAGATCAGGGTTCATCGGCAACGTTTCCTTACTTCCGCAGGCTGCGAGCTGTATGCAGTCACTGTACGAAGTAGTGATCAACGCATTCGGATCCTTCGCCCGAAGCTCCAAATTCTCCTGTTCGTGCTTCTCAATAAATCTATTGAAGTTCGCAACAATGTTCCCGGCATCGCTACAATCATAGACAAACAAACTAGGAGCACCGAGCCAGCTCTGGAGGTCATATAATGAGATAGGAATGTATTGGGTGAAGTTTTTATTGAAGACCCAGATTTCTCCGCTGGAAGTCGGTTTGGGTACTCCATGGCCGTTGTAATGGAAGAGAATGCGCTCGTCTTTTGCGTTCCGGCGCAGAGAGCAGCAGAACTTTTTCGTGTCTTCGACAAAAGGATCCAGGTGCTGCTTATATCTAGTTCGGATACTTAAAGTCTCATATTGCTGCTGCAAATTTTTCCCAATCTTCTCCAAAGGCTTCGCCGTGGGATGTGCAGTAGTATCAACCCAGCATTCAAGCTTTGCACAAGGATTTGTCTTGACAATATCTTTCCAGGAATCAGCTAATATCCATACGATTGTCGGGGGGAATTCTCCATACCAGGAGGATCAACGCCAATATTTAAGCATAATACCAAGGCAGCTGAAACAGTTTTTAGGCGATCACGCATTCGCCATTCCTGTAGTGGAAATGTCTGTGTTTCCTCCTTTGGCTTGCCTCCAGTCTCGTGACGTTTATCGGTGTAATACATATAAAATACCTGTCTCGAAAAGTTAGATTCGGACCCAGACCAAGAGGTGAAGCGCTGACCAACCTGCTCTAAAACGGCCAAATAGGCCTCCGAGTTGTATTCGTCTTCAAACCCATGCCTCATTCCTTCATACTCATGATCTACAACCTCCTCATTTGGGCTCTCTGGCTCCGAGTTTTCCGGAGACCCGTGGATGGTAGCGGGGGTGAGCATACCAGACCTTGGGGTTTGTGGGGTCCGTGCTTTTCTTCTACGAGAATTTGACCTGCTATTTGGGCGCGTATTAGGAGCAGTGTGTATCGCATTTCCAGATAGTGTCTGTCGAAGGAGCTCCGCGGAAGATTCGTGTGTAGGGGCAACGGACGATGCAGTAGAAGAAGAAGAATTCTGGCGTGATATGGCAGTTGTGGGGTGTGAGGGGCCATTTGTAGGATACGGCTGTTGGAGATGCTGAAGTCCATTCACACGGCCATTCTCCCTCTCCCTGTCGCCATTTACGTGACTGGGTACGTCGCCACCGTTTATCATCATGTAACTGTGAGAGGAAGTACCGTTTGCACCGTGAGCGTTACCGTTACCGTTCATGTTGGTGGTGACGGTGGCCGTAGAGTCCGAAGCTTTGGTGAGGTTGGGGGCGCGTTGCGGCTGCACGAGCAGATTGGGAGAAGTGGGATGCGGCTGCGGCTGCGGCTGTTGGTGATTATGCTCGCTGGGTAGCGTACGGGAATTCCGCTGATGCGGTGGGAGCGGATGTGTGGTGTTCTGATTTTTAGGACGATGTGGAGAGGAGAATGAGACAGCCGTCATGTTATCAATTCATGTATTATTTTTTATTACGTTCCAGATCCACTCTAGATGGAAGGACTGCCTGGAGGTATGATTTGGACTTTCTTTTTTTTCCCCCTCCTTTTTCCCTCTCTTTTATTCTCTTTTCCCTCCTTAGTATTTGTTTTCTGATTCCTGGGTTTGATCTCTTCTGGCACGGTCTCCTTTTAGGCGGACAGCGGATTATGGGGACTATGTGTGGACAATCAAAAACGGGGCTGAAATGTAGCTAGGGCCATAGCCGACGAGCGCAAACAGACGAAAGGGGCCAGATAAACGTCTGCCGAGGCTTTTTCTTCTTCGTCTGTCCGTTACTAGAAGCTTAATCGCTAACCTTGGAATCTCGACGTCTACTGCTGGCACTTTCAACGTCAACGGCTCTGCAGGCTCTGGAGGGGGGTGTACAGACAGTTTGCAGATTAGGAATGGAAGGAAGGGAGGAAGGAGTGAAAATGTTTCTTAGGTGTTTAGATGACAGGCAGCTGATCACCTACGTTTACTAAGCCCAGGGGAGGAGTGAGTTCCACAAAGCTTGCGGCATATTTCACTATGAGGCTCTTTTCTTTCTACCTCTTATCAGCCACATGCACTTGTGAATATCACCCTCAACAGCGGTTTCCGGATGCTGTCGACCCCGCGTACTGGACTAACGAGACCTAGGCGGAGTAAATTAAAAATCAATCTAGGACTCTAGCTGCGTGTCTTCTCTTGTTATAATGGTAGACTTCTCGCGGCCAGCTCCATGGCATCACGAAGCATCACTCGCGGGTTGGTGACTCGCTCATCGCCACAAATCCATGGCGATTGGCTGCGGTGAAGTTGATGATCTGTCACTCCACATGCAGGGCTTACAGTGCTTGTCCCAAAAGCCTTATCTTGAAGCAAAGTGGTCTTCTGCGCAATATTACGGGGGTTAAGAGACGCTGCTATTGTAGATTACGAAATCGGGCCCAGTATATATTCACCTACACCGCGGACTTCCCCGGTACTCTTCTCTCCTTGTTTCAGTGCCTCAGTATAATACTATCCCTAGGTGCACCATACTCCAGAGACCCAAGTGAATTCTCGCCAATTATGATAGTTGAGGGGACAATTACTGGTGGAGGTACTTACATGAAATCTTTGAAGGAGTCTCTTACATGGAGATGGAGATCGTCTCATCTCTATGGCTTTCGGTTGTGTTTCCTAAACCATCACTGTGGGTATTTTGCGATGTGGCACAGAGAGACACGCGATACTTTACACGGCTGTTGGTGCAGAATTAGACATCAGGGAAGGGTATCGTTGATATGTATGTATATAGTTTTATTGACCTTAGGCCTAACTATCACCAACCCAGTTCAAGGTTTCGTGAGTGTCTAATTGTAAACGATGCAAAGCCATTTCTACCCTCACCTGAGCGATTTAGCTCCTAAGTGTACAAACTTCCTGTTCGCCTGGGGCCTCGTTGCTCCACAATTATTAATCTACCAGGCATGGTTTATACGAGGATAGATTTCGTCATAATTTATGGTGTCCAATAGATACTCTAATCATAATCTTTTGTATAACCCTCCCCCAGCTTCAAACCCCAGGTATAAACAACTACAACTCAGCACCGTAAGTTTTCTGAGACGTTAAAATAGGCCCGGGTATTTCTCTGGTCAGTGTGCTGATACGAATGATTGAACGGTTAATACGCTCATATAATATTTCACATGAACATAGACAGCCGCGATAGGGTAAATTTAGTGTGGTCCTAGACATGAAATGCCTTGTTATGAGCGACTGCTTATACGTAAGTAACAAGAAACCGTTTCCTTAATCCCCGTGATGATAGTGAGAAAAAGCGTTTCTGATAAGCCATACTACATGTAGTTTACGCTTATTGGGACTACCAGAATCTATGTAATAGTGGGTAGGTAGAATATAGTGGGGATGGTATTCCTAATTACCGGATATCTGGTATCAAACATCTGACAGGTCAATGTTTAATATTTCTATGTGTCCCGGTACTGTATTCACCCAAAAACATCATGTAGTTCCCTGGTAACCCACGCGCTAACAGCATAGTACCAAGTACCACTTTACGCGTCAACCCCTGTCTTGCGATTACCGAAGAAACAACGCATATTGTGTGAGCAGTTGAATTCCTATCTAGGAATAGAAAATCTGGGGCCATTTCTTAGCACCAAGAAATATTATTGGATAGGAGGCGTTAGTTCTGAGCACCTACTCGCGCTGCTTTTATTTTTTGTGGGAATTAACCGGAGATGCCACGCGGGTTAGAACCGCCACATGCCAGTGCTAAAAAATTAAATAGCAGGGAAACACCAGGACTAAGGTACTCATCCTCCAGGAAAAGAACCAGAAAACAGGAGGGTACGCATAGAGGTGTCTTACAACTTCAGATTCACCTAGAAATACCATTTTTGGTAGTGGAAGCTTCCTGAACCACTGAAACTTAGAAATAGTGGCTTGTTCTTTGCCTTATCTGGTGTATTTCTGAGTATACATATAATGCAAAAATACGTGCTCCCGCCACTCCCCCTGTTTTCTGGTTCTTTTCCTGGAAGACGAGTATGTAAACAAGCTTTTTTCTGTCCCAAAAGGTTTAAAACTCTCCGATGAGCTATATCCGCGCATAAAAAAACCGTTTTGTAGATGCTATCCTATTATGGATACCCTAGAATGCTAGGGTTTCTTTTTTTGGTAGTACCACATTTATGTACTCTACTTGAGTCACCGGGTTGAAGGTTCATTTCTCATTTAAGGAATACATCTGCGAACCCAGATTTATAGGGACTGATTGAATTATATTCACTAGAGAGACTTGTCTGAGGGTTACTATCTCGGCCATAAAGCTAGAAACTTTGTTTTCTCATGTCTATATGGGGGTTTCCAGATCTATTTCCTTCTAGGCAGCGAATCTTCGATCTGGTAGCCCGAATAGATTGACCATATATATACCGTCTTGGGGACTAAAGACATAAAGTCTAATTATAAGAAAAGATATAGAAATGACTATTTTTCTGTGAAAATGGCTATCCGTCGGAACTGCATGTATTTATGAATATTACTAAGCGTTTGTGAATAACCGGCTAAATGCATAACATAAGAGTAGCGTCAAAAGCCGTAGAGAATAATTTAAATTATGTGCCTATAATATGAACCCTTTCGTCTGTCCTTCAAAGGTAGGTGTTTATGAGCACGGCAAAACACCGCTGGATATCTACCGACCGCAGGGTATATGTATATTACATATGTGACGGTCGGGTGAGATTCAATAACTCTTAATATGCAATCGCCGAGTCTTTAGAAGTGATATAACCAATACATGTTTATGCCAGGACCTTGTACAGTAGTAGCAGGTCAGTATCACGTAGAGATCTGTGGGCTATAGGCCAAGGGCGCAACTCAATCAGGGGCTCTATTCTAGTAGTTATGACCCTACTATCCGCAATAAAACCAACTACCAGAATTCTTAGAGACTTTCTAGTAGCCTAGTAGAAACTCTCGTCAAAAATTCAAAATTCAAAATTTTGAGGGCCTGACTCTAAAATTCTCCCTAAAAGACCGAGAAAAAACTCTTGCCATAAAATATGCAACTAAAAAAAAAAAAAACCTTTCAACAAAACAGAAGAAGTACTACATACTATCATAGTAAGCACAGATACCAAGTAGACATGACATTTACAAAGTTTTAACTTCACCACTAACGGCATCGAAGAACTTATATAGAATAAGTTCACCCTAAACATTATCTTCAATTGTCCTCTCTTCTACCTCTAAGACCAATCTTGGGACTATTCGGCAGTCAATGCAATCAGTGACCCTGATCCGACCAATCAGAATTCCACTAAAGTTTTTTGGCATCCTCTGACAAGGAACTATTTTGGCTATAAAGAATATTTGGATGTTTGTGTTTGAAAAGCTTAAGTAGGCGTCAACACTTATGAGCCATAAATTGTTGCCTTGCCTGAGATAGGTGTATCTAGGATCTTTGATGAACGCCCGGAATATTTCATCTAAAATATCCTCCGAAAGTGTGGTAATGACAACCCGTGTCCCAGATGGATATTACATTACTAGCATGAGCAACTGGCTCGTCGATGCCGGCATCAATACCCACAAAAACAAAATTTGCAGTGGGTAGTGCAATAAGGGGACTTTCGGCAATTCTAGTCTCTAAATTAATATCGTATAGGTCTTTATCAATGACTAATTTAGCACGCTAGACCATTCTCTTGAGTGATTCCGGGGAGATTTGCCGCCTTAGTGCTTATAAAGGATCCAGGAGAGGTATATTATTATTACGAAATACGAGTAGAGCCAACGCTGGTCTCGATGCACGCTCTCTCAAACGTTCAAAGACGCTAGGTTTGGTACGGTTTTTAATAAGGAAGAACGTAGAATTGTTTCTTAGGTAGCGTTGGCTGCGGTCTTTAATGGGTCGGCTAGAGTGGTTTCGAGGGGAACGGTGACCTCAACATCTGCTTCGCCAGTCAAGAAATGAGTGGTTTGGGTTAAAAGGGATGTTATAGGGGGTTAAATCATCGTAGGTAGCCGTAGGGGATGATTGCTTTTGATAATTGAAGGTCAAGAAGATCTATGGCTAATGACGAATTTTATATACCAGCGAATTTAGAAAGTATCGAGCAGGCCAAAGGCCAAGTCCAATTGTGTTTCGACCTCACTGGGAGACCCGTTTGGGTTAGGGTTTTGTCTCGCTCGATACTTTTTAAATTCACTAGTACACCCCCGGGCGCGCGCGCCCCTACCCCAATCTCTCGCCCAAAACTACACGTAGTGCCACCACCGTCAGATCGCCACACATAAGAGTGTACCTATTATCTATAAAAACATCCATAAATAGTACTCTCAGTCAAAAATCGGATCCTTTTTCACATACTCCTCTACTAAGTAAATCATCAAGTAGGGGGAAAAAAATAGAGGGACACTAGTCTTTTAAAATATCCATAACTACATGTACATTTACACAAGAAAATAAAGACAATATTACAACAGCCTTATTCCCATACCCTGATCCCGAAACTCTATATATCCCCAGGTATCAAACTCCATTAAAATGCCACACTCCTGAGCTCCACGCCCATAGCTCCTCTTAATTTTCTCTTATTGCTGACTTCCCTTCTTCTTGGGTCTCGAAGATATCTACCACCGCTCCCTCCTTCCAGTTCCAACCCGCTCTCGCCCTCCCGTCCTCCCCGGTGTTCTCCCTCCATCCCAAGCAAGCGATCTCGCAGGAGTGCTCGGTATTGGTGATCCGGGCATAAGCTGCTGTGACAACTGCTGGTCGTATATCTGCTGTTGCAGCTCGCGATCCCAGCGCGAGGCCATGGGCGTTGGCGGTACCCCATTGTTAGGATATGATCCATATACCGAAGGAAACGGTGGTGCAGGGTGTGATGCATGGTGCATATTGGGGTAAGGAGGCATGGGAGCAACCGTCTTGGCACGGTAAAAACCAAATGCAGTATTAGATATGAATAAACCACCAAAGACCAAGAGGAGGCAGAAAAACTATTCACTATTAGTAGCTGCTCTAAACAAGAAGAAAAGGATGGGGGAAAAGAGTATGTTTGCTACGGTTACTCACCATAGTCTTATAACTAATCCCCTCAACAAAACTATCTACAATCCCCGCAAAAGTTTCCGCGCTCACTCTCGCTCTTCCGACCATAGTAGGATCCCTGTTCATACACCTTTCCCATGCACTACACACCTTCTCCATCGCAGGTACTCTCATTCCCGGGGCGCAGCGGTTCTCAACGTAGTCCCTACTACACTGGCTAATCTCCATTAGGATCTCTGATGAATATTCCTCGACTTTGACATCGACGTCGGCGCGGATAGTGAGGTAGAAACAGAATACTGCATAGAGTATCAGTAGTAATAATGAGAGGTTGAAAAATAGCTGAAGGTAATGGGATACGATTAACGGGAGGTCGCGATGAGTTGATACGAAGGATGCAGCAGCAGATTTTGCAGTACGGCGCCATGACTTCCGCGGTGGGGGGCGCCGAGATGGCGAGTCGTCATCTTCCTCCAATTCCTCCTCAGAATTATCCCCTTCCTCTTCCTCATCTTCAGAGATGTGGGTAAACTCCCGTGTTGAAACATGCGTCTGTGGTCGCCGTCTCCGCGGTTTCGTTATGGTATCCTTAAACAACTGTCTCCTTGGCTCCCCCCTCCTTACTTCCCCTCGACCAGTGTTGTGGGACGGTGTATTGGACGATAAAATAGGCTTATTAAGTATAGTTTTGAGCTCTGACAGGGCAGTTCGTGGTTCTGGTGTCGGTGCTTCACTATCTAGCTCTGGGGTCTGTGGGGTGCCATCGGAGAAGATATCAGAGTCCTTTGATGGCGTATTCCACGCATTCCTCGGTGTCTGGAAACTCGGTGTCTGAAATATCGGCTGTGGAGGTCGCACTGAGTGTGGAGTAGTCGGTAGGTTTCCGGAGGTGAAGCGGAATGGTGTTGCAGTTGGAGGCGAACCCGGGCGTTTGATAGGAGATTCAAAGATCGAACGGCTAGCTGCTAGAGTTAATGTTAATATGAGTGATACGGTATGGAGGAGGAGGAGGAGGAGGAGGAAGACTAACATTTCTTTGCGCCTTTATCATTTGCGAAAGGGGACCCAAAGGTGCTCATGGAGAAGGGAGATCCCGGATTGATAGCTCGAGGCCGATCATACTCAAACTCCATAGGTGATTCATGGCCTCTGTCAGACATAGTGACGGAATATATGGCGTAGTAGTGACTTTTTTGGGGGGGGGATTATCGGGGGGGATGACTTGAGGCTTGGGGGGATGTTGATAGTTTAGGTGAGACGCGAGGAAGATTGTAAACAGCCCATCGCGTTGTGGCGCTCTGCATAACAACCGATGATGAGGCTGAAAGAGCCAAGAACGAATGGGGACACACCGTCTCACCTATAAGTTGTTGAAATAGTAGGAGCTAAAAGCTGATCTCCCAGCACGCACTTCTGGGGAAATTGGAAAACTGAAAGGGATCTTCACTTTTGTCTAAAAAAAAGGGCGAGTGATACCTGGTGCCACTACAAGGATTAGGGTACCACCATACATGTGCTGGTACCGTTGATTTACATGTTCACGAAGGTGGATGAAATTATGACCATAGATCCTATTGTATCTAGCTATGATCTTGACTCTACTCCAAAGAAAGAAAGCCTAATCTTAATACTAAACTACACCCATCTTAAATTCCTCTACTAAACCTGGTAAAAGTTCATTCCAGTGAAAACAAAAGTACAATGCAAATAGAAGCAATAAAAACAGATCACCTCCCACGCCAGAGCTCACCCTCTTTTTTCTTTTCTTTTTCTTTTTCACCTATATTCTCATATCATCCCCACTTTACTTACCTAGCAGCAGCCCGATGAATGAAGGGATGCTTCAGTGCCTCAGCTGGGGTACACCTCTTCTCTGGATTCAGGTTCAAACACCGGTCTAGTAGATCAATAAATAGGTTTAGGTCTCTACTTTCTGTATCTGTCATGCCTGAAGCGGCAGATAGTAATCTTGGTCGCAGCTCGCGGGTGGGTTTGTTAAAATTCATCGTTTTAATAATATCCTGTCACGCTATTAGTAAAAAGGCTGTTGAGAGAAGGATGAAAGAGGGGAGTTGCCTTTCCGGTAATCTTATCCTTCTCTATGCTCCTAAAATTCAACATATCGTCGAAATGCAACACCGTAAACTGCCCCTTTCGCAGGAGCTTATGTGGGAACTTCCCTCGACATTCCATTATTGAACGGAGCATCTGATTGTTTGTGCGCCCTGTGAATAAGATCTTGCCAGTGAAGAGCTCGTAGAGCGTACAGCCTATGGACCACATATCAATTGCGTAGTCGTAAGGAATACCCAGTACTATAAATCGATCATTTAGTTAGTGTTTTAAGAATGAATAGTATAGGAAACCTACTGATTTCTGGAGCTCTGTAGAATCGACTGACGAGATACGGAGTGATGTCATTTTCTGATGCATCAGAGGCCGAACCTAGATCACAGATTTTCAAGCTACTACAGTTCTCGTTTGCCTACAAAACCCGGTTAGTAGATGACACAAACCTGGGATGAAAGAGCTTACTAAAACGTTATCAGGCTTCAGATCTGCGTGCAGGATGTTGCACTTGCGCATGAGCGATAGCCCAAGGAACATCTGCTGAGCGTACGACCGGACTGCTGCTAGACTAATACCCTCATTTCGGCCATACTTCTTTAATACCTCTCGGAGGTTGATGCTATAAATATTAGCGGTGAGAAAGAGAGCTAGTCCAGACAATATAATTTGAAATACCTCAAGTTCTCAAAGACAATACAAAGATGGCCCTTGTGCTCGAAATACCGTTCTAATCTGACAAGATGCTTTTTATCGTCGGGATCTGCAGCACATAGCTTCTTTAATATCTCAATTTCTTTCATACCCGCTTTCTTCCTGGAAAAATTGTTAGAAATTGATCAAGAATGTCTCAAATAGATTGAGATCTTACATTGTCTCGTTATTCCGGATAATTTTGATGGCTACCTGTTTATTTGTAGTTTGGTCAAGCGCCCTCACAACCCCTGAGAACATACCCCTTCCCAAGTTCGTCTGTACATGGTACCGGCCATCAAGTAATTCCGTAGGAATAACACGATAGTACCCTTCTGGATCATCCCAATTGTCCAGCAGACTAGCATCTAGCTGCTTTGCCGCAGGAATAACCGGAACCGCTTTCGCAGTTTCTGGTTCCTTCTTAGTAGACTTAGGTAATGGCTCCGCAAACATATCATCGTCATCACCTTCTGCAAACATATCAAAGTCATCATCATCTGCTTTTCCTGCTGGCTTCTGCTCATTATGCTCAGAAAGGCTTTCCGGTAGAAGAACATCTTTGACTGTGGTCTTGGTCTCGTCATAAGAACTGGAGGAAACTTCCTGTATGTGCCTGTGCTCTTGGCCTCTTTTTGCATCCTCTTGCATATCAATGGTAGGATCATAGTCGGCTGCCGAGGGGCTATCAACATCAATAGGGGACTGTGGGGCAGGAGTATCTACAGGTGCCGTAATACCATCCTTTGATATGGTGAAATCGCCTGGCGTATGCTCTCGCGATGATGGGGTCGCTGTTATGTATAAGTATTCACACAATTTAATGGGAAATTGATGATTGAGCTCACCAGGGGTAGCGCTACCTTCTGCTGGAGAATTAGGCGCGGAATCCGAGAGCCCCAATGCCGAAACAAGCAACGGTGTAGCTTGTCCCCTATATTTAGCTTTAATGGCTTCTCTTTTTTTCCGTCGTTCTTCAATCAAGCTAGCTTCATCAACCGGTTCTTCAATTTCAGGTTCTTCAAAAGCTCGTTTGAGTGTACCGCTCTTCCCAACATTCCTACTTATACAATAAAAGTCAACTTCAGGATAAAATAAAAATCTTTTCTTGTAGGATGATATGACGAACCTTCCGTTTGTCGTCTTCTGAATAGTCGAGAACGACGATGGCGTCCTATCTGACACTTTGCTCCGGTTTTCAGCATCTCGTTTTGAAGGGTCGGATAAATCTCCCTGTTCGCTCACTGATTGTTCTCGGGAATTCCTATGGCTGCCGTTGTATCTCGGTGCGTCCCTTTCGTGGTACCTATTACCATTCTCACGTCTGTTATCATCATAATAACCCCGACGACTGCCCCTACCACCATCTCCTCTGCCAGCATCACCTCTGGGTCCTCGCGGCGGAGAACGACTGCGTGTGCGCGATCGTTTCGATTCACGATTGTTGTACCGTTCGTCCGGGCTGTCGTAAGGAACCCGATTGAACTCCCGAGGATCCGACCGATCTATATCCGCATACGAAACCCTCGGGCGACGTCCGTAATTCGGGTCGCTTCCGGCTTCATAGTGTACACGGTGCTGACGGGGGTCGGGGCCGCGGTCGCCTCTACTATCGCCCCTTCTTCGTTTTTCGCCCCGTGGGTAATCGTCGTTGCGGTAGTAGTCACGAGGATCTTGGTCGCGGGGGTCATGACGGTCACGGCGGTCATGGCGGTCGTGTCGGGACGAGGAAGAGCGTGCATCGTCGCTGTTGTGGGAAACGACAGGCGATCTCGAGCCTCTATTAATTCTATTGGAAAGACGGTCAACGCTGGGGCCAGAGACGGAAGGCAGCGATGGAGGTGCCTTCTCTACTTCTGTTTCGAATATTTCCCCCTCCTCGTCAAAAGATTCACTGGATGAATTCATGACGTTTCGAAAGTACAGAAGGTTTCTTTTCTTCGGATCCTACAAGCTAATGAAGCTTTCGATTAAGAAGTACAGGTATTAGCCTCGTGTTTCAAGTGCAAAAATGTGGCTTTTAATAGAAGCCCAACCGCAGGTTTATCACTGTTGCTTTTGAGAGTTTCGAGACGGCGTGGCGGGTGAATGAGAGCCAAGTAGCGTGGTGTCCTGAGATTGATAAGGGAAGTGGGGGGGGGGAGCAGGTGAGTGGGTGTAGTCTAAAGCGGAATGGGAAAATCTAGAGAAGCGGAGAAAAGAAGATAATCCGGGAATGTATGTGGTTGATGAACTGGCAATGCAGAAGGTCGAGGAAGCAAAGAAGACCGGGCAACTGGTTGGCTCAACGTTGCTGGGTGACTGAAGTTACACCAGCGCGTATAATATGTCCTCAATACGGTACGACATAGTGAGTGTAAGTATGATATCAAAACTCTTATATTACAGCTTTCGAAACAATAAATTTTGCACGATTGTTTTATGCTCCTAAAAGAATAATACACTATCCTCTCAGTCTTCAGACCCCTTCTTGGATTCCACATACTCCTTCGCTTTCCTTGTCACGGCCTCTACACTCTTCTCATTACCGACCTTCTTCTCATACTCCATCCATTTCTTAAATAACGCCTTAGCTTGGCGTGCCGAACACTTGTCTTCCGCCAGTGCCCGCTTGAATAACGATCTGACGTTTTCCTTGTTCTCGTCACCTTCGCCTCCATACTTCATCTCTACGTCCAAGAATACGTTCCACAGGTCATTCTTCTTGCTGAAAGTTCCCAAAAGGTTCTCAAAAAGCGTCCTCCCTCTCTCTGGGTCTCCATTCTTAAACTCGAGTTTAGCAAACTTGGTGATAAGGTCCTTGTGGTTGGATTGGGGAAGAGCTTGCATAGCACGTTTGAGGAGCTCTCTAGCCTCTTCCCTGTTGTTGTTAGTGAGGAGGTAGTCGGCGTAGTTGACCCAGACTTTCGGATCATGAGAAAACTTCTTAATTATAACCTTGAATAAATCACCTGCTTTCTATTGGAAAAAATTAGCATCTTTCTCTTTGCATGTGAATTCATATAGTGATAAAATACCTCAGCCTTTCCGCTCTGAATATAGATACTTGCTAGTCTTTCATGCACATCTTGAGCATCATTGTACTGACAAGCCCTCTTGAATGTCTCTTGCAAGCTCTCATCACTGCCATACGCATTCTCCATATTCAGCATTGCAATCCACACATTCAATTTTTCTTTCTCCTCCCTGACAGCAATAGTCTTCAGCGCCCTCTCTGCAATCTCCCTTGCCTTCTCAATCTCACTGAGCTGCAACTGGAACGCCAAGTACTGAATCCAGAACACAGAATTGTTCGGGTCTCCAAGCAGGATTCGTTCATGGTCGGCAACAGACTGGGGCTCACGAGTCGCCATATCACCAGTCAAATCTTCTTTGATTTTACTCTTCTTGCGTTTCTTCTTCCTCTGTTTGTCTTGGTCGCCATCATTTTCTGACTCGGAGGCAGCATCATGTTCCCGCTTGTCAAGGATGCTGCCAGTCCAGTCGAAGCCACCAGTGCTCAATCCTTCACCAGTAGGGATGGGGGCGTCTCCCATATCAACGTCTTTATCGTCTCCAGATTCTTCAGCATCACTTTCAAAATCCTATTAAACTGTTAGCACAAAATAGCCCTAAATATACTAGTAAACAAGTACATGCCTTAACATCATCAAGGTCGATATCACCCTCATCACTACTCTCCTGGGCATCCTGTTCCTCAACATCACTCCCGCCTAATTCAACCCCACCCTCTGAAGCATTATCCTCACTATCTTCATCCTCGAAATAACTCGCCTTCAGCCCAAAACTCACCCGTCTTTTCTGTACATCAACCTTCAAGACCTTTGCCTTCACGGGATCGCCCTCCGCATACAGTTTGCCAATATCCTCGACCACGCCATCCGCGATCTGAGTCTTATGGCATAGTCCGCTGACGTTTGCTGCGTTATCTACCTGGATAAATACACCAAATTCAACAACCCTCTTGATCCGCCCAGTAACAACTTGACCAGCCTTCAAGTCCAAGAGCTGAGTCTGCTGCTTCAACTCGCCTGAGATAGCAGATGGTCGCAAGCTCATCTGGATATGGCCCAGAGTCTGTTCTACAGCTATAATCTTTCCCTCAACAAGCTGGTCTACAGTAAACATTGATTTCCAGTCTTTCAAGTACGAATCCGCAAGATCCGATACCCTGACCCAGGCGGTAACATTCCCACCAAGAGAAACAAATAATCCCTTGTCAGAGACGTTTTTAACGAACCCTCTCTTCACATCACCAGTGTTGATGCTCACAATCGTCTGAACTTCTGGGTCTTTAACCGGTAGAGTGGAAGACAACACTCTTGATGGCCTCGCTGAGAGTGTAATACGCTTATTCGGTTTATCCAAATCGAGTACACAAACACGGATGACATCGTTTTTGCGAAAGTTGCTGACCTTCGCCTCAGAGAAGTCATCTGCAAGATCCGTGAGGTTGATCGGGCCGGAGACAAACTCGCTGAGCTGGACGATAACCTGGCGGTCTGAGACTTTGGTGACTCGGCCTGGGACAACCATTCCTTTACTTAACTTGTCATATGTCAGGGAGAGAGACGATGAACTCCTTGCTGAGAGATCGAGCTTATTATGTTCAGTATCTACGCTCAATACGCGAACCTTGAGTGCTGAGCCGATGGGGAAGCTTTTGATGGGATCGTTGAGCTGTGAGACATCCTCAGAGAGATCAAGTCTTCTAATCCTACCACGGATATCGGGCGAGATGTTGACCCATGCACAATCATCAGCGATGTTATTCACAAACGCAACCCAGCTGGAGCCCTGGGTGACTTTATCGATCGTCAGGATATCCAGTCCCTCTTTTGCAACTACACTCGCTTTCGCTGATAGCTCGAAGATTGGAGCCTTCGTGTTTGAAGTCCTATGTGTAATAGCTAAGAAGCGATGATTTCGAGCATCGTGGATACCGAGGACCTTGACAGGGATAACATTGCCCTTCTTGTAGGACTCGAGAGGGTCCTTTTTGTTCTTGATGTCCTCCCATGAGTCGAAAAGTTGGGAAACATCAATACGACCTTGGATGTTGTCTGCAAGTTTGACATTAATCTGGGTCTGCTGCACTGAGATGATCGTTGCCTTCGTAATTGTTCCTGGGGTAAAGTCGGCGAGAGAAGTGGTCTTTTCATCAACAGGGTTGATAGGCTTCACCGCGTTCGGGTCCGCGGGCTTTTTGGGCTCCCTAATTTCAAGCTCATCGTCGGGTCTGAGTGAGAGCAAGAACCTCTTTTTCTCATAATCCACTCTTGTGACTCTCGCGGTTACAGACTGGTTCTTAACGTATTTAAAGTCAGGGAGCGACTGTACTTCAGTCGGGAGATCCTTCTTGAGTGCTAGCCCAGTAATACCGCCTGCAAACGCCACGAAGAGACCAGCAAGAGTGATATTCTTCACCCAGCCCTTCACACTCTTCCCCTCAGATACATCCTCAAAGCTACCGATAAGCTCCTTGCTCTTTGAAGCCTTAACAAGACTCGGCTTCATACTCAGTGTAATCAGTCTCCTCACTTCATTTTTCTCCAGAATCACTAGATCGCTCAGAGTCTGCCCCGCCCTTAACTTTCTAAAAGTGTTTCCACTCTTCTCCCTACTACCATCGGTGAGTTGACCAATGACTAGCACCCCCTTCAGTCCATTTTCAATCTCCACAATCAAATCATCGTCACTCTTCTCAATTACTGTCCCGCTCACTAGACTACCAAGTTCGAGGTTCTTGAGCGCTTCTTTCTGCTCCTCCCCAAATGACTTAGGGTCTTTGCAAGAAACACGCATCTTTCTATTTTCAGGATCGACTGATAGCACATGCACGTTGACAGATTGGCCCACTCGGAAATGTTCACGTGGGTCTTGGATGTATGCTTCTGACATTTCAGACACAGGAAGAAACCCACAGATATCGGAGTAGAATTGGACGACAGCTCCTTGGGGGATGATTTTGATTAGAGTACCGACTGACTGAATGCCAGGCGTGGTAGACTCATAGGTGGAGATGATGGGGGCATCGGAGTTGACAAGAGTCTTCTTGAGAGTAAGGCGAAGGCGGCGTTTGGCTGGGTCAGTAGAGAGAACCTAAATAGATCTCATAGTTAGTTTTACCCCAGAATAATAGAAATTAAATTAATA
Organism: Verpa conica; assembly: GCA_033030425.1. Lineage (NCBI taxonomy): Eukaryota > Fungi > Ascomycota > Pezizomycetes > Pezizales > Morchellaceae > Verpa > Verpa conica. Next base: position 1,008,908 of record JAUFSD010000012.1, read on the forward strand.
TAACATACCCTACATCGAACCTCAGCTCCCTCTCTGAACTTCTTCTCTGGATTCTTCAGCTTTATATCACTCAAGTGCCCCTCCGCAACCAACCCGCTAATCCCGTCTGCAACACTCACTAATACCGCCCCTCGATCAAGTAATCTCTCGACCTTCCCCTTCACGATCTCCCCAACTTTAATATCCTCAATCCTCAAATACGGCTGTTCGAGAACTTTCTTCTCTGTAGACAGAAGGAACATCCCATCCATAGCATTAAACCCAATAACCCTTGCTTCGTGAATCGTGCCTACTTTGTATGGACCAGTGTCCTTACTCAGATCATCAATCTTGGTCTCTGAAGAGATCCGTGATATATGAACGAAACCAGGGATATTTGGGACGCCGATATCAAGGAATAGGCCAATTTTAGGCTGTACACTGAGAACCTTTGAAGCGGGGAGAGTGGTAGCTATAGGGAGGATTTCAGAGTAATCTTTTTCTGTGGGAGGTGTGAAGGAGAGGATATGAGGAAGTACTGAGAGTGCAACCTTTTTGGGGTCGGAGTTGGGGAATGTGATGGTTATTCGTGCTTTGATCTGTTGTTTTTAGTAAGAAATAAGCAACAAAATCATTGACAGGATTAGTTACATACCTTTTCCCCGATCTTGAACCTCTCGCTGAGTTCCTTCGAGTCCCAGCCTGCGATGTGAAAGAAGTCAATGGTGGCATCAAGCATGCCCATTATCTTGCCGATAAGACCACCATTCTTGCCGATTTCGGTGATGAGAACTTCGACACCTGTTCCTGGGAGGAAAGTATCGATTGTTGGTGCCTGGTTAATCCACCATGCTGCCTTACCCCCAGCGAGCTTTCCCTTCTTGCTAGGCTTCTGCTCAATGTCTGCAGAGAGCTTTATAATCTTTCCGTTAGATGAAACACCAGTGACTGTACATAGCAGGACTTGTCCTTCGGTAACATTCGTCATGGTGAAGTCATGTCCGAGCTCCTTCTTTGCAAGAAAGCCTTTAATATCGCTATTGATACCGAGATCCATAATCAGTCCGTGGTCCTCGACACTGGAGACGGAAGTCTGGACTGTACAACCCACTACTAGCTCATTAGGTGAGAGACCAGTATTTGTGAGTGATGGGTCAAGGGAGAGCTCAATGCGTCGTTTAGTTTTATCCTGACCGCTAGAGGAGCCAGCTTTCGTAGCGACATCCTCGATAGAGTGGATTACATATGCACGGAGATACTGGCCGATGCGGAACATAGCAGTGAGATCAAAGGATTCTTTCTCATCCTTAGGCCCCAATTCCTTCTCTTCTTTCTCTTCATCCTCACTGTCTTTCTCCTCGGAATCGTCGACGAGCGACTCGATCTTCTTAGTAAACTTCCCAGAGACAGAAGCAAGTGAAACGAAACCAGTAAGATTATTTGGTAGGGAAATTGCAAGATCTGTAGCATTGATTTTTGAAACCGACCCAAGTACTAGCATTCCAGGTACCAATCTCTACCATCACCGAAAAAACAATTAGTCCAACTCAATTATTTTCTGCACTAGGACCTACCTTAAAACTTAGCCCCTCTGGATACGGACCCTTATCCTCTTTCTTCTCTTCCTTCTTCTTTCCCTTCTTCTCTTCCTTCGGTCTCTTAGACTTCTTTTTACCCTTCTTCAACGTCACCCCACCATCCTCACCGCCGCTTTTCGCGCTAGCACCCCCAGACTCAAACAAAACATCCCTCGCAGCCTCATTCGAGATTTGCTTGAATTCCAACGGCGTCAATGCGCTCGCACCACCTCTCGGAAATGAACTTTCTTCATCTCTTACAGCACGTAGAGTTGAAGGTGCAGCTGTTGTTGTAGTAGATTCTGCTTTCTTGACATTCGGCTTTTTCGCAGGTGTTCTTTCACCACCATCTTGGGGACGCTTTCGTTTCTTTTCGGGAGCCATTGTGGATCCTCGTGTGTGGTTGTAAATTGGGTTTTCCACTGGTGTTGGAGTGTGGGAAGCTGCTGGGTTGGAAATTTTTTTGAAATGTTGCCCACGCTCAGAAAAAGCCTAGCGTGCCAAGAATGCACCCTGAGCATGTCTAATCAAGAACCCTTGGCCCTAAGGATTTGCTAATATCAAACGCTAGTCTGACCGTAATGATACTCACTGTAAGAAAGGTGTAGTAGTGATCATTGATAGTTGACCCAGCCCAGGGAACTACATGTACATCTATTCCAGACCTCACTTCTTGCTTAGAACCTAGGCTCCCAACGCAAACACAAAAATAAGATCCAAAGTGGAATACCCAATTCTTATTGTTGTAATCCTCCCTACAGGCCAGGGAATACTCTGAATATGAATAGCTATGACCAACAACAAAAACTCCATTTGTGTGCAAGAGATGGCTTCTATCATACATACACCACAAGACCTGAAAACCCCCAAAAACATAAAGCAAAAACAAAAAACAAAAGACGAAACAATAATAAAAATGCTAAGGAAAATAATGAATGTCCTTCCCTTCCTTTTTTTTCTTTTTTCTTTTTTCTTTGCTCTTTTTTTTCTTTCTCCTGCTTTTCTGTCTTTTTCCCTCTTCGCCGAAATCAAAAAAAAACACGCAAACTCCCAATGGAAATGAAATCGAAAAACAAATGAAATGTGTAGGTAGAGTGATAAAGAAAAAACAAAGAACCAGCATTATGTCTTGGATTAATAGGAAACCCCCCCAACAGTAAACGAGAGAGTGAAAGTCTAATAAGTAAAGAGACAATGGAAACCCGGGCTAAGAAATGCTCTCCATCCAAAAGGAAAAAAGGGGGAAAAGGAATAACCCCATAAAGAAATCAACCTTTTCGTGGTGTGACGATACAGTGGGCTGATTGTCTTCACTCCTCTGCATCAGCTTCTCGAAGATATTACACGTCCCATCCCACTTCCACAATCATCCATGGGACCCCAAAAAACGTGCCGCTACTTCATCCTCTCCTATCCGACTTCGAGAACGGTGCGTATGCGTATAGAATTGTCGAGAAGAGTAAGAAAATTCGTAATAGGTATACCGGTCCTCCTTTCCCTTCTCACGGCAAGAACATATTATACAACGACTCCGCCGCCCCCAAGCGGGCACATTATCCGGAACCCGAACCTTAAACACGCTAATAGGCCCCATCCCCGTTACCGGTGACGTGACCGTAGACATCGCTATACTGATGGTGTTCGTCTCCTTCCATCGGTGGAGTTAACGTCTGATTTGCGCTCTCGGATCTGCCCCTGTAGGTGGATGATGATGATGGCCCTGTGCCAGCTGCATTCCCTGTTCCGTACCCACCCCCGCCCCTCGACCCCCCCTCTGACTGGTTCCTCTGAGATTGCGACTTCCCATGCCAATCAATTGTCATGTTCAACCTTCTGTTTTTGACCAAAATATATATGTCGGGGGAAAAGCAAGAGAAAGAAAAAAGCTAAAGCTCGGGTCAACTTACTTCGCGATACTTTGCGAGGTATATCTTGAGGGCCTCGGCGTAGTTTTCGAATCCCAGGGATGTCATGGCGAACAGAATATCTTCGCCGTTGACCGTCTTGCGCTTCTCCTGCTGGCATTTTTCGGATGCTGTAACGCACGTGGCAGGGAAATTAGCCGATTCGTCAGCGAGAAAAAAATTTACTCGTTCCTAAGTTGAGATATCGATGCGTGTGCAGGGAATCGCATTCTTGCGCAAAACAAAAAAATCCTCTACCACCAATGAAACATCTCCTCTCGAGATACTCCATATATTTTATATAACAACACTAACACCAGAACCCAGGAATGGAGATAAATCAGAAAGTAAAAATGGACGTACCCTCGCTGGTTATAAACGAGATGAATTCGCTCACACATTCTTGCATACACTCTTTCGCCTCCTTTGCGATTTTGGCGTTTTCTGGCAACGCTGTTTTCATGATTCGGGCAACTGGAGCAAAATTCCGAATATCAGCATCTGCAAGCACAGTCTGTGGAGACGCTGGTCTCTCATGTTCCGATGTCAAGACCGGGGAATCAGATCTCGGGCAGGTTGTAGGCATTATTTCGAGAAGAATCTGGACTTTCCGTATGCCTTGCAGTCCCGGAAACGGCCCAGCGCGGAGAAGCAACGCTTTTTGGGGGGTGTGTGGAAGGGAAGGAGGAGGGAGGGAGGAAATCCAACAAATGGGAGGGTAGCGGAGTGCGGGGGCGGGGGAGGGGGGGAGGCGTTCCTTCCTTCCCCTCACAAGCATAAATAAACCAGGGCATGGCAAGAAGGCAGGGCAATTAAGATACGCGAGAAACTTGACTTTGACTCACCATTTGCAATTGGCAGCCATCGATCCTGTTCTTTGACCTCGAAATCAAACACAGGCGGTGGTTGCGACGTTTCCGGCTGATCTCTATCCATGTGCTCCTGTTCGTCAGGCGACTGTGCTCCGACTTCCACCTCCAGGTCCTTCGAGGGGGAAGCCGACATGATGTAAAGTACTGTCGCTGCGTTCACACAAACTAACTGACAGGGACAGCGCGTTAACTGTGCTGGTTCGCTGGCAGACACGTCACTGGTTGGTTGTCTGGTTGCGTTCTTCCCGAACCACTGTGTTGGGCACTTGTGACGGTGCGGGTGCGGGAGTGAAGATGTGTGTGGGTGTGTACTCTACCTCAAGGAGCGGGGACCAGCTAGCAGCCACGCGCGCAGCAGGAGGCAGGAGGAGCAGCAGCAGCAGCTACAGTACCAGCTCTCACTCAATGCAGTACTATATTGGAATGGAGGGGGGGTAGGTGTTTTGGAATCGGTGGTATGTCCTATGCACAATACCTGATACGTAGGTCGCGATGTTCGTCTGTTGGAGTAAGAAAGTAGGTGTGGGTACTAGAAAAGAAGGAAAAAAGGAAAAAAGGAAGAAAACAAAACCCCGTATGCGTAAGATGAACAGAATTGAAATCCGAAAAATAGAATGGCTGTCAGCGGACGCGTGAAACGAAGTGCAGAGCCTCAAAAAAGCGCGAATAACTTTTTTGCAGAAAAAAACCGGTGCCCTTTTTTTTTCTTGGTGAGAGACGGTGGATGAGATGGACTACCACTGGTTTACCACCACTCTGTCCGGTACGGCTCAGGCGAAACCCAAACAACAACAAAAACAAATAACAAATTCCCCAAAGCGACAAGTCCAAGGTCTCAGCCTGATGCTCGACCAGTTGAAAAACCGCCAGCACTCGCGCGTATTTTCTTTGCTGTCTGGTGGTGGGTACCGCGATACCGCGATACAATACGCCGCTGGCTGGTTCATCCTTCATGTCCGGGGTCGTTGTGTGTAACAAGGCAGATCCGAATGCGTTCCCTTGAGACCCCGTGGTGTCGTTGCGCTGTGTGGGACGTCAGCCACGAATACCCACCTACCCAAGTACCAGAGAAAGCGTAGAGGGCATTCAGAACATTTCCTGGGTAGATCTGCCAGGGGACGCTTTTTTTCTTACAGCATTGGCCTTTGATAGGTTATGACGGTTATTGTGGAACACGTTATGGTGGGCAGCAAAATTCCGTCACTGGCGAGGGTCGTCCTGAGTTCCAGAAGCCCCAGATATCCTTCCACGCTAGCCAGTCTAACTATTCGCAAGACTACTATCGCGATATGAGTAGATATAGGAACAACAGCAGCGATAACAGATCTCCCCCGCCGTCGCATCATCTCTACTTCCTTTGCCTCCATCATCCATCCCTCCATCCATCCTGAAACTCTTTCAATAATGCTACTCGTCTAACTTACGGGGCAAAAAACAGGTACGAGAAAAAAAAAGGTACGACTGCAATATGTTTGGCCCACAGCAGCAGTGGGTGGTCAGTAAAAAAAAGCCGGAACAATTTAGTCTGGGCCGCACGGCATGATGACACGACAGGCGCCCCAATGTTGTATTATCTGCCTAGATCTCCCCACAATACCCTGATACGAAACTAACGAAGCAAAACACACTCTGCCAACAGCAATGCGCGTTTGAACGCGAAGCCTCCTGTTGGGCTATCCCTTCGTAAACGAGCAGTTGTTTGCGTAGCCAAGTGATCTATGCCCAGCCATTTAAAATAAAAATATTTCAAACGATACGCAATCGCAAATGCACCTGAAGGAAAAAGGACGGGCACTGCAATAAGACCGACGACAGCAGCATCAGCATATCAGTGCGTTGTAGAAAGGAAAGGCAGGGTCAGTTGCTCTAACAGATAAGTACGGCAGAATAACACCTTGCTTCTTCGGTTCGGATGATACAAATCAGTCTACGTGATGACGGAGACAAGCAAGAAGCGGCCGCCGCGGACTTCCGAAACCCAGAACCCCGCTTCCCGTGCGTGTTTCAGCCTTACGCTTTACCTAACGATGTGCAGGAGAACAAAATAAGTCTTCTAGAGAACTCCATAAGAACACTTCACCCCCCCCCCCAGAACTTCGGGGGAGTGTTTCAGGTTTTTAGCTCTGCTTCCTGTAGGCATAGATATTCGCAGTTGTGTGATGTATGTACTGCAAGGAGTTTGTTTTGGAGGGGCATGTACATGAGGATGGCCTGCAGAAAGGGGAATAATCCTATCATTCACCCGACCGAAAAAACTTCCATCCAATTCCCCAGCGTCGGGTCCGGAAACATACCTGGGAGAGTTGTGCGTCGATCATTCTGAGACGAACACCAAATAGAAGGCTGGGGGAAAACACCAAAAAGATCGAGAGGAAGAGAATGATGGGCTCGCGGTCTGCATGTGTGGGCGGGGCGCCCGGCAGTACGTGTTGTGCAACCAAGATAAATAATTACGACCAACTGAGAATCGAAGCTTTTCTGTCAACTATGCTGGGTCAAAAGAAGGAAAGAAAAAAAAACATTAGAAAAAAAGAAGAAAGGCATCCAGAAATCGAGAATTGACAACACATCAATCGGCGTGTCCATGTCTAGTACAGTTAAGGTGCATTATACCCTAAAACAAGGTTGAAAGGGACGAACGAAACGTCATCGGCAGATACTACAAATAACTTTTGTTTTTCTACATGTCTGGGCAGACTTCCTGACACCTTTGACAGATTGTAGGCGGCTCAGCCACGGCCAACTCAGCAACATGATGGATTATTTTTCCCGGCCTTCGGTCCCCCACACATCATCATGAATTATGGTTCTGGGTGGATGTTAATCGGACAGCAATCCCTGTCCATGGCGTTATCCGATTCCACGATAGGCGGTCTCTATCTGCAGCTCCTGCGAGAAAACCCGGGAGTCCGTTCGCATCATACAAAGCTCATCGCAGAGAACTCATGTCTCGGGGAACTAGAGTAGGTACCAAAATGTTTTTATCATGCAAGGTTCCAGAATCAAAACCATCTGCTTCACAAGATGCATTATGTAGGGGGCTCCTCGTGTTTCAAACGATAGCTGAAAAGATTTTCCGCTGGTTCCACGCCTCCACCAGGCTTTAGTAAAAGCACAGGTCAAACCGGCAGGAAAACCGACAAGCAGGTCGGTGGAAACGGTTTACAGCTCAGGCAACAAGAGACGGCAGAGTTATTACAAGAAACAATTGCGTTGTTGTTCACCGCCGATGACGGCACGGAGATACCAGAATAGACTGCATGCCCGTGTGTACAAATCAATTATGATCACTCTAAACGCCCAAGATATGCATAGGTAAGTCGTCGCCGGTTAAGAGGCTCGGTGAGAGCGGAAGAGACAAAAACCATCATTGATTCACCACTTGTACGTTATTCTTAGTCTGTTTTCAATCAAACTTGTCAGCTTTCCTGCACCAAGATGAGAAAAGAGACCGGTATGTAATGGATTGGATAGTAAAGCACATAGCCCAAGATCGGAGAGAAGAGCGCGTCAAGGCCAATTGAATGGAATTGACAAGTGATAAGAAAGAACAGACGGCAAAAGAAGGGGTACTCAAGATGTCATTAAAAAGAAAGATGGGAGTGAAGAATAATGATGACAGCCATCGAGATATCGACGAAGGAAAAGCAAAAGAAAGGGAAGTTCCGTACCTTCCACTTGTCCATCTCCTCCTGCTTTTTCTTGTACTCCTTCACCAATCCTTCCAGAACACTTTTCAATCCCTCTGCATTAGTCTTCAGGGCGGGAATTACATCCGCAACAGTTCTTTCCACGAGTATCCCATTGATCAGGCGAAAGCATTTCCGGTCTTCTGGAACAGGTGCAAGGGTTTCCAGGACTAGTCTGTACCAGGTGAACATTGCATTGTCAGTAAACCAGTAAGATATAAAGTGATTCAGAAAGTCCTATTGTGATTATTCGAGGTAAAACAGACTTATGCTCTTCTGCCTCTTGTTCTACATCCCCAATCTTTTGTGCAAGCTGTTGTAGGGTATTCTTGTAATTTGAGTACTGGAGCTGCAGCTCTGTCACGCACCCAATTTCCCCATTAGCAAATCCTCACACTGAAAAGGTGGGGTATCCTCAAACCGTACCTTGCTGCTTCTTCGCAGCTGCGGGGGTGGCCATAGCTCTTTAGCACCTCGGGAGATGTTCGGTCGTAAATGATGAGGTGATGCTAGTCAGGGGAAGGTTCTTGCGTACTTAGGTGGGGCAAGTTACGGTGGTTCCAGCAAAAAAAAACGCGGCTCTTCTCCAAAGCTTCCCCCGCGGTGACGCCAAGCACAGTCTCTGCATGTGATGTCTTGGCAAGGTGCATAAACGCCTCTCCCGATTCAGTGGTAAAAGCTCATCCTCAACCTCATCTGTGATCGACATTGAACATCCGCTGAGAAGTGCCCTAACACGATGCATCCTCACCTGCATACCAAAGATAACCGAGGTGTGTAAAATAGACCCTCTCTTCAACCTTCCTCACAGTGCTCCAATTCCTTTTGCAACAATCGAATGACTAATATCTCTACCATACAGGTTGTGAGGAGGTAATGGCTATCCTTGACGAATGCCACGCCCGCGGGTTCCTTTGGAAAGCAACGGGGATGTGCAACCAAGCCAAGCGGAACGTCAATAAATGCCTCCGGGCGGAACGGCTCGAGAGGACCAAGAGGAATCGAGAGGCGGCGAAGGTGAAAAAAGTGGAGATCACAGGGAAGTGGTCGGAGATTGACCAGAACTCATGAGGGCCCAGGAAATGAAATGAGATCAGCTATTGGCTTGTGTGGGACTGTATATTTTGAGAGAGGCTGCATCTCATCTGGGGGTTTATATACGGGTTTGATTTTTACTTGTAAATTTCATATATGGCGTACCATCTCCTGCCAATATTTGCTACAGAGGCTGGTGGTTTGTGCTGTGCATGGGTTCATGTTGTGCGAAGTTTCACCGTTATCGGCCACTCCGAATGATTGTCTCTCGCGAGAGATCTAATCTTTGGTTGAGGTGGACTTCTTGACCGTGGTCCATCCATCCCCATGACAACGGCATCTTGATAAGGCTCTTAGAGGAGGAATTATTGCACTTCGGGTAGTTATCGTCCCGGGGGCCTGTTTTATTGTTTCCCTTTAATCTAATGAACTTATATCTGTCACCTATGCGTATGTACTGGTCTACTATACCCCTCAAATATATACTACATCACTTACCGCAACACAATAAACCCAAGGGATAATACGATTTGTTCTCATTTTGATTGCGATCCCTGTTCCCTACCCTCTCTATGATCTCTGGATGGATCGAATTAGAGATACTATATCCATATATCCACCACATTCATATCTTTCAATGAGATACAGTACTAGTATAACCAACCCAACAACTATCCACTCTTATACCTTCACGGTGTGCCCCGACTAATAAACACCAAATATATCGGCCACTTCCGCCTCCCGCTCTCAATTTCTGTAAAATCGGTGGCAGCACCCTGTTTTTATTTTTGAAGGATATCAGCTGAACGTAAGATATGAGCAATCAGCGTTTGAAAATGTTCCTGAAAATGTCCCTGAAACTGCATCTTGACGAATTTCAAGAATAAGTAGGGATGACGTACCCTGCTTCGGCTTGTGGAGATTAAAATAAGGCAGACAACTCCAATAGACAATAAGTAGTGCAGAATTACCAAGAAATTGCGAGATCAAGAAAATTACACCTAATTTGAGCTAATAAGCTCTTATAGCCAGCTTCTAGCGCCTAAAGAGACATTTCATTTTATACTAGAAGAAGTATAATTTTACCTCGCAACCTGATTGCCGAATCATATGATATCACTCGGAATGTTACGATAAACCCCAACTTCACAAGTGTCGTCTTATGGCAATTTTTTTCGTAGGAGGGCATCACTAGATAGGTGCTAGAATATTTTTCAGAGTCTTATTTAATGGAATTGCGTAACATTGTACCTGCCATAAGCTTAGTAGAGGTCTCAATCATAACCTATCATTCGACGCAATTCTCTTCTGTAATTATTAATGAATGAATGAATGAATCATAAGTATATGAAGCCCGAGGGCTAAGGTACCCTCTTCTGTAATTATCTTATAGTCTGGTAAATTCTTCCCTCTGTGGGTGCTGTTAAGTAAATATATCTTAAATCTGGGATTAACTGTTATTTCCTAATTCACCGATTCTTGACTTTATGTGGCAGTATCTTGTGCTGGTTTATGGGATACTCTTGCTAGGGCTATAAAGTTTGTTTGTGGGGCTCCTTTGTAGGGCTAGTAACCTGTTCTTAGCTTCTCTGGAAATTGAGGAAATCTGGTTTTGTAATTCTACGACTTTGAAACCTATGTTTTAGGGGGCTTTTAGCCATAAAAGCCTGTAAATTTCACCTAGGAATATAACCTTATGCCACATTCGAATTCTTTAGCACATATCCATCCCTCTAAACCCAATCCTCCTATAAACCCTCTCCACTACACTCCCCTCCGTAAAGAACAACGTCACATATCCCAACTACCCCTCATCGAACCCCTGCCTACAAACCTCCCCCACAAATATCTCTACATAGCCATTCATCTTAGACTCTTGCCTGGTATATACGTTATTTATACTCTTCCCTCTCCTCGTTAGCCTCCCACAGAAGCAGAAAGTGGCCGGGGCACTATCTATGAAGTAACAACACACATGCCTGCGAGCCACAGCCTCTTGGACAACATTAGAACAAAATTCGTAGGGTATCGGTATTGCGAGTTTCGAGGTTCATATTATGGAGAATCATAGTTAGTAGATTATGATGTTTATCTATAAGATATGAGGTACAGCAAATCTCATGAGTCTCAGGGAGTGTCTTTGGGGCTGAAGCAGTAAGAGAGTGTTTAGTCGGCGTAACTACAGTGCCTAAGCATATAGAATCATACTCCACCCTCGTAGCTTCCCCCTTCGCTTTTAACAGGATAGCAGTAACAGCATCCAGCAATCTTGCATCATCATTAAAAGTCCCTAGTACGTTTTCTACTCCTAGTCCTTCTAAAATAGCATTTGCACCAAGTATCTCTAAGGCTCCCGCAGAGAGTAAACCTAGACAGTAATAAGCTAGATAGGGATTTTACTCCTACCAGGAAAATATCTCCCGTGGAAGGGTCATGCCTTGATAGGACCATGAATCCAGCTCCTGGCAGGGAACTGGGAGAAGTGATGTATTGGTTGTAGATTCCGATTGGGATTGAGTTCTGTAATTTACAGGTTACAGAAAGAAAAGGTTCTGTGGCGGCTAACAATACAACAGGATTGGCACTAGAATTTTTTGGTGACGGTGACGATGATAATTCGTAATAGGGGTTGTTAATAGTGAAGAAGAGAATCCAAGGTACACTTACTTTTACTAGGGGGACATTCTAGCATATTTTGAACCACTCTAGGTTCAGCCAGCTGTTCACGGAGATCTACTTCCTTTTTAGTAGAGAATAGATAAGAGCCACGTCATTTATAAAGGGTCAGCTTGAGCAGCATAGGGCCACATTAATTTATTATAAAACAGCATGGGATCTATACCATCCTAACCCTAGTACATACAAAACTATCACCTCCAAATAAAATATCATAGCATGTAGAATTGATTTTTTTCAATTAGCTAATTCACTACAAGCTGTCATTCTTAGGCTAGGCAAATAAATAATACGAACTCTTCCTCCTCCTACCTATACCTCTCTCTTTTCCCCTTTTCCTATCCTCCTGCCTACTTTATCTTATACCATTCCTAATACATTTCCACACGAGTGTGACCGTCCCTCAAGTTGGAGAGGTGATCATTTCCCCTCAAGGTGCAGCTCCGACGCCGCCAATAATTTCCTCTACTAACATAGATCTACCGGATTGAGTCATCATATTAAAAGGTCATAGATGCCTGCTAATCCTAAAAATGGGTCATGGGTGTGCACATAAGGGGTACCTGCGAAGAATTAGTAGTTTTTTTTTCGTTTGCATTAAAAGAAATCGTAACCCAGTCAAATGTCTTCACTATTTACTCAGGTTAAAGCCCTCTTACACTTTTATGAGCTATGTTTAATAAGGCGGGAAGGTTACTTTAATCCTAGCTCTACGAAAGGTTCTACTTATGTATCAAAACCCTTGTAATATACTAAGAATAGAATCCTTCCTTCTTATTTTTTAGAGCAAGATTTAACCTAATTCAATTTTTCCTAAGAGATCAAGGTAATGCGAGCACAACCTATAGTAACATTTAAACTGAAATCCATCACCCCTTTCCCCATACTCACTCTTTTCCTTGTCCCTCGCATGATTCGAACTAGTAATAATGTAAAATCGTAAGAAATACCAAAGCCATCCGCTCTTCCGGCCTACCTCTTTATAATTACTAGACCCGGACCTACAGGAAAGAGTGGTAGTGTTGAGATATGTGCCTAGCGAGCGTCCACGTGGTATTTTTTTCTTTTGGTTTTTTTCTGAAAGCGATGTGTGGGTAAAGTGGATATTGATGGAATTATTTTAAACTGACCGCCCTCAAACGTTTAGCCAAACCTCGGTCATTACCGTTGTTGCCATTATCAATACCACCTCCACCCTCTCCGCCGCCAAAATCAAAGCTGGAGGGCGGATGAAAAACACGTTTTGTGGGGGCGTTCTCACCGCTCTCCCGGAGTATCGCCATCAGAGTTTGCCATCCGGGCATCTGCAGGAGTTGATGTCCATCCTCAACCTCATGACCGACTGCAACCTTTGCCAATAGTTCTTCTTCTTTCTGTGGTGAATTCCCATCACTCTCTCACCCCTTCATCCCACACGTGCGGGAAGAAGAGGTGGTGAGAGTTTAGTCATCAGTAATCACTCGATAAATGACCAAAAGCGTCGTTTTCATAATCTAGAGGGACTAACCTTATCCAGGATGCCCCAGTTTTTCATGAATGTTAGCAGATGAAAATCGCTAACAACATCGATTCCACCTTGTGGTTCGTTCCCACTTGAAGATGTAATCCCTAACTGTTTTGCGACAGCACGATGGTCTTGGGACATGCCTGTAAGCTCCCTATTTTCAACAGGAAACTGTCCGAGAGGTGCTGTGAACATCGGACGCTTTTCAACTGGGAATCCGTGCGTCAAAGTAACTAGCAGATACTCTACCGGGAAACTTGGTTTCGCATTTTCTTGGACGTTGGCCCCGTATTCGTTAATGTGCCTATAAAAGACTTCCGGGATGTAACGTGACCTATCATCTTCTTCTCTAACCATCATAACCGAAGGATCCGCAGAGGGTTCGATAATGTCTGCACGAACCATTTCAACTGCAGTATTTGAAACTTGATAAGATGACACGTTGATTCCTCCATCCTCATCTCCAGATACAACACAAGTGACGAAGCTAGATCCAAACCAGCCAGTTTCAGACCACTTGCTTGGATGCGGATTTTCAGCCTGAAGCCTAGCTGCAAATACAATCTCGAGAGAGGAAAGGTAATAGGAGTCGATGTGTCTTTTACACACCACTTTACCCGTTTGAGTTCCATCATCAAGCAGATCAGTGTATATTACACCAACTTTTCGGAGGCCACACAGTGATGCAACTTCGTTTACTTCTTTTTCTCCTTCCCAGGGTAAATTCAGTGTAACACCATCCATCTCGTTCACCTGTGGTGGCTCATAGATCGCCTCAACAACCGCTTTGATCCCTAGTGGAATTTCAGGATAAGGTTCTAAACGTCCGTAGAGGTACCCAATTCTTTGACATCCCGTCTGTCTCCAGAAATTAATAAAATTATCAATCAGCGCTGGATCGCTAAACTCCACATGGTCAACCATTCTAAACGTCTGAGGCTGCAAGGTAATCGCTGATGGCTGGCATTTTGTGCAGATACCCTCAGGCCAAGCAGGATGCCCTGCTGGACAATCCTTACGAACTCTAAAAAACGGTTCAGATAGTGGAGGCATGTATGAGGTTTTAAGTTCTGGCTTGTTGGTGCTCGCGTTTGTCTTCCTCAAGTAAGAGTTGAAACTCAAATGTTTGATCTTCCTTTCCGCAAGATAGCCAGCATCGTAAGGCTCCAGAGGCATACAGTTATCGCACATTCCTTTCGGACCATGTTTGCATAATCTGTCTCGTGGCCTAGGGATCTTCCCATCTTGCTTTTCGAGTAAATCATCAGTTGGGTCCTGGACAACAGTTTCCCAGGGGTTAGGAGTGTTGTCGTGCGAGGTGTAGTCATTTGTAGTTGTAGTTAAGCGATGTGAAACATCATCGGAAGCTCGAATAGGCTGGCCGTTAAGGCGGATACTGGCGGGTTGATTGCTGGTAGGGGCTGTCTTTATAGGAGTTTCTGAGGACTGAACATATGAAAGAAAAAGCTGGTCTCCATGACTAGTAATTCAGATATCGAAAAACAGTAAGCGACCATGAACGGCCTGAAGAACTTCCAGAGGATCCAACCTAAGTCCAAGTTCAGAGATTGGCATTCCCTTCAACTCTCGTAGTGGTCTAGTCTTCCCGTTCGCTGGGCGGTCGGAAAGAACGATCGAATCTGAATCAACATTTTTTGGTAGAAGATCAACAAGCTAGTATTAGAAGCATAACCAGGTTAGATATAAACTGCAGCAATTTATTTACAAATTTGAGGGCTACCTTGGCGATGAGTATGGAAGCATCATCAGCTGGTTGAATGTCAACGCGGTAAGAACCATCAGGTGAACGGAAACGCAGAATCATAGTAAATAGCAAAATTCTGAGGATATGCTATTGATAAAGTTGATGATAGAAGATGCTATGGGGGTTGAAAACGGCTAGAGGAGATGAACAGAGAGGCGAATGGAGGGGAAGGTGAAGGCGTTGCTGCAGTAGAAGCTGTTGGGCCCTCACCGTGCTTCTGGTGGGCAGCGTCATTGCTTCTGCGCCAAGAGCTCATCCAGGTTACTAATCTTGATTGATAAACGTACGCTAGCCATTTTGGTGCTCATAAATTAAACATGATAGGTCACTCGATTTTAAGCCCCATCCGTATTAGAGAGGCTGCTTTCCTTGGGAGACATAAATGCCAATATGCGTTTTAATAGGCCCTCCGAATATGATAACCCTCAAGCATCACTAACTAGCTGTATGTAGAAAATCTCACGATTCTCCTACTATATACTCTGGACCAAACGATTACTTTTGAGCCCCTAAACTTACATATTCTATATAGCATAGGGTACTAGAAGGGGGGTAAGGGGAATTCCTAAAATTCATAATGCAAGTATATATGCCGGTAATATTACAACACCAATGGTACGCGTTATTTAGCATTATTCAATCTCTAAAAACTAGACACCCCTCCAATACTCTTCCTTAGAAGATTCCAACCTCTCAATCTCTATTGTATCGCCTCCGTTACCCATGGCCTCAAGAAACATTTGTAGGCCCTTGGGCTCTATAACTACTTCTAACAGGCCCGATATCATATCGTAGAGATAGAACCTTTCCCTGCACTCAAAAACAACCCGTGGATACTGCTGGAGCATAGGTTTTGGATTTAGAAGATCGCAGCCATAGGTTTTCTGCAGCCTTTCGGAAAGATCGCCATTACCTGTCCAGTAGGTATCAATCATTAGATTTCTAGGGTCATTAGACCAGCCTTTCGGAATAATTAAGTTGTCTGGAATCTTATAATATCGCACCTAAATTTCTATATTAGAATAAGTATTTCGGTACGGGACAATTTATTACTTGCCTCAGGCTGCATCTGAGTAGAAGCCATTGTCCTTGATCTTACTACTTGTATTAATATTTTCGTCTACATTTCTTTAGATTTTCCAAGAAAATATCGTTGTGTGAAGGTGAAATAGTGCTTAAAACGAACCTTTGAACTCCCTCGAATTAGTCGGTATAACAGCTATAGTGGAAATTTATATTAAGTTAAATATGTATAGTCGAATAAATCTCTACAAGGGGGGGACTAACAGAGCTTATAAGCTCAACAAAGGGCTGCCAATGAATTTAAGTCCACCGCCAAGAGATTAAGCATTCAGCGTTCCATAAAGGGAATACACCCCTATAACAAAAGTATAGGGTGGTTTTTTTATTGGGCGATATATGCGGTCGCAGATTGATCCAAGAGTCTTACTTTGAATGACTATGTAGATATGTCATTGTGATCATTACCCCTGTTCAGTGAAAATTGTCTTGGCGGTCCAAGTAACGCCAAGACCTTACTTCCTGGCTCAAAAGTTTTCCTCACCCGCGTCAACTTCCATACGCCATCCCCTTCCTTCTCTCAACACTGTCAACAACCACAGTGCACCTTGAAAGATCAACAGATTAAATCTTCCTGGTACAACTAACAAGCAAACTGTAAGCTACCTCTTCCACACTGTTCCTTATTCTTCGTTCTTCCAACACTATATGATGAGTATCTCCCAAGAATGAAAGGAAGAGCCGTATGAGTCTCCTCAACAAGAAAAGACAAACCACACGCAAGCCTACTCTCTACCCCTCGAATTGATGATCGGTTTGACTTTCTTCTTTCATGGGGCTAGGGATATTGGGGAGCATTATGTGTGGGGGGTCGTTGTGGGGGCGGTGCTTAGAACATTGGGTACTGAGATGTGTTTCTTGAATGAAGAATAGTGAAGATTTTTTTATAATGGGAACAAAAGCTGACTGTATTGGCGTAATAGAACTTAAGATATGACCTTCTGAATAATCACTGAAGGTAAATAGCACCCTTGAGCGAAATCAATCTATCTTTTAGGCTAGAGATCTGCTACTGTCTCCGACAAATGGACTACTGAATATTACGTTCATCATAAATATGATTATATATAACTTCAATGAACCCACTAGTTTACAAAAAATATAGCTTCGTGCGATTAGTAGGAATTCTATCAACTAAGATTTTATTTACCATAACCGCGTAGGAGCCAATATAGTGATAACGAAAGCCTTCTATTTATCCAAATTTGTATCATAGTTCTCTCATTAGGTCAATTTGCATCTCTCTAGAGAGTAATGGAACTAGATACTAAAAAATATGCAAAGATAACAAAGAAAAAAAAAGATAGACAAATGAGATATGCAAAAAGATAACTCAAAAAACAAAATTCAAAAGGATTTCCTGCTCTTTCCCTCACTATCCGTAGTCTCAAATTACCATCCTTCTCTTGCACCGAATTGATATGTATCTCCCACACTCCTCCCACCCCTTATTCTCCTCACTACTTGCAAATTCTCACAAGATTAGAGTAGAGAAGAAAGACACAAGAGCTACTAAAATATGCTTGAAAGAAACCCGATACTTATAACGTTACAACAAATCCTTACTTTCCCACTCTTTAGTTTAATTTAACTGCCATACCATTACCATGTAGATAATAATAACCCAATTTTTTGCACCCACTCCACTCCGCTCAAACCTATTGAAATCAAGACAAAAGACAAGAAGAACACCGCACGCTGTGAATAGACAAATAGACAAAGGGAAAAAAGTGTAGAACTCTGACATGCTGATATAATGCAGCTTAAAAAAGAACCAAGAAACAGAAATACAAAAGAAAACACAAAAGAAACCCAATCACACCGGAAGCCGAGTTTCCAGCCCATCTTGAATGATATCTCCCTTTTTCTTTCCAGAACCAAAATATTAGAATAATAAAAAAACCGAAACACCCTTCACTCCATTGACCCAGAACTACTGTCTCATGTATCCATTACCATACTGTTGCTGCCCCGATCCTTGTTGTTGATTATAGTACTTCTGATATTGCAGATACTGCTGCTGCTGCAACAATGTTTGACTCTGCTGCGCATACGGATTCTGCTGCTGTGGAAAATAGCCTACTGCACCTTCATATGCACCGTAACTGCTTACTCTCGGACTTGGAGACTTGGCCTTTTCTCTTTCTCTTAGCAGCTGAGCTTGTTGCTGTTGCTTGAGCTGTTGTCGCTGAGCGATGACTTGCTGGACAGTTGCGCTAGTGCCACCCTGCATTCGTAAGCTGTTCATTTTTCTCTCCTGTTCTCTAGTCTCGATTGCGCCGAGGAGGCCAGTCTGATGGGGCGGCGTCTTGTTCTTGCCGTTATCGATGTGCAGGAGAGTCGACCCAGTTTGTTTCGCAACATACTCCTGTTCGCGCGCAGAAAGATGTGCAGAAAGATCAGCAGCAGATGAAACGAGGCCGTTCGGGATGAAGGCTGTATTTCCAACTCTGGAGCTGGGTCGTTGAGGAGGAAGGAATTCACTTGAAGGGTTACGACCATTTCCAGGTGAAGGAGTACCGGATGTTTTACGCTGGTGGATGTAGCGACTTCGCGATTGTTGTTGTGCAGCGGCGGCAGCAGCTTTCTCAGTTACATATTGCTCTGCTGCCCGATCTGGGGACTTTTGACCACCATTGACCTGTACCATTCCAGGTTGCCAGACCATGCTCCGCCTTTTCGATTCGCTGCCATCAGAACCCTGGAGTTCGTTCCCAGAGTCTGGGGAAGGTTTGTTCCAAGAATCCCGCTTTTCGCTCCCAGTCGATGACGCACGGTTATGCTCAGACCAGTCCACACCCAACCCTTGAGAACTCTTGCGGTCTGGTACCCCTATCAACGTACCATGTTGGGAATTAAGGCCGGATGCGACAGCAGTATCCTGTTCTATGAGCTGTGCACTCCCCCTAATTACACCCCTGCTCTCCGCGCTCAAGCTACGCCCATGATTTGCCGTAGTTCCAAAATCAATCTTCGGAATATCAGTACTCAAACCCTTCCGCTCAGCAACAGCCGGCTTATAATGCACATCCCCTACTACAACATCTGGGCCAATTTCTGTCCCCACAACTTTCTTCACTCCTGCCCTAGGCATATCCGCGTCTCTCCTCGGTGGTTCCTCCCTCGTATGTATGCTGGAATAATCTGGCTCGTCATCTTCATCACTTCCATACTCACTCCCACTGTCTTCCATATTATCGCTCAGCATTTGCTGTAGCCTACTCGCTCTCCGCCGGTCAAATGTGTCCTCTTCCTGATTACGAATATCGTCACTATCCCTCCCAATCCTGTCAAGTGCCTCCTGATTCATTAAGTGTTTTGCAAGGCTTTCAATACTATCTGTTGTCTGTGGTGTATCGTCGGCGGAGGCAGAACCCGTAATCGGTTTTCTAGAAATGTTTGCGGTTTGGAGGCTCGGAATCTGGGGACTGTTAGGTGACCTGTGCGGAATCTTGGCAGGAATTGGTGGTGACGGTAATGGTTCCAGACCTTGCATGACGGTGTAGGGGACTACCTTTATTGGTTGGATAAGCGTACCTCCAGGTGTGTCCTGCCACGAGAACCTAGGACGACGTTCTTCTGGAACGTCAGATCCCAACTGACTACCCTGCCCCCCTTGTTGCTGACGCTGCACCTGTTGAAATGACTGCTGTGGCGGAGGCGGTCTGATATAACCCTCGTCGTACGCAATCTTTGAATCCCCCGTCGGCGGTGGCCCCGCAAGCAAAACTTGTGAATTCTGCATTTCGAACCCTGGCGGGGGTTCAATTGGACTCTGATACGGAAGAGAGCTCTGCGCAGTGATTTGCGAGTTCTGGCTCGGTAACAAATGTGG
Source organism: Verpa conica (assembly GCA_033030425.1). NCBI lineage: Eukaryota > Fungi > Ascomycota > Pezizomycetes > Pezizales > Morchellaceae > Verpa > Verpa conica. Next base: position 1,028,824 of record JAUFSD010000012.1, read on the forward strand.
TGGACCCGGAGGCGGGGGGGGATACATCAATCCGCCTTTCTCTGGGTCTCCATTGATAGATCTAGTATTTGGTGGAGGGCCCGCAGGTGGTGGAGGAAGAGCACCTCCAGTCTCTTTCAAGAACGCTGCTGCTGCTGCCGAAGTACCCATGGCGTTCAATGTATTATTAGAAATCCGTCTCTGCACCTGCTGAGCCTGCTGCGGCAACTGATTTGGCCTTGAGCTAGGAGGATGAGTCATGCTTGGTGTTGCCGGAACTAATGAAAATTCCGGCTGCTCTGTTTGCTGCTGAAGACGACGCGCAGCAGGATCAATAGGCCGCCCCTGAAACAAACTAGAATCAGAAGATCCAGAATCACTGCGTGCTAAACCCTGGCCCTGGGTATCAGGGCTATCTTGCTGAGCCTCGGCCATTGAATACAACGAAGGAGAAGCTCGCTGTTGCTTCTGATACTGCATATACCCCGTCGACTCAGAAGTCGAACGTTGATGATAAGCCGTCGCCGGCAACGGGGGAGTATTCAATGGCACATGTTGCGGTGGGATTTGCGATGCCGGAATTGGCAATGAAGAGCTTGACCGTGTAGAATCACCATCAAAAGTCCCATTAGGAAACCTTTGTCCAGCAGGAAGGCTGGTTCTAGGTCTCGCACCCCTTGACCCATTCTTCATCTTCTCGTATGTTGCCTGCTTTAGTTTCGCTCTCCACTCTGCCTCCGAATTGATAGCGGTCCCTTCTGAGACAATCAATGACACAATATCCGCCACATCTAGATATCCATACTGCCGTTCCCTTGGCATAGCAAACATCAAGCTTTTTATATCATTGATATCCGCAACTAGCCTCTCAGGTCGCCCGTAAAGTGCAAACGTATCAAAAGCAGGGAATAACCATTTCAGCATCATTTCAAACCCACTAACCGCTGGGTGGACCTCCGGCATCACAAACACAAACCCCTCACTCGTCGTCGGTGGATCTGAATGAATCGTAATCTTACCCTCGATCTTGACAAGTGTGCTCTGATCAATCAACGGCAAGCTCTGTGGATAAATGGCATACGCCGAGAATGCCTCCGCGATTGTTGCTATCGGCTGTGACTTCTTGCTCTTCTTGTTCTCGTAAAATTTTATATCACCTTTGAGGATCGGGATTACCGGGTATCCTGTTTTTTGCGCTTTTTTCAAGAGTGCCTTTTGTTTCTTGACCTGCTTTTCGTCTGGTGGTGTAATTACCGCCCAGCAGCGGCGCCAAGGTGTTCCTGCACCGAACCGAACTCGCGCCCAATCTTCATACTTGAAGCGGTTTTTCTCAATTATCGTGTTGATGCCGTTAAGGGTCTTACCCTTTCCAGCGATCAAGGCCCCAGTGTAGGCTTCCTGAAGAGATGAGTGTTCAAACATACAGAGCCTAATCCCCGCAGTCCATTGTGTAAGCGAATGGTGGGAATTAAAATGAAAAAGGTATCTATTTCGCCCAGCAGTGGAAATACTAAGAACGTTCGTGAGCGGCGGGATATCCGATGATCTGGTTGGAAGTGTATCAATCTAAAAAAGAAATAGTGCATCAGTCAGCATCGCCTAAAACCAAACGCATATAGTTATAGAGGGAACGCCTAAGACACTCTAGGCCCAATAGATAAACATTCTTGAGCGGGCCTTGGCACTCCCCCCCACTTGCATATATGCACATAGACGAGAATTGCCATGTCCTTACCATCTTGATCGAGGCATCTGTGAGGTTCAAAAATGTTGGAACAACCTCTTGCCCTGGGTTTGCTGCATCTAGCTCTGCCGCATCCCATAATGATAACACGGTTCCTACCAACTGCGCAAAACACTCCTGCCAGCTTCTGTCGTGACTTGGCTTCCCATCTACCCAATTCCGTTAGCCTCTTCAGCCCACCCACCGCCACCGCACGGTACCGCATAACCCCATCCTGCGGACTGTAGGGGGGAAACGTACCAGGATTCAAATCATTCAGCTTCAGGAAATACCCCTCTGTATACAGCTTCTTGCTATGACTATTCAAAAACGTAAATATCGGTTGCAGCTCCGGCAGGGTATCCCGTTCCACCTCCAACAGCGGCGGCTGGTATGGCTGTACAATACTCATTGGTCTCGAGGTCGATCTGCTTGTTCTGCTCGGTGGAGGCTGAGGACTATCTCGCGACGGAGATGCGAAGTGCGCTTCGGAAATGGATGTGAAGGTGTCACGACGTAACCGACCTTTCACTTCTTCGGTCGGGGACTTTGAACTGAGAAGATTCGTGAAAGACGCGGACCAAGCTGGGTTTTTGTTAGTTGGTTTATATTCTAAGTAGCTTTTTTTATTTTGGGGTGATTGTTCTCGCCAGCGGCTACTGGCAGAGAGTTATTTTTAGAAAGATCCTGGGGGAGGGGGGGGCAACTCACAGCGGGAACGAGTCATCGTAGCAGATTTTGGTGTGAAGAAAAAACAAAGTTATTGTCGAATGGTTGCACGAAGCAAATATTATGACGGTAGCTGGAACGTTTGGCCAACGTTTTCGCAAACAACGTCGGATTGAGCTGAGACGAGTGTATAATGTAGTGTCAGGTACGAAGGAGAATATATGGAACTTTTTTTCTTTGGTAGGGGAGCGAGGTAAGATCCGGGTCCGGTCAGTTTATTGTACCTGGCTGGCTTGCTGGCGGCTTAATCGTTGGTGGTGGGGGAGGTAAAATGCTCACTGCAGGAGAGAAACAGCAATGACGGAGATACCCAGAAATTAAGAATAAAGAACAAAAATCGAAGTTTTCTCGAAATTCCAGAGAGATGGCGAAGGAGGCAAGAGGATGAGGAGGAGGAGGCTGAGAATATGAAACGAGACGAGACGCGCCTGCTTGCTTGCTTGCCTACAGAATGTTGAGGAGCAAATGGGGGGGGAGAACCAGAGAAAAGGGAAACCAAAAGCAGGAACGAAGGGTGTAGAAGAATGGAATGATGACAGAAGAAGAAACCAGATCAAGAAAAAGCGAACACCGGACACGGGATGGATCGAGAGCGACAGAGATGAAGCGAGAACGAGCGTAGAGAGTACAGGGCCGCGAGACAATTGGTGCAGTCAGTGGACGGATGTCCCGGAGCAAAGTGAGAGAGATCTCGTTGGGTTTGAGCGGTTGGTGTTTTGGGGCAATCCGGACTGGTCCCTAGTCCGAGAGATGATGCCAAAGCTGTATGTACAGCCTAACTTATCTGCATACAGAAGGAAGGAAGGAAACAACTGCTGTACCTATATCACCTTACACTCCTTCCTACCCAGACGAACCCCCGTCCGTATTGCAGTGTGCAGTGTGTGCTTACACATCTTTATATCTCCCCACCTTTTCTGTGCCGTGCAAGCCTGCCCCTGTGCTGCTTGGCCCTAGAAGTAGAGTAGAGTGCATACATGTACATACCTACACGAGCTCAGGGTTTTTCTTGTTGTTTATTTGCCGATGAATGAGTCTATCTCTACCTAAGTCTATGTAGAGCTTACGAGTAACCCACGTTTGGGCTGTGTGGTAGGTGTAGCTAAGACAACTCTACGCGTCCTTTCTTGGGACAAAGCTTGGATACATGTAGGGTACCGAAACACTGGACATCCCAAGTTCACTTCCACGGTACAATTCAGTCATGTAAGACCTCTGCCCCCCCCCAATTCTGGCTTACGGTACTCTATACCAAGAAGGGCCTCAGCATTCCCAATTAAAATAAGGAACGAATAAACTTTGTTGTGACACGGGTCTTCAAGTTCCCGTTCTAATATGACCGCGTAATGGCTATTTTCAGCCGCCAGCATGTCATTCAAGATCCCCGCCGAAAATCAAAGCCACTTTCAGCCATCGCGCGAACGAAACCTCCGCACCCACTCATCACATCATCCATCCTCACTTTTTGGCGATTCCACTTATTTCTTTTTTGCGATAAGTATTTCGCGATAATCTTGGAGGTAAACGCAGAAAAGCCACCGACGCTGCGACGACGCTGCGACACGCAACTCCCCCCCCCAAGGTTAACAAGGTCCCTGAGAATCTCAAGGCAGGCTGAGCAGAAGGGCATGTAGGCGAATCACATTTGTCAACGCGTACCTAGTTGCCGAGAACTCTGGCAAAGACGGGTTCCACAACCTAGCGGGAAAAACTATTCCGCAATCCCGTAAGCTTCCGCGTGTGGTCCGTTTGCTGTACATACATAGAGTATCATACTAGCAGGCGAAACCAGGCGAAACCAAAGCGATAGCTAATCACACCTTGTGCTATACCCCGAAAAGAATATGTAAGGCCGAATATCAATTCCATGGCATCCATCTACTACCAGCTGAGCCTATCTTTTTCCCAGTCAGTGCTCAGTTAAATAGGTATATCAACGCCTATTTGTTGCTTAGCACTGCCATACTTGTATGACAGTACTCTTGTTCAGCTTGAGGTACCGACACGTATTAAAGGATGTAGCTTTCCTAGGCCAGGTCGGACTAGGATTGAGGATTCCGCTCGGCGCCGTTGGCAACAGGCTGTTCGCCTCATTCAGCGGTTCCAGGTATTATATAGGCTAGGCGAAGCGGTTGGGTCAAGCCGAAAAAAGATTATTCCCGGCGGATAGACGGCGCTATCGGGGTGTGTGAACGGCGTTTAAGTAATAGTCAAGACCAAAGCGCTATTTCATACAAAAACTAGAGCTTCGGGAAAAGCTGGCTCTGGGATATTTTGGAGATATGAACGGGATGCCTATGATGGGCCGATGATGTAAGACCTCGTGGTTTGTGTCTGCTGTACTCTAAATTTTCTTACCCGTGCATGGATCGCTAAGCCAGTGATGCACAGCAGAGTTCGAATCCAGGCTTTTACTTTTTTCGTGCAGAGCAGGGTTAGGGCAGACACGCAGATGTTAAGCAATGGGGATGGAGGGCGAGCAGGGCAAGGGCAGGCGAAGTCAGGTCGAGGCTCAGCTAAACTTTTTTTGCCCACCCGGGTCCAGATGTCTCTTCGCATCCACGCTTAGCCCAACACGAAATTTCCCCCCAACACAAAAGGAAGAGGAAAATATTCCTCTCAGCTCTGTTGAAGATCCTGCCCTGCCCCTTCCCTTCCCCACCACCACCACCCCGGCCTAAATCTTCTGTCGAGTCTACCCATCCTAAACCTAGTGCAAAAACCACAAACAATCTCCCTCAACTCAAACAAGTGAATCTCCCGCATCTTGCATCTATCCCTCTACAAACTTCCGCTCCTCCGCTATCCCCCCTCGTTAGACCTTATTCCATTCTTCTTTCGTCCCTTCTATAGAGATACCGTTTCTGGATAGTCAGCTATGCGAATCCCCGCCTCATCTCTAACAGCCGCCACCTCTTCTCTAACAGGGAGACTCCTCTTGAGGCCAGCTCTCAGGACATCTCACCTTTCACATCTCACCCAGGCTTCGGTTGGGTCTTTAGTCCACCAAAAGCATTACCTTCAAACATTCGCCTCCCCTATCCCACCAGTAGCCCCGTCATCAACAAGTACATCCACAGTTCCTTCATCAAAACCATCCCATAAACATGTCCCGGCATTAGTCCCCCGTTCTCGTCCTATCCAGCAAAAGAGCTTCCATCCCTCATTTTCTCTGTTTGCAAAACGTCCTCCGAGGCCTTTCCCTCCTCCATTTCACTCACCCCCAGCATCTTCATTTCCAGATTCTCTGAGTGCTCATCCTCTTGCCCCCCGGTTAGCTACTCCTCGTTCTGAGGGAGCTTCCTCTCTTCGGGGTATCACCAACGGTGACGATGCAGTAGTATATGCTCGCTCCTATCTTGGTGTAGCTGATGGTGTTGGAGCATGGAATACCAGGTCTGCCGGGCATGCGGCCCTCTGGTCACGATTAATGCTCCATTTCTTTGCACTCGAGGTTGAAAGTGCACATGGAGTAGTAGACCCAGTTCACTGTCTCACAAAAGCGTATCACTCAACCCTCCATGCAACCACCGAATCCACCTCCTCAGTATGGCAAGGCACTACCACAGCTTGTGTCGGCACTCTCCACGGGAACACCTTCACAGTCGCAAACATCGGGGATTCTCGCTGCTGGATCTACCGCCCATCTGTTGGAGACTTCATCCTGAAGACAACTGAGCAATGGCACTGGTTTGACTGCCCGAAGCAGCTCGGGACTAACTCCCCAGACACACCCGCAACCGATGCAGATGTCCTTAGCGTTGAGCTTGAGGACGGTGATATCGTCATTATGGCTAGCGATGGGCTCCCAGATAATCTCTGGGACCATGAGATTCTCTCAATGTGTACGGAGCACGTAGGGGCAAGTGGGTCAGAGTTGTCAGAGGCTTTAGTCAGAGCGGCGAAGAAAGTCGCGATTGACCCATTTGGAGAGAGTCCCTATATGGAAAGGGCTATTGATGAGGGGTTGCCTGTTGAGGGCGGGAAATGGGATGATATTAGTGTTCTTACGGCTGTTTATGGGCAAGGAAGGTTTTAGGTTCTGGTGGGTTGGTAAACGGGCGTTTTGCTAGAGCTCTTTAAGTTTTTTTTTTCTTGATCCTTCTTACACATCACTTATTTAACAATAGCTCTTTACTATTTACTTTACTCAATCAACCTGCTAGCTTAATGACGGCATTTGGTTATTTTCATTCTATACTTTAACATCTTTAGTTTTAAGCCAAGCTGCTGTCGTTGGTTTTGGCTTTTTCTTTCTTTTCAATTCTTTTTTCTTCTTTCTCACATTGCTTTTTGCTTTACTCCTTTTTTGCTTCTTTCCTACCGAAAATTTGAAGGGTGGCAAGGGCTGGTTGGGCTGGGCTGGGCGTTCTATTTTGCATGATAGGGCTTGTTTAACTTATTTTTTTAGTTGTGGATTTTTGATATTTGTGTTAGATAGACTCTTGTTTTTTCTTCTTTACACTAAGGAAAGGGTGGTTTATGATTGGTGGGATACTAGAGAGACAACTTGACTCTGGATAGCGTAATGCCAGGTTAATATAGATCTACAACTCATCATACATATATCAAGCTGTGGATCACAGGTGTTAAGACGGGTGATCATTCCTTCTTTCTAATAAGCGTGTTTCTCGAGCCCCCATAATAACTCAACGAGTAAAAATATATGATGCATTCTAGTCAACCACCAAAAACAGAAACTCCCATTAACGCGTAAAATCCCCGTACAATACTAGAAACTGAAGAAGAAGACGTAGATACACTGATGTCTTTTTCTTCTCAGAGAAATAAAGAGAAAGAAAAGGATATCAAGAAATGAGAAAAAGACCCAGGTCTTTTTTTCCCTTTATGAACTTGACAGAAAACCAATCGCGGAGAAAATGCTTATACCCCCAAACTTCTCTCCCACACTCGTTCTACCTTTTTTCACAACCCCTCCCCCTCCCCCTCCCCGTCGCATCTCACAAAGTACTTGCTTAAGCACCAATCTTCGCCTGCTTATTTGCCGCACTCTCAACCAAAACACCATCCTCATCTGAATTGACCTCACCGAGCAATTCACGTTGTGATCGCTTCCTCTTCTCATCCCACCATATCCTTTCGGCAGCAGCCTGTCTAGCAACTTCATCGGTGCGGTCACGGATGCGTTGGGCGTTTGCCATTTCGTTTGCAGTTTGAAAAATAGTGTTGCCCCAGCCTTCCTTAAATGCATTTGCTTCTAGGACTACGTCACGGAGCTCCTACAGGATCCGTCAGCACACATTCACTATGGGATGCTATTTTTAGCAAAACGAACCTCTTCAATCTCGGCCTCAGCTACGGTAAACCGTGTCCACAAATCATCACCAATGCTTCCCCTTTGCAAGAGCTGCTGCAATGACCCCTTTGCTTGTCGGAGTGCGATAATACGGCGGATGTCTTCGGTTGCGCGGCGGAGGAGTGCGGCTTTTAAGACGGTATCAGGGACCTTTGTGGTTTCTTGGTGGAGGAGAGTAAGATAGACATCGCGGGCGTAGTGAGGGCCGAACCAGGGCTTCAAGGATGCGGCTTTATCTATTCAGGCCGGGTGGTTAGTTGAAAGTTATTAAAGAACTTGATAGCTTGGTGGAGATGGGAGGGAAGACATACTGGCTTTTCGTTTACGGTACAGGCTCGAGAAGACAGCGAGTGTGCCGACGAGGACAGTTATGTACACCAGAGGTGCTAATAGCGATAACGTACTCATGGTTGTTACTGTATATGTGGAGGTGAGAGTTCAAGCAAGTGGGATATTCAGTATGTGGTTTTCCTTATGGAATGATGATTGTGAATATGTTTGTTGTTGATAGTTGTTTTCAAGGTGGAAGATAATCGTTGGTGGAGGTCCCGGAGTAGCAGGGGCTTTGAATGTTGGATGAAGGTCAAAATCTAAATCTGTCCTCTCGCGCTTTGTTAGCACGTGACGAGCTTGCCACACTAACAATGTCAGGGTAACTGTATTACACAACCGGAAATGTAAGCTTACATCCGGTGCTTATTTTCAGATATTTTGGCCTACTCCGAGAATGATTAGGCTCATTGGCTCATCTGAGGTGATACTATTTCGGGGCGATTTCTTAAAGAATCATATACAATCACTCGGCGGATCTTGGTATTGGTATTAACCTCACTGCATGCATCAGGATATAGTAGGCGGGCCTTAGAAACTTTCCAAGACCAGGTATATACCCTTTAGGGGAGCCGAAAACGAAGTATAAACATCCAACAATCTACTATATTCTCTATTACACAGTTCAACCTAGCACTATTATTAGTAATATTATAGTGACATAAGCTACTCCGTAGGTTATGGCACCAACTTTCTATCTAACCCCCCCGAACTACAGGTGGGGCTCAAGGACTATCGCTCCTTATCTAGCGCTTGGTGTATATATCCGGATAGAATAAATTGGCTTCTAACCTGCATCCTTACATCTTTAGTTGTTCATAAGTAAGCTTAGTAATAGGTAAAATTCAATTATGTACCCCACATACCATATATATGTGGTCAACCTAATTTTAACACCCTAGCCCAAACACCTACTCCCTAGAGGAGCTTAAACTCGTGACGGTAATTTCCTAAATACATAGTACCTGACGAATTCCTATATCCGCATGTCGCTTATCCTGTCCTAGTCTATCATTCTCACAAGGGAATATAACTCCAGAACCTCTCGCCGCTGTATATAAGACCACCTAAATTCATCTAGCCATTGCCTATCTCTACCAACCAATTAATTAGTAGATCGTGGATAAAGCTCCTGAAAACAGAATCAACTGCATGTAACCCAGAATACCATCCTATCTCAAAAGCACCAGTGTACTATACTTTCCATTCTGCCCTGAACTTTGATGAGTGATATTCTCTACTTTGAGTGAACTTTGCGAAAATCATAACCAAAGGTTGATGTGCTTTTGATATGAAGAAATCTACCTACTTATACTAATTTTAATAGATATTTATGGCCTATACTATTCCAAGGACTTTGGTCCCATATCTATTCAATAGATGAATATCAGTAGTATCCGATAATCTGGTAATAACCAATAAGCCCAACATGCAAAACTACTAGCCCAAGGAAATATCTTGAGAGAGGGGAACCTCCGCCAAGTACACACTAGGTGAATTGACCGAGGTCCATCCTACGGAAGAGACAAAACCAGTGTAGTTTTTATAAAAGGTATAATATGAGGGGTCGAATTATCCTATCACGAATCATGTCCTTCTAGAAATACATTCATACCTAACTCAAAATCTTCCTAACTATCATGAATATGGCCTAATATAGCTAGGTTTGTGAGAAGAGCTCTATGCCCTGAGCAAAGGCCAGTTACGCAGTGCTTGAGTTTTACGCTCGTATCTAAAAACAAGTTCGGAATATAGGTCTTGACCCATAGCACAGTGATGAAAGCGCCTAGGAGCTAATTGCCTGTTCTTCATAGGCTAACACTAGAATGTAATGTAAATCAAAAGTGTGCTTTATATACATGAAGGCCTTAAGATAACTACCCAATACGCTGCTCTCCCCTCATTTCACTTCAGAATCAAGTAGTGTATCCCACGAAGCGGCCTAGGTCCCTCAGGATACCTCGACTGGAAGCAGTCTGTATCTAGGGGTAGACGCATCTTCATTTTTCAGGTTTAGGATATTTTAGACAAACTGGGAAAAACCAGCACTTCTACAGATCTGCGTATAACTATGTTCTAAGACATTTTTTAAGCAGCTTATCCCATTACCTAAGTTCAATCTCAAAGGAATACTAATAAGCTATAAGAAGCAATGATATTTCTAGAAAATGGTTTATCTTTCTCTGCAGCTGATATCATGGGTGGGGGGTTTTCCTAAAGTCAAGTAAACTACCAGACTATAATTACAGTCGTCATAAAACCAAATATTCAGTCCTTTTAAACGGCTTTGGTCTAGTGATAAATGAAGATAGAATATATATTATAACTAGGAAAGGGGAATGATAAGAGGTTGTTATTTCTTTTAAATCCCTAAACTAATTATAGAGTATATAATAGGGTAAATAGAGCAAACTCTTATATTGAGTATAATACAAGACATGAAGATCAAACCTAAAATTAAAGTAATCAGCCTCTATATAATGAGAGCTATTTTTTCTACTCTGTTCGAGGTTAATAAATTCTTATTTATTTACTTATATCTTGAATCGCCGTAATTGCTATCCCTCTCTACTTGTATATATCGCGGGTCGGGATCATATAGACAAACTAAGCCAGTGTTACAGAAGACTTATAGCAATAGATCAGTCAGGCTCCCCCTAGTGAGAAAACTAAGTTTTTCAGTTTGGTACCGGCGATGAAGCCTGCGCCTAAGGAAGAATATCGATAAAAACAAACTTTCACTATCACTGTTTACATGAATGAGCCCTAGTGTACATGTAATTATATAACCTGATACAATTTTAGTTTTTAATCCCGATTATAGTAAGGGTAAGGAAATGTCGTGTTGCCTAGTACCTAACTGAATAGACTTTATTTTCTTAGTAGTACTTACTCAGAGACTAGCTTTCTATCTGGTTTTTTTTAGGAGCCATACTATCAAGGGTCTCATGTCTGTTTTTTTTCCTTTCTATTTGACGCTTTAGTAGACGCCACAAGCTTATCTCTAATATGGCACAAAAGAATCAACTACATTAGGAGGTTTAAATAAATTGCTCCACTTTGCTCCCCCGACTCCACTTTAATCTGTTTATTTGTTTATTTGTGTCATTGTTTATCACTCGGATAGTATATATCAGGCGTCAAAAGTCATTTAACGCATTAAAATGAGTTTAATGTCATTAAATCGCTAAAACACCTTATATAGTACTATCTAATTCGTAAATTCCTTCTTCGAGGGGGGGGCCCTCTACGTACCAACTATCGAGTGATAATATATGAACCAACACCAATAACTATCCCCAACAAATAAGACATACAGACCACAACAGCCCAAGAGTAAATTCCAAATCGCGTAGATATGTGATCGGATTACCCCTTACTTAGTTCCCCTCCTCCCTCCTCCCCGACTATTACTATTTCATGTACTTCTCCGCGGCCAACGGGAAGAAAAGAAAAGAAAAGAAAAAATAAAGCCACAGCAATATGTAAGACATCGGAGTACAGCAGGTGCCAGTACCTGTCGCATGTATCACGAACATTAAAGTTTAAGAGTCGTGTGAGAATGAGACGAGACAATGCAGGACTTATCGATCTTATTTGCGCATGGTTTAGTTGTCGGGGCAACTTATGAAAGCACCTAACCTTGTAAGATAATTACAATTACAAGATCAAGGGGGGGGTGGGGCTTTATCAGTAGTTTTTTTATCAAAGGATATATACCCAAGCCAGGTTTACTGACAGATTATCATCTTAGCCAACCAGGATTACTCTAGTTCAATAAATATTTTTGAAACGGGAAATGTTATTGGGGGTTAACAATGGCAATTGTAATTGATTGATGGGATGCTAATCGGAGTCGCTATATATACAGCCGCCAGAGAGAGAAGAACATACTCCTTTCTATCATAAGAAAGATCTGCACTCCAGGTGGCAGCGATAAACCGTTCGTTACATCTCGAAACGACAATGGGTAAGAGCATAAAAACCCGAACATAATAAATAAAAAATAAGTGGTATATCAAAGAGAGTGGTGAAATAAGAGTAAAAAAACACGCCCCGCTAAAAATGTAGAAAGAAAAAAAGTAATCGTCGATTGATCGATCACCGCGGAAAACCGAAAGAGGGCATAGAAAGTTCAGTGCCGTTTCGTTTCCTAAAAAATTATTCGCGGGTATGAAAAAAGATTGATAACCCCCCCCCAAACCATTCCGTGCTACCGTGCCCCCCCCCCCAAAGCCCCAACCGATTTCCTCCACTCCCACCTGGCCAAGAACTTTTCTTTAATGTGTATAAAAAAATGGGGTAAAGTGATAAAAAGAGGTTGCGTTAAAAAAGTACAGTGTAAAAGCGGGGTGGTTTTCTTGCCGAGTAGAATCAATAATTCGGAACCCCCCGCTTTGGTATTGGGGGGGAAATAGGGCTGCAAGCAAGTGCGCCGGAAGAAAGGAAAACACACCGCGGAGGAAAACTCAAGGAAAAGCCAGATCAAAAGAATGTCAATCAGAAAAACCAATCAGGCAGGTCGCTTTACCACCCAATGAGGAAAAGCAAAGCTATCTAACCGGGAACCTTAAACCCATAGCGCCGTAAGAAATAAGCGAATCGATAGCCGAACAGGAGATGCCCGTTATATCCATCCGGCGCCCAGAACGGGCAGCTCATCTTCAAACACACCTCCTATTTCGCATGCATAATCAACTGCTGAAAACTTCTGTAGCCCGTGAGAGTACATAAATTCTTCCTCTGCATCTCTAATATCAGTGCCCATCTCCTCGGCAATCTCCGCAACTTTGGCCAACTCCACACCAAATGGGTTGGAGATGGAACGAGACGCGCGGCCGCTGCGGGGGTTTGATGAATGCAAAGCGGAGGGAGGACTGGACTTGCCCCGAGAAGGGTTACGGAGAAGCGGTGCGGTTGAGGTGTTGACTGTTGGCCGCTGTCTTGAAGAGGTTGACCTTGAGCTGGGGCTTCTCCGGGGAGGAGTAGGCATGGGCGAGGCTGAGAAATAGGTTGAGAGGTGGTTCAACTGGGGTGTGTACGATTCTTCGGGTGACGATAAATCTGTTTCTTCACCTGATGACGGTGACGAAGGTGACGAAGGTGAAGAGGGGAAACTTCTCGATGTCGGCGACGATCCGCTTGAAGAGATTGACGACATCGAACTATGGGACATGGAAGACCTCAGTGACGGAGAAGTATACGAGATCATATTTGTTGTAGATATCAGTTCGACCGGCGCTGAGATCTGAATTTTTGACACCGAGGAACGCTTCTCTGATTTCTCAGAGGAGAATCCATATTTGGAACTTTTCTTAGTGATTGATCTTCCAAGAGCCATAGTATTGATTTTCTTTGAGGCGGCTAAGTGTGTAAAGTTGGCTGGTTATATCCAAGAGCTTTTCGCTTTTCCGGAAGTGAAATATTCAAGAACTGACGTTTCACGCAACAGAAACGATTAAAGAGCGTATTTCCCGTTTATTATGAACTGCGGGGGAATTAAGTTCGCAGGTGTGTAGTTTAGCGCAAGACAGGTTACAAAACTATTGTGCAGACCAAGACTAATCTGAGGTGGAGAAGGCGCTGCGATATTCCGACGGAAGAGCGTGAGGATAGTGCGTGCGGGGTTTCCTGCTGAAGATGCCGAAAGGGTGTGTAGTCCCTTGATGGTGGTGAGGCGGCGCAATTTAGCAGAGTTCGAACCGGCGCTGGGCAATGTGACAAGAGTCGTATATATCCTTCTAGATATCTCCTTCTATTTCCTGAGGGGACTGAATGGCGCGATACGTTGGCTAGCAACGTGTAAACTGGATTGTTAATGGCTAGTGCACGAAACCCGTGGACACTGTAAAGAGAAAGTAAAGAAGGTGGGAATTGTCCTGGTGACGATGCTCAATGGTGTAAAGCGGAGCACGAAAGAATGAATGGAAGGACCCGGCCCGTCGGAGAAGAGGACACCACGAATATGTAGAAGGCGTCGGGGGTGTGTGCAGATAGACAGGAAAAGAAGGAGTGAATTAAATGGAGAACGAGAAAGGACTGGTTGAGCAGAGTTTACGGATTGGGGGTGGGGGGTGGGGGGTGGGTGTGGTCGTTTTGCTTCGCCCGAGGGGGCAAACAAGCAAACCCGCGAGCCCACAGCGAGCGCGCACCCACTTGGGGGGCAACCAGAGCCCATCGCAGCCTAAAGTGTGGTGGGTGCACCTGCAGCTCCCATGCTGCCCGAAACGACGGCGGCAGGGGGCTGCCAGGCTCTATTGGCTCCATGCCTCGCAGCCCTCGCCTCTGCATATCACATCTCCTTCGCGTGGCCAATCAGCACCCCGTGCCGGCAAATTGTACTATTGTGCTCGCGAAACAAGGGGCAGTTGGCACCAGGGGGGAGGTAACGAGAAAAGGTTTTCTTTCTTTACTAGCTGTTGGAGTGGAGTGTAGGCGCGATGGATGCTCTCGATAAACAATCGCCAACCACTTCCGGGTCCTGTGGCTCTCCCTCCGTCCGGGCTTGTTGGATCGCCCTCAAAGAGAGCTCTCTCCGTTCGGTGTGTATGTATAATGTGTTCACGCGCGCGCGACAGACAGCTGTGTCAAGGTTTGTGTCGTCTATTTATTCGTTCTGCTATTTGTGGCTTTGCAATACGCGTATTTAATGCCCGTTTGAGCATGTACAGCATGTTTCCCTGCTGTACCCAAAGCTTTTCATGTATCCCAATATGCCTGGTACATAACTATCTGGATTTGTTTGCATCATAGCATTGACTGTTTGGAAAATATGACTATGAGTAGTCTGGTCGACGGGTGACGAGGGTATATGGTACTATAGGGGGGAGCTATATCGAGTTGTGAAGGAACTCGTGACGGCGCGCATTCCCCGCTGCCGTCAATGACTACTTTTCGTCCAAGGCCAAGTTTCGGGATTATTACTCTCCTCCGGGTGCTCTACCCGCAAGGAAAGCCGCATCTCGAATTCTCCCCAGCTTTTTCCCTTGCTCCAGCTTGCTTGCGCACCCTGCTTGAATTGTGGCGATCTAAGGGCAGCTTCATAGCGTAAGGGGCAATGTTGATCAGGGACCACTGGATTCTTGTTTCAGGATCAACTACCCAGCTGAGCCTATCCAAGGCCTAAGTACTCAATCATTCTTAAGCTGTATGGGGCTGCTCGCCTCACTTCCTCAGCTCAAGTAGAGGCGAAACAAAAGCGTTGCAAACAACATTCTTGCTTTTTAGGAAGTAAAGGAGTTGCTTTTCTATTAGATCCTCACATGAAGGAATAAGCAATTCTAGTGATTCCATGTATTGGCTAGATTTGGAGGAACGCTCGGAGATGTTTTAGACCCCTCAACCGAGGTTTCGTGAAGTCGTTTTGTGGCTTTCTGCTTGCCAAATTTATTTAGAACTTAAACTTGCGTATGCAGTCTCCTCCGAGGCCTTCATGAGTCTTTTCCCCTCATAACCCCGCAAAATCCATTCTCCACTCCTCAAGCCATCTTTCACGATCCGATCCACCGCTCAAACTTCCAAGGAACTATATGTATCTGCGCTCCACGGATGAATCGGCCTGCACTTCCCTAACCGAGACCGAAGATACGCGCCCACAGCCGCCCGATTATCTGCAGCCTATACCATGATAAAAGCTGAAATCGCCTCGCTTCACCAAAGGTGGGGAGAGAACTGAAGCCTTTGTCCGCCCCCACCAGTTCTTTCATTTCCCTCGTAGTAATTCTAGTGGTGGTGGGGTGGAAGGCATTATTTCACCTTGTATGTGTTTTTCTATCCCATTGTTCCTAAGAATCGTGGCATACAATGCAATTTCTTTTGGGTGTGCGCGCGGGATCAGCCTCAACACTCATGGAAGTTTCAAATCCTTATTTTCGAGCCGCAACTTGACACCTGCACTAGTGACGACGCCACTCTGCAAATAGACCCAAGCCACCAGGACACCTCTAACGCTCACCTTACCTGGCAACATCATGGGCCATGATTCGCATACTCACTGCCTCGAAGGCGAAAGCCCTTACATACGAGACCGAGCCTCAAACGGTCGCCCCTCTCCCGGTTACCAGTCTGTTCATGACAGTTCATGACTCTACCACATGTACAATTGGAGACTGGATGACGTCGCATGCACCCCTGCTGTATGGTCCAAGTAACCCGTATGATTGGCTGTGCACGGCTTAAGGTTTCGGTTGTTCTGATATCATGAATATGCGGGAGTATTGAAGAAACGTCTGTGAGGGAGGCGTGGTCGTGTCAGACTGGCAAGTGACTGTTTTCCCTGACAGGTTGGTTGCTGGCGTTGCATTATCATAAGTTTCAAGGTGGCTTGAGTAGATTGTCACTGGTGAGCTTTTCACACTCTGCCACACAAAGAACCAGCTCTAGAACTTAAAATCACCAAAATGAACCCTACATTTAGCAAAGGAAAAAAAAATCTCTCCAGCACACATTATGTTGTGCTGGCTTGAAGAGTCTCCTGAGTTAATCAAAGATAAGCGCATTTTCCCCTCCCTTCTCGCTGGCTCGCGATTGGCTATATCATTTTTTTTATTTCATTATTCTTGACCCCATTAACGGTCTTCTACACCAATAGGAGCTATCCAGGTTTATCTCTATTACTACGTTATTACCCCCGCGGTAAGAGTAAGTACATATGATTAGCTATCGGTAAAACTATCCCATTACATAGCTCTTCTATTGCGCGAAACCCTTATGCAGACAAAAAGAGTGCCGACCACCCGTGGTGCTAAAAAAAATGTAGCATTTTTATTTATGCCCGCTGTCATGCACCCCGACAGCCTATCCACGGTGCTGCATGCAGACCAAACACGCGGGCCCAAAAGATACTGGTTTTGTTTTCCTCCTTGGTGAACATATCCAATAAATTGTCTGCTCTAATCCTGACGAATCGGCAACTACTCTTGCTATTGGTGGGGTTGGTCAGAAGGTGTTTCAGAGCTCAATCCTTTATGTGCATGCTCATCTCGGAGGATTATCTCTGCAGCCTCCACGTGCTTCGAGTAAGAACTCAGAATCTCCTGATAATGACAGGAACGGTGGATCTGTAAAGCGAACTTTTGTGTATATTTATTAAATGGCTATTGGTTATTAGGTTTAAAGTTTTTTTTTACAAGACCGTTTTTCCCGTTTTTCCCGTTTCCTTCTTTGGTTGTGGGGTTATACGCCAAGACCCATGAATGCTGTGGGTCATTGAATATCACTCGTAGACTTGAAAGTCGAGAAAGTCGGCTTCAGCTGTGCATAGAAGATGTAATGTCGACATCTTGAAATATAAAAGTATAAGAAGGGAATTTCCTGAACCAACCAACCATTCTAAATCAATCAGCAGGTATAGCAAGAATGGACACTTCTAGAGCCTACCGTTTGTCTTCCTATCCTGACAACCTACAGCTGATCTTCCCAGAATCTGTCTTTGACTGGAGCTCCTCCCCCAAATCATCATTGCAGTCGTCACCAGTATCAATCTCACCACAAAGGCTCATGTGGCTCCCATCATCACCCCCTAGCTCCCCCTCACCTCCAAACTCACCTTCACCCCCTAGGTCGTATGAGGACAGCGACCTACCTGATATCCTCTCAAGTCTCGAGGATGATACTGCACACATGGAAAATGACCTCTATACGTTTAAATATGCTCTCCAGGCTCTCAACTCTGGAATACATGATACGGGGGTGATCCAATCTCGTGCACTACAGCTACTGAGTGAGCTCGAAAACGCAGACACCGATATCGAGAATCTATATATTCGGCTTGAAAGTGTAAGTGACAAAGTAGATGTTCTGGGGACTGAGGGTGCAGATAAAGAGCTGAGGAAGCAGTATGTGGTCATTGATAAGAGCCTTTTGGCAGCAGATCAGATGAGGAAGGAGATGAAGAGCTGGGCGGATACTATCTATTTTGAGGCTTATGATCTCGAGGTGGCAGAAATGGCGAATGAAGAGAGAACTGGAAAGGAGGCAAGGAAGCATACGTCAGTGTAGTTGGGAAGGGGTTTTTTCTTCTTTCTTTTCCCTCTCACGTATAGAAGTATAGAAGCATGTCATAGGGTGGTTTATAGAGTCGATTAAAGACTCGTCTTAATGAATTTAGTAGAACTTAATGGGTATTGTACAAAGACAGTCCATAGATAATGGTGTTTATCCTTCTACCTCCCAGCTCATTTGTTTAAAGGGATGTACAATGCTATTTGCCCTGCTATGCCAAGATCCTTGTATTGATCATTTCCGACCAGCTGTCATTCCGCTATCAACCCGTCAACCGTTGGGCCAACCATCTGTTATCTGACCTTTACCTTTCCCAATTTCATCTTCCCAGAGATACCATCTCCATCTCCATCTCCATCTCCATCTCCATCTCCATCTCCATCTCCATCTCCATCTCCCATCTCTCCATTAGTTTTAGCAGCGCCATCTCATTCATCTTCATCTACAAGTTATAATCATCCCAGCCAGCCAGCAGTCAGTAGGTCTCTCCTATCAGAAAAATCCCTAGGCAAAAGCCTCAAGCTGGTTGGCTACCTACTCTTGTAGAACTATGTTACTACACGAGCCCTCCTACTACCTTTTACAAATACAATAGCGGAAAGAAGGGTGTTTTCACTACCGCATCGGTGGGGAATACGGTTTTAAGCTGGAAGTGCTACCAAGTTGGTCAAAAAATTCTGTAACACAGCCGACTTAATCTAGCATTTTCCAGAGTACCGCACTAATGCCATACCAAAAACACCCCGCTTTCCCGTGCTGTAGTTGTAAGCTATCTCGATGAAACCAGCATCAGTAACCTCTTTCAAAAGAGTAAGTACCTCAAATAAAATTTAATTCAACAACGTCATAAACTCGCTTATCGGGACAAGGATTGGCTTCCAGCAATATGTTGGGCGCGAAAATGGATCATTTTTCATTGGTCCTCTTTTTGTTGAAGATGGGGGGATGTTAATACAAGAGACACCGAAGACAAGGGACCACTGGATCATGCAGCAAGAGCCGGGGGTAAGATAGTTGCTATAATACTTGTATAATATGGGGTTGATATTGAGGCGAGAGATTTGTACGGGGGTACGCCGTTGTATTTGGCTGTGAAGGGTGGGCATATGACAATGGTTATGGCTTTGTTGGAATATGGTGTTGATGTTGAGGCGTTTATAATATACAATGGACGCCGCTTCATCTTGCAGTGCGGAATAACAGGTATGGGTTTATTGGACTACTTTTGGAAAATGGCACCAATGCGGCGGGGAACTTTATGAAGGAGTGCCAACCTTTCATAGGGCGGTGTTTTCTTGCTCAAAAGAAGGTCGAGCACTCATCGAGAACGTGTAGATATTGGTGCTAAATGTAAAATGGGACTCATATCTATTGATGTTGCGTCTAGAATACAGGATCAGATTGTTGGTTTTTTAGAAAATATGAAGAGAATTAAGGTCAACACGAATACCTACGTAGAAAATGGTGGATTTATCACCTAGTGTTTGGCTATCTGGAGATTCTATTTGTTTTGGGTTATTAATTAGTATCTCTGTGGCTAGGAATTATCTTCTAGTTAGGCTTTATTAAATTTGTTATGGATAGTAGCATTGATGAGGCTGTTTGACTCGATAAGTCGACAATAATGTAGTGGTTGGGTGTAAGTAGATAAAAGATGTTTTCTCAGTTTATGTCAAAAATTTCCATCAGGGTTGAGAACAGAGCCTTAAATTTCGCCTGGGTATCTTTACTTCCAATACTTTATTTATTTATGGTTAATTTATTTACCCCTAAAATCATCCATTATACTTATCCTAATCCTCCGAGTGACCATACATGACGTAAATAATAACAACCTCTCCACCGAGTGATTAATTATGACCACTTCACACACTAACAGAAAACACAACTCATTATTCCGATACACATACATACACATACATTCTTAATCCTTAATCTATTCCCACCATCTCGTTACTTTCCTTCCTCACCTCTGTTTCTGATTTCCATACATGAGCACCTCTTGTTTGTTTTTCCTGCCCTTGAAAAAAAGAGGTATAGTTATAACAACCTACTCCCCTAAATAGAAAAGAAAGAAAGAAAAGACTGAACCGTCCAGGAAGAATTAAGAGCACAAAGTAACGGGGTGAAGAAGAGAATAAAAAGAAAAGACATGATACTTTATGCATATGTAGGGTTTAAAAAAAATAGTATATAAAAAAACAGAAGCAAACTCCCAAGTTCAAATGCTCAATCAAAACGTCAAAAACGCAACACAATCCGTCCCGGCCCGTCCGTTAAATCAATGCATCAAAAAAGAAAAAAAGAAAGCCATTAACCCTCTCCTCCATCTTCTCACTTCTAATAATCCATATCCAACGGACAATCAACACTATCATGGCCATCCCTCTCGCACAACGCACACCACTTATCCATATCCACAACGCCACTCTCCTTCCCAGCTACAGGTCCAAAGCTACTCTCAACGCTTACCATTGGTGGTGGGGCTGGGAGGTGTACGCTCTTCTTTCTCTCTAACCCTCCTACACGTCGCCTCTCCTCCTCTTCCATGAATGATGCTGAGCCAGGTGCTACTCCATTGCCGTTTATATTGAGGGGTGCTTCAACGTGTTCACTATCTGAGGCAATGGTCTTGTCATCATCGTCATCGTCGACTTCCTCAGTACGAGGCGATGGGAGTGGCTTCTCGCCCTCAGGGCCAGCAGAAGCAGGGCCACCGGCAGCGGAACCAAACATGTTAGTGCAGGTGAGGATATCGTGACCAGCAGTCTCACAGATCTCACACCAGAGAGCACCATCTGCATCTGAGCCTTCGGTAGTAATGGGGGTGAGCCCACCACTTCCAATAACACTCGTGGAAATAGACACCTCTTCCTTGTCACCATTTAAGCTGCTTGCGCTGCTAGGTCGGTTCCTCCTCCAGCTGCCAATAGTTCCGCGTGAATCCCTCCCACTCGTTGTTGTGGCGGTAGCATCGGTCTCTGTAGCAGAAATAGATGGTCTTTGACGCTCCCCAGACGTACGCCCCCATGAACCAACACCAGGCGCTGTCTTCTCCGAGATGGAGTTGGAAGCGCCAGATGCACGAGTCTCCTTACGTTTCCGGAGAAGCTCGATTTCCTTCTCGAGTTCATCTTCACGAGTAGCCTTTCGGTCGATGAGGCCCTGTAGCTCATTGACCTCACGCTCCAGCTTCTCGCGGGTGTTGCGTTCCATTGCCAACTCCTCCCCTTCGCCATTAACACGGCGGTGAGCTCCTATGTGCGCAGCGTGATTACTCTCATCGGCTGGTACCGCATCCCTAGAAAGCGAGTGGATAATCGCCTTCAACCCTCGGATCTCATCGTCCTTTTTCTCAACCTCGCTATCAATAGAGCTGGTCCGCATGAGTTTGCCCACTGCAGCGTTGGCCACAGCGGCAGCACTCTTCTCCTTCTCACGACGGAGCTCCTCACGGCAGCGTTCTACCTCCCCGCGGAGGAACTCTACCTCACCCCGGGCTTCTGCCTCACCTCGGCGCGCATCTTCAAGACCTTCTTCAAGTTCTGCAACAAGTTCTTCGAGCTGCTTGAGCTGACGCGCAACACTCTCGACGTCTTCAGTTCTATCTTGTAACTCTCGAATTTCAGCCATGAGATCCTCTACCCGTTTTTCGTATACGCGCTCTGTCTCCGTGGATGCAAGTTCTAGCGTATCGATTGTGCTTCTAAAGTCAGCGCGGTGCGAGTCAAACTCGGCAGTGAGGACCTGAATCCTTTCATTTTTCTCTCTCAGTAGCGCTCGTAGCTGTGTTACATCTGCGTCGTCAAAGGAGCCATTTCGAGACATGGAGGAAATTGGGGATGATATTTGTGGAATCTGCGCGCTCTGAACCAATGACTGTAGCTCTGAGAATGATGCTTCCATTTCTAGGAGCTGGGCAGCTTGCTCTTGGAGTTGTTGATCTTTCTCCGCAAGTTTACTTTCGAGTGCTAATGTAGATCCCCCATTGTTCTCGTATTCCTCTCTATCTGCGCGAACCAATCCTATCCCAGAATCAATCGGCGAAGTTTCCTGTGGGTCCTCAGGGTGCCGGCCTAGCGAGCTGATGGAACGCATCCCCATTGAGGACCCACTTCGAAGGCTACCTGCACCAGATGCTTTTGGCTGCTTCAAACCCATTGATGAACCAGAGTGCTTCGGTGTATGCGAGATCCGTGGAGTTGGCACCCCACCAGCAGTACCGGGGCGCTCCTGGTGCATTGGGCCGCCATTTGTAGTAGAAGCAATACTGCTCGCCCTTGGTCGGCCGTAGGTTATTTTCCCCGACATGGGACTTGGGCCACCGAACCTTCCTCCCATGGCAGACGAGACATTTCGTGGTGTATGTGGAGGTTGTAGTCCTGGTCTTGAAGGGGGGCCGGGAGTGGTTTTACGGACAGGGCTCTCGGATCGTGGCAAAGACGGCCGTGTATTTGGAGCTAGACCGATACCGTTCCTGTTGGAATTGTGGCCAAATGGCGATTCGGCGCGACGAGGGGTAGGGTAGGAAGGTGGTGAGAGTGCGGAGCCAGTAGGAGAAGGGAGGTTTAAACCAAGCAGAGTGGGTGTTGGTGGAGGGTTTGAAGAAGATGCAGAATTTCGTTTCTGTGCGCGGGCAAGTGGCACAAAAATTCCTGAGTTGGGGTGAGCGGTAGTGAAGTAACGTACACTGTTCCGAGGGCGCTGTTAGTCATAGGTATTTCGAGGCGACATTGTTACCGGGGGAGATGTGGGAAAAAAGAAGGAATGAATAACGTAAAGTGTAGCAGGAAAATGCACAGAAGAAATATGAAAGGCACAAAAAACTAACCCGTCAACAGCTCCATCATTCTTCCCCCGTCCTGCCATATCAGCGTCCAGTTCCACCCCCACAAACACACCCGCCTTCCCCTTGACACTCCCAATAAACTTGACTGTTCCGTGCATCCCCCCCGGGGTATTAACTTGATCTCCAACATCCACGTCAATCCCCACGACTGGTGTCGCTCTCCCTCTCCTTATGCCCTCATCACCTCTCGACGTACTCCTCGTCGGACTACCCAGTCCAAGCCCGTACCCCATGGTCCCGTCAGGTATCGATGCCAGAGAGTTCTGAGTCAACTGATTCAGCGAGGCCTTGCGGGCCAGCATGGTACTTGGCGACAACAAGGGGCCGTTTGAGGGTTGACTGGTAAAGCTCGGAGGAGGGGGAAGACTAGCGTTGTTATTGTGGTAGATGTTTGCAGAAGCGTTTGCAAAGGGAGTGTTTAAGTGTGAGGGTCGTGGACGGTTGAGACCGAGACCGATGCGGTGTTTTGAGGATGGCGTAGAGGGGGTCGACATTTGTAGTGTATGATGAGACTCCTTGTTGATTGACGGAAACGGGAGTGAGCAGGGTTGTTGTTGTTATTGGGGTTAGTAGGGCTCAAGCAGGTACTTTAGCGGATGAAGTTGATGAAGCTTGGAAGTTGCTACTGGGCAGGATTGATGACCGTTTCTCAGGCTGTTTTTGGGAGGTGAAGGAGGGTCCCTCTGTGCGGTTATTGGATGATGAAGGGTGCAGACCGGGCTGAGTTTCGTGATGATGCCTTCCCACCACCCTGGGCTGCGATCCCTGGAGGATGATGGAGTCCGTATGTGCTAGTGAGGAGGCCAGACGTAATGCAGCGGTTGATAGCTGTCTATTGGATCAGACAAAGGTCCAGTGGCGTATATATCAGCTCTTCTCCTTGTATCTTTTTCTTTAATTCTCTCTTGCTTCTCTCTGCTTTTCTGCTTCTCTGCTTCTGCTTCTCTGATTCTCTGATTCTCCTCTTTCACACACTCTTTTATCAGTCGTCACTCGTGGAAAGAGCACAGATGCCAGGCAAGAGGAGACAAAAGACAAGCAGCTGTCAGTCAGTCAGGCAAGAAAAGGTACATGGAGAGTACATGTAGTTCTCCCCTCTCCCCCGAGCCAAGAACGAGAAGCCGCCCAGGGGGGGATGCTCATCCCCATTAGCCTCGTCTTCCGCCCTTCTCCTGCAGATCTCCGCATCTCACAAAACCTTCCAATATGTGCTTAAGTACATGTAACGTCCCCCCCCCCCAGTGACCACGAAAGATAATAGGGTACATGTATATCTCTATATCCTTTTTGTTTTATTTTAAACCTTTCAAACATACCTGCCTACGCATCATGCGATGCACATTCGCTTCTGCACAGTAGAAGGAGAAGGAAGAAAACAAAATTGTTCTTTTCAGGAGTCTCCCATGCACGGACCTCACCGCGCCCGAAGCCAAACTTCTTTTTTCTTTTCCTTCAACTTTTCAGCCTCCTTTGGGTACCGAGTCCAGGGGATGAGTCCCCATGGTTCCAACACGGGATGCCACGAGTGGAATGCCGAGCACCCCCTTAGACGTTAAACGGCCTCTTTTGGATGAAGGGATAGGGGTACCGTATTTCGGGGGGAGTGGGGTGGGGGAAGGAAAAGGAAACAATATTCTTTCCTTTGTTTTTGCGGGTGAGATGAGGTGAGTATCGGGAGTCTAGCTATATTCGGCAGATGGGGAAGTTATAGTCAAAGTACCGCGGATATGAGTTGGGTGATGAGACTCGACACTGGTCAATCTCGTAAAATTCGGTCTCTAATGACGGAAATTTGTTTCCCCGGGGCCGTATTTCCCCAATCACGAGGTGGGGAGGAGCGGCAGCGCCCAAGCGCCCCCCCCCGTAATTGCGTATCAGATAAACATTGACACCCAAGGATATGGGCGACCCGGGAGCCAGAGCTCAAATTTAAACTCTGGTCGAGTAAGAGAGCAAGAGCACAGTGTGGGCTCGATTACTACCCTGTCTGCCGGTTTTCCCGTCTACGGGTGGCCACCGAGTGATTATGTATGACGCGCATGGGGGATGACTTTAGTTCGCCACTGAGTCCTTATATAGTAGGTATTATAGTGCTTGTCTACGGCTGGGCCTATCAAAATCCTAGGTCTACGCAATTCTATGCCTTTCATAGCTCCCGAAGATTCCCAATGAAACTACGGGTTTGAGACACATCACGTAGGAGAGATGTTTTAAAGGCTCTTGTAGCTAGGTTTTGTTAATTTTATTATAATATTAATAGTCTCTATTAAATATTATAGATACTTTAGGACAGATAAGACCTACATGTAGTTGGGTAACTGGTTAGCTTCTGGATAATACATACTATGAGCAAAAGGTAGAGAGGTTTGAGGATGAGCATACTGATACCCCAGGTTTCGATAAACCGTATGAATATTTTATCAGCTGACAGCTGGGAAGAGCTGCTGTTATTCCGAAGGCATACTAATTTTAATAGTAGATGGTAGTGACTATGCGAGAGTTAGCCTTTAATATTTAGGTAGATAAGGATGGTCTGCGTTAGGAGTAGGATGAACATATTCCACCGAGGGTGGGTGCAGACAATCTGTCCGCAATCCATCATTAAACACCTTTCTGTTGTGTTTCATATATAGTGTTTAAACTTCGAGAGACTTTTTACTGGTAAAATAGCGGGCCTCTTCAGCCTCTAGGATCTCAATGATCCTTGCCTTCGTATCTGGAATGGTTCTCGTAAGTTCAATGGGAGAGAGACCAACGTCATTCATAAAATCGGCACCATATTAGTCAAGAAGCCTGACAATCTCAAGTGTGTTAATTTCGACCATAAAGTTGGGTGCTGCGTATCGTGTGCCAGGAAATCGACTGTTCACACCAACCCCTCTTTTGATAAATAGCTTGATAAGATCGACATTATCGTTGACAGTGGTCCCATACAAAGAAATTTATCTTCAGCCTCGGCACCTGTATCAAGGAGAAGCTTCAATATATGGTAGTCTTCTGCCTCTAGAACGTTGTCAGTAGGAAATTATTCGTGCTTCGTCGGCCCTATAGGATCAGCGTTTTCTTCAAGAAAGCATTTAATAATATCGTAGACTTGGTAGATAACGGTGGCTGACAACACTCGTATTCTCGATGCTTGTGGGGACTTCTTAGCTACGTGCGTATATGGAAATTTCATTGTACGCGTACGTAAGATTGGTTGTTGGAGCTTCTGCTAGAACTACAGCTTCTAGATATTTAATGCAGTAAGGCAAGGCTAAACTTGCAGTTCAACCCTCTTCATGTACACAAAGAGGATCCTAGTTGAAGTATGTAATATATAAAACTTAAGGTGGAAGATTGTGATATATATTTCGGAAGTAGTAAAATTATTCATATTAATCTCCTCGAACGGTACACAAAAGCTGTTTTGCTTTAAGGCTGTAATTTCATGGAATATTCGGTAGCTCGTAGCCAGATATAATCCTCTACGTTTAAATGCAACTTTACTATGGGAATATAGTTTATTCACTATCTAATCTTGCTCGTACTAACTGTTATGATAGCGATTTTTATGGGGGGCGATAAATGAACTGACGGTTAAAGTATATAAATTAATATTATTCTTGATTTATCTTGTTTTCTTGCGGAGAAATTTCTACCCATGAAATATCACTCGGCCAGTGGAAGTATCTATGGGATGAGGGACGTCTACGCAAGGACCACTTAAATAGACATTTACATAAGCCACATTTTCCTACTAGCCTAATTTGTTAATTATGACTGCCATAGGAAACTTGGGGGAACTTGTAAATAGGAAGGTGAGTACTTACATGTAGTCCTTTATTATTCTCACTATAAAATGAGTTCTTCGGTAGTACCTAACCCCTAGTTTTTCAAAAGCTTGGCCATCTTTGTAGTACTAGAATTTCTAAAAATCCTCTGCGCGGGAGATGTCGTGGGATTCACGTTATGATGGTTTGGGGCTGATGTCATTGGCCGCGATGATTTCCTCGGGAGTTTGTCTCGGGCGGTAAATTCCGGGCCGGTAGTATAACCGTATATTTCTAACGTCACCTCGGTGCCAAGTTCACCCCACTATCCAGTAAACGACCACGAAAACAAAACAACCAGCTATGTCCGAGAGCTTCGAACCCCTCCAGAATGACCTTTTGCTCCGAGCCGCTAGAGGTATTATTGATACTCATCTTTCTGATGAGAGTTGATGAATTGCGTGTGTACGCTAATGTGAGAACAGGCAAGACGGTCGAAAGACCACCCATGTGGGTGATGCGTCAAGGTGAATTGAAAATTCCCTATATCATGAATTGAACAGACTGTTTTTTCCCATCAGTCGGTACTGAGTTTCTCACTGACGTATTGCCGATGTTTCAGCCGGCCGCTACCTCCCCGGTCCGCTCTTCCAACTTCCCCACCGGCCATCCCTCGACCACTAACACATCCCATAGAATACCATGAAGCCAAAGGCAATCGAGACTTCTTCGAAGTATGTCGTGATCCTGAAATCGCTTCTACAATCACTCTTCAACCAGTCGAGCGCTATGCTGGCCTCCTCGATGCGGCAATTATCTTCTGCGACATCCTCGTTATCCCACAAGCTCTCGGCATGACTGTTGAGATGATCGACAAGAAAGGCCCACATTTCCCCGAGCCCCTCCGGGTCCCTGCAGATCTTGAAAAGCTTCGAGAAACAGTCGATGTGAAAGAGCAGCTCGGGTATGTGTTTGACGCGATTACACTCACGCGGAAGAAGCTCCGGGGGCGGGTCCCATTGTTGGGTTTCGTTGGTGCTCCGTGGACACTTATGAGCTACATGATTGAAGGTGGGGGAAGCAAAATGTTTATCCACGCAAAGACTTGGATCTTTAAGTACCCCGAGGAGAGCAAGCGTCTTCTTGGTCGCATCACGGAAGTCTGTATTGAGTTTCTCGCCCAACAGGTTGTGGCGGGGGCACAGATGATCCAGGTCTTTGAATCGTGGGCAGGTGAACTCTCACCTCATGATTTTGCTATCTTTTCGCTTCCGTACCTCCGTGCTATTTCCTCTGGTCTCCCGAAGCGTCTGCACGAACTTGGACATGAGCCTGTCCCGATGACAGTTTTTGCAAAGGGGGCCTGGTACGCATTAGACTCGCTGTGCGATTCGGGTTATCAGGTTGTTGGACTGGACTGGACTCATGACCCGGAGGAGGCGTATAAGATTGCGAATGGGAGGGTAACGTTACAGGGAAATTTTGACCCGAATATTTTGTATGGAGGAAAGAAGGCTATCACTAATGCGGTTGAAAGGACAGTACCTGGTTTCGGGGGTGGCAAGAAAGGGTGGATTTGTAATCTTGGGCATGGTGAGTTTTCTGGATTTGAGAATGTTATAGGGCCTAATACTGATATCTTGGGTAGGGATTACGCCATTTGTGGACCCGGAGGATTTGAAGCACTTCTTTGAGGAGATCCATAGGGTTGGCGGGAAATAGTGGAGGTCTATTGTGATATATATACAGATCTATTAAATAAAGAATAGAGGTAGAAATGGAGTTGAGACCTATAGAAAAACGCAATACGCTATCACTCAAAACTAGTGATAGATGTACTTTCCCTTATGAATGATAGGCTATGAACTAATAGGGCTTTGGTTTCTAGTCCGTAGTACTTTTATGTTGTAAACAGAATCTATTATGGCTAACAATTACATCGAAGTCTTAATATATATCTAAGCAAATGCCTTCCTCAGTTTCAACCCTACAAGCTCAATCGCCGCTTTTGCTGCCGGCGTATTCTTCAAAAAATTACTCGTAGCAAAAGTATGGACCGTTCCATCCGCCCTTAACACTGTCGTTTCCACCCCGGCGGCCGCAAGTTTCCTAGCAAACTCTTCTCCATCTTCCCTAAGGGGGTCTACTTCTGCAACCATCACGAGTGTCGACGGAAAGCCTTCTAGTTGTTCCTTCGAGGCAAGTAAGGGTGAAGCAAGAACCTCAGTCCGTCGGGAGACATCAGGCGCCCAGTTACTGATCATCCACCGAAGTGTAGTAGAAGTTAGGATGGGGCCATCGGAGAAAAGACTATATGTAATGGATTCCGACGCGATAGTGGTTAAGGGGTAGAAGAGGACCTCATAGAGCGGGATGGGAGTGCCGCGTTCTATCGAGAGAAGATTCAATGCAATTGACATATGACCTATTATAAATCAGCTTAATGCTTCGTAGAATAGAGATTAGGTAGCTGGTTTCTTACCTCCAACACTGTCACCAACAAAAGCAACTTTCTCAGAATCAAAACCATATCTTGCACCATTCGCATAGAGCCATTGGACGGCAGCATATGACTGCTCGATAGGCACAGGGTAGATGGCCTCAGGAGAGGGGGTATAGTTGATGAAGAATACACCTGCGCCAGTCTGTTCGATGAGTTCGAGGACGATTTGTCGGTGGCTTATGGGACTACCAAGAATCCATCCGCCGCCTGAAGAATTAATAATTAGCTTTAAACTCTGATAAATAGAAGAAGGGAATATTAACCGTGTAGGTATACAATAGCAGGAATTAATTCATCGCCACGATCTTTCGGCTTGTAGATGTGAATATTCACACTCCCAGTGGGTCCCACAGGAATATCAATAACTTCGTAGTCCACGGAGTCTAAGCTGGGGTTTGTAGGTATCTGGATATTCTCGAAGGCTGCGCGGGCTTCAAGGATAGAGAGCTGATATAATGGGGTGCTGTTTGCACCGGCGTCAACGAAGGCTTGAGTCGTAGGTTCAAGGGGTGGAATGGGTGTGACAGTGATGTTTTTAGCTGAACCTGAATGTCTGTAACCGGGAAATGCGAATGATGCTATCGGGAGAAGAAGGGAGATAAGTAATGCTTTGGAGGAAACCATTTTGTGTGAGGTAGACTGCTGATATTATTTTTATTGAATACTTTGTCTGCTTTTCTGGAGTAGTGGTCATGAAGTGAGATTTCCCTCTGTATTTATTTATTCCACAAGCTACGATATCCAACTACCGAAAATTCTATCCTCTGATTGATAATGAGAGGCGCCGACGAGAGCCTTCTTTCCTCTACTGGATTATGCTGTAGTCCTACGTAGTATCTATCGCAGTCACAGCTTATCCTCGGAAGCGGTACTTGGGGGCTTATCTGCACTCTAATCATCAAATGTATTTAATAACTTTATTTGGGCGATTGGTGGTCTAAGTGTTACACGAGTCATCGAGGTATTATATGTAGTCACCTGGGTGGAAGCTGGTGGTAGGGGCATTGTGCTGATAGCCTTGAATTATATAACCTAACGGATTATGATTGCTATGATTGATAATGTATGGGGGTTATTTAGAAGTTATGGAGGGAGGGTTATTGTTACAATGCTGGCTGGTTTGTTGTCCCGGGTAAAATCAAGCTTCTTTATGTAATAAATAGTTTGTAATCTAGGGGTAGAGTAATAGAATAAAGTAGGGTATAGACACTAAGCGCGATTAAATAAGTGTAGATGCCCTTCCATATATTTTGAGCTCATATATTATTCGAACGTGCCTCGGGACCGAGGTTTGATTATCTAGATAAATATATGAGTTACTCATCATATGATCTAGCTATTCAACCTCTGTACCCGCCTTTGCTGTAGTAGGGTCGCTCTGTAGCCGGATCAATGTTTCCTCTGCAATACGAATAGTGCTTTCTGGAATACCTGCATATCGTAGTTTGTTAGTGAGAAGGGATATAGGTATGATGTGCTATAAATTTAGAGTTATAGGAACTACCTCGTACCTGCAAGTTTGGCTACTTTTAGCGCATGCGACTGCGTATTGACTCCCCTCCGTAACTTGTGGATGTACGAGAATGACCCATCTTCTGATTCTTCTAAATCGGTACAATAACAACCTACGCTATCGAAATTTGCGACCATGTCTGCGATTTGATGGAAATGGGTTGCGAAGAGTGTGCGAGAGCGGTTTATAGTGTAGAGATGGTGTAGACAGGCATAAGCAACAGCTAGTCCATCTACGGGAGTGGTTCCTCGACCTACTTCGTCCATTATGACCTAGGTAACGAAGTGAATAATTGATTAGTTTGATAAGAATACTAGGTACGATTAGGTAATCGTACAAATGATCGTGGCGTGGCCTGCTTTAGAATCTGTGCTGTTTCTAGCATCTCAACCATAAACGTAGATTGGTCACGGAAAAGATTATCCGCAGATCCGACCTATATTTTTTTCGCGTCAGAAGCAGTCAATGAAGAATAGTAAATAAGAGAGTAACTACCCTACTAAATATTCTATCAACGATACCAATCTCTGCGTGGTCTGCTGGTACGAAGGACCCGGTCTGAGCCAATATTGATATCAATGCGTTTTGTCTCAAGAATGTGCTTTTCCCCGCCATATTAGGCCTTTCTAAGAAATTAGTGGGAGTTATCTCTGACAACGCAGTAGACCTGTCTTACCCAGTAACAAGCCATAGCCTCTCCTTGTCACCAACGAAGCAATCATTTGGGGTGAATGTCCTTCCCTTCTTCTGCAGTCCTGCTTGGACCATTGTGTGTCGTCCACCAACAATCTTATGTGCGATCCTAATAGCCTTGTCAGAAGCTCATAGGTTACAGGAGGGGTTATGTGTTAATACCCAAGGTTCAAAATAGGTCTGACAAGATCCTGTTCTTGCGCCAATACAGCGAACGAGCAAGCAATATCAAGTTCATCCAGCACACTAGCATTCATGCGCAACTTAAAGAGAACTTTTATGACCTATTTAGAATGTCTGAAGTGAACACTTTGATACTAATTAAATCAAATAAGGGTGAGTTTACATTATCTCTGAGAAGCCTAAACACATTCTGCTCTTCGCCTCTAATCTGTTGGCGTATCATATCCATATCACGCCCTAGGTTTGTCCATTCCTACCACCACACCGTCAATATAATACCGCTATAATAAGTCAATTACAGGATTATTACTGGTAGATGAAACGATCTTGTACTCTTACTGGCGCTGACGGATTTTGCATCTTTCAGGACCTTATGCGTGGAATCCATATCTCTGCCTTTTACATGGCAGATATGCCCGTACCCAGGGTTCCATCTCAGTGTTAATGAGTGAACTTCTAGAAATCATAACGGTATCCATCAGCGCACATAATCACAATAATAGAGTGGCTATGTGTACCAAGCGTGTTACGCAGTGATTCCTCAAGTGCAACTTTTTCTACTTCCAACTTCTCCAACTGCTTGTGGAGTTTCTGCAGTGTTGGTGATGCACTGGATTATCACAAAAGATGATACTGAAAATGGGGAGGGTAATCCCCAGAGCACGGTATTGAATAAGCAATTCGATGCAATGAAACAAAAAATTCGAGGTGTTTTTCTGATTATTTCCCTCGCAAGGCTATGGTTTTTAGCAAACCTTTTCTTCATAATCCACGCTTCCTGCCTCTCTTGATCCTTGGCGGAGAGTATTCTCCGCCTCTTCAATACTAAAGCCGGGGCTTCGAGTCTTTCCATTATCTTGGACTTTAGCTTTGTTTCTTCCTCGCCTTCCTCTTCATTGATAGCCTCTTGTACCCTTGCGACTATTTCTGCGACTTCAGATTGCTCGTTTCTTTGCTGCTGCACTAACCCTTCCTCATCAATTGATCTTGCGATTCTCTTTGCAAGGGAGAGTGGGATATCGAGTCTATCAAGCAAAGCCTTCATGCTGTCTCCGTGGCGGCACATGGAGCTTAATTTTCCAGTGGATATACTAGTTAGCAGTTCTTTGAGATCTTTTGTGACCTGAATTGTGGCTGCGAGAGCGATTAGATCGTCAGCGTCCCCCCTGCCTAGGGTGAATTTCTGGACGATTCTTTGAGAGTCGTGGCTTTTTTTGAGGAGATGTATTACAGCATCCCGGAGTGGGGTATCATTAAAGAATATCTCGACCAGGTTGAGACGGTTATCGATTGTAGTGACGGAAGTTACTGGGGAAGCTATTGTGGAGATATGGGTCAAGAAAATATTAAAAATGCTGTCTGAATATAGTCTTAGGGAAATCTTAGGGAAGAGTCTAGTATTGATAGGGGAACATACTCAACCAATTAGCCAATAATCTGGTCCCTGATTTTGTTACAGTTCTTTTGATGATATGTAACAAGCTCCCAGTAGACAGCCCATCCCTTAGGGTAATTTTAATTTCCAAGCCCCTCATCGACCTGGAATCGATCAGCATTGTATCCTCGATAGATTTCCTGATTGGTGGCTGAAGCTTCATATGCATTCCTGGTAGTCTAGCCTGGGCGTAGTCTAATAGAATATTTCCAGCTTGAACTTCCTGGGCACTCATGGAGATCTGGACATCATTTGGGACAGGAATTTCCAGCATTTTACCCCAATCCTCTACTGAAGTAGGAGGAGTAGGATCTCCTGGTATCTTTGATGCGGAGTGATAAGTTATCAAATTACCATCTCTCTTCAACTCTTCTAGTAAATCTCTCTGACCCTCATTACTAATATTTGGATCACTCTGAGGGATTACAACCTCTCGAGGACCAATCCTGGAAACATCACCACTTAACATTCCAACTGTACTCGGCTGTGTAAAAAAATCTCCTGTTGAGAGGTCTAACCAAGCAAGTCCAATCTCGGTATCCAGTGATGAGATTAACTCAAGTAGTGGTGGCAATGCCACGGCAAGCAGGAAATTATTCTCGTACGGATTCATGAACTTCTCATCAATCAATGTCCCCGGAGTGATAATTCTTGAGACCTTCCTATCCCACATAAGACCACCTTTTTCGGGATTTTGGAACTCCTCACTAATGGCGACGTATCGTTCATGTTCCTGGACAAGAATCTTCAAGAAACGATCTAATTGAAAGAATGGAAATCCTGCCTAAAAAAAACCACTATTAGTAGCCTGTATTTTGCCTATAAATTACTGAAATTGCAAGTTTGCCATACCATTGAAATCCAATTACCACCACTAACCCTCTTTCTCGCAACCTTGATTCCCAGCAGTGGCCCAATCTCTTCCGCATGTTCAAAATAAAGTTCATAGAATCCACCAACACGTGTCAACAGAACGCATTGAGGAAACCTTCTCATATTGTTCCTGGCCTGCTGAATAACAGTCGAGTATGTCTCCCCAGGAGCACCTCTTTCTGATTCATCTTCTGGTAGTGGCGGAAGGCCTCCTTCGTCCAGGAGTCCTTGCGGGAGCTCATTTAATTTCTTTGTCGATTTAATCTTGGCACCCCGCTGCCATTGCACCTGCGGCTTGTGCTGAATATTCAATTGCCATCGACGCGTTGTCGGAGTTTGATGGCTGAAAACCGAACATGAGGTGCCAAGAAAACCCACGTTGGGGCTGGAGGAGAGCCTGCAGCTGTGGAAATCTCGTGAAGATGGGCATAAACTCCGGGTGCGTGAAGAGGCTATTATTGAGCGCATCCTTGTGCGTCGCTGTGGTTGGTAGTGATCAATGTGTCTTCCAGCCTCTCATGAAAAGCTAGTGCTGTGTGGTGAGGCCAAGGTATGTAACCCTAACCCACAATACACCATTATGCCCTTCGACATAACATTATAATAATTCAGTTATAGCAGGGGTTAAAGAAATTTATATTTCTATGGCGGTCTGTGTTCTTTATTTATGCTTATATGTAATCTGTCCCCTGAGCACATAACCCTTATCCTTCCCACCTCAAAGCACTTGTATATATATATCCATTTAACGAAGTCTTTAACTATTCCTCAGCCCTGCTAATATCACACAGAATTCAGAGCATTCTTTCCTAGTATTATTTAAGCCATTAAAACGTTGAGGCGTCTCCCCCATCTACTACGCCCCTATAACCCCCCCTAACTAGTATAAATAATCATTTAGGATCCCTTTAGATGATCGTAACTAGAAATATCATCTTGTTCTTAAGCTAAGCCATACCCCATCACTCGAATAATGCTTCAGGCTCGATTACTTCCTAATTATCCAAAAAAAAAGGCTCAATAGTGCGTCAATTAAATCACGGATCAAACCGTTTATATCGTTTGGCATGTACCACACCTATTTTGCCTAGAACCCGGGACGTACAGGACGACTTTGGTACTTGTGTTACTAAAGCTTTGCCTATTTTATCGAGTGTGTGTAGCAAGTGATACTTCAGGTCAATTAGAGCGTACTTGCTGTAACAAAGGTAAAGGCAGCTAAGGAAGTTATATTTCACTATCAAACTACTCCTACTATGATTGTCATAGGTTAAGGTCTGGTAGAGATGGAGCCAATGATGTGAGAAAACGTAGTAAAATTATTTTAACCAAAAATATCACTCAAACAAGAAGATTTGTTAATTTAATTTAATTCAGCTACCAGTACCAAAAACAATATGCTATGCCAACAAAACAAAAAAACTCAATGCCAAAACAACCACGAGTGAAGTCAAAAGTATGTCCGAAGAAAAGAGAAATGTTAGAAATGTTCCAGCCCCCTTACATCTACAGTTAATTAGTCCCTCTCTCTTCATCCTTTATACGATGGTGCATTTGGCAGGAAGGCCACAAGGGCCACCCTCCTCATCAATATCCTTCTTCTTCTCTGGGACGACATCATTTTTTTTTGTGTTATTCTCATTTTTTTCGGCTCCTGACTCCTCGGGGGTGCCATGCAGTCAAGCGAAGTTAACACGAGCGACAGACTCGTAGAAGGTCTTGCCCTGGATAGTGGCGATTTCAAGTTCCTTCGCAGAGGGTTGGCGGGAACCGTCGGCACCCTATAGTAAACTCAATTAGCAATCTAGAAAATGAGGATATAGTAAAGATAAAAGGTAGCTTACAGCAAAGGTACCGGCACCCCATGGAGATCCACCGCGGACCTCTTCGTTCGAGGCAAGGATGGGGAAAGCGTGCTTGTATCCGAAAGGCACGTAGATTATGCCGTGGTGGGCAAAGGTAGAAACAGACTGTAAACCAGTGACTTCCTGTCCACCACCCTGGGTACCGGTAGAGATGAAAACACCGGCGTATTTACCAGTGAGAGCACCCTCACCCCAGAGACCACCAGTAGTATCGATGAATGCCTTCCACTGACCGGGGAAGTTTCCGTAACGTGTAGGGATACCGAAGAGGAAAGCATCGTAGTTCCTCAAGTCTTGGGCAGAGATGACTGGGTAATTAGGCTTGGGGGGAGCATGCATCTTTGTGAGAACCTCCTGGGGAAGAGTCTCAGGAACCCTGAAATAGTGTAAGCAAATGGAGAATTGATGAAGCAATTACGCTTCTCGTAGGATGAATTGAGGAGATACTCACTGGAGGATGGTAGCAGAACCACCAGCAGACTCAATACCGGCCTTCTCAGCCTCGGCAAGTTGAGCAATATGCCCATACATGGAGTAGATGATGATAGCGACACGGGGAGCCATTTTATTGACTTGGATATTTGAAGACTGGTTAACTTTCTGGCGAAATGGTGAAGAGGTGGGATTGAAAGATCAAGATGGATGATCGGATGGCTTTGTGAATTGGATGGAGAATTGTCGAGGAGGGGGTGCAAAGAGATGGTTATATACGAATTCCTCTGGCAGGTTGGTACTAATAACTCTGCTCCACTGCCCCACCCAGAATAAGAGCGAAAATGACCAAAGCTAGTGCACCAGAAATTTCTACTTGCTATGTGTTATCACTATGCTTCTTGCAGATTGCCCATGTTCAGTGGTTGATTATGGTCTGCTTAGCAGAATCTTGATGATCAAAGAAGGTACATGTGGGTATGGCTTGGCCTCCGATGCACGTCATACAGGGGCCCATACCTGGCTGTGTTTCTGGTGAGGGGAGAAGCGCCCGATTTGTCACGGTTGCCAATCACTAGTAGGCCAGCCAGCTTTGAAATTTTGAGTAATTATCTCTAATCAGTGCTTGTAAATTTAAGATTCTTGGGACGGGGGGGGCAATTGCGTGACAGATTTCCCTCCAACCAGACCAGCTTAGAGAGCATGCTGTAATCAACCTCTTTGAAATGGAAACGAACAGGGGTTAGTATGAGAAGCTTGGTATGCAGGATCTGTCTCAGATGGCTTACGGGATTATGTCTACTTCTTACAAACGCTTGCATCACTCAACGGCCGCTGGCTATTACCCGGGCAGGTCACGAACCTACAGCGCTTGACGCTTGTCTTCTCGCTTGCCAGTAAAAAGAGTAGCAGGAGCGGAGGTAAAGCTCCTCACTTCTCGCGGATTGTTCACACACCCTCATAGATCTTTAACTAGGAGGGTATCTATTCTCTGGAGTACCGCAGAGGGAGTGCTCCTCGCGAATGTCATTCAGCAGAAACAAACGTCAACTGCAGCTGTACCCTGAACCGAAAA
This sequence comes from Verpa conica, assembly GCA_033030425.1. NCBI lineage: Eukaryota > Fungi > Ascomycota > Pezizomycetes > Pezizales > Morchellaceae > Verpa > Verpa conica. The sequence goes on from JAUFSD010000012.1 coordinate 1,066,077, forward strand.
GGTCCGGGCCAACTGGAAACCGATTTCCCTACCCGCTCAAAGCACAAGATCCTCTGCCACCCAGATCTAATCTTCTAACCGGGAAGCCTCTAGCCGACGAGTACACTATAAGTGCACATAGATTTTTTTAGAGTATATCAAGAAAATAGACGGTATAAAACACAGTGTTTCCCCCGCTTCGTTAAGCATTGTCCTGCGTCACGTGATTGGCTAGTAATGGGAGCCAGACAAACGGCTACATGTAGCTCCCAGTTTCATAGCTTCAACTCATCACGCCTAATCACTCGCGTCTACAGAAGCACAAATTGTTAGCCGTTCAATGCTGTCATACAATATAAGCACACCATGGATATTGCAGCACACCCTCAAGCACAAAGTGCATCAATGTCAACCAACTACACCCAATTATTTCGTCACTTAAAACCTCTAGTTTCAATTTTCGAGGACTGGCTGGAAAAAAAAATGAAAGGCACAAAGATAGAGCACATATTATGTAAAATCGCATATTTAACGCGGAAGAGACCGGCATTGAACAGCGTCACACCGTACAGCGCAGCGTCTACGAGGGTTCCTATCTTTGCCGAATTCTAGTCTTCTTTTACCTCTCCTTCTGCTCCATGATATCCCCAGGCCGTGAGTGATACTATATCATCCATCCGTACATCTGACAGCACTTAGACTGGAAAGAATAGTATCATGCAAACAAGCTTATGTACGTTAATTCTTTGAATTATCCACTACCATATACTTCATAAAATAGCCCCTTCAAAGCTTTTAAATAAACCATATTATATTAGGTCGTCTGCACAGCTATGACTCTACATTGTGGAGTGAGAGCGGAGCTATTATAGAACAGGATGTCCACTTCCCAGGGTTAGCAACGAGTTTTATCTAGGAGGTTCCGGTATGGCATACTGACTACAAATGATATGGGCTACTATAGGAATGCCCATCAAAGGTAGGCCCTTTTCTATCCCCACATCAACGAATGAGGATAGAGTATAGCCGTGACAGGGGTATCGCGGTCTAAAACCCACCGGTATGGTGCGCCTTTAGATAGCCACTAAATATTATAGGAACCCTAACCCTAAATAATATCAACCTAATTCTAAAACACCTTGATCACCTAAACATCCTTCCACTAAAAGACTATAGAGAAACTTCAAATAAGAAAAGAGTGCTAGCACTATTTTCCACCACGAAGTTCTTAAAAAGTATTTGTAGTCTAGAAGCACTCCGCCATGACAGCCCCGTCTAAAAAAACTCTTCTAATATGCCTTTTGCCTTCAGGATTCAAAACCGTTCATATATCTGCTTCGAGCACGATACCTTCTATCCACCACTAAGTTTCCACTCAGACCCCGCTTTAGTGCCTAAATATTTGAGGAGGCACATAACTTCATACTTCCTACAAGCCGAGGACGTTAAAGAACGTGAGTTTGCCATAGCCCAGCGGTAAGCTCTAGGATATCTCATACGACACGGCTTCCTTGATTTTTTTGGGTGGACCTGATTATGCTAATGAAGCCTTAAGATATTAGTTCTCTTAAGTCGATAGCTCTCACATATCCGGTCAGTCAGGGAATAGGTCAATAAAAACTTGGGCTATTTTAGTCGACAAGGTAGGGTACAAAATAGATATAAACCCTTGGCTACTAGTCTTCTAAGCTTCTAAGTTGAGGTCTAATATGCCTAATTGCACTATAATATTTATAGGGTTTACCGCAGGCGTAGTCAAGACTATCAATCTAAGGCAATACAAGCTTCTAGACATTTGGCTACCTACGCCTATTCATAACCCAGGCCTGCTATTTCATTAAACTCTATTCTGCGAGAATGGTAAAGTTACCCCGTCTGTTACAGTGTTAATATCTTTAGAATATTTCGCCTTAGGTCTAAAGCGATCTATAGAGCTTTCATCGGGTTAAAGGCCTCTCGCTTCTAGGCCGGCCTAGTTTGCTCACCTGAAGTATCATCCCAGCCACCTAAGATTATCTACAGAATAGTGCCACTAAAACTTAGACCAGTGCTCTACTGCCAGAGATTCATTAATAAGTCGCCAGAGAGAGTTATTATTATACGGTATGCTAATTTTTTAGACTAATAATGTTTTTAGTGGGTAGTGGTTACGTAAGGTAAGTTAAAGTTAAAAATACTTGAGAATATTGATAAAGAATATGGTATAAGTAGAGCGTAAATCATACTAGAAAGGGCTATAAAACTACTACTCTACTAATTGAGGGATCTTAAAACACCATTGAGAATATAGGTAGGTATATTTATGATTAATTCATTCATTCATTCATTCGTGAGTAGGTAGGCGGAAGTGCTTTATATGTAGTGGCTGTCTTTGTTGGAAATCTTGTAAAGTCAAACTTACAAGTATTGAAGTTGATAGCTCACGGTTTATACTGTCAAGGTTATTTTCCTTGGAATATCATTAAAATTATAGTAGGTTTAGCCTATCTTAGAGTATAGAGAAAAATAGTGAGTGATTTAGCCATAGGCTGAGCTTATCTAGCCATGAGATTAAATCCCTTCGTAAAAAGCCATAGAATTATATGTAGTGTTTTTGTGCAATTTATTATAGCAAAAATAATTAAGAAATATACATATAAACTTTACTTAGAACTAGCATCTCGGCTATTCTTCGAGTGATAATATATGATTATATCTTCAATCAATGTCATATACCCACATTGATAATTAGCAAGAAGCATGCTATAATAACTAAATCATGTATAGGTTAGGTTACTTAAAGGGGGTGATTAATGATCATCTGTAGACCAGTACTTCTTATAACTCTTGCCTTTCACAGGGAACGGCTCACTTTAATTTAAGAGAAAATTTTATAGGTGAGGAGTTTATTGATTGCGTAACTTTTTTTTTTCAGAATAGACTTGGGATAATTTTGGTAGGATAAAGCAATTCCCGTTTAATGGTTGATCTTCATACAACTGAATTAATTCTTTGAATCTTAATTATAATTAGATACCCCTAGAAACCTAAGGTATATCATTGTTGGTATATTTTCCCTCGCGGTTGAATTACTATTACATAGCATATCTATTTTAGGATGCTGCTACTGGTTATTTGAGTGTTCTTATATGTTGTAGTACCATATAATCATTTAGTAAAAAAACAAATGACTATCATGATCCGTTATGTGGCAGTTCATTAGCGTAGCAATAAGTCGTAATTAATACCAAGCTATTAAAGAAGTTTGATAAAGGTAGCATGAGAAGAATCTACTTCACTGTTTATCAATTAGCGCTGATCCCTAAAAAGCTTCTAGGAGGAAATTTGGTAAAGTATGAGGATAAGGAGGCGTCATGAAAAAATTAGAGTGTTGTTGCGTTTTTCATCTTCAACGAATTTTTATATAAAAAACCTCGGGGTTAAAAATATTTTAATCCTTCGCCATTATTTGGGCATTTGCATGTAAGGGTTACGGAGCGGAAGAGGAGGGAGGAAAATAAAATTAAATAATTACTAACCTTCTAGTGTATGAGAAGTATGATGCTGTAGGTTAGTTTGAGTAAGTTGAGTAGGTTACGCAAACGTCACATGATCAGAACAAGTGTAACGGGCCTAAGGTCAATTTTTTTCTCTTTCTATTTCAATTTATAGATATATGCTCAGTCTAACAGATGAGTGCTTAATCGAACATATCACCGAAACCACCTATAGATTGTTAGTTACTAGTCTAATCATAGGAAATGTTAGGAGGATTAAGTAGCATACCTTCATCAGATTCTTCAGCCTCAGATTCCGCCTTGTCAGGCGCAGCCTGACCAGCAGCAGGAGCATCGCCACCCGAAGCGGCAGCGGCAGCCGGAGCAGCAGCAGCATACGCGTCAGGGTTAGCAATACGGTCCTTCAATTCATCAATTGACTCCCAAGAGTACTCAGTACCAAGAGCAACGGCAATGAGCTTCTTGTAGCTGTTGACAAGCGAGTGAGCAACCGAAGGGAGAGTTGGGTAGTTTGCAGCCAACGAGATGGTAGAAATAGTGGTAACAGCAGTAAAGAATGCCTTCAGGAGCTGGCTCTCCTCAATATCTAACACCGACGAGGGAAAGACCTGGCCCTGATCATAAACTTGGGCGATACCCATACCGTAGGTGAACGGCGAAATATTAAGCATGTTCAACAAGGTAGCTTCGGAAGCCCCGACCTTGGAACCAGCCTCGACGAGCTTAAGGTCGGTGGTAATTTCAATAGTACCACGGGCAATCTTGGTTGGGATACCGAGAGCCTGGAAGAAAGATGTCTTTCCGGGTTCCATACCAGTGTTTCCTGCAGGAACGTAGACATCGAGAGGGGCGACAGCACCGGCACGGGCAGGGGCAGCAACCTTATTGGCGAAAATCTTCTCACGAGTGGCCTTAAGATCTGCGTTGGTGAAAACGAAACCAACATTGCCTATAGTGAAAGTTATATTAGAAAATGCCGGGGTACCGATTTTTCGGGAGGTAACCGACCTTTAACGTGAGGAAGGAGACGTTCGTATTCGGGGAAGTCTGACATTAAGATACGGATTGCACGGCGAACCATGGTATTTTTTCCCATAAGGACAACACCCTCACCTCTCAAAGAGGCACGAATTTCATGCATCTGCTGAGAAGAGACCTATTTTGATAAAAACACAAGATCAGCCATTTGCTGTAGGGAGTATTCAATTTCCACACTGGGCTCTCAAAATACTTACATTGTCGACGGTGACGATGAAGATACTCTTGTAATCTTCAAGGAGACCCTTCAACTTCTCGAAGTATTCGGCTTTATTAGTCTTGACCCCCATTTCTTCTTATTTTATGAAGAGAGGATATTTAAGGTTCAAGATGGGTGTTTTGTGGATGTTTCTGGTGGTGATTACCGAAGAACGAAATTTCGTGACATCTATTTTACTCTACCTGCGGGCTGTAATTGTGTGGTGTAGGTGAGGACTGCCAGGGTGATACATTAGGGTAGACCCTACCATAACCCTGACCCTGAGTATACTTACTAATCTGACAGATGACGAGTATCTTGGCGTGCTGGCGGCGCCCAAACAAGAACCTTACGGTGCACAGTGCCAGGGACCCGCATCGGGGAGTCTGGACAGAGCCGCTGCCTGCAGAGAACGACAGGCTCCCGCAGAGGAGGCAGAACATCATAAGATCCCTGCAATATCATAAAATGCCTTATAATTTATATCGTGGAGAACGGCTACCGTGTTGTTTCCTTTGACAGTTATCATGCGCGAAACTCCCGACACCTTTTCCCCAGGTCCAGCACTGCCGTTTTGTCTTGCTCGTAGGATTTGGCAAGGTGAAGTTGTGTTAGTGTGTGTCTCTCCTAGGTTAGCGTGTAACGTCGGGGTTCAGGTTGCTTTCTCTGGGCGGCCGCCGATCTTGGACGACAGGTGGTCCAGGGCGCGGAGTGCTCCATTTTTGACTGAATGAATTCACCATTTTATAATAGATATTGATTTAGTGCCTGTTCATGACCAAGAAACTTGATTTATTTGACCGTGTTTGGGTTGTTGGATTCTGTTGATATTCAGTGCCTTGTCGCGTCGGAGGTGGCACGTCGATACATGTATATGTAAACTAAATCGTAGCAGTCTTCCCTTATTACTCTGTCTGGACCACAGTGTCGCATTACACAATTATACGCGACTTGGAAGACCCAATCTGCCATCATACTTTTGGAGCTTCGAGGCCGTTGGTACGGCTCTTCCATGTCATCTGAGTATCTGCAACTATTCTTTCTAGCTCGCATGGGCATATGTCCGATTCCCGCGACTCCCTGACGTGTGGCCGGGCCTGAATTCTCTCTCCCTCTCTCCCTCTCTCCCACGCCTCCCCACCCACACCCTCTCTACCACATATCTCTTCTCTCCCCTTCCCCGTGTTCTCCACCCCCTCACATTCCTTTCTCACCCCTCTGTTCCCCATCTACCCAACAACTTCAATTCATCCAGCCCATAATCAGTAGTTCTTATGCTTGAGCTGCGATACTGAAACAGTTAGAGATACAACTATCGAGTCTGGGAACCGGAGATATTAGTCTAGTTTGTCTCTAGGTCTTCCCACATTTCGCTTGGGGCTGCCACAGCCCTACAGCTGGGACAGACGTATCTAGCCTGCTCTTTTTGCCTTGCATTATTTAAGTGGGCAAAAATCACTGTTTCTACAACCCTCCCCCCCAAAGTTCCCACACACTGCTTTGCCTCCCTAGAAAGAAAGCTTTTTGTTGCACCTTTGTCATAGACTCGATTCTTCAGCTTCTGCGCATATTTCTCTTCCTTTTCTGCGCTACTCTTTTCATCCAGTCAATCACTACTTTATCTCTCTACCCTGAACACATCTCACACCCCCCCCACCAATCCTTCAATAATACGGTAAACCCCCCCGGCTGGCACAGCAACACCTGCCTAACCAACCCAACCCACCTATTTACTTCCCATCCCCCACATTTATCTCTTCAACAGTCAAACATCCATTATCCGGTTTGCTTGTCCCCTTAACCCAGAGCCTCGATGGCCGATCGTAAATCTTCAACGGCTTCCCGCGCTCCCGCTGGCAATGGCGCTTCTAACGAAACACCCAACTCTACATCAGCCACCTCCCAGACACCAACCGCTGTCAACATTCGCTCTACATCCCCTTACGGTACACGCTCTCGGAATCGAGGGTCACGCGTGAACTATGCCGAGGATAAAGACAATGATATGGATTATGAGTACACTACTACCTCTGCATCATCGAGCAAGTCCCCTACTGGGGTTGTTGCTGAGGTTGTTGTGCCGACAACTGCATCATCCAGGAGGGCATCGGCTGTGGGGGGGACTGGAAGCAAGGATAAGGAAGGGGTGAAGGAGACTGCGATGGTCGCGACCACAACAGCAACGGGCAGCAAGAAGAGGAAGAAGGAACATATTGCGCCCGTAATGCCGAGGGATATGGGGCTGTCCAATATGCTTAGCTTTGAGAATCCAAACCTGAAGGATGGGCAGTTAATTGCGGACGACGGTACAGCTCTGTCGGTAAATGGTACGAGATTCAGCTGTGCTTCAATCCTTGAAGTTTCTTGTTTCCTCAAGAAAATTTCATAAATAACTGCTACTACTGTTTTGATTCTCATTCAATTAGGAAGCTCTTTGGTCATCCCCGCTAACCTATGTAATGTGTTTTAGATCACATCTACCTCGTTTGTGAACCTCCCGGCGAACCCTATTATCTTGCCCGAATCATGGAGTTTCTTCACACAAACAATGATCCTACACAGCCCATAGATTCCATCAGAGTCAACTGGTACTATAGACCAAAAGATATCCAACGCAAAGTTACCGATACGCGCGTACTTTTCTCGTCGATGCATTCCGATAGCTGTCCACTTGCTGCTATTCGTGGTAAATGTTATATTCTCCACCGATCCGAGGTCGAAGACGTCGACGAATTTCGGAAACGTCGGGATAGCTTCTATTTCGAGAAAATGTTTGATCGGTACATTCACCGTTATTACGACGTGATCCCGACAAATCAGGTACGCAATGTCCCGGAGAAAGTGCGGAAGGTACTTGTCGAGCGCTGGAAGTATCTACTGGTAGAGCCGCAGAGAGCAAAGGAGCTTTGTAGCCAAATGAAGGAGTGTAAGCGGTGTTCAGGTTTTTGTGCTAGGTATAATTTAACTCTTAACCCTAGTTTTAGGTGCTAATTATACGGAAATACTGATTTTGTAAAACGTAGTACCGATTCTGTCCATTGTGCAGTTTGCGGCAACACATACCACATGAATTGTGTCCGGCCACCATTACTCAAGAAACCTAGCCGAGGTTTTGCCTGGGCATGCGGACCTTGTAACCGAGCCCAAGAACGAAAGCTCGAACAGCGAAATACCCCAACTTTGGCTTCTAGCTCCGGTACTAATGGTGATGCCGAGGAGGAGAATTTCGATGATGAGGACGAGGATATGTCTCCCGGGTGTGGTGGAATCGATACAGAGACAGCTTCTGAATCAGCAGATCTCGAAAAGATGCCGACCGCCGAACAGGCGCACTGGGCGCAGATGTGGCCAATGAGGTACTTGGGCCAGCATTGCCGTGTCGAAGATGCACTCGACCCCGATGATCGTATTTTCCCCAGAGCAGCCTCACGAATCGGACCACGGCACCAGGCAAACGTTAACATATGGCATGGCAGACCTGTGGAATACGTGAAACCTGTAGAAATTAAAAAGAAGTACCAAAAAGGCGGTAACAAAAACGCCAAGAGCGCTGCAGCAGCGGAAGCGGAAGCTGCCGCAAAGGAGAAGCGACCGAAATGGGTCATGGATGAGCCACCCGGGTATCTCCGAAGAGGTGAAGATGATGGAACAACATCAACATTGTTATTCAAGATTCCCGAAGACGAGACAAAAGAGGAGAAACTACAAATTGTAGATGATTTTATGGAAGCTACGGCTAAGGTTAGCCATAATTTACCAGGGACGACGATAAACGGTACTGGTACTGGGTGCGAGAGCTGGGCAGTGAATTATCAGGACAAAGCTATAGAATTGCTATACGCCAACGACTTCGATAAGGACAAACCTCTAGAACTATTACAAAAGGTTCACGTTAACAAGGATTTGAGGGAACCGAAGTTGAAGCCGGATGAGCTAAAGAGATTTGAAGAGGGGGTAGCAAGATTCGGAAGTGAACTTCATAGCGTTGCCAAATATGTGAAGACACGGAAAGAGGCTGAAATCGTCAGGTTTTACTATGTGTGGAAAAAGACGGAAAAAGGAAAACAGATCTGGGGTAATTTCGAAGGTCGAAAAGGCAAAAAGGAAGCAAAAATGAAAGATAAAGATACCGGAACGAAACTTGTGGATGATGTTGCAGATGACGAGGACGACTCAGCATTCGATGGCAATAAAGCTATTGATAAAAAACGTGGATTTGAATGCAAATTCTGCAACACAAGAAGCAGTAGACAATGGAGACGCGCACCGGGGGTGCCGCCGGGGACATTGATACAAGCTGATAAAGGAGGAAGTAGTAAAAAGAAACAAGGGGAAGAAAAATGGCTTATCAGTGCACTGTGTCGGCGGTGTGCAGAGCTATGGAGAAGATATGGAATTCAATGGGAGGATCCAGATGAAGTACAGAAGAAAGTCAGCGCTGGAGGAGGCAGGGCTTGGAAACGGAGGATCGATGAAGAACTTCTCAAGGAATTGAACGCAGCCCAAGAGGACGCCAAAGCTGAAGCTGCAGCAATTGCAGCGGTTACAGCAAGCCCGCAACCCGTTGCTTTTGGAATCGCATCAGTAGCTACAACGCCAGATGAAAAGAAGGAGCCTCCAAGAAAGAAGCTGAAGGTAGAGGCAAATGGGACCGGTAAGAAGGGTAAAGAAAAAGAAAAGGTAGAGAAACCGAAAGAGCCGCCGCCACCACCACCGGAACCTCCGAAGCCGAAACTACTGCCATGTGGAGTTTGTGGAGATCTTGAGCCGCTCGGAAATGCACATCTAGTGTGCAGAGACTGTAGGATGACCGTGCACAGAGGTTGTTATGGGGTTGGGGAAGTCCGGAGCGCGAATAAATGGGTCTGCGAGATGTGCGCCAATGACAAGAATCCGGCTGTTTCTACGGTATGTTACACTCTGAAGTTTGAGTGGGTCGGGGAAATGATTGCTTATTAGGATTTAGAATTATGAATGTGTTTTGTGCCCCTGCCACGGCACTCCCGAGCCGGAAGAAGTAAACGATATAAAGAAGGAAGAGCCACAGCCTAAGGGCTCTGAAAAGAAGAAACGAAAAGAAGGAAATGAGAAGGAAAAAGAGAAGGAAAAGCAAATTGCTACCACTAGTAATCACCATGAAGATGGCCGAAAGACGAAAGAAGCCGATAAACGCCGTCCCCAACACCCCCGGGAACCATTGAAAAAGACCTCCGGGAACAATTGGGCACACGTTATCTGCGCAGTTTGGACTCCAGAAATTAAGTTTGCAGATGCAAAGTCAATGAAGATAGTTGAAGGAGTTGGAACGATCCCAGCGGCGAAGTGGAGTCAGACTTGTAGGGTTTGTAAGGGGACCAGTGGGGCTTGTGTAGGATGCCAAGTCTGTTCTGCTAGCGGTAAGTCTTCCGTGTGTTTATGATTTATAGGAGCTATGACTGATAGAGGGTAGTGCATGTGGGTTGCGCCCATAAAGCTGGGTGGAAGATGGGATTTGATATTCAGCCGGTCAAGAGTTCAAGAAGGGACCCAAAAGAAATCGTGAAGTTGGGGACTGAAACCGGTGCAATGACTGCGGCTGTATGGTGTCCGGAGCATGACATCAAGTCCACTATTCACCCAATTGGTGAATTTATGGAGGAGACCGGGCAGGTATGAGTGAGCTCCTGTGACTCTTATGCAGGTTAGGTCAGCTGACAGTCCTATTATAGAATGCTCTACAGCTTTATGTTACCACATACAAGCAAGCAGACCTAGGACTTACCGGTACTGTTAGGAAAGCGAACCTCATGACGATCTCTACAAAGGCGTCCCAATCACATCGAAGAAACAGTGCTGGTGGTCCTTCTGCTCCGGGCGTTAATGGGAAGGAGATCACTTGCTCTCCAACTACCGTTTACATCAAGACTGAGGGCCTAGAGGACAAGATCGGTGGGATTGAAGGACTGCTTAATGATCACGTAGGTGGTGATGGGCCTAAGAGGTGTTCTAGTTGCCAAACAGATGTCAGTCCGTTATGGTGGAAGGTTCCAGCTCCGCGGCCAAAGGAGAATGGTATTGCACACTTGACGAATGGGAGTGCATCTCCAGTGACGAATGGGGCTTTAGTCAATGGGGATACTGCCACGCATTCCCACGCCCACGCCCACCCGGCTCCCCATTCTCATGCCGTGGGACTGTTGTGCCATCGATGCCATTGGAAGGAGCAGTCAAAACCTGAATCGGAACGCCAGTCACCATTTACCGGGATGAATGGCCAAACACAACCAAGCAGGTATACGCCATTGCCTCCATTACATGTGTTTTTGGCCTCACAGCAACCTGCACAACCACCCCTACCGCCACCTCCACAGCCTATTCCTCCACCTACTATTGGCGTTGTACCTGGCCCAGTGCACCCTGGCCATATGCAGCCAGGGATGCCTCCTCAAATGGGACAGCCGCCTCAAATGACACAGATGCCGCCGATACCACAGCAGATTCCTCACCCAGGTCCGCAACCTCACCCGCTATCACATCACCCACTCCCCCACCAATCTCCACATCCACCCCACCCACCTCCGCATATGTCACCTCTTCAGCCACCGCCACATATATCCCCTCACCTGACGCAAAGTCACGTTTCTGTGTTACACCATGCACCCCCACCTCCACCTCCGAATCATGTATCCCCGCATATCCAACATATGTCTCCGCACCCCCCACATGTTTCTCCCCGCCAGCCACAGCATGTATCGCCCCACCAACCACAACATGTTACTCCCCACCAGCCACAACATGTTTCTCCCCACCAACCTCAGCTCATGTCCCCACGTCATCCTCACATGGCCCTACAGCATATGTCCCCACATGTGCCACATGTGTCACCCCATATGGCTCGCTCAAACACGGTCACCGTATCTATGCCACCAGCGCCAATGATGCAGCAGCAGCAACAACAGCAACAACAACAGCAGCAGCAGCAGCAGCAAGGACTACCACCGCCAGTATCTCAGGGGAGACCACAGGAACCGCCTCCACCTCCACCTCCCCCACCTCAGAGAGTCATGTCGGGGGCTTCGGGAAGCCCGGCATTGGCGAATCTCTTACATTAATTCTAGTGCTAGCCTAGATTCTTGTATGTTGTGAGTAATAAGGGTTATTGTTTTGTCTTTCATTTTCTGGGCTTTTTTTGGTTGCTCATTTCCCGTTTTGCTTTGAGATTCTTTAACTTTGTGCTGGTATTTCTTTTTTCGATGTGTAATTTTAAACGAAAACGTTTGCGAGGGGTTATTTTTTTTTTCATGGGACAGTCGAAATAGGATTAAATGGAGCTTGAATTCGAATTCAGGGTTGGGCTTTTCTTCTCTGTTATCTTTCCTTCATTTGACTATTTTTTATAACTATCTTGCTATTATAAATAGTATATTGTTTCTTTCATATTACTCTATTTAGGTCAACTAGAGTAATAAGCTAGATATAATCTAGTTTAGCTACTATTAAAGTTATTGGAGGCGAGAAAAAGGAAAATTTGGGCTCTTTCTATTGCTATTTGGTTATATATTATTTATACGTGAGCTAGCTGTATGTTATGGAGCATATATTTTTAGACCTGAGATCTTAAAACTCGGACTACCAAATAGTAGGTGAGGAGACCGGGGACAGGTGAGGGAAAGTTTGGCAGTAGCTATGCACTTGCGAATAGAATTGACCGAGTGATTGTCTTATGAACCTGGTTCATAGGTCCCAGCGACGAACGAGAGTGCGGGAAAGTGCAGATCAGCTAAAGTGGGGGCTGTATTAAGAAATAGTAACGCTACAAGGTAGTAACGCAGAAATATTGTCACGGTAACGGTTAGATAAGCATATCACCATCACTTTACTACAGAACTAGTAGAAGATTAGCCTAGATTTTAGCCGCGGATGTACTCTTTTACCATTTTCAAAAAGATAACTAAATTAAGGGGTAACAAAGTTACTAGGTTGTGATACTTGACAGCAAAAAAAACTAATATCGTCTGACTCCGACCGCCTAAGGCAACCATGATCAAATCTCAGCCGCGTGTTCCACAAATAATATTGGCTCAGTATAAAGATAAGCTCACTTTCCCTCCAAGTAGTGCCTTTACCCAGAAAAATTGGTGTTTACCAAAGCCCTCACGTGACCCCTTATATAATGCCTATGGTTCTGGGTGTCCGGGTTGTTGCTGGCCTATGTTTGTGGAGTTGGTATGTATGACAAGTACCCCCCCCCCACACCTACAGCTGCAGAAGGCTAATATGGACAAGCTTCGTTGCGGCGATGGCCACAAATCTGAGGGCGTATAAAGGGTTCAGGGTTAGAGAGCAAATGTTTGCTAAGACAAAATCTCTTTCTGGTCGACCTACGAGCAATATTAAATTTTGTAAGTTGACCCTGGTATTTTCTTCTTTGAATCATTAGTTCAGGTTGAGATATGTGACTGATGACTATGTAGCCCAGCCTGTCCGAACTAATTGGAGCGAATACCATCGGCCTCAACGATAGCTACAAGAACACGACGGTGGGATTTATGCTTATTTCTCTAAATGAGAGGGGAATTATTTAATTACTGACGGTGGGTAACCGGTAAACTTTATTTTTATGATTACACACTATGAGAATGTATGCGTAAGCTCTATTAGCTAAATATACATAAGTTATGATGTGGGTGGGCGATTCTTGGAGTGTCGTAGTAAAATTTAATGAACAAAAAGCGAAAGAAAAATCAAATGTCTCATACACTTTTTGTACTTTCGAGGGTACTTGAGAAAGCTACTACATCAACATTCCCTCTTTTTCTAGCATAATCAAGTGGTATTTCACCACTCCCACAGTTGGAGTCCGAGTTCAATAGGGAAAACTCGATGATGTTCATGTAGAATGTATCGTTTCCCAATCCGTTTTTAGTGCACTAGAGTGTCCTTCTACCTTTTCTACCACGATAAGTCCTGATCGCATATTCAAGGGGTGTGCCGTATCGCGACGTAGGGCAAGTCTCTACACCTCTTTCCATAAGAAGTTTGAGAACTTTCTCCTGATATCTTCTCACACCGAAAAGCGCAAGCCAAAGTAACTGGTTCTCGCTTCCATACTGGTATACATTAGCTCCGTTATTAAGTAGAAGCCGAATAATCGCTTTAGAAGGGTCACTACCACACTCTAGGTGAATGTGTAGTGCGGTTGTCAAGGGCATTGACATCTGCACCACTCTCCAGTAATAGTTTAATGATCGCTTCGGAAGGAGGGTGATTGGGATTGAGGTTTTCCACGGCATAATGGAGAGCTGTACCTATTTGGTACTGAAAATGTAAGGCCTTACGCTCCCAGTATTCTGAAAATTCGCATTTGTATTTTGTATTGTTCACTTCAGTACCTTTTTCTCATAGTAGCCTCACAAGCTCCGGTTTATTGCATAATACTACCTACTCGAGTGGGGTTTGGCAGGGATGTTGCATTGAGGCGTGTTCTCCTGCGAGCCAGTCTAGGTAAAAACCCGGCCGCTGCGGGGACCCAGGAAGCCTTGAATCGGGTAGGTGAGGTCTCATGTCGAAGTGTGCTTCCATGTCGGTTTGGGCACCGCTATTGATAATAAAAGTAGCTAGTGGTTGTGTTCTGTCATAACTGCCCAGAAAAGCGCTGGCATGCCGTCCTCATCCCGAAATACATATTCATGGAGAAAGGGTGTTAGGAGGTTTGAGAGGAGGTGGTTTGCTTGAATGAGATGAGAGAGGTCTTTTGGCCCAAGATATCTTGTGGCTTGGAGAAGGAGTTCGTTTGGTAGACTTAAGAGATTTATTGTGGTTTTAGATGATAATTGAGGATCGAAAATGGACTCTGTAGAGCCTAATAGTGTCCGTGTTAAACCTCGTGAAAGGTTTTTGGGGTCGAAGTAGGTATGAGATAGAGGGATCTTTAACCAGGTGGCTTTACCGACTTTATATATACGAGAATATCTCGCGCTAGATCCATTGATTAGGCTCCTGGTCTATCCACACACAATACACCTACACTTAATTAGTGAGACACTCTCCCCTGCTCTGGCCAGAAAAATAATAGATCTGCAGACCCACATAGACAGTTTGTGATTGGCTGAGAAGGCCATCCGAAAAATACGAAAACTAGTAATATCATTAGAAGATTTCTCTCCTAGCCCTATATGGGCCCATAGATTTATTACCTCCTTAGATATGGAAGAGCAAATGTGTCATAATTCAATTTCCCACTGGTGGTAAAATCATAGATTAACATGCTGGAATATAGTATCAAATTGGACCACTTGTCTGGATACTATAGTGGTCCATAATAGCCCACTGGTCTAACATAAATATCTCACACATAACTATCCCTTTAATCCTGATCTAGGCCTTAACTTTCCCTTTAGAGGCAATAGCCAAGGATCCAGCTTCAAGTGGTGCTTCATGTATTTTAATTGGTAAATTTGCATGTCTTACTTAATCTTTTAATTGTGAACTATCATAGTATTCTAGACAGATAGTCTGGTTTTATATTGTATTCCAGCATGTTTGCCCACGATTTTACCACCAGTAGGAAAATTCATTTTTGACACATTTGACGTCCCATACTTAAACAAGTATCTCCAGAACGGCAGATAGAGTGCGGTTGATCGCCTATAGTTTATGACCAATCCCTTCTATCTATGAACTTCAAGCAAGGGGTTGTCTCTGCTATAAATACCTAAAAGACCCATACTAACGACCTCCACAACAGAGCAGTCATTATTCTCAGAAGATCTTCACCGTAAGTAATGACGAATGAGAGTAGCAGGTTATATTTTCTTTGATTTCAACTGGTTTCAAAATCCCTAGATACATGGCCAGGCCCGGAATTATCAAAAGCAACCACCTACTCTAGATCTCTAAAAGAAAGGTGGCCTAGAACCTACCCAACCCCACCCAACCCCTCCTCAGTACCTTAACCGATAAAATAATATTGCATATAATAATGAGTGATAACCTATGACCAATCACACAGCCTCTTCACTATTAGGCCGGTATCCAGGGCTACAGAGAACTACCCACAAGAATACTACAAACAAATAAATCCTATAAGCACGTTAAATCCTAATACATATTTCGAGTGGCGCAACAAAGTGGCACTTATATCAATTCCGCCCCGAGTTGCTTTTATAGACTGTAGGGTCAAAAAGGACGCAAAGCTAACAAAATAAAAAGCATTTATTGAAAAAGACTACAGAAAGGAACTTCCCTTAACCAACCACTCCATACCATCATGACCCTCGTCAGTTAACATGATAGGACACAGTACTAAGAACCCACCAAGTGATACCTTATGATCCACACACCAACTCATACCCTAAAACCACTCAAACAAAAAATGCTAGAAAGTTCCACAAAAAACAAAAAAAAACAATGCAAATTCCGAGACACTAGTATCAGTATTTTACACTTTACAACGCACAGACAGCAAAAAAGAGGAAGAAACGCCATTTAAATGTCCACCAATCTTGTCCGAACGGTATGACCTAACGTGATGAAAATAAAATAAAAAGAGGTTGGTGCAAAAACAAGCGCTAACACCATGCAATACAAAGAAACGTCCAAAGAAAACCCCCAGCCTCCCCTACTCCCCCAACCCAATCCTAACATTAGCTACATCCAAACATCACAAAACTACGCAAAAGTCATTGTCATCTCCCCCTCCCCCTCCGCAAACTCATCATCGTCATCAGCCCACACATTCCTCCCCTCCAGTGCCGCTGCCGCAACCCCCAACCCCACTGCTGTACCCGCACCTGTAGCTACATAACTCGGCGTCGTATACATGGAACTGCTTCTCTGTGGTGGCTTGTACCCCCCTCCACTCCTATCCTGTGCTCCATAGCCGCCTAAACCGATGTTGCCATATCCACCCCCACCACTTGGTCTCGGGGGTGGCTGGTATCCACCAGTATCAAACGTCATAGTTCCTTCCTCCTCTCCAGGCTTCCTTCTGCGGTTCCCAAATTCGTCTTCGCTATCTGAATCAGAATTGAAGCCATTATGTTGTGGGTTGCCAAAGTTGCTCCCGTAGCTCTTATATCCGTTATTACCAGTCCGGCTGCTCTGTCCATCCAATGCGGTTGACGAAGACGCAGCTCTGTATCCTACCGTAGTGGGAGGCGTAGTATAACGGTCCCCGAAACTTTTCGAGTGCCGTAGGTTCGCGTATGGGCTATTAGGGGTGCTGAGTAGTCCTGAGTTCGAGGCTCCAGCAGTAACTTTCAGAGGCGGGAGACTACTGTTGAGTTCCTTCACTGTAATTTCACTTTTATCCGACTTTGCCAACTCTGCACGAATGGCATCTACGTCGAATAGTACGTCACCATTTAGATCCTCCCGCTCTTCTGCTGCGGGCTTAGGGTCTTTAGCAGCAGACACACTAGGGTCTTCATAAGTCTCCCAATCCTTCTTTTTTGCGGCATCTTTACCACGTCCAAAGAATGTGAACCGTTTTTTCTTCTTATCCTCTTTCTCAAACTCCTTACGCGCTTCATCAAGTTCGCTGATCAGCTCTCGCTGTCGCTCACGGTGGCGATCTGGGTCGGGGTCCTCGATTTCTGTGAATTCATCCGAGAGGACGATAAAACCTACTTTACGGAGTAGTTTTGGGATGGCAGAGCGATAAGCCATGTGTCCATCTACCAATTCCGTAACATCTACGTTCTCAACCCCAGGGATGCCTTCTACTGGCGCGAGACCAGCGACACGGAGGATACCGCCTGATGTGGCGCGGAAGAGGTAACCGAGGATCCAGTCGTTTCGTGCGTAACCATTTACATACCGCCCAGAGACTGCCGAGACGGCTTTTGAGTATTCATCCTTTTTGACGACAACGGGGGAGCCAAAGATGTAAACATTTTGCACGAGGCCAAATGCACGGCGCTTCTGGAGTTCTTTAAGGCAGGAGAAAATAACACGTGCACCAAGGGAGTAGCCCACAAGGGTTACTGGACGGACTCCAAGGTTACGATTGATAAGAGAGTCGGCCAGAATTAGACCTGCAGCGTTGGCGCGGTCGAGGGAGACAGACCATGGGTTGTCAAGGAGGTAAGATAACTTTGTCAAGACGACTGGAAGCTGGAGAGAGGCCATGAGTGCGACAAGTACTGTGGACCCAAGAATTTGTTGAAGTGATTGGGTGAGAACCTATCGGCGGGTTAGCTAGGTAGGCGGGAGTAGAATGAGATATATACTTCTGTAGCGAGGATATTGATAGTTTGCCCCATAGAAGTCAACATCTCGGGCTCCCAGTGGATTGAGAATAGATCACCCATGATTGGGTCTATGGTTGAATATGGTAGTCGCACATCATCGACTTTCCCGCTCATCCATCTAGCCCCTTCGTCAGCTCTAGCATCTCCACTGCCAGCTATAGGTTAAGACTTACCCCGAGACGGTAATGATTAAGTTAACCCGCTTCGCATTATGCAGCGGCCTGTACTCAAACGTTGTAACACTCTTTGTACGATTGTAACTAGCTTTCCCGCCAATCGCTGCCCCAGACGCAACCATACCACTTGCAATCAGCGCTGTTCCTCCCGCCCCAGCCAAAAAAGTACCCGTCCCCGCAACACCGATTGTCGTGAACCCTGCTGCTATACCTGCACCAATAACAGGTGCCAATAAACCTCCACTCAGCCCAATAACTAGACCGCCTCCAATAGTCGCAAGCCCCATCATCATAAATCGCATGTTCCTTGCCCGCTTCATCCGAGTCTCCATATGCTCTTTTTCGCTCCAGTTTTGCTCAGTAGACTCTTGAATTTCGAGGGCATCAGTAACCCGTTTCTCGAATCTACAGATATCAAGCCAGGGGACGCCAAGCATAACCCCAACACGCTCGAGGAGGACACGAGATCGAGCGTCATAGACGCTGTCGGCGATAAGGACAAGGAAGAGATCGCAAAGAACAGTCCAGCGGATGTCAATATCAAGGGTTTGTGAATGTAGTTGTGTGGGATCTTGTACAGATGGGGGGTCTGTCGGTGGGGTTTGGGAGTATGGAGGTGGGCCGGGGAGTTCACTGTCGGAAATTATAGATGCCGAAGAATTTGTTGTTTCTGTAGCCATTGGATTGTGGACTCGCGAGTTCTTAAGAAGAGTTGGTGTAAGATCACTCGATAATACACCATGTTCCGCCAGTTGCTCAATCATAATCTGTTCTGTATACCGTCAGCAAGCCAGCACCTCCTCCTCTATATAGGGTCACTCACCAGCAGGAGATATATCCATATGCATATACAACCTAACCATCATCTTCTGACTCCACATCTTCATACTCTCCTTCGCCGCCATAAGCTCCTTCTTAATCCCCTTACCCTTCCCGTCGAGCTTAGCTACCTCATTCCCCATCTCAACCATGGCCAACCTACAAACCCCCACATAAGCAATCCTCTGACCCTCTGTCAGAAGCTCTTTTGTGGCCTGCATCTGACTCAACGGGCTCCTTGACGCCTCATCATCTTCCGTCTCCTTAAACAAATAACTGGTATTCTCGTCCATGCTCGTCGCACTCTGTGCATCTTCATCGTCGTACACCCTTGTGTATCCCTTCGCCGCACCGCCTTTGGTGTCACCTTCGTCGTCAGAGTCAATTGCTGCCTTTGCGATGAGACGGCCATCGTCGTCGTAGAGGTCGTAAGAAGCAAAAGCAGGCATTTCCTGCCATTCTTCCTCTTCCTCTTCCTCTTGCTCCTTCGATTTATCTTGGTCCTCTGCACGACGAACTATTTGCTGGTGTGACCACTCTGACACAGGACCGCCGGTGCCGATAGTGGACCTAGGATCTGCGGGGTCCTCTGAGAACATCTTTTTCTCGTTCCATTTTTTATCGGAATCTGAGATCTCGGCTGAGGTTTTCGGTACTGGGAGAGGGAGAGGAGGAGGCTCTGTGATTGTTGGGACCACTAGTGGGGTTGGTGGGGCCAGTGTCGGAGAAGGTGCAGTGGTGGGTTTAGAGGGTACTGTCACTTCTTCCTCTTCCTCGTCATCGAGTGGAGGTGCAGGCTTCGGCTTTCGAATTTGAAGCCCGAACTCGTCGTATTCGGGTTTCTCTTTGTCTTTGTCCATATTTCACAGTGTCTTTTTTGGGTGCCCCCTCTTTGTACTGTGCCCCCCTCTTTCTGGTAGAGAGCTGTAAATAGCTCCGGGCTTGCGTGGCCTTTTGTAGTCTGAAATACCGTCACACCTGGACAACACTTTCCAGTTGTATTGTAAGAATGAGCGGTGTAGATAAAGTTGACGAGAGCTGTGACGATATGGGGTGGTCTGTTGCTCAGCAGTTCAGGGGTTAAGCTTGCCGCACATTGAATGTTTGAAGAGCATCACTCGGGGACAAAACGGTCGGGAGGGGTGGCTGTAAGGGTGGCTTGGCGGTGGGTGCAGCAGGGGTTGAGTTGAGATGCTTGGGCTTGGGGTGTGGGGGGTGGAGGAGCCGCAACAACTGCCCAGGACCAGCCCAGCAAGCCAGCCACTTATGAACCAGGAATAGGTGTGCACGGGTCTTTGAGTAGGATATACAGGGTGGGGGAGGGGTTCATGTAAATATCAAACACCAAAAAGGATGGCCGTGAGTGAGATGTAGTCTTAGGTGGTGTATTACAATAGTGGTGATTCAGTGAGTGAGTGACCTCATGGGTGAGAACTTCAACTACAGAGCGTAGAGTGGTGATGATGAGGGGAGTGAGTACATGTACCCAGGAGTAGAGTAGAGTACTACTGCAGATGCAACAAACCCGTCAACTGAACTGCAAACTCCCTTCCTCCCCCAGCTGCCCCACGGCAGATGAATTACCCGTGACTTATTATCCCGTACTTAAAAGGTGATCGACGGGATGTCGCACAATCAATGTCAAGTACGACAGACATCGCTGTTCCTACCCATAAAAACCCCCTCATCCCAGTGCTCTCTCATTTAAACGACGATCCTATCATCTGCCTCTAGAACCCAATGGGTTTAGGTCAAAGCCTTCATCTCGGAGCACGAGGTGGGGAAGAAAAGAAAAAGATGGGCTTGCTCATCCCTACGGCGATCCTAGCTTCGCCAATGATACTTCCAGCTCACGGTATCGTGAGCACCCCGTCCATCTGCTGTAGGGACTCGATGGGATGTTGATGCTCCTGAGAAAAGAAAAGAAAGAAGCGTGGCATAGAAGACAAGGGAAGGCAAGGGAAGGCAGGGAGGCTCTAATGGTGACAATTCAAATCGTCCGAATCGTCTGCTTATTGATAATACTTGGTCCATTGATAGCAACTTGGATAATCTCAAAGAAAAGGAAGGGCGTGGGGTTATTTTATGAGAGGTCGGATAAATCCTACTGCCGGAGGAGGGAAAGGGAGGGAGGGGAAAAAATCAAGATCTCGACGAGCAAAGAGCGATTAACATTCATCAATACCCGTCATGGTGTGCTATTTTCCGCTCCCCCGTCAGGGCTGAGGAAATTTTCTTCTCACGGCCCGATATCGTGGAGCCATCAGATGCGTGTACATTCAATGCACCCGCTCGTACAATTTTGAATGGAGTATGGGAGGGGTGCCGACGATACTATTGTGACCGGAAAAACCGATCGGAGTTCAAGGCCAAGATTACACCGGCTTGCCAAGTCCCCAGGTGGCTGATCTACGGCGATCCAAGAGGACGACTCCCTATTGAATAGCCCGAGGAGGAGGAGAAAAACGTTCGTCCCCGCTCTGGGGATGGGCAAAAGAGGAGTAGAAGGAGAGGAGGGCACAAAAAAGATCTATATGCATCCAGATTATGGTTATGCGACATAGAAACATAGTGCATGATCATACCGGTATATCTTGCCTTCCCACAACATCATGTTCTGAATGAGAGTGGTACATACATTCATATCATGCGAGTTCATGTTGCTCGCGTCCTTTTTCCCTCCCCTCGCCAATCTCCACTCAACGCCCGTGCCCAATGAAGCAGAGCCTCTCCCCTCCGCCAACGTCAATGCTGCACGCACGCGCACTCCACGGCTACTGCAATACAATTGGGTCCCCAACATCACGCTCCATTGAGGAGGGTGTCACCGGCTGGCGAGCTTACTCGAATGGCCTTTCTTTGTTCAATGGGAATGCGTGGTGAGGGCGCTGTGGACCAACTAGCTGTCATGTTTCTTACTGTGCGGCCCCCCTCCTCTTGAGGTTCTCTCTCTTATTATACTTCGGGTTTGTTCTGATCTTTCTCTTCTACTCCTACTTCCTCTTCTTACCTACGACTAAACCCTGACTCACAATCACAAGATTAGCGACATCTAAAGTCGTCCAGTCTTCTGACCAACGCTTTACTGCAATTCGTCTCTTACGCGGATTGCATAAAGCTTTCATCTGTCTCTTAAGCACGCTACTTTTTCGACACCCGCTTATTCTTCGGGAACTACCAGTGTCACCAGGATCACCAGGATCACAACATACTTTCATCCCTCATTTTGACGCCCACAATGCCGAGCCCATCATGGACCCCCGCCCCGTCCAGAGGTCGTCGCCCAAAACACTCTCGCCCCAAACCTTTAGAATTTAGAAACGAAAAGGAAGAAACCTATACACTTCCCGCAACAGTATACTCTCCTGAATTCGATGAAGTTGAAGAACCGGAGCAGCGATCTGTTACGCCGACCGACATTTCTGGGTTATTTGATAACAGCGACACAAGCGATACTAGCAGTGCCGCTAGCTCGAGAGCTGAGAGTCCCATTGACAGGGAGAGAATAGTCTTTACCAAGGGACGAAGGAGGAGAGAAGAAAGTGCGGAACGAAGGAGGAGTGTAAGAAGGGGGAGCGGAGGTGAGAGGAGGGAGAGGAGAGACGGAGCGAAAACACCAAGTACACCAGTTACACCCATGGTAGGTTACATACAAAAATAATCTTCAAAATTTATCTAGTGCTGACTCATTATGACTATAGTCCCCATTTGCACCTTCAAAAAGCTTCAAGTCTCCATCTTCGAAACGCGACTCCTCGTCATCCTCGTCCTCGTCCTCATCTTCATCCTCTGACGATTCCGCCGCTTGGGTTCCTGTAAATCCCAGTTACTCTATTAGGCCACCTCCATCCTCTTCTTCCTCCGGGAAAGCCAAGGCTATCCTCGGAATTGGAATTGGACATCCCCCAGTCGCAAGCTCCCGCGTCTCTACACCTAGTGTAGCCACCCCAACTGCACCTAAATTTAAAGACCCTGTGATCGATAACTGGGAGGTATCAGACTCCGACTCAGGTGGAGCTCCCATAAAACCGTTTGCACTAAAAGCATGGGGACCTCTCGCAGTGGGCGCAAAGAAGACGCCAACACCCAGTATTACGAGTATTAAAATTGATCGAAGTAGGTTAGGAAGGAGCAACAGTTCTGCAAGTGGGAGGCTCGTGAGGCCGAAGATTGAGAATCCGCAGCCGAAACATGCTGTGAGGGCTAGGTTTTCCGAGCTGAGGGGATATGAAGATGATGGGGTGAACCTTAAAGGGCGGAAGGAGAGCCCGCTAGACAGTGGTGTCGCTTTCAAGCTGGTTCGTCACCCTACGCACTCCCAGAGTAGCGCAGATATTCGCACGCCCGATCGCATCCCTAGCACTAGGAAGCCGCCTTCTCCGTCCTCATCAACTTACTCCTCATCGTCATCTATACACCTCCCTAAACGCTCCCCATCCGCCCCAATTGGTGCGAGTGTATCCACAGTGAGCTTTGAACTCACAGAGCTCCCCGTAGTGTTTAGTGCGCTGCCTGTGAAAGAAACTGAAGTCTTCAATATAATCCCCACAGATCTCATGATACCAGTCGACTGTGCACCCCCTCCCCCATCTCAAACATTACATCCCTCATGGAATAAATTCGATGAGAATGTCTACGCCTCCTCTGACATTGCGCGGAAGGCAGAACTCAACACATTGGCTGCAATGATGGACCCTGCCTCTCCACAGGCAATATCCCTTAGGGGCAGATACGGTACAGTTGACCCAGCAAGTCCAGGGAATCTAGAGATTCCTAGCCCGAGCCCTGCGAGCGTTAGGCCGAATAGTAGATGGAGTGATTACTCCGAGGCGGATAGTGTCAAAGAGAGCTGGAGAAGTAGTGTTTTGAATCATTTCCATCTACCAAGCGTTAATACGGTGAGGCGGAAGCTCGATTTAAGAGCCCCAGTCGCGGCAGCGAAGGAGGGGATCCGGAAAATGGGGGCTAAGGATATTCCTGAGATTAAGGAGGGGGAAGAACTTTCGGGAACAGGTAGAAGGAGTGGAGACGGGGCTATGACAACTGCAGGGACTTTTAATCCTACTTTGGGGTCTGTGGCGGCATCAGCTGCTGGGAATAGAGGTAGTACATCTGGCAATGGGCTGTTTCGTGTTGGGAGCCGGATAGCAACAGGCCGCTCAGACAGTATTGTCACATTAAGCAAGAATATTCTCCGCCCCGACTCCCGTGCTGAAAAGGGCTCTACTACTGGTCCTTCACCTCCCCAGAGTACTCCTGCGCCTATTACAACCCGTCCTGTTTCAACCTCCAAGAGCTCATCTCGTCCAAACTCAGGCAGGCCAGATTCATCGCCATTGTCAACAACAACATTGGTTATGTCACCGGTTGGAAGCCCCTCGAGCGATGGAGAAGAAAGAATTACGAGCCCCAGTAGTAGACGGTTCAAAGATGTGTTTGAAAAGTATATGGTGAAAGATTCAAAGAAGAAAGAAGAGAGGCGGAGATTAGAGTTGAAAAAGAAGATTACTGTTATTGGGGCTGGACAAGGCGGTGCCGGGGGTGGAGGGTATATTTGATTTTTGATTTTCCTTTTGTAGCAGATATTCACGACTTTATGATGGGCTACAGGTGCAATATTGTTATTCTGTTTTTCTTTTTTTTACAATGGCGTTTTTTTTTCCTTTTGTGGAGATATTGATACTTTTGCGACTGGGAGGCCCCTTTATAGGGCATTTTTTAGTTTAATTTTTTTCTTTGAGTCCTAATTACTTTACGATTGATGACTATATCCTATGTGGTTTCTGTATATTTGTGGTTAATCTTAGTTTTACATAACGGGGGGGGGGGGTTACAGGCGGTGGGTGAAGGAGGGGGTACCACTACATACATACTTGACGATTGACGAATGGTTAAATTATTCTTATCCAAACCCTGCATATATGGGATGCAATGATCGTAAAACTAGACGTTGAAATTTACCATTGTAGGCAAAGTCACAGCATGGGGGGGGGGGCAAATGACAGGGACCAGGAGAGGGAAGGGTTAAACAGACTTTACCCACAATAGCAATTCCCAACGTCTCTTATCTCCTACAGGTAGACGCGATCATAACCGCTCACTCGACCAACCAGAAGATTATCAGATAAGCGCCTCGGGAAACTCCCATTGGCCCACAGTTTCCCTCGCGTAACGGTAGCACACGTGTGTGGGTGGAACAATCAGTAATCAGGTCATGACGAAGAGCATCGGTTTCCATATTTAGTGGTGTCGATCGTACTAGGGTTGGGGGAGGAAGGAGGGGGACGGGAAAGGGATAGATAGATACACGTCACATACACTTTGGTTGGGGGGACCCTTTTTTTTCTGAGGTGATAGTTTATGGGTTACGCGTGCTGAGGTGGTTCCAGGTATTGTTGGGGTGGGGGGAATAATTGAGTGATTATGGATTTGTTTGTTTTTTTCTGATGTAAATCCCTCGGTAGGGTATCGTGTTGTCGGGTAGGTTTGAGGCGTTGTGGCGGTCATGGGGCGTCACTCGGTCTAGTCGGGTTGGGTTTATAGTCGAGTTTGTTGCGGGGTTCTTGGCTTTGTAGGTAGGTGGGTGGGCAGCATAAGAAACTTTAAGGAGCGATCATGCGAACAGGAAGGGCTACACAAAGGACCGGCTTGACTCCTAAAGAACGGAAAAGAAGCGAATGAAGTGAGCGCTAGGTACGGAGAAAAGGACAAAGAGGTGAATATAGACTTAATGAAGGAGTGGCGGGGGGTTATTCCGTGAGTGTTATTTATTTTTTCTACCTTGCTTTTTGTCTTACCGAGTATCCTCACATTTTAGTCGGCACAACGTAGGGTACATGATAGGCATTGCATTCATTTTACCACATTTCAAGTAATAAAGTAATTACTAATGTAGCAACGGTCAGTTCTTGGGCTCTAACCCCCCACAGCCTAGCAAGAAACGACAGTAATCTCTAATTGGTGATATCTATTACTCTTATAGCTTTTACGATGCCTCATTGAGTGATCCTTTAGGATAATGTTTTTGGAAATCACTACAAGAACTGTAGCTTACCTAGTTTAATTTCTTTGGAAAACTTGCGGTTACATATAGTGGGTTGAGATATATATTTGGTATCTTTCAGCTACATTTGGTTATATATTATTCTTTATTAGTTAAATGTACCTAAATACATGTACTCCAAGATTTACTTACAGCTTATCATGAGTGATGGTATAACTAAATAACTTGCTTAGTAATCGAAATTAGTAGGGAAGGTTAGGCGAGACCGCTGGTGGTCTGAAGGTAGCCGTCTATGTCCTGGTTTGGTTTGGGAGGAAAAATGACATACTTCTGAGCTATGTATTCTAGCCAGTTGCAGTTTACACGGGTATAAAGTTTAGATGAGGCTTTCTGAGCGTTACCAGCACTTTTATACCTAAAAGGTTTATCTTGCTGGGCACGACAACCTTAACGATTCGTTGGATAGCCTTTGCTCAACCAGAGGTATAGTAAATAGGTGGTCTAGATAACAAATTGTGGCTGAGGAGCACGGGTTCTCTTGTGGAACCACTACATATAATCATGATTTAGCTTTGTCGCCTCATCAGTAATGGAAAGGACACCATCTGCTTTTTTTACCTCTCATTCCAAGTTCGCCTACCGAAGCGATAAACCTCAAGCACGAACTATCAACAAGCCCTCGCAATTAATATGGTTAGTGACAGCCATAGTGATTACGCGATGTTCCTCTGGAACTTTACACTTCTGCTCCTTGGTAGCTGCCTTTTAAGTTTCGTAAGCGATTTTTAGTATGGGTTTTTGGCTTAATTACAGCCGCTCCCCCGCTGCTTCAATGCTTTATATTTATACTAAGGTCTAGAGTAAACCCAGGCATCCTTACCCACCACCCAAAATTAGAGGATAAGGAAGATATCAGTGTGGAGTATGGTATCTAGCCTTGACTCCTGCCGTACGGTACGTTTTGAGGCTGCAGGAATTTAGTTGCGATAAATGAAACTCTCGTGAAACCCTTGGCGGGACTAGTCCTAAACTGTGCAATCTTTATAAGAAACAGAGCGTCTAATCATATTCATTGGTCATAGTTTTGGTGGCATAAAATAGCGGAAAGAGGGGTGTTTTCACTACCACATCAGTGAGAATTACCGTTTTAAGCTGGAAGTGCTACCGAGTTGGTCAAAAAGTCCTGTAACACAGCCGACTTAATCTAGTATTCTCTAGAATACCGCACCAATGCCATACTAAAAACACCCCACTTTCCTGTACTGTAATTATCAAGTTATCTACTCTTCTGTGATAGCAGCTGCGCCCTGAAAGCTTTGCATCTGCTCACGGAAACAAAAAGAATGGTGGAAAAGGTTGAACAAGGTTCGTAAATATATAATCTTCTGTGACGCAGGGATACATATAATATATAGTTTAAATATATTTTTTCTTTGGACTAACTACGCCAAATATGGAGGACTAACATCTAAGTCATTGTAGTAGAACGTCAGACAAAATTTTTGAACAATGAGCAAAATAGTATGTTAACGCCGGTTTAGAGTGGAATTTTTTTAACCTAACTAGCTTAAATAGAATGTTTAAAGATTCTTTTCTTTCATGAATTTGAGATTGAATGGAGAAAAACTCTCAGTTAATTTGGATCTCTGGAAAGTCTGTGTCCGGAAAATTGACACTTTCAAAATACCTCGTTGACCATATCATGCAAAACCAGAGACCCTATAATAAACCAGGCACAGCTATTGCCACCTTTTTTTTCAACGACCGGGGTAGTGAACTTGAAAAGTCTAGGCGGGGGTACGGAAGCTTTTTGGAAGCAGTGGCTACGAAAGGCCATGTGAAGACCGTCAGCTACTTCTCGGGGAAAACGCCAATGTGAATATCCAGAGTGAAGAACATAAAAGCTCCTTTCAAGCGGGAGCTGAGAGAGGTGACGGGGAGATTGTGCGGCTGCTTCTTCAGAAGGATGCTGATGTGAATCTGAATAGTATAAAATACGGAAGCGCTTTGTAATTAGCAGCTACGGGAGGCTACGAGAATATCATTCGACTGCTTCTTGTAAAAGAAGCTGATGTGAACTTTAAAGGTGGAGTGTATGGAACTACTCTACAAGTAGCAGCTATGGGGAAGAAAATTGAAAGGATGCTGATGTCAATGCTGAAGGGGAGTGTATTGGAGCGCCTTACAAGTGGCTGTTGTGATAAGGGACGAGAAGGTTGTTCAGGTGCTTCTTGGGGAGGGTGCTGATCTGAACCAGATGGGAGGGTTATATGGAAGTTCTTTACACGCAGTAGTTATACAAGACCATGAAGAGATTACACAGCTACTTATAGACCAAGGCGCCGACGTGAACTGCCATAGCGAAAAGCACGGGAGCTCTTTACAAGCGGTGGCCGAGAGAAGAAACGATAAACTTATGCAGCTACTTATTGAGAACGGTGCACGCAAGTTAGTTGGTAGAGATTAGGTAGTATAAGGTCCAAAAGATATGTTATCAAAGACCCCAGCTAGTTAACATGTTTTGATTAAGTTAACTCTTTAGTAGGCTTACTATAATGTCTTTTGCGGTGTACCTAGAACATTTATCAAATCCATGTTTTCCCCCCTAGGCTTCCTCCCCTTTGGGGAGTTGAAAAAAGGTAGGAAAGGCAAAGGTCTTAGAAAGTTATAATTTTCTGAGTTATTTTATAGGCGGTAGATGTTTGTCATTGTATTTAGGTAGGAGCCCCTATTTTACATAGTTTAGGACATGAGCTTTGAAGTAATAAGGATTCAAATTTGAGGGAGAAGTATACCTGGGAGCCTCATACCTATTTGATTCTAATCCGGCGGGGCGCGTTACATTTTTGGTAGTCGACACTATAGTCATCACGTGATGAGTAGTAGGACTGGGGCTGATATGTAGCATCCTCACGTGATGATGACATAAGCAAAGCATCACTTCATCTCATCTCCCAACCACCCCATTTCCAACCCCCACCTTCATACTGATCGCCTACCACCCTTACTTTCTCGACCTACGTCCATGTCAAATATCAAACTCCCCACCCGCCAGAGCTATGCCTCCACACGCGAAGAAGCTCAAATACTTCAAAAGCAATCCATGCCCTGAGGACTGGAGCATCTCAGAGTACCTGAACTTCCGCCATCGCCCAGTTATTACACCGCGTCGGGTTCTCGACGGATGGAGGAAATCTCTTCGGATCATCGCCAACTGTACCTCCCCTTCCTGTTGTACCCCGGAGCAGCGCAAAAGAGCTCAGGATCTCATCGCGCGTTACAATGAGAAGGCACCACCCCTCGATCTCCCCCCATGCTACTGAGTGCAATCGCTGGCACTGGGACCTACTAGCTCCTTCAGTGCCAGATACTAGTGCAGGCGACGCGGATGACCTATTAGCTCGTCCGATGTTTAGCCTGCTTGCTAGTCCCACTAGCGGCAGATGACCTACTAGCTCGTCTGTTGGCTTCAGTGGGGTTTCGTGTTACACTCAGTCTTGGGGGGAGTTATCATATTTTGACAGATATAGCTAATATGCTTTTTGGTGCTTTTTTAGGGGAGAGGATCAGATAGACAGTATGGCAAGTCGTGGCTTACCCAAAAATCCTCAAAGGCGGCTGCTCCAATAAACATTGGAGCGGTGTACCAAGGGTCAGTTATGAATGCGCCATTCACCCAGACAAACAGTAACCAATCGCTACCGCAAGCCGACGAACTCGACGACCAGGTGGGTTTATTGGCCATACTTAGTCTCGTGATTTTCTAACCTGAGCCTAGGACGATGATGATCTAGATAGCACTATCAACCCAGAGATCTATCAACCCAAGGACAATGAGCCCGAAGAAGATGATATAACTGAAGCTTCAACGGACAGCGAAGACCTCTCCGTAGCTCAAATTTCTTTCGCAAACACATACAAGGGGATGGACAAGGAATGCCAATGGGTGCTCAATAGTGGGCGCACTGTTGAAAGCGTTATCTTTGATGCATGTCAGGCCCTAGATGCTGATTCATTTGCGAACTCACTCCTCCAATCTTTTGTCCTCGACATTTCTGATCCCGAAGTTCGGAGTTTATTTACAAACGAAGAATGGGATGAAATACGGGCCCATGTACTGCCCTTACCTAAGCCTGATATTGTACTGGCAGACTCAATGCGGAGGTTCTTTTACGTAGGTCTTCTGTTATAGTCTCTTAATTTACATGCCCTAATCCGACTTAGGTGAAAACGGCAGATGAGCTCCGAGATGTTCTCCGAACGACAAACTATCTACCGGATGATGTTCGTTATGATCAAGACATTCATTTTAACTCACAGTGGGCTGATGTAGTTATTCGGATGCTGTAAGCATTCCCTCCACCTACTTTGCTTCTTTGTCCTAAACTCACTGCGACGTGTAGTCTCATGTTATTTGAAGCTCCAGGCGAACCACTTCGTGCGGGCCATTTAGAAGACTGGTACACCTCCTACCTCTGGTCGCCAATACTTGACCATTGTCTCATTGATCTTCCGGGTATGACAGTTGAGCGGTACATTCTTCCCTGGGATTATCCTCAATGCCTGTACGCCATTCCTAACCCTCTGGCATTCTTAGCAAAGAATCACCGTGTCGAGCAACTGGTGTCCGGAAAAACCGTCTCCGTACAAAGACAGGCCGGGGGAACCGTCTGAAAATGGGCCGCCGTCTCGACGCCATCATCCGCACTGTTGAAGATGATTATTATGAATATGGAGGCATGGAGGTAGCGCGAACCTTCAATGGTGTCACGTCATCAAAGTGGCTTGGTGATTCTTTTAAACTTGCAAAAGCCCTTAGGGATATGTTATTCCGTCTACACGAGCTAGTCGACCACCGCGAGACTATTGTGAAAAGACTACAGGTTGTCGGTGTTTTCAACGCTGGTATGTAAAAGCCACTAACCACGGGCTACAACTATTCATTAACTTGAATAGGCCTTGCATTCCAGCTCATCCGTATGAGCCACCCGAAGGGGTACGTGTGTCTACTCCAGCGTGAGAAGATGCAGCAAGTTCCGAATAGTATCCAGGACCTAAACAAACTCCTACAGCTCTTAATGAATGTTGCGTTGATGAAGGTTGGTCCTTTTTGTCTTTGTAAGGGTCATAGCTTACAAGTTGGCTAGCAAATTATCAAGGACTGTAAGGCAGCAGTGAATGAGCGGCATGCTGGGAAAACAGAAACAGAAATATACCAAGAACTGATAGAAGGGGCTGTGAGTGGCCAGGCGAAACTTGGGTGGGCAGCAGACACACCATAATTGAACCGGAATAAAAATCTCAACCCAAATATTACCGAGGTTTTCACAAATGACAAGATTCGCTTAGGAATATTAAGAAAAATCTACCGAGTCGCGGACTTAGGTGAAGCTCACAGTTTCGGTATAGTTCTTTTGACAAATAAACATAGCTTTATTGTCCCCTATGGTCACGACACCTTTATAAGGAATAGTTTATGCATGTATGATAAGGCCATCATAAGAGGAGAATAAGAAGAGACATACAGCGGATATTTTTCCAAGTTTGTAAAATTTCCATGTGCTATGTCAATGCTCCGGCCTATCTCATAGCTTTACCATTTGTTTCTCGAAATAATTTCAGCTGAGCTTATTAATCTCTTCTAATATGAGAATTTTTTCCGTGTGCTGGACCACTTAACGACCACTTTCTCCCTAAGAGAAACCTGCTGCGTAGACCTGCATGTAGTTCTAGTGGCAAACTAACGATTTCTAAATAGTTACAAAGTTATGTACCATACCACCCAACGACAAATCAAAGTAGTCAAACTAGGATTTGTACGAGGCTTTTTCTGTCAGAATTAAATGATAAGAGAATCTATCTACAAAAGTATTCTGAAAAAACAACCGCCCCAAGAGCCCCACGAGACTATGTAATTTCCAGCACGGTCTCTACAGAACCTAGTCAAGGAGTTCTTATAGGAATCTTCGGTCCTTATAGAGGGCTTCGCCTGATATAAAGGGTAGAATACGAAAAGTTAACGACACGCGATAGGTTTTTAGACGTCAAGCATGACGCAGTGATCAGTATTGATGTTTGACGGCAGAGTTGGTATTTACGCATAGCTAGTGCATAGTCAAATGCTTAGCCTAATGCTGATCTGTAAATCTCTGCTACAAGTTCCTTTAGCTATAACCGCGTAAATTAAGGGTCTAATGTATTAAATTAGGCCCGGAGATAATGATTGTATATCCGTTGCAAAGCACCCAGCCAAGGCGTTTTTTTGCTATGGTGTCAATAGATACACCCAAAATTAAAACTAAGGTCAGTCGTAGTCTCCTAGGAATATAAGGTACGGTACATATCATGCCAGTTAGGATTTTTAGGTAATGCACAAAGCTCTCGCTTAGAGCTACACAAAGCTATGTGGGTCAAATATCTGATTCTCGTTTCAAAGGCTAATGACTGTTAGAAAACCTAGCAACATAGCTAGTGGTGCTAGGAGAGGTCAGAGGAAAGGGGCCAAACAGAAGAAGAGATGCGTCTAGAATAATTTCTAGAACTGGCTTTAGTTTAACCTGCTACCCCTTCAAGAAGTTTTTCAAGTACTACTACTGCTTGTTAATAATCATTGAATATCACTCGTAGCCGGGGTGAATGCTGTCCGGTCGGGACAAAACTATTATACTGTCGAAAATCTTCTACAAAGTTTTGTCATGAGTGGCCACACCACCTCTAAGCGATCGTCATATCCTCCAGGGATTATTGTTGTGGCAAATTCTTGACACGTTCCCCGTGATACACCGTCTGCAGGGTCCAGATCTCCTAAGCATGAAAACGCGCTTTTTGGCACGGAGAAATAAGGGGGAAAAAACAGCTGAAAAATAAGAGCCTACATGTAGTCAACGCACTGGAGCCTGAGGCTACCTAATCTACTGTAGCCTTGCGGGGGCTTGGTAAGGGTTCTCTGTCGGTTAAATGTTTTCGTTATCAGTGCCGATATAGTTGTCTCAGATCTTGGTTCGTAATGGAGATGTGGCTTATCAGATGCGCCCGGCGAGTGACTACGATATGAATGCAGGGAACTCCGTGAACGACCTGGAAAGTTCTTGCCATTAGTTTTGGAGTGCGGGGGAAGACATGATTTAGAAATACATTGGAAAGCAGGAAATATAAGAAACCGGTAGGTATCTAAAATAAAATATGGGAGGAAAGTACGGTTGGTGATGAGGCTGATGGAACAGCAGAGAACGACTGGAGGTCTTTGGAAGGCGATGGAAAGTCTTGGGTCCAACGCTAACCTTTTTCGGCCCCCTGCCGGCTGCGCTTCTTTTCCACCCGCCCCAAGCCTCAAGAGAGAGTCAAGGGCCCGCTTCTTCTTTTTCTCTCCGCCGACTTTCTTTCAGTTCACTGCATACATAGGAAGGACACCTTTCCCCTCTGCTTCCTGAAGCCTCTGCTCTGCCTTTGACCCCACAAGCTTCATCTCATCCTCTCCCCGCTGCTCCTTTGCTTGCTTTACCGCGACAACACCGGGATCCACTAGTCAATTCAAATTCAGTCCCACTTCACCCCTCCCCCGCGCTTTTCGTGCTCATAGAATCTCTTTATCGCTGATAAAGGACCAAACTCTCTCCTTATCACCTGACGAGGGCAGAAGAGCAGCGATAGTTCCTCTCGGTTTAGCAGTTTCAATCATTATCCTCTTCCTTTAATCTTCTTCGTAAACAGCACACAACATGTCACAAAAGGCAGAAAAGAACCGACTCTACAAGGTCCTCGAGATCGACCCTGCGTCATCAGAGACCGAGATAAAGAAGGCGTACAGAAAACTTGCTATGGTATGTTTCCTTCACTGCTTTTAGGGACTCTGTCACATTTCATGTGGCCCCGAAACTTCTTGAGGTGTTTACCCGGATATTAACGAGGTACACGATTATTTTAGAAATATCATCCTGGTAAGCGATAAGGCTACATATTTTCCCCACTGTTGGCGTGAGCTATAGATAAAGAAAAAACACAACAAGTTCTTGTTTTTTTTTCGAAATTAAGGTTTTGAGGCTGGAAAACTGACTTTGCTTGTTGCAACGTTGCAGACAAGAATGCGCACAACCCTGAAGCAGCCGAGAAGTTCAAGGAGATTGGCCATGCGTAAGATAGCTTCTTTCATATCTTTACCCTACTTTAATTAGCTTTCTCCTTACTAGCTCGATTTTCCTCTGTGTTATACTGATGGTGTTCTGGGTAATAGCTACGAAATTCTGTCGGATCCCCAGAAGAGAAGTGTCTATGATCAATATGGCGAGGAGGGGTTGTCTGGAGACGGTGGTATGGGTGGTGGAATGTCTGCTGAAGACTTGTTCTCTCAATTCTTCGGTGGCATGGGTGGTGGCATGGGTGGCATGTTCGGTGGTGGAATGCAGCCCCAAGGACCCAAGAGGGTACGTACCTTCCTTCTTTGAATAACCTCAGGAGTTCTATATCATGAAATTGGCAAGACTAATATCGAACAGAGCCGAGATATTGTCCACGTCCACAAAGTCTCTCTCGAGGACTTGTACAAGGGCAAGGTTTCTAAACTCGCACTACAAAAGAGTGTCCTATGTTCTAAGTGTGATGGCCGTGGTGGAAAGGAGGGTTCAGTCAAGAAGTGTGCTGGTTGTAACGGCCAGGGCATGAAGACCATGATGCGTCAGATGGGGCCAATGATTCAGCGATTCCAGACTGTCTGCCCAGACTGTTCTGGTGATGGAGAACTTATTAAGGAGAAGGATAGATGTAAGGGTTGTCACGGAAAGAAGACGATCACCGAGCGAAAAGTCCTGCATGTACACGTGGACAAGGGTATGCAGGATGGTCAGAAGGTTACATTCAACGGGGAGGGAGACCAAGGCCCGGATATCATTCCCGGGGATGTCATCTTCGTCATTGAGCAGAAGCCCCACGCTAGGTTTCAACGGAAAGGAGACGATCTTTACTACCATGCTGAGATCGATCTACTCACTGCTTTGGCCGGTGGCTCCATTGCAGTCGAGCATCTTGATGAGCGTTGGTTGACAGTTTCCATTGCTGCTGGTGAAGTTATCAGCCCTGGTAAGTTTAATATCCCGCCATACTAGTATCTCAAATCACTAACCATTACACAGGTTCCGTCAAGGTAGTCCGCGGTCAAGGTATGCCTTCATATCGCCACCACGACCACGGAAATCTTTATGTCCAATTCGACGTCAAGTTCCCTCCAGACCACTTCAACACCCCCGAAAAAATCGCTCTCCTCGAGAGTATCTTGCCCCCAAGAAATCTGCCTGAGATTCCAGCAGATGCAATGGTTGATGACGTCGCCTTAGAGGAGGTCGACCAAAGCCAGCAGGCGCGTGTGAACGCGTCCGCTCAAGGGATGGACGACGAAGAAGATGGTCATCCTGGCGGTGAGAGGGTCCAGTGTGCGTCGCAGTAAACGGAAATGTACAATGAAGTCTCTTTTTCTTTCCTTTCCTTTCCTTTCCTTTTTTGTTAGAGAAAATGGGGAATGTTATGATGCAATGGTTCCGGTCTATCTTGTCTGTGCTGGGTTCGATGTTGGCGTAGCTTGTCGTTGCAGTATGTTATTCCGGGATGGGGGTTAAGGGAAGGTTGAACAGTCCTGGGTCCGGGTTACACATAGTCAACTATATAATATCCGGCTTTTCTTTCTCTCTAGCTCTTGTGTTTCTGTGGTTGTTATTGTTGTTCGGTATTGCTTTGATCTTGATACAGGTTTTGCCTGGTACTGGGTGGGGCAGGGTTTTTTCAGGGTTTTTTCCTTCTATTTTTACTTAACTATTTCCTTTTACATTTTCCTTTCTCCTTCTGTTTAAAGGAATGGATCAAAATAAACGGTTACAGTTTTTTATTGGTGAATACTGGGCTTAGGCTGAGCAGTTTAATACTTTTTCTTTCTTTGGTTGGGAGGTTGGGTAGTTCTACGTGGTGTAAAGTCATATGAACCATGTGGTCTGTCTACCGTCGTACTTACTAGAAGAAGAAAATCTATCTTCTGCCTGGCATATGTTTAAAGTAGTTGAAATATACTATACAAGTGGGTATCCGGCCGAAGGCCGGAATGCTCGAGACCCTCTGTTATTAAAGTAGGATTCATATCTGTATATTCTAGTATGGAGTAAACCCTGCCCCCCCCCTCCTCTCTCTGCTCTCGCTCTCTCTCCTCTTTCACTCTTCTTTCACTCCCCCCCTCTATCCCCCCCTCTCCCACTCTCTATTCCCCCCTCTCCCACTCTCTATTCCCCCCTCTCCCACTCTCTATTCCCCCCTTTCCCACTCTCTATTCCCCCCTCTCCCACTCTCTATTCCCCCCCCTCTCCCACTCTCTATTCCCCTCTCTCCTACTCTCTAGCGCTTATGTACTTGCCAGTCGGGTCCTCAAGCTGCTGCGCAGCTTTCGGCCCCTCCTGCCGAGCACTTAGTAACCCCCACTTTACTAGTATCCTCCTGCCCTCCTTCTGTATATAATTAGTATAATTAGTATCTACCTGTAAAAGTGTTTAGGTTAGCCTTCACTGGAGTTAGAGCCTGATGCTAGGTAGAGGTAGAGGTAGAGGTAGAGGTAGAGATTGAGAGTTTCCTAGTGGGCTGTGGGCTTATATACTGCTTGCTTAAGGCCTAGGGATAATACGTCATTGGGGGCCTGGGAATGAAGTCAGAGGATTCAGAACAAAACCTGTTTCCATGATGAAACAGAACATACAAATGAAACAAAAACACCGAAAATCACTTTAAGTGCACAGTGCATATGCAGGTTATCTGTATATACTTATTAGATATATTTTCGTTCATATGTCGTCACTCGGTAGTATTGGTCTTGGCACCTCATGCGCGCTAGTATTATCGCCCCCACTGTCGAACCCCCTGTACCGTAAAAATTACGTATCTTATTATATTAGTGTTCACGGGGGAGCAGGACTCTGCCCTAGCTGTGGGAACCTTTTTAGCTCTGAGGAAAGATAGCTAGCTAAGATGAGAGAGTATTAATAGTATGAATAAGTGGGGGCTAGACTGCTACTCGTACTGGTAACCTACTTTAGGTATAGATCAATAACTAAGTAAATGTCTAAATAGTTTGACATTTGGTATTCTGGGTTTTGGGTGTTGTGGGTTTTCATATACTAGCGATACAGGAAAGTCAGTGGGTCATGTGACCGTATCTAGGCGTGGGAAAAATCACACATTGTGTACCCGTCACATGACCCTATATTAACTTTTTGGCATCGCTAGTATACAGTCATGTTTAAATTTTTGCGTTTTGAGGTAGTTTCTTAAACTTGGGACGTTGGTTATAACATGATATATCACTCGGTAATCTAGGTTATTAATACCGTTACTTTAGTTTATTTACTGAATAAAATATTTATTACAGCAGCCTGTAGGGATTAGCTAGGGTACATAATTGTATATTTATCCCATAGGGGGCATAATACTGTTCTATATAATTATAATGCCCATTCGAAAAATCATTTGAGTGGACTGTTTGAGAATTTTGTCATATATGTAGAAAATACAGGCAATAGCGTAGCTAGTAGTGCTAAAAATGACTTGAATTATTGCTATATATATAGGTATTAAATAAAAGTTGTGAAATAAGAAATAAATAGAGTGCGACATAAACTAATTCTATAGCGCATGGTGAAAGGAAACAAAGACTACCATGCTCCTTCACAAGTCAACCCAGGTAACCTTCATCAATTCAGGCCGCAGCTCGCCCTTGTAGAAAAACTCAACCCTCACACCTACAGTCCCAACATATATCTTGATTGTGTATTTAGCCTGGAAATACTTGAGTGACTTTGAGAAGAGACCTGGCATTTTTTTCTCCATTCTCTTGAAGTCGCTCTGTGGTAGATTTACTGACACTATACAGAGTTTACTAACCCCTAATCATATTCGGAGGGTTAGTATAGTACTCATAATGCTACTAGTAGAGCGGGGTTTACCAGGATCTGCGCGATATGGCGGATATTGGTCACCGGAATATTCAACCAGAATCTCCTTCCAACCACTTCTGTACTCTGTAGATTTCCGTATAAATTCTCGTATAAATTCCCGTTCGGCACATCTCTCTGGCCCCCCGTTGATTCGATCTCCCTGAGTTTTTTACAATGGGGTAATTAGTAACTATGGCTCCAGTACATTTGTTATATCAATTATTTCAGGCATACCTTCTGGACTAACCACTCAATCTGGTCTTTAGCTAAAATTTCACCGCTGATAGGATGCTCAACTTTCTCGATTTCAAAGTTCTTTAGTCTATCGAAGGCCTTTGATACTAGAAGTCCGTAACTTTTACGACAAAGTCGGGTTTGAACAGGATCCTCTTCCCTTTTAAGGGACCGTATATGACTCGTAATAGCGCCACGAACAACTGCATGTTGGCTATATCGTAACGTTTATTCCATAAGTATATTTGGGATGACTATTAAAGGAGGGGGATTCTCACGCATCAATAGGTTGGATAACATCGATATCTGGGTCAATTTCATGGCAGTATTCTTCAATTTTCTTTTTTGTATATGGTGAGGAGCCTAGTCCACCAACGAGGAAAATAGACTATCGGGTTGCTGGATCAGTGCATGATTCTCATAATAAAATAGGATATATCATACGCCCACTCGAAAGCCATTATCCCCGCACTGGCTAATGTGCGTCTTGATCATACCCTGGATTTCGACTAATGATTTTCCGAAAAATTCTATCATTTTTTGCCTATCCAAATCCTCAGCCAAACTCAAGAGAAGCTTTTCATTTAACCAGTCTCACCGTGGTATAGGGAGATATTGGCCCTTCTTTCCCGGGCATGGAATATCACCTAAGAAAATATTGAAAATTTCTTCACTATTATCAAAGCGCTCCTTCTCAACAATAAACCTTTTTGTCAGGAGATCTGCTACTGCTCCCAGGTCTCTCCAACGGTCTTCTCCTATTAGATCTATTACGTAGGAAATGAATTCTCTATCAATGATTGTTGAACCGCAGTATTTACCTATTAGTGAAGGTAATATCAGTATTGAAGTTATTCCTGCGGACTAGGGAAATAGTACCTGATACTACTTCCGTATGTCTAAATCTAGTTGGATCCGATTCAACAGTATTGTAGGATGAAAGATCGACTGTTCCACCACCCGCATCGCAAACAATAAAACAGTCGTTTGGCTAACCTCTTTGTAAGCTCAAATACATACATTTATCTATAGATCAAAGGTCCTATAGGATTGATCATACTTTAAAACAAGAATTGGTTTGTAATTCCATGGCCTGTATTGTATATAAACTTGCTGCCTCCGGCTCTGTTAAATTAACAGAAAAGTCATGATTACCGATTCCAGTAGTTCTGATGATTTCCCGGAATTTCTCGATCGCACTATCCCCAAAAGTCGCTGGAACTGT
This sequence comes from Verpa conica, assembly GCA_033030425.1. Classification (NCBI taxonomy): domain Eukaryota; kingdom Fungi; phylum Ascomycota; class Pezizomycetes; order Pezizales; family Morchellaceae; genus Verpa; species Verpa conica. Next base: position 1,105,436 of record JAUFSD010000012.1, read on the forward strand.
TAAGAGAAAGTTTAGATCCGGTATACCGTGAGAGGCAACTCTACCCTCTAGATATCTAACTAGATGGGTATATAGGCCGTGTATATAATCGCGTACAACGTCACTCAACACTTTCCCAGGTGGGGTCCGGTACTGGTGGGTAAGCTCGGGGTCCAAATAGGGCTTAAAAACTCTCAGTTTTGGGTAAGTATTATCAGTTGATTGCTCAGCCTCAAAGCCCCATAATGCAGGCCCTCCGTCACCTGGATACACGACTGTCGTTGGAACCTTGTAGCTATTACTCGATTCTGGTTGTCCTGGCCATTGCCCAAGCTGAACGACCTTTCTGTCCCCAATCCCTATAAGTGCAATCCCTAAGTTTTCAGCTTTGTCAGCATTAACCCCAAGACAACAGTGTCCTTGCACAAACCGGAGTATGTTGCCCCAAAATCAATAGCGACAGCGACTGTTTCCCCCAGGGCATTCATTTTCCCCCCAAAAGAACTTTGTGGTAATATGAAGGTGTTAAGAAATCTAGGGTTTATCTATATGGGATAGTCGTGACTAAATACTGGTTGCATAAGCTACTGCGCACTATGAGCCAAAATTCTCGATCTCTAGAAAACCTCAATCCTTGGTAAGAATATATATTATTGGTCTGTGATATCACAATCGCTGTCTCCACTCGTGACTAGAAGTTTTTAAAACGAACTGCATATAACTGCAATTGATTATCCAGTAGATATTGCCCAAACAACACAGTGTTTCTTGGGGTCAAGCATGAAGAATAAGTGGAAAAATTTGTATTTGTCTGCAGGCAAGTGCATATGGGTGCTAATCCAGTAAATCACTATAGGGCTACGCATGTGCATCGGGTTAGGATGCCTGAAAAATATCTCTTTTACGAGCCCACCTTGTGAATCAGCCTGCCTCATGACAAGCAAAAGAACCTTGCCTACCCCGCCGGATACTTTAATACCTGGGCCTGTACCACATTTACGTCATGGCTTGAGTAGCTCAGATTAGATATATACCCATGGCCAGCTAGCTGGTAGATCGCTACATATCCATATACCATCAGATCCCCAGCTACCACAACTGCTCATAATGGAACTTGCTGGGATTTTTACCGGCCTCGTAAGCACTACGGCAACCTTCGCCTTCAATATTAGCCAACTTATTGCAGAGTTTGAAATTGCCGGCGATGAATTCGAAGATATCGTGTGTTACTTCACCGTTACCAGGACGGCGTTATCTCACCTCAAGCACCTCTTTAAAAATAATCCCCTTCCATCTACTCAAATGCTAGAGTACACAGGCCAGGTTCGGGAGCACCAGAGAACCTTGGATAGCATAGAGGTGCGTCTTAGAAAGATACAGAAGAGCCTTAAGAGTGAATCCTTCATCAGTCGTCTCGCTCAAAAGCGGGATCTACTAAGTGGCGATCTACGACGGCTTACAAACAAAATATCGGCTCTCAACGGTAGTCTCAACCTCATGGCGACGACATATAGCTGTACAGTCTCCTGTCTCGTTCGTGACGACATTAATAGAATCAAAGCAGATGTTAGCAACTTTGGGCTGGGTCCGGTGTTAGAATGGCAGGGTCCAAGGGTCAAATTTTTCAAAGCATAAAAATGGATATCAACCTCCATTACGTCGAAACAATTGAAACGCAACAGAGGAACGCATATATGGATCAAGATTTTGGGGCGGCGAGCACACCACCAACGGACCCTCCTAGGGGTATTCGATCAGCAGCGACCACGGGGGCTATAGGTACGATGGACTTTGATCTATTAAAATTTCTTCAAAAAGGGAAAAGTCGAGGCGAACTGATTACGGGCGTAGATTTGAATGGACGTACCCCTGATTCCAAACGTCTAAAGCTTCTACCGAGAATTCAGGCCAAGGAGACCCAACAGACACAAACGCCAAGGATGGATTCTGAGATGAGAAGAATCTCCCACTCAAGCCCGAGATATGTTAAAGACGAAGCTTCTAGACCCTTGATACAAAATAGCGGAGATAATCCCTTGGATCCCCTGGATATGCACACAACTATGGATGAGGCATGGAGGATGTGGGACCAGGGGCAGGGTGTAGGTGTAGTTCGTAGAGCGTGATCAAATCGTTCTTTTGAAGGATATCTTTGACGGGGTACTAAATTTTATGGATGAGGTCTGGAGTCTTTATTATTGGAGGGACTTTACAGTAACTACTATGTATATAATTAATGAAAGTACTGTATGTGATGTCAAGGTTGGTTGTACTACATATATCATACTATATAGCTTCCTACGTATTAATTAACTTAGTAGCTGCTAGTTATCGGCTACGTTTAGTATAAAAAAATAAACCATTAAACTCTATAACTACGCCCTATATAATTTGAGAGAAAAACAAACAAATACTGTATACGGGCTCCTGGAAACTGATATTAATAATACCTAACACAGTTGAGTCAAGGTGAAGGGCTCGGAGAGAGGGGGGGGGGGCATATATCCACTCTACAATATAACCATACATGATAGTACCTCATGCCTCGCTAGAATATATGAAATATCTCTTTGTCTAGACAGCCCAAGCATATCTCCAAAGAAATAAAAGATATCAATACAAAAGAACTTGGGCCTTGGCCAAGGGAGACTCTACCCCCCCTTGCTGTTTCAGAAGCCCTGGGAACACTGTTATCTCTCTCATATCCCCAAGATGTCCCCCCCCCGGCACTTTGTACACCACTTCCATTGTATTAGGGTCAAATGGAACCTTGTTTGGGGGTTCTCCTGTTATGGGAAACGGCCAAGAGAACTCAAACTTGGCTGGCTGATTTGCCATAATAGATGCAAAGTTGACCACAGTTCTCATCACTAACTCCATACTCCTGAGTCGTGCCGAAATTATTGAATCATTGAGAGCGAATTGTTCCGTCTCGGAATGTATGTTTCTAGCGAGTCTAGACATATGACTCTCATCGGGGGAGATCGATGGGGCTTGATTTCATAGTTAGTATAACTTAAGTTTCGTTGAGAACAAGGAGGGTATATACTCGGTATATGTAGTTCGACTTCTTTACTAGCCTCCCCCATGATCTTGTTGGCAATGATAGCGCGGAGGGAAAATATTCTAGAGTCTTGGCGTAGAAGTAGATGCTTTAGTTTTGATAGACTACTCTCAATGTGGGCAGAAGCCTCATCATCGTACGTCTCACGGTTTTGAGCGACATAAAAATTCAGAATATGATCTGTCAAACGGCCATCAATCTCTTTAAACAGTCGGAGCATTGATTCATCGTCCTTTGGCTGTTCGTGCCAGGATATCTCGGCTCGCAAGGAAACACTGGATTGGTTCTGGTAACGATTCGGGTAAGGATTCAAGGAAGGGCTGCTTTCTATAACCATCATTTCCTGTAGGTTTTCGGTAATTTTGCGAGAATCACAGGGACCATCATATTCAGCTAAAGCCACTGATTCATAACCCTGTTCATTCTGTAGGGTACTCGGATGAATACTCGGATGGTGGTTTAAGGGTGAACTACTCGCAAACTCCTGTGAGGTTTCGGTGTTTTGGCTCGACTCCACTCCTCTCTCACCTATCTCCATCTGCAAGAGGCTATAAATATCCGGATAGGAGTATCTCCTTGGGCCTGTAGAATTTGGAACCCGTTTCGCCAATAGGAATATTGGTGGTTTGGAGTTGTGGGAATATCTGGTCATTGTTGCGTCTGTAACTACTATTGATTCGCGCTGAGTTTTCCGATTATGAACTCCATTCATAACCGGTACAAGATATGGTGGTGGATCAGAGTCTCGTCCCACAGTACCCACGTAGATATCCGTGCTCGTGGTTGTTTGGATGTTTGTATGTCCTAGGGGTTTTGGTGCTGTGGCTGCTCTCCTACGCTCTTCCTCTTGTATTTTTATTACTTCTTTGACGTACTGGTTGTTGATATTCCTTCCTTCTTTATCAAGCACCCTCATACTAACTGGTTCGACCTTTCTACTATTATCGGAAGTGAGGGTGATAGCTATGTCATTGAGTTTATCGTTAAAGTCGTGTATGTCGTCTCTAATTTTCCGCCAGTCCGGTTCATGGGTTTGGAGCAGTCGGTTCAAACGGGTTTTACTCTTTTGGTCCTGTTTGATCGATCTGATGCGCTCCTCTATGTAGTCAAATCTAGTCTTATGCTTTTTCAACTGGCTTGCGTGGTTTGATGTTTGGGAGGGCAGAAGGGAGGTTGTTGTAGAGCAGTCATGGAGATAATCTAGTGTTTTGCTGGTGGCAGTGAATAAATCTAGGACACCGCTGAATTCACCGCCGCTATTTTCCAATTCCGAAACAAGCTGACTGACTTTGAAGGAGAGTTCTGCTGTGGTGGTCAAGAGACTGACAGTAGTCCCGACCTGGAGCATTGTGGCCGTAATAGCTAGAAAACTGGATAAGATCTGATCTGCTAGCCAGCTGGAGACATTCCCAACCTGAATTATTCAGGCCTAGGTTGAAGATGAGAGGGCGATGCGTGTCTGGCGACAGGCGGTGCAGAAAAGTGTGGCTGGTGCCTCACACCGCCACTACCACCACCACTTGTCACTACGGCTTAATCAACGCCTGAGTAACGAGGAGCACCTTACAAGGTCATTTTTGTCAATTCCAGGAGCTGAGTTAATTTATTCCTCAGTAGCAAAGATACAGCGAATCGCTGGTCTTAGAGTATATGTATGTATCCATGCCAGGTAAAATACCATATGGGCGCATTAAATCTTGTACTTAATTATCCTCTAGGAAAAGAACTAAAAAGAAATAGAGAGGTACGCACGAAGGTACAAATTCACCTATTTAGAAACTTAAAATAAAGCTACTATATATTCCACATTTACAAAGGTCTAGGAGGCTTCCATTACCAAAAATAAAGTATTATTGAGTATATAATGTCAAGATATGCCACTTAACATCTCTATTTTCCGGTTCTTTTCATACAGAACGAGTACTCGTAAACCGCTGACGTTTGTAGAATCGACAGCTATTGCATACCATACAAAATCACATACTTAGCATAGTTTTATATAGCATGCAATAGCGGCCCGTTCTACAAACGTCAGCAGTTTACGAGTACTAAGGGTGTTAGGGAAAGTCTCGCGACACCTGACGCGCAGCCACCACCGCAAGGTGTCGCCAGACTTCCCCTAACACCCGTAGTACACCTCTGGTAAAAAGGATCGAGAAATTAACAGAGATTAGTGAGTGGAAGATCTCTGGGCAGTATCACTACTAGAATCCTCGCCCAGAGCCTGAAAGACTAGTCAAGACCCAAACCCCAAATCTCTCAATTCTTGAATGTGATGCTAAGTAATTAAAGACATGCATGGCTCCCAGTTACCATATTCGGGAAACGCTTTACTTCGGTCCTTCCTCAGCACCCGCAGCACCGGGAGCTTGATTTCATGATACTTTAATAATTAAAGTATTTCATAAAGTGAAAAGCTTCCGACGACAACGAGTAAGTTTATCAATCTTAATCACACGCAATCCACTCAAGTGCCTAGCCTCCATACCGCAGTGATTACACATAGAAATGCTCTTTATAGGTGGTATCTTCGGTTATAACGGTACGATTTCTGTGTTTAGACCTGGACCTGAACCTTCATGTACTATATAGCCATAGCCCCTAGAGGAACAAAAAGAAAGGACCGAGAGACGTGACCCCCGATCTAGGCTTGAGGCCTTGTGGCTCTTCACATTCTCAGCGAAGATTGTAGCGGTTGGTATTGGGCATTGACTAGCCTGTGCTGATCATCTCTCCTGCAGGGGTCTGTAGAGAACTCGGCGCCGATAGGCCCTAAAGCCCGTGTACGTTGCAAGATTTGTATAGAAAAAAGTCTCTAGAATTGCAAGCCAACAAGCTCGATTTCGTGTGTTCTGTCCAACTAGAGACAGTTCTCATCACTTACCTTTAACATCCTATACTAGCCTAAAAAACAAGTCTGTTGGTTTTGGTACCTCCTCAAGCAAAGCCTCAACACCCGCAAAAGGACGGCTATGGCACACACAATTTAAAAATAGCCACATCAACATTAAGTGTCATTACTCTTACCGTATACATCATAGGCACTAAACCTGACCGTATTTGTGGTATGAGAGAGTGGTTGACATTCACGTCGTGGAGGTACCAAAACCAACAGACTTGTTTTTTAGGCTAGTATACTAACATATTCTGAACGAAGAAGTCAGCCAAAGGCCTACTAGGCTCTCCGCCCACACCAAATATAATGCTTTATCACTCTGTTTAGGGCAATGCTATAATTATATTAACCGACACTAAAAGTGTGAATTATCTAGTACAATATTTATTGACTACCCTAGTCATTGTATTTCTGCTATCTAGGGTGTCCCACGTCAAACTCGTCAGGTCAGACCGAGTTTTACCTTTGTAGACTATCTCAGGTCTTAAGTCTATGGTCCCAACCGTAATTTTGATTGTGTATTTAGCCTGGTAATATTTTGTTGGCACAAATGGGAGGTAACTCCGTAACCCTTTCTTTCCCTTCTTTTTCTTTTCAAATTCCACTTCTTGAAATTTCGTTGGGTCTAAGGTCAGCATACAAATATGATCGACGTCTACAATAGGAAGGTAAGAATAAATACTACTGATAATATTACTTCTAGGTGGTGGCACTTACCAGGGCCTAGCCTTATTGGTGGGGTATCGTTAGAACACTGAACCAGATATTCTCGCCAAATATCCTTGCGCACCTTGAATTCCCGTGTAATATCATACTCGAAACACATCGGGTTGTCGACTTCGATTTGTATTCCCTAGATTTTTTATACGAGTCGTAAGCAGCTGTAGATTTAGTATATTTATCTATATTAATCAATACCTTAGGAACCAGCCATTCAATCTGCTTTCTAGCAAGAACTTCACCAGTAACAGGATGGGTAAATTTATCCTCGTCCAAGTGTATTTTTGAGTTGAAAGGTTTTGCTGTCACTAATCCGTAATGTGCGCGGCAAATTCGGCTTTGAATAGCGTCTACTTCGTTTTTGAGCGATTGTATCTGATAAAGAAGAGCACCACGAACCACCGCTTGTTGCCTACCCCCATAGAGCTCATACCGTCAGTATATTTAAACCATTAGGGATTGGTGTACTTACGCATCAACAGGTTTAATCACCTGGATCCACCTATCAATTAGACGGACATGTTCTTCGACTTGCTGTTTGAGATATGGTGAGGTGCCGAACCCACCGACGAGAAAAATAAACTGCCGAGTTCCTAGATCAGTACCCACTTCTCAGTCGTAATTATAGAGAAATATATATCATACGCCCACTTGATAGCCTTTATCAATGCATCCCTTAATATGCATTTCTACCATTTCTTTAATTTTTTCTACCGGCCCTGCGAAAAACTCCTGCATTTTTTCTCTATTTAGTAATAGTCAGCGGTATTCAAAAAAGTAGGTAATTCAAGAAGTAGATAATTCAGGAAGCAGGTAATTCAAGAAGTAGGTATATAATTTAAGAATGTAGGTTATTGGGTCGTCCCACCGAGTTATAGGGAGATACCCATTCTTCTTTCCTTTGCATGGGATATCATCACGAGCCAAGCGAATATTAAAGGTCGTATCATAAGGATCGTTGCCGAAGAGCTCTTTCCGCCTAATAAACTCCTCAGTCATAAACTCTCTTTCAGCTGGTGTCAACCCTTGCCAAGCTGTCGATCCTATTTGAGACTCTAAGTAGTCATTGAATTTCTTGTCAATAAGTGTTGAGCCGCAGAATGCGCCTATAATCAGCTAGGATTAGTATCATAGTTTATTATTTAAAGTATACAGGAGCTTGAGGAGCCGTATGCACCTGATATCGCCCCTGTTTGTTTAACTCGAACAATCGGATCCAATTGTGTAATCGCATAAGATGAAAGATCGACTGTTCCACCACCAGCGTCACAAACGATAAAACAGTCACCTATCTATACATTTTTAAGGTCAAATCTCTTATATCTTATTATGGAACAAAAGGTATCGGTCATACTATATAGGAATTTTCCTTCGTTTGAATAGGCTTTATGATGTATAAAGCTGCTGCCTCCGGCTCCGTTAAACTAACGGAAAATTTGTGGGCACCGATTCCAGTATCTTGAACAATGCGCTTATAATTATCGATGGTACTATGCCCAAAAGTTGCTGGGACCGTTAAGAGGAAATTAAAAAAGTCACCCTGGTGAGAGAACCCTTGCTCCACTAGGAATATCTTTAGATGGGTATATAGGCTATCTATATAGAAGTGCACTAGGTCGTTCAGGCTTAGTCTAGGTGGAGTGGAGTACTGATCCGAAAACGTGGGGTCCAAGAAGAGCTTAAAAAGTCTCAGCGTCGAATAACTAGTATTTGAGATTTGAGTTGATCTCTCGGCCTCGAAGCCCCATAGCTTAGGCCCATCCTCTGAATACGCGATCACTGTTGGGACCTTATAGCGTATCGCTCCTTTTGGCTGCCCTGGCCAGTTTCCAAGCTGCGCGGGTCGGGTGTTGCTATCAATCCGTGTATACGCTACGCCTAAAGTTGCAAGTGAACATCGTCAACAGTGGCCTTGGGGTGGACATCTTTGCACGAACCTGAGTATGTTGTCCCAAAGTCGATAGCGACAGCGATAGTTTTATTCTCGATTCCGGCATCGGGAAAATTATTCCTGATTGCTGGGCCCATCTTTATAAGTTTCTGAAGTAGGTAACGATGCACAGGAAAGCTGAAGAATCAGTAGAGTAAATCGGTAGTCTTTTTGTTTTACAGAAAGGTTAATTAATACATCATGCGAACATCGGCAGGGTTAGAGGCGCCCAGAGGGAGGTATATATAGGTTAGGATTCTATTTATAAATATACTCAGAAGTTATTATCTTCTGTTACCCGCTCTACCAGCAGAGTGCGCACACAATTCCTCCCCCCAACATAATTCATGCCTCACCCAACTCCACAGACCTCAGAGGGTACTAGCAAGCTTTTTCTGACCTTAAAAAGTAGGAATTGTGGTGATCTCTTCCATCTCTATATCTCTGTCGATATTCACGCGGCAGGTTAACCTCTTAGTAGTCACAAAATACCCCATTAACTGGTGAGGCCCATGAGCACACTCAAACACAGGGTGTGGCTTACTAAGAAGTTTTCTTACCTCCTTTTTCTCAGAACAGAAACCACCTCTACAGATTACTCTGCCACTTATTACTCCAGCCACCTATTTCATTTCGAGTCCCTGTTAATGTATATAGCGCGGGAATGAAATCCCTGTAGATCCCGCTGCCATATTCCGGAAGCGCTTGACGTGTCTAGAACTTGATCTTATTGCAGTATAAAGTACAATCCACCGATCACCCTTTCCCACCACCATAACACCAATCTCTGAGGCCTGTTACGACACCGCCGGCGACGACATTTACGCGACCACTACTCTATACAATCTTACGGGTACCTTAGCTGATACCCTATCTAATTCTCTAGTATCATCCGCCTTCAACCACTGAGTCGCCGGTCCCCTTAATATCTACATCAACACCTGATTACACAGCTATAGTTGTAACTATACAGCACATTGACAAAGGGTGCAAGCACAAACAAGCTACGTAGGGACAGGGGGGGGAGGGGGAAGGCTGATATTGCTATTGGTGTACTAAAGCGATAGTGCCTAGTCCCTGTGGATAGCTGGATGTGTTTCGGGAAAAAGAAGAAACAGGCGGGTGCCGTGCAGGTGGACACCAACAGACAGGCCGAGGAACGGCAGAAGCAGGCGGAAGCCGAGGGACAGAGGCAGGAAGCCAGGGAACAGAACTGGATAAAAGCCGAGGAACGACAGAACCAGGTGGAAGCCGAGGAACGACGGCGCCGGAGGCGGGATGCCAGGGAACAGCAGCGGATAGAAGCCGAGCGAAAGAGGCAGGTGGAAGCCGATGAACGACAGAGCCAGATAGAAGCCGAGGAACGACAAAGCCAGATAGATGGCGGAGAACGACAGAGTCAGATAGAAAACGAGGCACAGCAGAGCCAGATAAAAGATGAGGAGCGACAGAGTCAGGTGGAAACCGAGGAACAGATCCAGGCAGAAGACGAGGCCCAGATAGAAGCCGGGGGGCAGCATATAGAAACCGGGCGACAGGGGCAGATAGACGCCGTACCAAGTCAAACAGGTTGGGCTGAACAACCCAAAGACGACGAATCACTAGTTTCCCTTTTTAGAGAGGTTGATACGCTCTTGACGGACCATGTCATCAATTATTACATTGATAATGACGGTACAATCTATGAGGATGAAAGCTCTGGAATTCCTGAAGCTGCTCGCCAACGCCTTGAGAAAAGTGTCCCAAGATTCGACTATCTAATTCGACGTGAAGACTCTCGGAAGTATGCCCTCCGTGCCATCATTGCCAATAGAATTATAGAAGAGGCTAGTGGAGTTATAAATCCTGGTGTGTACACCTTCGTAATTCCCTCATGGAGATATCTAAACTAAACCGATTATGAGGGGGAAAAATAAGCTTCACCGGCCCTTACACAAGACGAGTATAAAAAAAAAAAGATAGATAAGATTACCAAAGAAATTTACGAAGACACAAAAAGATTCTATATCCAGGGCCGCGGTAAACGACGTGGTAGTATGACCGTAGTAGTAAAAGCTGCAGTCGACTTTGCCTTTATGATAGCAGGGCAACCAAGCGGGCTTGAATTCATTTGGAAGTCTCCCACTCAGGAAGAACTTTCGAGAAGCTCTTATGACCCTTCGACGGTAGAGGTTGTGTTTACAGTACCATCTGAATTAGTGGATAATGGGGGAACGATGGAGCAAGCAACAGTCTTTCCAGGGTTCGGGAGACGGTTGCCAGAGGGTAAAATAACTTTGTTAGAGAAGATCAAAATTCTCTTATATGTCCCGCCCCCCCTTTAGAGTCCAAGGGCTCATTTAATCATTGAGGGGAAGGGGGAAAAAACCACCCTTTAGAGATGGTTGGTTTACGCAAGTCACAAGATAGTTACTAATATGATTTTTACGTACTATATAGGTATTTTTAGTGGTAGCGTCAATGGCTCCAACTCGTGTTTAAATTAAAAGGACTGATCTAGCTAGTTAGTTAGACCCTGTATATATTTTACTACCTTTTCTTTTAGTATTTTCTTTTTCTTATAGCGAGGTATGGCTGTATATTTGCACCTCGCTATAAGAAACGCCAAAAATCAAGCAGATTTCGTTTCTTATAGTAGGTTTTCCGAAGATATCTTGTATAGCTAGGGTAGTCTTGGTGCGGAAAAAAAAGTCGAGTGGATGTATCCGGGGGGGTTTCTTACAGCAAGTTTTTTTCTTACAGTGAGGTATGTTCCTTATAGCGAGGTGTGATTGTTTATATATACTCGTTCCGTATCCCTGTCGAAGTTAAAGAAACACTAGGATAGCCTATTTTGTTATTAAAGTTAGCTTTCGTATCCCTGTAGTCCCCTCGAACCCTGAAAATTAGACAGGGATGGAGCTTTGATAGAGTGTAATTATGACATACAGATTTTACTGTTGCTAAGGGATGTGGTGAACCAACCAGTCCGGGTAAGGTTGGAGCAATTATATATGACAGGGAGGTCAATGATAAAGACTAGTACGTTCGGATGGTGTGGGCTGCTTTGTGTTTTTTACAATCAAAGAGTCTAAACGAAGAAATGACCTAATTCGATCATGCAGAAAACTAGGATGATATTATGATGACAGATCAGGAGAGGGATTATCTAAGTTGGGGCATTCCTCTAAGCGGACAGGTGTCTCTGTGGCTAGTAATACTTAGACTTGTCTACTAGCGTGTGCCACAATAGTGCCACTGGGGTATCTTCTCGTTTTGAGCTATAGAGTTCTATCGAGGATCTTTTTGGAAAGTCCTTTGAGAGAAGCCGCTATATACATATATGGATAAAATGTTTCTATAATTATCTAGTGGATACAAGCTCAAAATAGTTGTTCTTGCTGTCCTTTTCTTTGCCCTTGCCTTTACCTCACGTTCCTCGATCCTTTTTACCAGAGGCTTTAGAGTGGAAAAAGTGTATAGCTAGTCTAGAATCTACTCGATGCCCCACTTTTTAAGCACTGCTAAAGCTTAGGATATGTATAATTATTAGTGCCTACGGTAGGCAGTAGGCAGGGCGATAAGGCTATTCTTTAGAGCACAGGGTCCAGCTTTATTGCTATGAGTTTTTTTATTGAATAGTAGAGATCTAGGGGAAGTAAAATTTACTAGTGAGTATAAAAGGATCTTCTGGGGACTTACCGGTTTAGGGGAAATAACTTGCTGGTGAATGAGGGACTTGATTGTGGATGCACTACTAATGCTTGGCGGTGGTACCTGTTTAGGTACGAGGGTATGCTATGTAGCATCAAGCATTTGGGTTAAAGCTTAATCAAACTCGAAATTTGTATTGCTATACCTGAATCCAAAAGCCTAAACCAAGTCCAAACAAATTCCCAAAATACTATAAAAATTATACACACGTACATAAGAAACGGTAGAAAAATAGTTCCATCTCAAACTCCTTATACTTACTGTGGGAACTGCGAATAAATATCGAGGCTAGCAAAGTAAGGCAGACGCACAGACTGAATCTGAGCAATGTTTGTACCAGAGTAGGTACTTGCTCTGAAAGTAGGATTCATAGGGTCAGAGAAAATATCTCCTTGAGCAGGATTAGCCTTAGTGTTGTTAACATCAAAGGCAGCCATCATGTCCTGATCCTCATGAACGGTGTTATGGCAATGGACTAAATTATTTTAATAATAAGCAAAATGTTCGTATAGCCCTTAAGGTATTGATGGAACTTACACATGTACTGGCCAGTCCATGGGTGATATCTAGCGATCACGGTGACAGTCTCATTTTCATCGAGGAAAACAACGTCCTATAGCCTGTTAGAATAACCCATGAGCAAATAATAGGAAAAAGGCATGCCTTGAAACCAGTTGACTCATACGGCTCAACGCCTCTACCATTCCTGGTAAGAACCTTGAAGTCGACCAAGTGAATATGGATTGGGTGGGCCCATCCTCCAGAGTTGTTAATCAACTTCCAGACCTCGACAGCACCAGCATTAGGCTTAGCAAGGATACGGTTTGCAACATCCGCGAAACCAAGACCATTTATCCTCCATTCGCCATTAGTGCGCTCAAACCTAAACTCTCTATCAATGACCCCCGTATTCACAGGGAAGTCGAGATCCACAAGTGTAGAAGGAACAACACCATTTCCAGCAGTAGAAGAGACAGTGGTACCAACATTAAACCGCATAACCTTGTTGGTGTTGGCAAAGTCTTCGTTACGGCTAAAGTCACGAGCGTTCTTCATCGTAAGTGTCTGCCCAGCATAGGCAGAAAAGTCGACAACGATCTCGTATCTCTCTGCAATTGCGATTATGAGGGTGTTTGTGTTCGTGGGGGTCTCCACATATCCGGAATCGGTACCCACAACCTTCATGGGGACCTTAGCACCGCTGGATGTTTCGATCGTGAGCTTGTAAGACCTGCTAGTACTACCGTCGAGCATGCGGAACCTGTATTTTCGAGGTTCAACATTCAGGAAGGGCCATGGGACACCATTGACGTGAATAATATCGCCATAGTAGCCTAAGTTGTTTTAGTTAATCTCTTAAATCTTCTAGGGTTGAGAGAACTAACTACTATCTTCGGTTGCGGGTGACAAGGTTTTTCCATTCGACCGGTAAATTTTGTCTGCAATCAATAATGGGATATCGTAGGCTCCCTGGGGCAGCGCAAGTGCAGCCTCTTGGACAGGATCAGAAACGATGTAGAACGCTAAGGTTTTGTTAGCTAATTTACTATAGTACCTAATCTAAAGCTATTGGGACTTACCAGCTTGACCATGGAATACATTCTCGGCAGTAATGTCTGTTCAATTAAGAAGATTATGAGTAAGTAGGTTCAGGAGTATCATTAAGGGTAATAAATACTTACGAACTACGTGATCATGGTACCACAATGTACGAGGAGAGTGGTTAGGGTAAACATAATCCTTAAATTGACCAGTCTCAATTACATCCTCAGCCCAACCTATGAATATCTATTAGCAAAGTCCTTAAGAACCTATAGAGTAGCTACCCTACCATCAAATACTGGCCTACTTGGGGACCCATGAAGATGGATACTAGCAGGGTTTGGCACATTGTTGATGAACCTAACAACTGATCGTCTTCCGACAGTTGTTCTGATTAGGGGTCCAGGTGCTTGTCCATTATACCCCTGTAAATCTGTAGCCTGGAGATTTGGATAAACCTGCTTGGTAAAAGCGTCTATAGTGATTTGATAGAAATCAAAGATCTCTCCGGTAGTTGCATTTGTGTAAGTAGTCAACGGTTGCAACTCGCTCGGGATGACCAAAGGATCCTCTGTAGGTTCTTTATAAGCGACTCTAAGTATGAACGAGTGATTTTAGACGATTCTTACGGAAGATCCGAGTATAAACGGGACTAACCCAGTCATCGTCGTCAGAACGTTTCTCATTCTCCGTGTGAGCAAGCGGGTGCCCAAAGGCAGTGGAGAAGAGAGCGAAAGAAGCAAGAAAAGCGATGTTGCGCATTTTTGAGGTGCTCAAGAATATAGCTTTTTAGACTAATGCTCAATCCTTAGTAGAGAATTAGACTGATGCTTTTGAGTGAAGGGACCCAAGTGGAATTGAGAGGGGTTTATATAGACGGGTGAGAAGCTATGCCTGGATGGGACCTTCATAATAATTCCTCAAAATAGTGATCAGGAGTGCTAGGCTCTCACAAACCACAACTCTAAATGTGCAACAGCAGACTTTTACTAGCCAAGATATCCGAAAACAATCGTGGTCCAGAACCGTGCCCGAGCAAATACTGAAATGACAGTATGCCAAGATTCTAGATTCATCTCATGATATGAAATCATGTCTATTACCCCCACAAGCATGGGCGGTTATACATACTGGTACCACTGGAGCCCCCGAATAATGGTTATAGTACATCCTGGCATCTCTGGGTGGCGATAAGTTTTTAGCGAGAAGTAGACGTGGATCTTTGTTGGATACGGTACACGGGATCAAAATTGTAAACCCTAGTTGGTATTTCCCTTCCAAAACTTTGATTTTAAATTATTAAAATGGCGTATAAAGTTAATTTCTATCAGACATGTGAAAATCTTGATTCAGATACTCACAGGCGGCACTAGCAGGCTATGCTGGACCTTAGGGGTAGTTAGACATATATGTCGAAAAATAAGACATTTCTTCACAATCTCCACAATTTTCACGAAATATATATATATATTTAGTATCATAGTTATATGATAATCAGCTCCAAAAGCTCTTATAGGTAAGAGAGTCACTCAAAATTTGAAGGCATTTATTGACTGTCTGTTAATCCTATAGTAAATACGAAGCTTATTCCGCGACCCCCTAGTAACAAATGGTAGTAAAGGTGGTCATATGCAAGACAAGGAGTGTCTATTCTCGTCAAACTTGTAAGACCTGCCACATATATCAACGGCAGTTCGAGGAAAGTGTACCGGGTTACGGCCAGAGTCTTGGCCTCTGTTATTCTTACCGTATGAGTAACTAAGGCTACATATATGCTCTAGCAAATATCTAGACTGATATAATCCCAGTATTAGGCCGCTCTCGCTAATCAACCCCTAGCTAAACGTGACATGTGCCCCACGCGGCCAGGGGCCGAGGAAGATGGCAGAGCCTTTTTGTTTCGTTTTACGCCACATCTTGCAAAGAAAAATATTATATCAAGATATTTGGTGCAGGCTTGATATCCGTATTTCAGTGGTATCACAGGTGTTACTGTGATTTCTTGCGCCAAGAACAAGACCCCATGCCTACCGCTTATTGTTAGACCCCCCTGACACGCTAAAACTGTGCTCTATATTATTTTTGTGCGCCTTCTCCCTCCTCCATTTCGACAAATGAGCAGGGGATTTTCCCATAGAAGGTAGAGGGGACTACCAACATCCCTTCGCTTCGTTCTGAAGGAATCTGAGGGTCAGTGTGCATAACTAGGTTGCGCCCTTAATGAGAAAGGGGGTAGGCATATGGGCGGATAGGGATCCGCAGCTAGTGATGTATTACATTATTAGGTGGAAATTTGCCTCCTAACTATCAGCTCTGATTTTCATTTCAACTTTGGTTTTCACGAAGCTGCCGATATAAGAAGCTATTTTGTGCTATAGTCGGGATATTTATGTGGAGAATTAAGTTCGAGTGATATTGCTAGATGCGATATCGCTAAAGATTGCTGGTAATTTATAACCTCAGGGTTCGAAAGCCTCGCAGCAGATCTGATTTGCAGAGCTGACTCGGGTATTACTTAGGACAGTAGCCTAGGGAATTTTAGGTATTAGTTTCCGAGTAAGATTACACATAAGTATTTCCCTAGCAATCACCATGTTCATCTTGACAGGCTGCTGGATTACATATAAAAATAACTATAAAGGCACTTACCGTGAGACAGCGAGCCCCCAGTGAATTAAGGTTATGCGCAAGTATATTACGATTTAACCTCCGGACTTTTCATCCGTGCGAGATTACCGAGCAACCCTAGGTTTTATGCTGCATTTCGAAAGGCGAATTCGCAGGTAGTCCAGCCGTGTGGCTTTTCTGATCCCTAAAAGAGCTAGAAGGTCTTATTAATAAATTGCGTTCTGTCTAACCTTCCTAATTGTCGCCCCTGTATCTTGCCAAGCCAATTCCGATGTTAGAAATACCTTAACTCATGACCTTGCTAAACTAATAGACCACATTCTTTAATTCTTATCCCATGGTAACTTCCCAAGCTATATGAGCCAACCAAGGGAACTAAAGAACAGGGGGTACAAAAACAATAGCGCGTTCACTTATTGCACTGGTCTTGCCTCTATCTCGGCTAGATCTGAGATGGAAGGCTATAGGAGTTTTATAACATATCGGGGTTTATATCAAGTTCGGAATGGTTCTAGTTTTCTGATTTTTGCTAGAGAAAATGTTGGGAAGGCGACTCCAGAGTTATTGCCTCCTAATATCCAGATGCTTACCGCCAAATATCACAACTCATTGTCTAGACTTCGGCAAGTGCTCTAACTCCCGGAAGAGACTCTATACCTGGTAATAGAATAGATGTAGAATGTGGTAGGTGGCCTGCTTTGCGAGAATACGAACTGATCAGCAGGGATGTGAGACAATGGAATCCACACCGCCACTGGCGATTAAATCTCTTAGAATACTCTCTTAAGCTCGTGACCTAATACTATAATTGTCAGCTTGTGTAGGCCATTCGTGGTTTTAATCTTGCTAGCTACCAGGTTTAAGGGCACCTCGTAGATCCTCCCTTCCTAGTACAGCCTAAGTAATAACTTTCTTTAGGCTCTTAGTCCGACTAAATAAACCCTAACCCTTGGTATGCACTAAGGATCAGGGTTCGAAAGCCTCCAAGGATCTTCATGATCTTCAGGTGCTAAGAAAGCTTCTCTGGACGGTTGGATAAATCAAGACATTATAATGCCTATCACTCCTCCACTCCCAGCCCATGAAACCAAGAATAAACCAATCCTCCATTATCCTGTCCTTCCAACTCCTCTGGTTCTGAGCCTGAGACAATCCGATACAACGCAAAATACAACTGGCTCCACGCTATGGTTGGGTGCCCAGGTTTTGGCGATATATCTTTTCGATGTGTATGGATCCAAGCCACGATTGCCTGCTTCAGAGAACCCGCGGCCGAGGGCAATCGATCTCGGTTCCGGTATAGGGCTCACTGCAAATGTGATGGCTATGTTGGGGTTCAATGTTGTTGCGACCGATCTGAAGATTGTTATCGATGCTGTGTTGAGTCACAACATAGAGAATAATTCGGACCACGTCAAAGTATGGGGACAAGAAACCGTGGTTGGTGGTGTCGCAAAGGGCTGTGGAAACATTGACGTCAGACAGTTGGATTGGTTTGTCGAACCAGAAGAGTGGGACTGGAATGGAGCAACGTCTATTGCGCCAAGAGAAGGACTGCCGTCGCCAGAGTCGGACAATGCTAGCGGCCCTCCTTTCGACCTCATTGTAACGGCAGATACACTTTATACCCAGGAGTTGGTTATTCCATTGCTAAGGACGATCAAAGAGCTGTCAATAAAATCAAGAAAAGGGAAGAAATGCCCACTAGTACTCGTTGCGTTAGAGAGGAGAGATCCACAAATTATCCAGTATGCCCTAGACCTAGCGAAAAAAGAAAAGTTTGACTGTAAGAAAGTTTCAGATGGGAAGCTCAAAAAGTGCTTGGATGCCGTAGGAATGAATTGGGGGAAAGAAGACTGGGAAGGGGTTGAGATCTGGAGATGGACACTTAGGTGCGAGTGATGGATAATGTCATCATATACGCCCCAGCGACAGCGTCTGTTTATTCTGGTTATACGGGTGGCATGTGTCATGTGTCTAGTTGTAAATTCCCCCTAAATCATTTATTTAGTTCAATATTAGCCTTTCCGGCATGTTGTCCTGCCTTCCGACTATGGCCATTAATGAAAGAAAGCGACGCTGTTATAAGATTTTATCTCTCCCACGTATTCTAAGCCACTATGCTAGTCACTTCCTTAGGCGTGTTAGGTAGGTAACTTGTACGACAGCTATGCCTACATGTATGTATTTCGACCGCAGCGGCCGCTCATATATCTTGATCAAACTGTCTCGAATTGCTCATAGAATCTTAGAAGGGCGGGTAAGTTGTATAGTTTACTACAGTAATATTCCGCCTAGTTTATGAGCGTAGGGTGAGCCCCATGAGGTATAGCCAACTATATCAATAATCCTAATGAATGAATGAATTTATCATAAGTACATGCAACCCTAAGGTTATGGTACTCAATAATCCTAAGAAGCCTAGGAATAAGCAGAATTTAAATGAATTGACACTAGAAAAGCACCCCCAACGATGTTTCAATCACAAAGCAAAATATTTTAGAGAATTCTTAATAGTCAGATTTGATTTACATTGTAGTATGTGTAACCATTCATTACTATTTATCTATATAGATGATGAGAGGGTCGGATCTCAGCCTCGAACCCCTCTCCCATCTCTTTATAAGGACACTTCCACTTCCACACTAGCGTCCCACTAACTCTACCATAACTACTCTCTGCATACATAAACTCGATTCATCAACTGGTCTTGTTTCCAGGCCTAACTTTTTCGTTCATAAGTCCTGTAGACATTCCTTTTCTATCTTGAAGCTCTTTTACGGGGCCGTGTAACACATGCCAGTCTTTCGCTACATGTTGAACCTTGTGGGCCAGCCGGAAAAGCAATAGTATCTAAATATTCCGTGACTTTTAGCCTCATATAAAGTTCAATAATAACAATTAAAGTATAGACCAGCTCTTACGAGTTTAGCCTTTTATACTGCTAACCTGAACCATTACAACTATAAATGGTATGCTCCAAATGCATTTCCTCCAGCTCCTCTCACCTCCTTTCCTCCTCGCTAAAAATAGACATGAAGGTACACACATCTCTAGCTAAGATAATGCCCCTTACTCCTCCATTACTATAATTTTATTCTATGTTTACTTAATGCCTAATCCTAATGATAATTTTAGTGATATGTCTAAGACCCTTAACAGTAAACGAGATACAAGGCTAAAAACAAAAACCGCAACAATGCTAACTACATGTACCTACTTATCATACAATAAGGCTACATAACAATAAACAAAAATACAACACTAAAAGTAAAAGATGCAACAATACTAACTACCTACTTATCATAAAGCTAGATAACAGTAAACACAATGTAATAAAAAAAAACCATTCAATAGTTGGGTTTTTTAGTTAGTTCTTAAAGCAACAACTTGTTATATAGTTTAATACTATATTTATTTCTATTTTTCCGGCCTCCACGAGTCTCAGACTCTCCCGTTCCGGTTTTTCCTTGTGAGACTCCTGGATTCCTTACCCAACCCTTGTCAGCCGCTACATGAAACCTCGCCATGACATTAACTAAACCCAAGATAGATCAGGCAAAGCATATGCCATCACACACACACGACCTTATGTTGCCATCGTATCAAAGCTCTCAAATCCTAGTTTTCCCAAGCTAAAAATAGCTATCAGAGACTATACGTTGTCCTCCAGCCAACTCATAATGCCGAAAAAAATGTCATATCATTGCGAACCTAGCTTGAAAGCACATTGAAATTACTCATCTCAATAGTATTGTAGCTATTCTACGGGGGAGGCTACAATTAAAGGAGATTAATCAATTAATCTATATAACTGAATTTCTAGTATAGGTATAGCAAATAGAATGAGGTTTAATTACTCTATGATAGGGTAGTTAGTTTAATTTGAAGGGCTCCTACATCCCCACTTAAATTTAAATATTACATGTATTGATGAATTGCATATTTTAACCAAATTGAAACCTCTCCCAATAAAAATGGAAAATAGATCGTGTGTTAATATATAAAACTACATAACCCAACCAAGACTAACCTTGTGTACCATGGCCTCAGGGCTAAATGTACTATGATTAATTCATTCATTCATTCATTCAAGGCCAACCCTGTACTCATCGATCTGCGAGTGATGATCTATGAATTTAATATTCGTCAGTAGAAGGAATCACTGATGATCACTCGCACTAGTTGACTCCACGGTAAAAACAGACATAAATCGAGAAAACCGATGGAAAGCTAATTTTCATTGTATCCATAAACACAAAACAGCATGTTGTATATAAAATACAAAAATCAAACTACCGCCAATAGTACGTACAGCCGACCACCCAAGCAAAGGACCAATTAGCATAAAAATGAGTAGAGTAGGGAGGAAAAAGAAACCTCCAGAAACAGTAACATAGAAAAACAGTTAGGGTAATAGAAGTAGTAAAGAACCCGCCCAGAAACCACACTATACAATAACCTCTTCCTATCCCGTGCATCAATGGTTAAACTTTCTCCCATTCCACGCTCCCTTCGCTAGTACTCGTGCTCCCTCCCCAGCCAAATCCCACCCCTACAGTCTCTTCCGCCTTTCCTGCATTCAACATCCACTCCAACAACTTATCTGGTGCACATTTCCCAAGTATCTCATAAACAAAGCTCCCACTCCCAACTCTCCGCACCTTTCTCGGCTTTACCGCAGTAAGTGCGTCAAACACCGCTAGATGTAGTTCTCGGAGCGAGCTGCCCTTATATATCCCGCTGCTTCCATTTCCATGACTACCAATACTCTTTCCTGACTGTTGTGCTGCATAGCTTTTGGCATATGCAGCTCTTGCCGCAGGAGGCCATTGCAAGATGTCTGCACGGGCGGCGTTGAGGAGTTGGATAGGATGGGAACTCTTATTTCCCTGTACATTCGAGGTGTCAAACGTGCCAAGCTTCAAGTGACATACATCCACACCCACAGGACCTAGCTCACGGCGTAGGCTAGTTACTAGGCTATCAAGTCCAGCTACAGCCGCAGCTTCGGGAGCGTGGAATGGTGGCGCGAGAGGTGAGATAATATTTGGTGTCATGATGACGAGACGAGAGTTGAACTCGCAAATGGTACGGAGGAAGGATTTAATAGTGACTACTGTGGAGAGGATTTTTAAGTTCAGTGTGTCGGACCAGAAATCGATCGGGATTATTTCCACCGGGCCGGAGGGATAGGTTGTGTCCGGAATGATGATTACCCCAGAAAGGTGGAGACGGTGGGGGTGAGCACCAGGGAACGAATGGACTGGTGTTGAGATATATGTATTGAATCGTTCAATAGCAGATTGTGCACTCTCGGGCTATAGACGGAAAAAAAAAGAGAAAAAAAGAGAAATGTTAGTATGGGCGGGGTAGAGGGATTGAAAGATTTACGAACATCCAGAATATCAACATTCAACGGGCGGATATCACTACGCCCTTCATTCATAACGACCTGTTCATCCTCAACGCTATTGACAACTACAAACACAATAAACCCCCTACGATCCATATCCAGTGCCAAACTCCTCAATATCGGATCATGCGGTGACCCCGCAAGAACTACTCCCCAAAGGTGCCCCCATAATCAGCATTCGCCACCCCATCAAATCCACCTCTTCCCCCCAACCGCAAGGAAGGGATTTGAACTAACCAACAACCTCCTTCCTCCCCCCATCAGCCGCTTTCTTTGCCCTCAACTTCTTCGTCTTCTTATTCCTGCCATAAAGATACCCTCCAACCCCCAGCCCCGTGCCAACCATCAACCCAACAGCCCACTTGTTCTCCTTCACCCACCCAACGATCCCACCGTTCCCAACAGCCTTCTCGATAATCCTAGATGATACCGGCGGGGGCGGTGGAGCCGGCCGTGCAGCCTCGGGAAGCCATGTGGAATTCGCTAATGTCTTGCGGATAACGGTGGCTGCAGCGTCGGCTTTTTGGTCGATTGCGTCAGCAGCGTTGAAGAGTTGGGATTTTAGAGACCAAGCGAGGTTTGTAAGCTGTTCTTGGAGCTGTTCGGTCATTTTTTTTTTGAAGCTTGACTATCGAGGTCTTGGATGAGGGTTTGGATGGTGTGGGGTGGGGAAGGAGTGACGTCTATAGTGCCAAGTCATGAGATCACGTGGGTGGGGGATATGTCAGCCTTGAACTAAACGAAGGTATTAAATAACTTATAGAGTTATAGTCAAGTAAAAGCAAATAACCGGTACTATTCACGTGAACTACTGTAGAATTGCGGTTAGACTAAATTCCAAATATTCTGATGACCACATACAAATAATATTTTTGGTGCTAGACCTCGACAATACAATACCACAGTTATCCAAAGAGTTATGAAACACCGAGTAACACAATCTAAATAGTATAATAACCTATAACCCAACATCCCTAAAAACCAGCCTGTAATAACCCGCAGAGTGATAATCCATGACCCAACACTAGTGTAACAGCCAAGACCCATAGTTTGTTGAAACATACTTAAGTTCTTCTCAATATCAACAACCCCTGGAAACTCTTTTACCCAAGTCCCCGGAGATGGATTACCGGGAAGCCTAATCATAGTAATCCTGGAACAAGTGAGAAACAGCCCATGGTTCAGCCCCTGGAGAAGACTTATTTGTCATATGGATATAGTACTCTTTTCCGTTTTCGCGCTACCCTGGTTTTATCTTTGGATTGTAGAACCTGATCGATAGGCCTGTTCCGAGGTGCCGGGTGGTTCTTTTTAGAGCTGTGGTATACGTT
Organism: Verpa conica; assembly: GCA_033030425.1. Taxonomy (NCBI): domain Eukaryota; kingdom Fungi; phylum Ascomycota; class Pezizomycetes; order Pezizales; family Morchellaceae; genus Verpa; species Verpa conica. The sequence continues at coordinate 1,128,635 of JAUFSD010000012.1, forward strand.
GATGTGGAGAAAAGGTGTGAAGTATAGGGGGGGTAGGGTTTAACAAGGAAAAACAGGGTTACAGAATCTCAAGATTGTTGTGCACCGTTGAAACCAAACCCGCACATAAACAATCACTCACACTAATGACTCGTAAAAGACCTTAGGTTCCCGGTCTGCCTTCTATTAGATTACGCCTCTTGACAAAAAAAAGAAAAAAAAGACGCGATGCAATGATAGAATACAAAAAATATAAAATAACAATACACAAAATCAACAAAAAAAATCCCTATAAAACAAAACAAAACTCTGTTTGAAAACAAACCCTTATATCCATCATTTATCTCCCTTGATCCCTAATTATCTCACCCTACCTCTCCGGCTCGCCCTCTTCCTCCCATATATATAATCACAAAAGCCAATGAACAGAACAGAATAGAATGGTAGTCTTGCGGCAATGATGCATCGCTTGAATATTGTATAAGGACAAAAAAAAGAAGAATGTAAGCAGAAGAGGAATATAAAATGACAAAAAAGAAGAAAAAAAGAAGAAAAAAAGAAGAAAAAAAGAAGAAAAAAAGAAGAAAAAAAGAAACCCCCAAAATAAATCCCAAGAATAGAAGAGGATGAAAGGGGTGTAGCTACGCTTCCCTTTTGAGCGTGCTATAATTAAGTGCCGTCCGTGGCTCCACCAGGAGTAAGAAGTGAAAAGTTTGTAGAAAGGAAAAAACAGAAAAAACAGAAGGAAAGAATAGAAGTAAAAGAAAGAAAGGAAGGGAAGAGAACAAGTATGTAAGAAAAAAGAAGAAAAACAGAAGGGTATGAGTTTTTTTTGGTAAGTTAGTTCAGGAATCAAATAGATCCACAACAATCATAGTACACAGCAAAGCTTTCTAACGCAAGAAAAGCACAAAAAACAGAAGGAACCCCAGCCACAAATAAGGAAACAAAACAAAGAAAATTCGTCCTCTCTCGACATAAGCTCAGGAAAAAGAAAAGAAAAAAGCAGACTACTTCTTCTTCTTCGCCGCTTTCTCATTATCCGCTTTAGTCTTCTTTGCCGCTCTGTCTTCGTCATCAAGGTATTTATCCTTCCAGATCCAAGAATTACCCGGCATGTTCATCCCCTTCGCCTCAGCCATACGATAAAATTTCGCCGATTTTTTCATATCCTTCTTGCACCCCACGCCATTCGCATAACAGAACCCTGTCTCCGCAAGCGCATCCGGATCACCCCATCCTAATAAAGTCAGTATAGCTCTCAAACACTGATAAAAAAAAGAGGTAAAAAAAGAACTCACTTCCAGCAATCTCAAAGCACCTAACCGCCAATCCTTTATCCATCTCAGTCCCCCACCCATTCATATGACTAACGCCCAACTCATAAATACTCAACGCAAACTGAGCCCTCCTTCCCTTCTTCTCAAACAAATCAACCTTAGCACCCTTCATCTCGTCATCTGCAACCTCGCTAGATGCCAACTCGGTAACCTTCTTCAACCACATGACACCCTCCTTAGGGTTTGCTCTCATCCCCCATCCGTGTCTGCATGCAAGTGCATACAGTAACATTCCAGTTGGGTGATCGCCATTTGCCGCAAGACGGAGATGGTAGGTTGACTCCTGGAGGGAGCCAGATTCATGAAGCGCAATACCCTTCGCGACATGTTCATCGGGGCTCATAGTAGCAGATGGGACAACTGGTGGGATATTAAAACTTGAAGGAGAGCGTGGTGAGCGTGGTGAGATAGAACCAGCAGTGTTTGGTCTGGGCCCCGGAGATAATAACTGTGGTCGCGGGGAAGCACTGGGGGAACGGCTGTTATAAGTAGCCGCTCGATCACGCGCAGGGGCAGGCTGCAGGAAGGGTGTTGGGGGTGAAGCAGGGGAAGGCGGCCTTCCTATAGTGGAGGTAGGTGTATCTGTTTGGGTCCGTGTTAGGATTGGACGTTGTGGCTGCGGCTGGTGGATAGTGCTGGACGGAAGTTGTATTACTGGTGGTTCCGTAAATATCACTGAGTTACGGTCAACCATTCTTCCTCTAGGGAGGGCGAAACGGGAATAGACAACAGTTGGGGCAGCGCCTTCTATCTCCCCCCCGTGCTGCTGCTGCTCCTCACTCAATGAGACGGGAGTAGGGATAGAATATTCATCTGGGAAGATGGGACTCTGCTCTGGTGTTAACCGCTGTGGAATGTCAAGCGTCGGGCGCATAGTATCAATGCTCGGCCGGTTACTAAGCGGCCGGGAAAAGTTGAATACTGGCTTCGGGGTACCCCCGACAGAACACAGGCTAGGAGTTATCGACGCCGCCGAGCCCGGGCGGGGAATGACTTCAAACTGGTAAGATGGAGTAGGGGGGCCAAAAGTGAACTCATGATGCTGATCCACCGTCTCCGCAGTTATACTCTCCGGGCTCGTAGCCCTCATCCCCGCGACCATTGGTAATATCATTGGCGCAGGGGAATGTGTCGGAGACCTCTGCGGGCCAGGATGGTACAATGGTTCACCATGACCACGGTTCATCATCCTCCCCCTATCACTCTCGTGTGAATCTTGTCTTGACGGTCTCCTCCTCTCCCCCAATGATGGCCTTCTAATGTCCTGCTCTGGTCCTAACCCAAGCGGTGCTGGCGGACCTGCACGGTATGGCATATACTTCATCCCTTCCTGCCCACTCCCTTGTCTGTTTGGACTCCTTGGGTACATCCTATTCTCTGGCCCTCTCGAGTCCTGCCTATGCGGATGCAACCTATCAGCCCCACTCCCTTGCCTATGCGGGAACTTCCCATCCTCTGCACTGCCCTGTCTTGATAATGGTGCAATGCCCGGACTAGACCCCTGGCTCTGCGGTGGTGGAAAAACTTCATTCTCCGCAGACCCCTGACGGGATAATGCGCCGACCGAGGTCGCACCGGAGGAGCTCGAATCTTGCCGGTATGGTCGATACTTGTGCGTACTATCCTGGCGGGGGGGGTACATCGCACCATTCGAGTCCTGCCGTACTGGGTGTTGATGCGGGTGTTGTTTATGCGGATGGGGGTGGGGATGCGGGTGTGGGCGCGGTTGCTGTCTATGATCACCAGTATCAGAAAACTGTCTCGGCGGGGGCATACGACGTGAAGTTGGCGGTTGCGACTTCGACCTCGCATATGCCGCAGCATTTGCGTCCTCTGGGCCTCGTCTCCTATCCCTTCCCCTGCCGTGCTGTTGCTGCTGCTGCTGTTGCTGGTACGGAACATACTCCCCCTGCACTGGCACAACTCTCCCACTCCTCGGAGATACCTCCACATCGTCCTCATCCTCTGTAATCTCTGCGCTCTCTCCTCCACTGACAATGACAGGCTTTAGACTAACTCTTCCAACTTGTTCAAACTCAACGCCTTTCCTCCCTTGCAGACTTTGAAGATTCGGTGGGTTGCGGTCAGGATTAAGGAACCCACCCATGAGTGTAAAGTTGCTATCACGAACACTCGTCGCACCGGATATGACAGAGTCCCGCTCACCAGAACGCTCATCGTCCTCTGTGCTTGTTGTACTCACGGTGCTAAACCTCGGGTAAGAGCTTGTTGGCCGTTCCTCGGGTGCCTGAGTAGCAATTCTATTATCTACTCCGAGAAACGGAGAAGGTGCGCTAATGGATTCATTGCCGACAGTTCTGGACCTAGCAAGCGGTGAGGGCGAGGGAGAGCGGCCGGTTCGTCGAAGAGAAGCATGCACGGTTAGTGGAGTGAGTGTTGGAGAGCCGGTCCGGGAAGTGCCGAGTTGCTTAGAGAGGAGGCGGCCACGATTGATGAATTCGTCGAGTGGAGATATCTCGGGGGTGAATTCGCCATGGTTGTGGAGATGGCGGAAGGATGGTGAGGAGGGAATGCGGGAGTGGGGGTCTTCTTGCATTTTTGTGGCTTGCTGGGGAGTTTCTACTGGAAAATGAATGAATGTGATGAGTGAGTGCGGTAAGTGAAATGAGTGAGATGTTGTTTTTTCCCCTCTTTATTTTCTTCTTTCTGATATATTGTTTGTTGTTGCAAAAAAGAGTGTGGGCTGATCGTTCCGGAAGTGGAACGTCAGGTGTATTAGTTTTTAGTAGTTTAGTTATTCGGAGGTGACGGTGGTTGGCTGAGATCTGTCAGTTCATGGACTGGATGTCTTTGTAGAGAGTGACTGGAGGTGAGGTAGCGACAGAGTGTAGAAGCAGCATGGACACGGACGTCAGAGGAACTCCAAGACCGTAGATGAAACGGTGCCTGCGCCGCCTTTGATAGAATCGAAGGAGGAGGAGGGGAGGGGAGAGAGGGAGGGGGGGGGGGAGAAGGATAGAGGGTAGGGTAGAGACTGTAGGGGGGTTGACGATACTCTGGTGAGGGGAAAACACCAAGGGGAAATCTCGAGGGGTAAAAGAGAAAAGAGAAAAAGCAGACAGAGCAGTGAAGAAGTAAAATAGATAGGCCCCCAAAAGAAAGAATAAGAAAGAGTGTCGAGAAAGCAACCCCAATGCCTTACAGGGGGAGAAAGAGGAGAGGAGAGGGAAAGAGAGAGTAGAGCAGAACGAACAAGCAGAGAGAAAGCAGAAAGCAGAGAAAGAAGCGTCTGGGGCCCAGGCAAAGTCTTTCTCACAGGTGAGACCAGGGGAACCCGCCCAGGCCCTCCTCACCCAGGGAACGTCCGCCCATCATCTGAGGAATATCTCAGTGTGCAGGGTACTGAAAGGGTTATAATTGGCAACGGACGGATGCTCTATTGATTAATGGCTAGCTTTGGCCTGCAGTATTAAAGAATGCATTACCCCCCCCCTCCCCTCTGTCCCTCCCCCTCCCCACCTCCTCCTGCTCGAATTGTACTATGTAAATTAACTTCTCTTGCATACCGTAAACCGCCTGGAGACGCTCCGTCATCATCAGGAGATGTCCTTCTCTATTCCCTAAGACGTTTATATAATACAGCTTGAAAGAGAAAAAGAACTCTACTCGGTTTACAATTAGGAAATCTCTTTCCCTCCCGGCTCTCGACCTTCTCGCTCGGCCAATTCATAAGTCTTAGTAGCTTCGGGACGCGTCTCAAAGCTTTTTTTTTCGTGCCTGTTTAGACTGGAAGCCCGCTCAGTTCTTCATCCGTCCCCCCTTTTTTTCACCCCGATGCCCGTAGAGTAGTAGAGTAGGTAGACATTGAGCCTTGGACTTATGTGGAAGTCTCTCCATTTTGGTTATATGGTCACGAGAGCGAATTGTCGTCGAGCCCCCCCCTTTTTCCCCTCTCCTTCCCTCGATAATCTAATAGAGTAGATCTCATCTTAAGCTTCCTTTCCTTTCTTCCCTCCCTTCCTAGTCGGCCACCACCTCCGATCCTTGTCTGTCAAGGTACATTTCTGTTCCGTAAGCCAGGCAGGCCAATTGGTCTTTTAGTCATTTACCCAATAGCTATTGGGCGGCTCTAGCTGAGGTTCGTTTAACCAAGAGACGTCAACGTTGGTGCACTCGCAACTGTCCCCTCCTCTGCCCCATTGACAGGAGCTTGCTAGCTGCCGTGATGGTCAAGAAAGTAAGATTAGAGACCCCCCCGGTATCAGGGTCGAGTTATCTCATTGTGCATGAATGAACGAATTGTGCGCGCGCGTCGTCGCCTCCGTCCGAGAAAAGGAATACTACATGTGCCTGTGGGGTTGTTGGAGGCTAATATGTTGTTTTTTTCTTTTCCCTTGCTTGCCCTGCTTCCCATGGTACCGCGCGATGTGAGCAAGAAGTGCATGCAGTGGATTACTTCAGCCTCGAAGATACATACATGTACTTCTCAGCTGTATGGACATGAGAAGACGATGTACCTTTGAATTACTTATCCACTCTACTCCCCCTTTTGATATCCCTCCCCCCTTTCGTGACACTCAAACCCTTATAGGGCTCGGTAGACTCCAGACGCTGTTTCGCGTGTTTCACAAGTGACAGGGTCGGGTCTAGCCACTGGAATGCAATTTCGTGGGAAGGAGGAGCCTACCCCTGTGGCGCTGGGGAGCCACAGCAGCAAACACACGAGCCACAGACTCTAAGCGGGCCTCGGGACTCTTTCAGGTGTCACCGGCAGCGAGACGAGAGACACACCCAGCCACACCGTCGGTGGTTATTGACCGGTGTGCAAGTGCTGGAAAAGTATTATATCACATACACAGCCCAAAGCGACAGCAAAGAGAGAAAGAAAGAAAGAAAAAAAGAGATCCATTTCTTTCTTCTCCTTCTTCTCCTCCTCCTCTCATCTTTTTTTAAATAAATCGAGGCTGAACCCTTTACTGACATGTGCCCCTACCCTCCCTTAACTTAAGCACAAACACCCAGCCTTATCCTATCCTCTCCCCCCCAAACCTCTACCTGAACCGAACACACAGTCACACTACCCACCTGTCGATCTTCGGGCCCTGATAATTAATTATTATTATTTTCAATGTCTCGACTCTTAGGTCTCAACTCCCCATTCGACCCTTCCCACCGCTTCACGACATCATGGATCCTCCCCCCGATCGTACTAGCGTGTATTCGTCTACTCCTTAGCACATACATCTTCGCATACCTCATCTACCGCATCGCCTACTCTGCTGTCAACGACGGAGGCCTCGGCGCCAGGCAGAGCTTTTCGTATTTTACAAACATCACGTATTGGGGTCTGGGCTTCTATTTCGCGGTGTCGGGGGTGCATACGCTTGTGTATGCGCTAAAGGGTAAAGCGCCGTTAGAGCGATGGGGCGCGGTGTTGCAGTTGTTGCATAGTGTATTTTATAGTAGTATTGTTACATTTCCGTTTTTAGTGTATGTTCCCCCCCTCCTCTCTTATCGTTTGTGCATAACTAACATGTGCGTTTTAGAACAATTGTGTATTGGGCTATCCTTGCACCTGACGAGTCGCCGTTTCTTACCGTGGTATCGGGGTATTCTAATGTCTCTGCGCATCTACTGAATAGCGTGTTTGCGCTGTTTGAGATTGTCGTGCCGAGGACTGACCCTCTACCGTGGATTCATATTCCGTTTTTGATACTATTTCTGGCGGGGTATCTGTGTGTGGCGTATATTACAAAGGCGACAGAAGGCTTCTATACTTATGGTTTCTTGAATCCCGATACTGGGAATGGAAAGGTTGCTGGCTACTGCTTTGGTATCTTGGCGGCGATATGTATCGTGTTTTGCATTGTGAAGTTGTTGATTTGGGGGAGGGTGAAGTTGACGGAGAAGGTCTTGGGTATGAAGGGTAAGTTCGCAAAGAGAGATCCGGAGAGGGATGCAGAGGTGGGGAAGGATGCTGGGAAGGGGGAGGTTAGTAAACATTGATTTTTTTTGACTTTTTGGTTTTTCTTGTCTCTTTCTTCCATTGTTTATGGTTTATGGGTAGTTGCGGTGTTTATTCTTGATTTGTTTTATTATTTGCTCTTTTTTGTCTATTTTTTTTTTTTTGGATAAGCGCTGGATCTACTATAACGTAGCCCCGTTTTATCACGTTCTATCAAGTACTATTTTACGGGTTTTGAACCTACCACTGCTCAGAATTCCTTATGTCACTTTTCTTACATCCCCCCGGGGGTGTGCGTATATCCCTTTTCTATTATTATTATTATCTATTTAATAAGTGAGGTTGGCGGTTAACGGTTAGTATTCTAATAACTTACGGCCACTCTCCGGGCAGTATCACCCACTATCAACTATTACCGTCTAAGCCGGCAAACACACACGCACTTCACCCTGAGGCGAATTAAGAGACCCTTTCTTATTCCTATTCCACGTGTATTGCAGAGCCCATCAATCAAGAACCTAAAGTGCACGCAGATAGATACTCAGGGGTGCATACAGTAAGTGGATTAGCCACACACTTAGTTTTCTAAAAATAAAAATATAAGTAAAAAAAAAAAACTCGAAACGATAGATCCCCTCCAATCGTTGTGCACGGGCGGTGTGGATTAGTCATAGTTCGTTTCAAGAATGTTGATCGACGGGATGTTCCCGGGGGTGGCCGAGTGATTGGTTGTGAGGAGGGGGAGGTTTGCTGGGGTGTGTTTTGCTAGGTTTAGGGGTTTGGTGATGGTTGGATATATGGGGTAGTACGTAACTTGGTGTAGTACAGGGCGGGGGATATTTTCGTTTAGTAGGGATACGTATATTTTTTATTGTTGGTTCATGGGTTCTCACTCGTAGTATGGATTGCGGGCGTTAGCTGGTACAGTACAATCGCCCTATAAGAATTCGGGCTATAAGAATATTCGCCCTATAAGAATATGTAGTCCGACCTAGACAAGGATTATTTTATGTGCACCAGTGCTTTCCTATAAGAATAACTGCTCTATAAGAATATGATATTGCACAAAGACCATATTCTTATAGGGCGATTGTACTATATTAGGAATAGATGAATAGATGGGTAAGTCATAGTGCATAGCTATGATTGTTGTAGATTTTCCTAAATAGCCCGAATCTTTACCTGTCACTTTGGCGAGGCCTCTGCAGCGGGCCGACCACAGTCCGATATAGGGATATATAGGAGTAGGAGCACACCCCTAGGGCAGTAATTGACAATCGTGCTTTCTATTTTCGGCAATAATTATCCTCACACCAAACATGAGTCAACTGTCAGTAATGATTTCAGGGTTTCATCCTAACGGGTGTGGAATGCCCTAACCAAGGGCAGAAAACTCCACCAATCTCACTCTACCTCAGATCCACATGTCCCATTCTAGAACCAAGGTCTGAGGGAATCTCTCTTGAGGAGAAGCTCACGCATATTTCAAGCCAGGAAATGAATATACGGTTAGTACCCCTATGAGCAGGCCTCGGTAAGATTCGAACCTTCAACCTCACATATCCTCAGAAAATTCTTCGTAGTTGGTATCAGGATTTCACAGGGAATGAGTCAATAAATAAATAAACTATAATACACAGAACCCAAAGGGTATGGTATTCGCACCTGGATGATAAACCTGAAACAATTAGTCTTACTACGCACTCTGAAAAATAGGGTTTTGTCTGGAAGCAAGGGTGGGGGGTGCATAGTGAGCGGAATTAGTAGACGGTTATATAGTTTAGCACAATTTAGAAATTTACTATTCAGTCCCTTTGTTTTCCACTGCCCTGCTGCTCATGATGACAAAAAAACATGTAGATGCGGTAATCTGATCTATCTTTGCGCCTCAGACCTTATGCTTGTATAGCAATATATATACCCACATCAAGAATAAAACAAAATATCTGTCCCCTAATATAGGCCTCCACAGGCAACTTAAAACCTAGATCTCAACCTCCAACCTAGCAATGCTTCATCAAAAACAATACAATCTTAAACCTTCTTCAGTTCAACAAAATAAGCTATAGTGAACCCCAGTATAACTCGCAAAAATAAATAAAAATTCTCTTTACTGGTACTATAAAAGATACTATCAGGTTACGCTGTTGGTGTGGCCTGTCTATACACTGCGGCCTGTAATAGTTGGATGGTTGGTTCTAGGTTGGGGAAATATTGAGAATATGGCCTTCTTGATATTGCAATTTTCAATGCTGTTTCTCCATCGTTCGTTACTGATGAAATGTCTGCGCCTTCCTCGAGCAGTAGTCGAACTATCGGATATTCCCCTCTCATTACTGCCTCGATCAGTGGTGTAGACCCGTATTTGTCTGTAGCTGAGGCATCAGCACCTTTCTCGAGTAGTAGCTTGACTATCGGCTCGTGCCCTCCCCCTACTGCCCTGAACAGCGCTGTAGACCCGTATTTGTCCGTAGCTGAGGCATCAGCACCTTTCTCGAGTAGTAGCTTGACTATCGGCTCGTGCCCTCCCCCTACTGCCCCGAACAGCGCTGTAGACCCGTATTTGTCCGTAGCTGAGGCACCTTTGTCGAGTAGTAGCTTGACTATCGGCTCGTGCTCCCCATTTACCGCCTCGATCAGCGCTGTAGATCCATATTTGTCTGCAGCTGAGGCATCAGCACCATTCTCGAGTAGTAGCTTGACTATCGACTCGTGCCCTTTCACTGCTGCGCTGGACAGCGCTGTAGACCCGTATTTGTCCGTAGCTGAGGTACCTTTGTCGAGTAGTAGCTTGACTATCGGCTCATACCCTCGCCCTGATGCCATTAACAGCGCTGTAGACCCGTATGTGTCCGTAGCTGAGGCATCAGCACCATTCTCGAGTAGTAGCTTGACTATCGGCTCGTGCTCTCTCTTTGCCGCCTCGAGCAGCGCTGTAGATCCGTATTTGTCTGCAGCTGAGGCATCAGCACCATTCTCGAGTAGTAGCTTGACTATCGGCTCGCGCCCTCTCCATACCGCCTCGAGCAGCGCTGTAGATCCATATTCGTTTGCAGCTGAGGCATCAGCACCATTCTCGAGTAGTAGCTTGACTATCGGCTCGTACCCTCTCTTTACCGCCTCGAGCAGCACTGTAGATCCATATTTTGCAGCTGAGGCATCAGCACCATTCTCGAGTAGTAGCTTGACTATCGGCTCGTGCTCTCTCTCTACCGCCAAGTACAGTGCTGTTTGATCTTTGCTGTCTCGAGAATTAATGTCGGTGGCTGCATCTCTTAAAATTAACTCAGTGGCAGGGTGGTGCCCTAAGGCAGCTACGACGTGTAAGGAAGTTTGCTGTTTAGGCCATCCGTCCCCGTAATATCCTCCTTCTAATATCTGTAGATAAGTGTTTATGCTGCCTACACTGAGAAACCTGAGAAGGGGCTCTGTAGACAAAACCCCGTTGCAACCCATAAGGTGAATAGGCATTTGCCTCGCAGCATAGTCTAGAAAAGGATACAAGGCCAATCGTTTTTCAAGGGAATCTTTGGAGGTGCAGGCGCCTTGGGAAAATATATCAAGCGAAAGAAAAGTGGTACAAGCTACAAAAAGCTTGAGATCCGGGTCCTCAGGGATCGCCGAACTCCTGATGAGATACTCCTGGACAGTATAATGGACGAGTCTGACAGTATCTCCTTTTTCCTCAATTGTCACTAGGCTAGCGCAAACATCAAGCAGCGTCTTTCTGTCTGGTAGGTTCTGTTCGTCGTATGTGGTACATTCCTCCTCGATAGATACCGCTTGTTGGAGCTCGCGAACTGTGAGGACCCATTTAGCTCTAACAAGCCAGAGTAGGACCTTGAGCGCTAGTTCCACACAGTTCCTCGGTTGTGCATGGAGGGTTTGCATAGCTCTGTCGTAGGTAGGGTTCATAGGGTGATCTTCCGACGAAGAGTTCTTAAGTTTATCAAGTTCCGCTAAAATTTGCCTTACAGTCGTCTGTTGGCATATATGTTCGATATGGAAATGTACCAGCAAGAACCTGGGGCAAATATATATTAGTAATGTAGTAGAAATTATTAGTGGTGGTGGTAATTATGGCGATAGTGATGAACATACATTCCATTCGCACAATCTTTGAGGTCGGAAATGATCCGGTCCTTGCATTTACCGTCCCTAACAAGTCGCACCGCTCTGGGGCTATCGGCAATTTTTTTCTGGATATAGCTGGCAATATCTTCGTCCTTCGCATAAAGCTTAAGCTTTGGTGAGTTTTCGAAAGAGTGCTGTACATCTTCTGGATGTCCTCGACTAGTCAAGAACAGGCTCATCCCATCTTTTGCCATCCGATGAAACAATGGCAAGAGCTCCTTTCGTTGGGATTTTTGGTCGCATTCGTCAAGAGCATCAAAAACCAAGAATGTTTGGGGGAACGAATTGGCGACTGAGACTAGAGTGCTGTATAATTCATCGAGGGCGGGTCTTTGCTGTTGCTTGTAGAGCTTGTCATATAGTTCCCCGATATCCTTAGGCAAGTGTGGTATTTGGCAAGCTAGCTGTTTTACTACGCTAGCAAGGACATCTTCTGGTCTCTGCTGGCCCTGCTCCTTATAATTGAAGTAGATATAGGCTACCCCGTGATGTGCCGTTTGCGCTCGATGTATAAGGTCGTCGATCATGAGAGAGCTAGGGGTTGGCTAGAGGTTAGTTTAATTCCTGTAATACTAAAGACACTCTTGGGGATAGTACGATAAAAATGTTTTGCCGCCACCAGCTATAAAACCGCGTGTCAGTTATCATCAATATTTAACTGGGAATACTTTAGGTAACACATACGGATTCCGTAACCCCAAAGCAACCGAGACCTTGCGTCTTTCTTTTTCCAATCTCGAACCTCTGGTGTTTCCAGCATCCACTGACCAGTACCCTTTTGCCTCCTACCACTAATATTGGAATGCCTCTTGTCAAAGGGATCCGGATAGAGCCACTTGAGCACCTTCATGCGTTTTTCGTCTAGTCACAGAAACTTAGTAACGATATCCTAACAGAACTGTTCACACACCTGAGGAAAACTAGGATTTTCAGAGCTTTATCACCTTTCTTAAGAGCTTCTTCTTCCTGCCTATTAGATATCTGGGCTGTAAATTGATCCACGTTTAAGGCAAGAATCAGTAAGGTCTTGTGCCTTTCCATCCGCGAGATAAATTCTAAATTCTCTTTCTCTTTCAGAGGCCATTTAGCGCGCTTCACAAACTTCCTCCAGGTCGAAACCTCTTTACGCTCTAAAATCAAGAGAATGGCTTCCATTTCCTGGATGCATCCCTGGATTGGATCGTTGAGTTTTTCTAGCGCAGTAGATCTAGGGTTCGAAGCCACAAGGGCCTTTAAGGTACCTAGGACTTCTGTAATGTGGTTTAGTTCATCTATGAACTTTTTGGCATTTTCTGGAGCTCGCTTGACACCGTTGATGTATTCGTAGCTCAAGGAAGTCGCCTTTGCCGTAAGCTGGAGTAACGCCACGATACCCGATGCGATCCCCAGGACTTCAGCCATTGCTAGAAAGAAACCTGGAGAATTTGGAGATACAGAAACAAGAACGTAAGCAGAACAAGATATTTCGTATAAGGTGGAATTTGTGGTTAATCGAAATTGGTTTTTGAGGAGCTTTGGAGTGTTGCTGGTGGGAGTGCGGGGCTGAGCTCCCTGCCTAGGCAGCTCTTGTGTAACTGCGCACGAAAGTATTCGAGTATTCGTGCACCCCAACGATCCTATTAGCGAAGCAAAATATTTACTGTAAAATAGGTGCAACTGATTATATACTATGATTAAATAAAAAGTAGGGTTTAAACTAGCTTCTTACTTTATAAGGCTATTCCAATAGATTTAAATAAGATTTATAATATAAGTATATATCTTCTGATATTTCTGCATGGCGACAACACGTACTGGAGGTAGGGTATTCCATCATTCCCTTGCTAGATAGTATAGGGATACATCAATAGCTTCAGCTGAATAATGAGGCCCGGCTGTGGGGAAGAGCCCTTGCAATGGTAACAAACACTAACCTTGCTGCATTCTTTGTTGGTAATATTGGCTTTGTCAATAGCAAAGGCAGACTATCTAAATCGTCACTATTTTTAGAGTCTGAATAGTGCTAAACAATCACTAGAGGTAGGAAACCTTTAGCAAATCCTAGAAGAGGACTGATCAATCACAACTTACCCCATGTCTGAAGTGGGGGGTAAACCACTGATTGGATACTAGCTGAAATATTCAATTGTAATCTTTGGACCTTTTGTTTCTATCCCCAAAGCAGACGCAACAAGTGCCAGTGCAAATAGCCCCAGAATATTTTTGAAACCTCCAGCTAAGCACTAGAAAAACACTCTTGTAGAATAGTACTAGGAAAAGTTCGAATAACACGTTTCTTATCGTAAAGTCGGATCCACATAAATATCGAAATACAATCAACACTACCCTGGGTATTCATCAAGAAAAACACCAGCCAAGTGAAGGGCAGTCCGAGACCAGCTCAGAGGCATAAATGAGATATAGGGGGGAAACTCCTAAACTCTGTAAAACGCCTAAAAATAAATTACAGTAATATACCACACAAAAAGAAACAGTGTCATAACTGGGAGTAGAAAAAATTATCGACGTAGTTAAGATCTCAGCTTCATGATTCCACAGCTTGCGCAGGCTCGCCAGTTAACATCATTAGTGCCCATGCAATTATGGCAATCCCACATCCTCTTTGCTGGAGTCACTGGGTTAATTCCGAATCGGACACGCTCTGTCTTTTTCGCTGAGGTTGATCTTTTTAATCCTCCTGGCCTGACAGCTTGAGATGTTGATCTCGATGGTCGCTCCGGAGCCTTGACGATTTCGATGATCTCCTCGTCATCTGGTTTTTGCACGCCGCAGGCATCGCAATTTGAGTTATAAATAGGGTTGATGAGGGTGCAGAGATCACATGACCATGTTTTCCTCCCTAGCGCCTCTTCATATGATGGCGGAGAATCTGAGAATTGAATATCAACTGGAATAGGTCGTTTATTATCTGAGCTTTGCGAGGGATCCAGTGACCTTCGCCGGGAGTGTCTTGATTCTGTAGACCGAGCTGTTGAAGCTGTAGCTCTGACAGGGGCTGGGGCTGACATCGGCTCATCGTCCCCAATCCAAACGTAGCCACCCCGTTCTTCCCAATCTCTCCGTTGTATCTGTTCTTCCCTTTCCCCAGCTTCGATCAGTTCGATCGCCGCCCGCAATATAGCTGCCTCGTTAGCGTCATCCTCCTCTGCCTGGGTCCGGAAGCCATTTCGAATAGCTCTCTCAGCATCATCCTCCATTCTTCCTCTATCACCGGCTCCACTCTCAGCTCCGCAGGTCTTGGAGATCCTAGATCTTCTCAAAGCTGCCGCTGCAGCCCTCTCTCTCATTTCCTCATAGTCGGAGTTTATAGGGTTGCTTTTACCGCCACCGAGCCTTTGACCAGATCCAGTGGACAAAGCACGTCTTTTCTCGGCAGCAGCCAGCGCTTTGCGACGGGCATCAACTATAAAAGAGGGGTTGTGTGATCTTCCGACACCGAGGCGCTTTCCTTCAGAATAGAACCCTTCGCCATTATACCCGGAGGTACGGATAGCTATATATTCGTCCTCGAGATCTTTCAGAAACGCATGGAACTTTTCATCGTGTGGTCCATGAACATTATGGGTAAGCCTAATAATAATTGTTAGCAAAGAGACGAGGGGTACGATAGAAAATGGGGATTTACTCATGGAGCATAGTATAAACACAGTTTTCAAGATCAAGAAATACAGAATCGTCATAAGGCTGGCGTAATCGAATACAAATCTTCTTTCCACCATCAATATTTAAGCCTATATATTATTAGTTTTTTTTTGTGATCCTTAAATTTTTAGAAAATAGGCTATAGAAATACCGAGAAGGTTCTTCTGAGCGGGCCAAAACTCAGCCAAACAGCCGACCTTGAATCCCCGCTGAACCATGATAGGCTTAACAAGGCTGGCAATTTTCCGCAACATGAAAAGAGCATGCTCCTCTCGCGGTTTCTCCCGCATATGCACATAAGAACCGATAAGCTGCCCTTGAGCCATGGTAACGTGAGAGGATAGTTTTAAGGAGATGGGCAATTAAAAACCAGTGATATGATAGAGAATAGTCACGAAGCGAATGTAGGAGGGGGTGTATGAGGTTTAAGTAGGCTGGGGTATTGCAGGGAGCAATAGGAAACAGCTTCTATAGAAAAGCAAACAGCAGCACAAGGTGGCAGGAGGGTGTTGGCTAATAAAGACTTTCCTAGTTTCTACAGATTAGTTTAGCTTCGCTGACGAGGGCTCGAGGGCGTTCTGGAAATAATCGAGACGCGAGGCGCGAGGTGGGGTGTAGAACTTATCGGGAAGAACGCGATTTATCGATTTATCATCCACCCGTCAGATAATACGGTCGGCCGCCCGCCCGTAAAATTGGTCGGCCACTCTAAAGTTGCGGCCAGAAATGTGGGGTGTGTGCCCGGGATGTTGCTTTCAACCCGTTTCTCTTCCCACTGGCTGACTCCGTGGGCTGAGTTGAAATTTTTTCTTTTCAATCTCCCAATTCGCCCATGCGTGATGCATCATAGATTGCTGAATGGTGGATCGTTCTGAAACAACAAAAAACGTGTGCCCTGGGAGAAATGACCCTTTTGCTGTTCGATGATTTGTTTGATTTCGGCGGGGTCTGCAGCAGAGCGAAGGGCTGCTGGTGATGTGTTTGGTATTAGCTCGCTTGTATATATGGAAGCAAGGTTAAGAATAGAAGAAGTTGATTTGCTAGCTGCAGATGATCTCCTTAAAAAAATTTCTCGGGCTGTGAGGCTATCGGGCCGTTACTTTTCGGTCCAGCCCCGGGATGCTTTCTGTGAGCCGAAGCCGAGTTCGGCTAACGGATATGTTTCTCTCGAGTGAGATAACATGTAGATGGCAAAAGTTACAGATGGTGTCTATCTTCTTTAAGCATTTTCTTTAGCAAATTTATATACATATAGATTAGTTTATTCCATAGAGATGGATGGCTATGGAGTGTAGGCTTGTAAGGGCGAGGGCCCCTACGCTTGCTCAAAGAGTACTATGAGTTAAAACAAATTTTTAATCCTAAGGCCCCAGGCAGTCAAATAGCTCGCACGACGCTATAGTCCCTTCTTTCCTCCCATAAAACTAGTTCATTACATGTACTCCCTCCAACCCATCATCCTTTTAGCGTCCTGCCTATTTATCTATTTCCCCCTGGGTTCCTTCTAGTTTGCCATTACCAGATCTTTCTCAGATACCCGCTGCCATGTCTTCATATCTGCGGAATCTAAACACTATGCTTAGGGCCATGGTTGTCTGCCGTGGTGTATGTACCTTTATCACCCTTCTTCTTGTTTATTACAGCACCCTCCACCCATCGATTCCATCATGCATTACTTTGCTTTTGGTCCCATTTATCCCTACTTAAGGATCTATACCCTCTTCTATCATCTCCGTCACGTTCAACTCGCTCATATTACCCTTCTTTCTCTAGATAGCCTGTTTCTTAGGTTACCCCACTCAGATAGACCCTACGTTCACCGACCTCAAGCTCCTCTTGTTCTTTTCCCGAGTCATCGACTCCTGTGCTCAATCTGACACTCTCTGGGACTTTAATTCATTCGATGTTGCTTCTGTGTTTAGCCCGCTGCTCGACTATGCGGAAATGATCCTAGAAGCACAGGGCGATATAAAAACCCTTACTGGCAACCGGTTTGGAGGTCTAAAGATCTCAGATATCGAATGGATGCAGAAGAACCTCACCTTCCTAGGTGCCTCTGTTGTAGTTGGAGAAATCGATACCCTCACCCGTGAGCTTAGTAACATAGACTCTTGGACTAAGTGGTTTGGTTTCATCCGCTATACTAAGTCGATCGAGATGGAGGGCCTCCCGGACTGGTGCCCAGAACTTCATGCGAATGATATTTTATGGAAGTCAGGGATTAGAACCTATGGGATTACATTCATGATGATGGATGCCATGGAGCAGCAAATGGTATGCTTAAGTACCCTAATATTTTTGATATATGGTGCTCATAAGTATACTTTCTAGGGTAGCCAAAACTTCTTTATTACCTGCTGCACTCTGCAAGACTATATCCTAGGGTACAAGTTTTTCAAACAAAGCTTCGATTATTTCTTTTGGCAAAAAGATGATACATCTCACCAAGCTTTATCAAAGCACATAAGCACTCAAAAAAACTCTGAGATACAGGATAAAACCGCTCGTCAACTCATAGACGAAACTGGATTTGAAAGACCGGCCCAGAAAACAAGAATTAGTATCTGGTCTAATACCACCGTTAATTCTACCTCGAACAGACACAGAGGCCCTCTTCAATATCAGAGATTGACTATGTCTTCCGAGCTTATAGACAACGCTATGTTCACTCCTATCGCCATCTCTGCACGAATGGCGGAATTAATCGAAGGTTCAATCGAGGAGCCCAAGAGTTCATATTGGTATAACCAGAGCCGCTTTTAAAACATCTATTAAGAAAGCTTGATAGATGTTTCCTCCCCCCTTGCCCTTTTTATGTTGGTTTTTAACTTGCAAGTGTACGAGTGATTCGACATGATAAAAAAAGATCTTTCTAAATCTAACTGGGTTTATCTTTACATCCCACTGCTTGGTTTTTTCTTTTAGAGTTTCCTTTATAAGAAGCAAGCATTTCTTCCTCTGACCTAGATTATTCTAGTGAAGAACTGTGAAGCGCGGCTATAATATTTATAAAAGATTCTTTGATCTCAGAGAGATACCGTGACAGTTCTCTACCCTTTTCTTTTCTTTTGAAGGAGTACTGGCTAGGTTATATATTAGTACCAATTGCAGGCCCTAGCCATCTCCTAGCCTTGGTGGTTGATGTTTTTCTATCACAAGTAGACCACCTTTTCGGTGACAATCAGCAGTATCAATATATAAAGAAGAAATCCCTCCCCACAGTCTAGGACATTGTCATTTCTGGCGGGGGCAGCTTAACCTTATAGGTTATTATAAGTATTATTTTTATGCTTGTAATTAGGCTACGTAGGAGCCATGCATCCGTAAGTGAAATCTCTCTACAACTCATCCTAGGATTCTTTATTATATAGGCGTATCATGAAGGATCACTCGGTAATTTTGAATCTTGGTATAGGAAAATAGAGTGCTCGAGTTTACTGACCCCTAGGGGTATACTGCGACTGCTCATGTCGGGCCGTGGTTGGCCCGCTATATAGATCTGGCCAAAATGACTGGGAACTCACTGACTTGCGATGGAACCGTTTCTTTATAATTCTACCTTTATTCTTTCTTTTAATAACCAACTATTTTTTCCTCCCATTTGGGCCCTTTGGTGGCTCCTTTTTCTTCTCCCCCGCACCGTTACCTGCCCCACTCCCAATGACCACCGTTCCAACCTCTCCGCCAATTACCGTCTCACCATCCGCAGGAGGGCCCAAAAGAGTTTTATCGAAGCTGCTAGGATCAATTCCTAATATCCCACCCTGGGCATTACGATCGCCGCTAGCTGAAAACTCTCGGTAGGCATACTTCCACTCATCTAGAAATGCACGTAGGGTTTTGCCCAACTTGTCCTTGCCGCCTTTAGAGTGGTGGCCTGTCCCAATGATAGCGTAGAGGGGTTGGGTTGAGGTTTGGTGTTCAACGAGTATGTCTTCTAGATACTTGACAGCTTCATCTGGGAGGAGGCCTAGAATTTGTCGTTAACAAATATAAGAATAAATATTGGGTATAGGAGAAAGTAACCATGTAGATCCACAAACAGTTCGGCACCTCCTGCTCTCGCAGTCTCTTTATTACGTTCCTCATAAATCGCCTTCGAGGCTTCTTTATGTGCCTTCATCATTGCGATGTTTTCGTTATTCGCCTTGCGACTATGTTCCTTTGCTGATTTCGCATCGTTCCGCTGCCAAGCCGAATTGGCAAGCTGGAGATACTTTGCCCTAAGCACACCATGGGAGATAGCATCTTTCCGGTGCTTGAGGTAGCTCCTGTTAAGAGAAGCACCAGTCTCTAACCACGGAATTTGCTGTGGTGCGGGAATATGTGATGCCGAGACCCGGGAGGAGCGCTTGGATGATGGAGACCCACCTGTACCCGACCATCTATTCGAGGACGCACCAGAAGAAGCAGCTGAATTACGATTGGAGTGTGGAGATGGAGAAGGGGTCATCCGGACCACATCAGCCAGAGAAGAAGGCCCCGTAGGTACGTTGTTCTCGTTCCTATTATTGCGGCGCTTCTTTCCATGGCCTGAAGCCTTTGCACTACTGCTAAGAGAGGGGAAAGCTTCTGTATCATCAACAGGAGGAACAGGCGTAGGGTTCTGTTCACGTTCTCTGAATTGCTGGCGGGAGTTCGGACGAGAAATTGGAAGCTTAAATCCAGGTGGTGGGCCTACAACTGACTGGCCCCCATTTCCCATCTGGCCCCATTGCTCAGAGGTCAACGATGGGAACGAAGCTGGATCGTGGAATTGAAGCTGAGGCGCAGGTGTAGAGCTACGGCTATTTCCGT
Source organism: Verpa conica (assembly GCA_033030425.1). Classification (NCBI taxonomy): domain Eukaryota; kingdom Fungi; phylum Ascomycota; class Pezizomycetes; order Pezizales; family Morchellaceae; genus Verpa; species Verpa conica. The sequence goes on from JAUFSD010000012.1 coordinate 1,148,453, forward strand.
CCAGCGTCATCTTTGAAACAGACATTGTCGGATCGTGGGAAAATATGCAAGTATCACCCGCAAGGCATGAGCCCATAAGCCAGTACTTGCAAATCGTAGTCCCAAGGTCATGCGAGAATCGACAATCCGCACGTAAACATTGACCTGTCGACAAGAAAAATCGACAGACAACACCATTACGTGGGGTTACTGGACGAATCATAGGGGCAGGTGTTGTAGATTTTCCAATGACAGTAGCGCCTTCGGGAGAGAGCCCCCCACCCAAATTACCCTGTTGCTGCTCCATTAACATTGTCAAGGTGGCGCTGAGGTCATAGCCACATAGCTCCAGCGCATGCTCAATTTCTTCATCCGAGCGTCCCTCGCCAAGAACTGAGCGAAGCATGTCATGAGGTGACATATTCTCCTGCAGCACACCCCTACCTCCATAACTCATAGTATTATCGTCGCCTACCAACCACGCAACGGTATCACTCCCAAAATCCCCATACATCTCAGGCGGCAGACCCGTATCCGCCGTGAATGCGGGCTCATAATTATTCAAGTTTGGGGAATGGGGTATCAGAGGAGACGAGTAAGCCAACCTAGGGCTCGGTCTGGGCGAAGGAAAAGGCGAACCCTTTCCCATAAACGAAGGGGAGAACGCCGGGGGAGCCATTGGCGGGGTACTACCGAGTGATGGGGTCGGGGTACCTATCCTACCAAATTGCCATGGTGCCGGGGAAGCTCTCCGCACTATCGTGTGGCTGTGTCGTATTGGGGGAGAAGTTGCGGGGCTCGTTCTCTCCCGGTGTCGCCAGAGCACATCAAGCGTTTCATTATCGAGAGCTGTACCAGTGAGGTCTGTTTTAGATGCGATGAGCACAGAGACGCGTTCGGTCTGGTCCTCTTCCAGCAGGTTCGAGTCTTTATTTATCGGCGCGGACGACGGTAGGTTAGCGATGGAGCTCTCTTCTCGGCTACGTGCTTGCTTGCTGTGGATTCTGGCAGGCCAAACCTTGGAGAATCGCGATGCACTCCTCTAAAAGCTCGTCTGATATCATAGCGAGCACGAGGAAGCTATCCGGAAACTCTCAGATGGAGCCCGAGGATGAGGGTTGGCTCGAATTAAAGACCAACCGTGTCCTTTGCGTTGCACCACAAAAGGGGTGGGGGTGGTGGTTGCAGCAGAGATTCCGAGATTAAGGTTTCGAAGATAAACGATAAGCAGTAGTGAGGGGATAACGGTAGAATGAGTTGAAGTAAAGTATGATTCTAAGATGAGCAGAAGAGAGAGAGATATAGATAAGAGAGATGCAGATGCAGATGTAGATGTAGAGAGCGGAAAGAATAGGGGTTGATGGAAAGATGTCGTTGTCAGTTGATGGTGATAGGTAAGACTGGTAGACAGGATTGACTGGGGTATGTACGAGGATGGACGGGGGGGTGGATGAGGGACGAGGGCATGTAAAGGTGTACTCTATCGTAAGAAAAAGCGAGCCAGGACTGGAAACAGCAGGATAGAGCAAGGTTTAGTTAGAACACTTCTGTTGTAGAGACCTCAGGCAGGAGTGATAGCCGGGGCGGGAAGGCTACGGGGGAGCACCTCAGCCAGGGTGGGAGTTGGAATTCCCCAAAGAGGGGCCGGGTACTGCCGCCAATTCCCTGGCGAGTAACTTTACCTAGAGTGGGATACTTCTTATGTACTTGCGCGTCAGCAACAGCAACCACATTCCGCTCTGAGCTGTGATAGAGGTGGGGTACCCCAGAATTCATATATCCACGGAAGTGCTTGCTTGGAATTCCCATCAGCTTGGATACTGATACTAAGCTAAGTGTATCCTTTATGGAGATAGACGTTTGGTATAGTTAACTCTCATGTGGGTTGGATTGATATTCAGCTTGATCTTTAAACCCTCAACTTCGGGTTGCTCTTCAATCCCCGGTCCGGAGGCTGGCTGACAAGCGGTATAACGCATCCCCCCATCCTCTCAGGTACCACCTCACCTCATAAAGTATAGACCATGTCGTGTTTCGCGGTCTGACCCCAATTCGAGCGTCAACTGCATTTGTTTCTCTCTATGTCCTCTGCCATCCTGCTGCCTGTTCGTATGCAAGGCTAGCGTTACCTTTTTTAGCCGCCAATCCTCTACTGCAGTGACCCTACACTCTTTACTATGGTCCATGGCAAAGCTCAGCAACCTTGACTATTGGTGCCGGGGAACCCAAATATTGACTGATATTCATTAACTCTTCGCCTAAGGCTCCAATTGATCCCAGACCTAGATCTTCAAAAAAAAAAAAGCTACATCATCACCGTACGATAACGAGTATCATCGTCCAAAATAATTTATCTTGTTCCGCCAAACGGGCCGGCGAGACAATGGATTGGATTAATCATCACCCTGGGCATGTCTCAGACATTTTTTCTCCAAACTTTACAATAGCTCCATCAATCAGCTGTAGATTGCCTCCACCTCGAGTACCTGCAGAGACGTTCACTCACTCGACGAATAGTACTCGTTCCGCAAACGGCATACGCTACTAGCGTACGTTACCCCTGGGTGCGTTTTAACCACGCCCTGCCGCCCCGTCTGGAAAAGGCTTGATACAGCAACACCCGGTCTCGTGATATATTCTTTTTTGTTTCTGCACTGGGAGGGGGGGAAAGGGTTACATATAGTTCCAAGTCGAATCGAGCCAATCCCTGGTATCGGGTTGCAACCCGATGAAATAAAGTACTGCAGTAGAGTTTAAAACTTGATATGTGCTATTTTCCAGTTTTCAGGGTTGTGACCCGCACGCACGTCCCTTTTCAATTCATTTTAATCCCTCCTAAAATCATTCAACAAAACTTAGGTAACCTCCTAAGTGACAAGAGTTTTAACCAGGTACACCAGGATGTATTTATACCTTATGTTGACCTACGCTTGCCGTCGCCAGTCTAGGAGTGATTGTGCTATGGTGCGGCATACGGCACATGTAGCCCTAAGCACGTATTCAGATATGCAGAGGATTTATTAAAACGCCCCCGTGGCGGAAACGTGGCACCGGACTAAAGAAAAGTACTCGCAACAGGCATATAGTACCCGGAAATGCAGGCGAGTATTTTCACCAATCGACAGGTATAATTTTTACAGAAAACCCCCAATATCCAATAGATTTTTCCTGTCCAAGACTTGCATTTCCAGGTACTTTATACCTGTTGCGAGTAGGTATGTATATGCATGATGTTTTCGGACCGCACCCGGACAGCTGGCTAGTAGGGTCGATAGTGTAAGGCAAAAGGCCAAAGCTTTGAAACAAGTGGGATGGCTAGATCTCCATGTTCTGCTTTATGAGTGGGAGTTGGAATAAAGCATACCTGCCGGTCCCGATAGTAGGCGGTTGGCGGATAGTGAGTACATGACTGTTGGGTTGGTAGCCTTGCTAGAGACGGGGATCTGGAGCTGCAATCGATCTCGGGATTCCTATTTTCTACATGCTTCCTGTTCTGTCAGTTGAAGATTTGCATAAACTGGGCTAAGAAAGGCGCACGGTCCATTCCTCATCTTGCATTCGGAGATGATACTTCGTCAGCACCTCGTTGGGTATAAGTATCGCTTTTTTCAAGTGCATCAGGTTTTGTAAGGCCCAACTCGCATGCACGGTTCTATGAAAGGCGCCTAAAATTCAGGCTTAGGCGTACACTGGATAGAGACACCCGATATCGGGCCATTGAGTGCACGGCCTATAGGAAATTGGCCTGGTACCCAGTGTGATAGTTAACGTTTCGGATTTCTAGCGGATGGGTGATGTGTTGATGAGGTTTAGAGGGGATATCGTCATCTTTTCAAATTGCAAAAGCACCCTGCTATTCCCTGATAATCAGCAGGAGCTTCGAAACACGACTAGAATACGAAGTTCCGTCAATATCCGGCTCCTATAACTCTTGATATGTTGAATCAAGACCGTAGATCGATACCCGAGCGTTCCCAACAGCATATTGATGCCGATTATTGAGTGCAGGGATTTAAATACAACTAGAGTGCACGGTTAATAAGTGGGTACGTAGCATTGTCATCCACAATGAGATGATAGATGTGATGAGTCGATGTTTAAATGCTGCCCAAAAGACAAATCACTTCTCCGTGTTCCTTGCAGCCCACGGGCCACGGTACTAATAAACGATACTGATTAGTTTTGTTTCCCTTCTATCCAGCCACAGCAGAACTCAGACAAGGAAGATAGAAACCCTGATATTATGCGTTGTCTAGAATTTAGTTACTTATTACACGTATAACTTCTACTTAGAAGAGGTACTCTAAAGCCTCCATTATTATCTGCAACAGCATACATGTACTACCTGTCAAGATTGAACTGCAGCATTTCGCTAAAATTAACCCGTCCCTTTATCTTCCGGTAAAGAAATCAAAAACTTGACACCATTGAGAGTTATACCAACAGAACTATCCTTGTTAGAGTAAAGGGCTGTGCTAACAGCCCGTATTCTAAATCCTGGTCCTATCAAATCATCATCTGTGCAAAACCCTAACCCATTACCTTGCCGCAGGTTTCAAGTAAGTCACCGACAAGCGAGGGTGTGCCGGATTACCGGCGGGTGCTCACTTCTTACCGCGATGATGCTTACAGGCATAAGAGTGGCAATCAAGGAGCAACCCTAACCCAATAATTAACCTTACGCATCAAATGGGTGAATGAATTAATCATAAGTATATGCAAATCTTACGTATTAGAACAAGCGATTTATTTATTTTTATATTAGTAAATAGTGAACCCCAACTTGGGACTTAACATGGCCCTAGACAGTCGACTTAGGTCAGTAAATCATGTTCAGTCACATGACAGGCTTTGTGTGCAAGTGGGCGTTGAATGTGACCAGAGATCACAGTAAGGCATCATTAGTGTATGAATTCAGTCACGCTGGTGTTGAGCATCAGAATATTCGTTTAGGTGACGACATATCTACATATTAAAGTTTAGTCTACCACACCAGGTCCAATAACCTTATTCCATGGCAAGTCGGTGGCTTAATGTGCAGTTATTCTCAGTCGCAAGCCGCTTTAGCGTTATATTCTTTTTGTGTCCTGGGAGCTCAGGACCTAAGGCTATTATATAAGCTGGTTGTTTCTGCGTATCCAAGGTTCATTGAGGGGGAGGGTGTACTTTACTTATAGTTAGTAAGCTAATAATAGTCTGAAAATACGATAGAAAGTTAACTGACACGAGAGATTTGTGTTCGTATTGTGACCGATGAATACATACTATATTAAAAACAGTGTATGAGTAGATAGAGTCGCGTGTACTATAGTTTTTACTATTATCGCATAGGCTATACTAGATTGGAAGAAGATAACTTCTCTTAGGGAACCAAGGCTGCTTTATTAAATTCCGCTAGAGAAATTGTGAATCTACACCTCCCGGAGACCCTATTGTCCAATAAATAGACATAAGCTAACTTTATAGAAAGGGATTAAGTGCCTGTGGCGCTACGAAGAGTACACAACTGAGGGATTGGTCAGGTAGGATACCTAAATATCTGTGAATTACGCAGCGGGGATGGTTTTATATATAAGCGTGAAGTACATAATAGTATAGAGGATTTGGGTACTGTGCTGGGGATCGGGGAATTGCTTACCGAAGACTTGAAGCGGTGTTGTGGCAACAGGAAATGCGGTGTGTTTGGTCCAACAAGGTTCTGGATTAGTGAGACCGGAACATATAGGATTAGATATATGTAGGTATACGTATCCCTCTCTAGTAAATACCTCAGCCTGGGTACTAGCATAGCGATATTCTCAGTATAAACACGAGAAGAGAAGGTAAAGAATGGACACGATATCTTGGGGAAAGAACAAGGTATTTTAAAACAAGAGTCAAACATAAGTACCGCATAAGAGAGATACAGTAGTCTGTTTCTGTAAATAACCCTTCTCTCCACCCCCGTGGCTTTCGCTGTGGCACACGCACCGGAATGCGGCACGAGCCACACAATTGCTGCTTACATCATCACCCCACATCCATCACTCAGCCATTTGGGGAAGCTCCCGGTACTTACATACAGAGCTAGAGTGCCGTCTATCACACCCCCCCATCGACATCACCGCCCGCCCATCTCTTCGTCCCCAACCTCAACATCACCTCCACATCTACATCTCTCGGACTCTTCTACAGCTCTCAAGTCCCCCCTGGAGCTCTCTAAAAGTTCCCCCTACTACACAAAATACACAATGTCACAAATATCCCGCCATTCCGGCGATTTATACTCGCCAGCTGATGGGCACCCACCACCTCCAGTTCCTCGCTGGACACACCCGCGGAGGTCACGGCCCGCATCGGTCGTATCGCATCCTCCCCGGGGAACAAACAAAACAAAGAGGGGGGTAATAGAGACCACGAAGCGACGAGTAGTGAAGCTGCAGCGGTGGGCAAAGAAACGGGCAAGGAAGTTGACAATGAAGCAGAAGATACTAGGGTCTCTGCTTGTACTGATGGTGAGCGTGACTACGATCTTGATGCTGGTCTTTCATTCACAGATTCTACACGCTATGCTGCCGATCGCGAGAAAGCTTAGGTGAGCCTGCTTCCCGTTTTGAGTTAGCTGGAGAGGGTCAAAGAGCTGATTCTTAGTATGACGAGCTGAAGGGGTATGCGCGGTGGATGGCTCTTGATATTCACAATGTGTTATATCTCTGCTTTTCCTCCCATGATCGGTTACTCAACCTCTGTCACCCTCGCCGGCTTCATTTATGGTTTTCCGAATGGGTGGTTTATTGTCGCTGCGGCCACAATATTCGGTGCAACATCAGCGTTCATGGCATGCCGTCAATTCTTCCGTAACTTTGCAAAACGGATGGTAGCTACAGACAAGCGCTTTGCAGCACTGAGTCTTACGCTAAAACATGATGGCATTAAATTGCTGTGTATGATCCGTCTTTGCCCGCTGCCGTATAGTATCGGAAACGGTGCCATGAGTACATTCCCAACGGTTACGCCGTGGGCATTTATGTTGGCTACTGCGTGTGCAACTCCAAAGCTTATGATTCACGTTTTTATTGGGGAGAGGCTAGCAATGTTGGCAGAGGCGGACCAGAAGATGGATGCAAAGACAAAAGCGCTTAACTACTCTAGCATCATCGGGGGTACTTATCTCCGCATTCTCATTCCTCTTAATACTCTAGTCCTACTCCGTAAAATATAATTAACCTACTATTATAGGTATTCTCCTCGGCGTCCTCACTGGATGGCTAATTTATAAACGTACCATAACCCGCGCCCACCAACTCGAGGTCGAAGAACGCGCTCGTCTCCGCGGTACCATGGTTTCTCCCTCAGGCCGTACCCCTCTAACAGGCCAATTTACAGACGACGAAACTTTGGATCCTCAGGCTGCAGCTGCAGCTGGACTAGTGGCTGGCTTAGTAGAGGGTGACGAACTAGAACAAGCAGGGATTTTTAGTGATGTGGAAGATGACTCGAGTGACTCTGGTGACGAGGGCTCGAGCGATGATTTGCTTGGGAGTGAAGATGAGGAGGGGGATACGGGGTATGGAATGGAGGATAGTGTGGAGCTGGAAAGGAATGGGAGGGGAGCGATTGCATTACCATAAATTGGCATCGATTCGCCGTAAAATATGCAGGTGAAGAAGTGGGTGTGTCTGACTACTAACTAGACTTGTATTTTAGATACTTTCTACCCACCTGTTGGCATGGGTTACGGTTGTTGAAAAGGGGCCAGCAAGGGGTATAGAAAATACTTGGGTAGAGGAGGGTGGTTTTGATCTTTTTTTTATACTGGCTTTGGTTTATGTGGGGTCTATACCTTTTCTTTTTTCCCTTTTTTCCCTTTTTTTCTCGGGCTAAATATTGGCTATTGGTACTGGTTGTCTTTTTTTCGGCTGGGGTTTTTTTACATTGTTTGGTCATTTTTCCTTGAACGATCCTGGTTGGTACTCTTATCGACTGCACGGTGGTGATGGTGTCTGGGTGTTTCTTTAACCACTGTCGATCTACCGACTTATCTAGAGTGCTTTGGGGGTAAATATATCTTAGTATATATGTGTTTAGGTTGTGTCCTGGGTAGCTTGTCTATTGTTTCTTTTGTGTTGTGGGAACTGTGTCGAGTGATAAAACATGAAGTGGATTTTTACCATTTGGTGTTGGGCTTTATCTCTCCTTCTGGTGAGGAGAGTGATTTCCTCATGGTGTTGTTTACTGTCTTTATCTATTGTATCTCTAGCTCGCGGTGTTTTTTTTCTGTTTTCTTAGGTTCCTGGCTCTACACTCTCTTGACTTTTTAAAAGTAACTTTGAACATACTGGACCACAAGACCTACTGGGAAATATTTACTACTCGCTAGGAGTGAAAAGGTGGTTTGTTCTCGATAAAATCACTTTCTCCTCAAACCGGGGGTTTTTGAGAAGGGGACCTGTGACAGACATCATGTTCTGTATAAAAAAGGTGAATCTCACAACCTTTTATCAGGGCTGTGATTCTTCGCTGGAGTACAACCTCTATTAAAATACCACCTATGAGAGTAACTATAGCTTAGGAAGCTGTATGCAATATTCTTATCCCTAGAAATTATAATTAAAAAAAAGAATAACTGTAGTCTCACCGCTAGACCTAATTATTTAGGTTAGGACCCGAGACTAGAATTGAACTATAGGTATATATATGCTCTGACACAAGTGGATTGATACTACTATCTCTAAGAAAACCTGGTTTAGATCCTGGGTATATTCCTGTAGCGAGAGGCTACTATATTTACAAGATCTGTAGTGCTAATACTTAATAATTCACCTAATGTCTACTCCATCGGAGCTCCTACTACCCTTGACTACTACACTGCAGCAGGCCCGTTCCCGCCCCACATACTACAAGCATCACACAGAAACCTTTATGCATGTTTCTAGATACGGGATTGATGTTGCAGTAGCGTATAGGCATTTAGTCATAGCTAGGTCAGGACATGTATCACTCCCCTCCATGTAAGGGGAAAATTTGAAATCCCCAAGACTCCCAATAAGATGTAAGATATCCTCTACACCATATCTTCTACTGCATACGTCAATATTATTGCACTTTATGAAATAAGAATATGATTAAAACAAGACAAAAAAAAGCAGGGTGCTGATTCCTTGGACTTGGGTCTGATACACCCCCATGTTTTCTTTTCCTTTCATTACGCACATGCAGCCAGATGCCATTGAATACCCCTGTGGGTAGCTTAAAGCCGCATTACTATTTGTCTTCAGAAGTTGTACGTAATACCGCTAGAACCGTATGCTTATATCGCATTCTCGCTTATTAATCATATGTCGATCAGGGACGTGACGATATGACCTCACCCTTTAGCGGAAACACTGTGTCATTGAGGGGTCGCCCACTTCTTTTCTTCTCTACTTGTTATTTGTATATATCTTCGCCTCTGCTCGGTTCACTAATATTCTGTTTCTTTGATGTTTCAGATTTGGGCAAAAACATAAGCTCTCACGCGGCCCTCCATGGTTCTCTGTCAACACCCTCTCTCGCAGCGAATGCTTTTTGTAAAGGATTTGGGTTGGGTTCTTTTGACTGTTCAGCTTATCGACATGAAACATAGATAATCTGAATCAAATCTATACTGGGCCTATGCCTACTTGGAATGTGGAAGTAAGCAATAAATGGTCTGATATACTTTGACTGAATTATCACATGGTTTGTTGCCTATCAGCAATACAACAACCGAAGTAGCCAGTACTAATTGTGCTACAAGCTATGATGGCTATATAGGTTCTCGGTAATTCTATTTTCCCTCCTCTGCGATGGACGGTGCTTAGGCTAAAGATCAGGTTCAGTCATCGAGTACTCCCAACCTCAAAATAGAAAACAGCAATTCAGGCTTCAATACAGAAAAGCACCTTATACATCAATTCAGGATGATTGGCTATTATGAGATCTCATTTGCGTTGGAGATACGTTATTTGCGAGATGAATACCCAGGAATACCAAAAAAGGGTGGGTGAACACAAGTCAAGGCCTGATCTTTCCCACAACTGGTTACAATATGGAGACTATGGGTACACTAACCTGCTAAAAGAGGGAGTCTATGGCTATATGGCATAAGCAGGGTGCAAATATCACATTAAAACCAGCAGTTACATAAAAGCGCGCTGAGTTGTCTCAAATATTTCTTGTGAGTACCTGGAGAAAAAAGTGGCGGCCTCTACCAGAGGAACCCCTGGTAGAGCTACGGTGCACAAAGAAAAAGGATAAAGATTCGGAGAACTCCTTTTATAGGGTATCCCATATTCCTTTTTTTCCTAGTTGGAGCCGTCAACCGTCAACCGTCAACCGACATGCTGGTGATAATGAGGCAATGTGATCTGGTTTCTGTGGTGGGTAGCTAAGGAGTTCCTCTTACATTTACTATCCCAAAAGAGGAGACTGCAGTAAGGTTTGTCTCAATTTGGCTGTAGCCACTGCTGGTCGTCTAGCGGCTTTCGCGTAGCAATCATGGTTTGAGGGGCGTCAAAATTATGCGTCCACAAAGCGCCGACCGTACATACAAGAATCAACAAGCATAACTCCAAAAGCTCCCCCCTCATTATAGCTGAACATAATAGATCATCTATACTATGTGTGTGATGCTCATTTGTCCTGAGACTGGGGGGAAATAGCTGAGGCTGATAGGAGCTTGGCAGCGTTCATGCCTCTATATGGCGAAACTGGGAGTACGGCGAGTTCCTCAAAGAGTCTGCCACAACAAAGATCTACTCTAGCTATTGAGTAAACCCGCCTTATTATTAATCATAGTGTTTATCAGATACAAGGTTATTTTCCAGCTCACCATTATCTTAGGGCGAAATTCGTCATGGTCTTAGTTCCTGAGGTGACTCTACTGGTTCGGTCAATTAAGAACACATCATTCATAATGGTCATTCAAATTAGGTTTTACATTGCTATGTCTTTGCATGTGGAATATTCAGTTTCGGCTATTTGTGGGGTACGACTGCTGTGAAACCAGAAGCCTTTAGGGGTTTACGCACGCTTAAGTTGCCATAAATACTCTACTCATTACCCAAATCCAGCCTTGGAAATCCAAGGCTAGAAAAAAATGGTGGAGGGATTTTACGGCTTGCAGCTTTCAGCTTTCCCAAATTCTTGACACATTGTGCCACCGATTACGTAGTCTAAGCGTGGGTCCTACTCATGCCATCTAGCCTCCTACGAGAGCACAATGGGAAATAACATAGGATCTAAATTTATTTTGTAAAAAGGAAGTGAAAAGCTAAGACAGGATAGTATACTTATGTGCGTTATCTGTAAGCAAATGTATGCCGAGTGATTCCACATGACTGAGATTACAATTTACAGATATATGAGGCAGTGCAGAAGCTACTCCGTAGCGGTCCGAATTAATATAAAGTAGGCTATAAGTCCTGCCAGTTCATCCAAAGTACTTCTAGTATATCACCCATACTAATTTAAGTATGAGCAAAAAAGCTATCGGTCGCAACTTTCCCCGAGTCCATAGGCAGTTTCCTAGTTAGTATGGAGTTTACAACATTTATCCGATATAAATGGAATGTTCCAGCCAGATTCTCTTCTATAGTAGATCCTCGATCCTAACGGCTTTAGGATTAATGTACTAAGAGAAGATATATACACCGAATTCACAGCATAATATCAATTTGATGTTTGTTGCTATTGGTCTTCGGCCTTAGCACTGGCCTTTACCATAATTTACGGAGACCGGCTCGTCGATTAGGTTTTTTTAACCTAAAATTTATAATAAAGATTCTGCTCGAGCAGATCCCACCATTTTGTAAAAATAATGTTAGAATACAATAGATATTAGGAGTAAATATCATAAATATTTCCAATCACATGTTATAGCATCTTTTCGACTCAGTAAAAAGAAGATCTCGTATGATTATATGAGATGCCCAGGTCACTCATCATGTACGCGATTCAATTGGGACCATCTAATTTACCCATCCGAGGCATATTGAACTAACTTTCTCCTCGGAAACTGAGAGAAAGGCCAGAAATGCGGGAAGTGGAGGGTATAGTGGATGACTGGTGATCTAGGATTATGTAAGTGGCCTCTCGTTGATCAAGAAACTGCTCAACGAGTTTATGACTACCGCCTCATCTTCAAAAGAACACGTACTAGGAATGAGAACTACTAGCGCTGTTACCGACCAAAAATATTTCCCAATAGGCCCAAGGATCTGACTCGGCTGTTCTCTCATGTTTCAATGGTAGTGGTCACTATGTATAATATCGACCGGTTATTATTCTTTCCAATGGGATCAAGTAAAAGCGGCCAAATTGCCTGTAGTCGCGTGGGAGTTCTGTATAGGACCTCGTATAGACTTTTTGGGCAAGAAATCTGTAGAAGCATGTACTCCATTGGTATCTAATAAAGTACAGTACATATCTGGAACCACATTTTGAATAATCATCGAGCGTGGAACAGGGGTGAAATGATTGGAAACCATGTACTACTTATTGCATGTACCGGAACGGGCCGTTTTAGTCTCACCTTACACACTGGGGTTATGGGCTGGACTGCCACAATTGGACCAGCAACTGCAGCCAAGGCTGTCTTGCGACCTACGCCCCAGGTACCCGAAGCGTCTTGAAAAAATTAGGTCTCCTTCGATCGGGTCCGAAAAAAATATTTTAAACATACAAGAGACATTCATCGGCGCCCTGACTTGGAGAATACGAAGCCTTCTCTAGTCATGTGGCCCAGTTAATTGACTGCATTTATGGTTGACACGGCAGGCGATGCGATCCCTCGATCGACCCCATTTATTTCGGATCAACTTGTTGAATGGTTGGGATGTTTAACTCCTGCCGAGAAACTTACATATCCTGGTACCTATGCACTCTTAAAAAGAGCTCAGAGCAACCGGAAAATTCACTGTATGAATAAGAAAATACTGCTGCCAGCATAGTGGCGTCCTAGCTCATAATAAAGTACTGGAAGAGCACTAAATACATGTCCACATGTACTTACAAGTTATTTTCAGACCTGAAGACCGAGTAATAATCATACACCCAGAAGTGGGATTTTTAACATCAAACAGGTCCAGAATTCTCAGCGAACGCCAGTTAATCGGTGAGAATATAAGAAAAGCTTAAAAAAAAAATTCATAATGAGATGAGATACGAACTCCCTATTCCCATGATACCTATGCCTACCCCAATCATGAAAAATGGTACCCAGAAACAAAGAGAAAGAGAGAAAGAAATCGGAGGAGAGTAATAGCTCAGCCCGAATGGAGACAGCTAAAAGTAGCTTCGATCAGACTCCTAGGGCCTTTCACGTCTGCAGTGCCCGTCCAGAAGAATACGCCACCCAAACCATGCTCCTTAGCGTACTGAGCTTTCATCTTGGCAGTCTCTGGATTATCATAGCTAACAAATCCTCCATCCCCACCGACACAGAAAGCAGCTCCTACGGCCGCATCTACGTACTCGGTGGCTCCTGGACGTGGTAGATCCTTATATTCGAAGGTACCCTCTTCACCTGCAGTTCCAGAATACTTTTGGCCGACGTTATGACACCCAAGAAACGAGCGACCGTAGGCAGGGATACCCATGAGAATCTTTGAGGCCGGTACTGATCTTGACAGAACATAAGCGATGGCTGAGTGACTGGAGAGCTTGGCTGCGTCACAATGAGCGTGGCGTGGGGAATAGAGCTGAGCTTGGTGGCCTGATGAGGGGACCCAAGGTCCCGAGAAATCATATGTCATCAAATTGATAAAATCGAGGTAGCGATGAGCAGTAGAAAGGTCGATATTTTGAAGAGCCCATTCACCGGCGGGCAGGGCAGATGTTAACATGTACTGCGGTGCAGGCAGATAACGGCGGATGGCTTCGAGGAGAGAAATATAGTCCCGGCCTTGTCTGTGATCGGATGGATGTTCCCAATCAACTATTCTACCACGTTAGATAATTTTAGATATACGTAAGAAGAGGGGAACAGACTATCTATCCCATTCAGCCCGTACTCAACAACCAGCTCCCTTGCTGAAGATGCAAACTTCTCACGTGTTGTTGGGTTCGCTGCAACAGAAGCAAAGTTGTCACTTCCCTTTCCCCCTCCACCTATTGAGAGAATAACCTTTAGGTGCCCATGATTTTCCTTCAGCCTCTGAAATGACCTCAAACATCCCTTGACTCCGTCGACATCAATTTGTGAATCTGCCCATTCATCACTCAGCTACAGCCAATCAGCAACTTAGACTTGTAGTGGACCCCACACAGCTTGACACAGTCATACATAAACAGTTCCGCATGGTTTCACCCAAGCGAAGGAATAAAAGACATGTGAGATTAATCCCAGTGTCAAAGAGCTTGGAGGTTCGTTTTTGTAGATACGCCAGTTCGGGTAGTAAACACCATTTGCACTATCCAACGCCGTCAGAAAGAAAACTCTTCAGTCTCAATGGGGCCTCGCTCACTATATCCGCAAAGGCTCTGGTGTATGCTGTGTATGATGATGGTGGCCCAGATGGCCCAGGCGGTTCGTTATAAAGTTGAAGCGAGGGTGCGTGTACCATGGTATCTCCGGAGGAGTAGGCTGGGACATTTTCACTGGATGTATGAGGAATTGTACTTTCGGAAATGTGCTCCCAGGGACAAGTTGAAGCAGAGATATGGAAATTTGAGTACCAGCGCAGGGGGGCGAGCCGGTACTTATATACTGGATATTCGGGCTACATACTATTTTTTCTTCCCGTTCCTTAGCCTCTAATCCCGTGAAGCTCTAGGGTCGAGGGGAGAAAAAGAAAAGAACGGTGGAGAAATAAGGAAGCCTTCACTGGTTTCTTTTCTTTTCTTTTTTTATTGCGCTTCATTCTGTGGTATGGGAGTTGCTCTTTCCCTAGTCTTTGCTAGGTGCTCGGTAGAGGGAACGCTTCGCCTACACGATGACGACGGGTCTGTTCCTGCACAAATCAGTTGAGATGCAGATCCCAGAAATCCTGTGGGCCCTGACTAACTACAAGGGATGATAGGTGGGATATCATTTCGCGGGTCCAGAAATGTGACGAGCATGTGGAAAAAGTGACAACTTGAAGGGCACGATCAGAGGTGGTTTATCGATGTCATGGCAAAATAACATGGAAATAGTGGTACGCAGCTTCTATATTCTACATCTGACTTGTCGTTTCAATTCATCTCATCTGCTCGACCGAGCTCACAAACGTTGCATCATGTGTCGCAAAAAGTGCGGTTATGTATGGCCGTGCATATATAGGTACGTTTCCACCGTGAGGATCGCATGGGTTTCCCCACAGAAGTGTGTCTTTCCTCATCTCTGACGATGCTCGGCAACTGGTGCTTGGGGATAACGTGTCCTGTAGCTACTATCGATGTGCGTGAGCCCCTTCCCCCAATGCATAACAAGACTTCATATCATAAACAACAAAGTCAGCGGTTAGGTTCTGTCGTACTTGCTCGTGACTCCTGCTTTAAGGACTACAAGAATGGTGTAGGCACGATACAAAGAGGCAACAGCTACCACCGTGCAGCAAGGGCTAGAAGAGGGGGTTGGTGCCGGTATGTAATGGTTGGTGACAAGCCAACCGACAAGCTGGTGACGGGTATGTGCTACCTATTCCAGAAACCATGTGTTAGGCTCAATATTAGTTTGCATGATCTAACAGACGTGTGTAAACAGGTGTCAAGGGCCAACTAAATAAAGGTGGTGAGCTGGGTTTTTCGGCGACCTCCAGAATCTACTTCATAACTTGAGTACAGGAATTTAGATCGATCTGCTGGTGGGAAACCCCAGAGAGGTCACAACTGACAAGCAGGAATGAATTACTGACAGGAAAAGGCTAATGGCGATAGGGCCGAGCCTTCACAGTGCAATGGCCATCGACCCCTGGCTGATCTGCGCTTTCAGGCGCACTGACGCTTACTAGCCGGAGACCCTCCAGATTGATGCCGGTGAGGTCAACGTCAAGTCACCTCAGGTGGGCGCAGCCAGGCTGTGAATCTCGAGAATTTAGGATTTTATGATTCACCCAATTGCGTTAATGGGAACTTTAGTTTTTCAAAAATAGTATATACATATTCATGTACTTATAGTACGCGTATGGCAACAAAATATTGATTGGCTGTGCAGATACCCCAGCTATGGCTTATGCAGGATTCGAAATTGCCATGTGGGAGTATTGAGAACGGTAAATCAATTCTCTATGTAATCTTCAAACCACTGACCACAAAACCCTTAGCCAAAAGCCAGTTTTATCTCTTAGATACTAGCTCAATGTGCTCTTGAGGAAATACAGAGGATAGAGCCTGAGAACGCAATGTATATTGTGCTTCTACTGAGCACATCTATTCGACAGCTATTTCCAATATTAATAGTGGATAAATCCGGATGTAAGTTCCGTAGAGCACAACATTCGTTACCTTTTATTGATTTGAGGCCTAGCTAACCTCTATTTAGAGGACTCTCACCACCATGTCGCATACGGAATTTGAACAGCTCAGCAACTTACAACAACGCAGTACCTGGCTATTCGCACACACGCACTGGAGTGCCCTATTCTCGTTCATGAGAATACCACGGTCCCCAGGAGCTGATACAATATGCAAAGTCGATAGCATTCCACGGCTGAGTTCCGGGTTCATTTTGCCATTATACAGAGAGCCCACAGCTGGTGTGCATCCGCGTACTTCCACAGCTGTAAAGTTATTGGTTGTTTCTACCATCCCCCAAGGCACATCGGCGAGACAGCCGGTGTCAGGATGTATTGCGAAGACAAGCTTTATATACATCACCTATGGCACTGAGAAAGTCTCTTCGAGATGCTAGATTCAGGCCTAGGATAAAGGTAAGCAGGTGGATAGCTGCTCGGACCGCTGCCAAGTCGAGACCGGATTATTGCCTCTCAACAAAATGAATAGACTTCCCGACTATCCGCTGCAACTCATTTTCAAAAACAATGCTCGATTGCAGGCTATTGGATGGTTGCATGAATGTGGCAGCTAGTTATGGCGGCCTCTTCTATAAACAAATACAAAATGTAGGGTTCTAGATTTTAGACATTTTCGACCTTTCAGGTTTATGAGCACCGTCGAGAGTGCGCCCCCATGCGCGACAATTTCGCGTAAGTGCACGAACCTCAACACAGCCATGGGCCGGTCGTTGAAGGACGGGTAGTGATACATAGTCGCACGTCACCAACCTACTTTCGGCACCGGTCTCGGGATGGTCAAAGAGAAAAAAAAATAGCTGTCACCAACCCTAGTGATACAAGGGTGGCGAAACGGGCTCGGATCAACGGTTGTCATAAGATTGATCGACGGGGCTGGTTTGGCGAGTTTTTAAATCCTTGTTGCGACTCTCTTGGCCATGGCGTAAACTTTGTCTGAGACTCCATGATGGGTTGTATTCTCGGGCACCGGTCGCGTGATTACAATTTCTTCAACAGTTTTTTAAGCATCCCAGGAACTAGCAACCAGTAATTGAATCTCTACTTCGGCTTAGGTCTCTCGGCTCAGGCCTCCCGGTTGCGGTCGAAAACCGGCGTTGTGTCCTTCAGCGGTCTGTGTCGACAAAATCAACTATATCAAGGTAGTTTTGTGATCAGTGAGCGACTTCTGTGGTAGGAAAAAAGACGGCAGATAGCGGGGTCAATCTTTTTTAATATTCAAGCTAGGCAACTATGTGCCGAATGGCCGTACAGGAGCCGTTCACAAGAACCGACCAGCTGGCGCGATTTACGATCATAAGCGATCACTCCACGTAAATATCGGGCCCGGCATAACTATTACCGATACTAGGACGTTCAAATAAGATTCGCGGTTAAAAATTACTGTTAACGGGCTACTCCGCTCGCGTTGGAAAGCGCCTAGGTTCTAGGTAGGTCAGCATCGCATAAGATGCGCGCAAGTGGTTTCTGCGACTAGTCTAGGGACCGCACATGTAATCCGTCCCATGTTTACTCTTACTATTCACCGAGGCATTGCTTCTGTTATTTAATTATAGGACGGACGGCAAATAGTCGTAGTTCATCTATACCATAGTGTTAGACGAGAAGGACCTACTATGTAGTACCTAGTTAGGCAAGTGACTAGACAAAGTACTGGTATACATCATTGGGACTTATTAATTACGTAGAAATTGCCGGGAATAATACGCTCGAGTGATTAGGTATGATTCGTAACTGATTAGGCTATAATATCAGCCCTAGGGCCTGGGTCGGCTGGGAGGTAGACCTTTAATTTCTATATCATCGATAGTGGAAAGTTCTTTATATAAGAAAGGTATCTGGGGGAGTAGTAATATGGGTAATAGCAGTACCAGTAGGTCAGATCAACTGTTTATTGGAGTAACCCTACTTCCGGCGCTATTGCGTTGGGTGCTGCAATCAGACAGCAAAGTATATATCAAGGGTAAAAGGAAAGATCAGAGTTAATACTATGCTTATCTCCTACACACAGGTTGCATCGCCGCAAAAACAGAAGTAAGACTGGTCAGAATCTAATTATTTTACTTAGCAGTATATTCTAACTAGGACTATTAAGAAGCTACTTTCGCCCCTAAACGACCTTCAATAAATAGACAAGGATCTATGATTAAGCTTGAATCTAGGGAATAAAAATTACAAGCCACACAATCCCTAGAAGCTTTTGATTTCTCTCAAAGCTCATCATGCAATGGCGATTTCCCCTGAGCCGGACCAAGTGTCGTCTCAAACTGCAGTTTCCACAGCTCAACTTCACTTCTATCGAGCATGAACCTGTTGAATCCAATGGGATCCGTGATTTGGCTCTCCCAAACAGTCGAATTCGAGGTTATTGGACCGGATCGTAAATCATTCCTTGCAACATAAAACCCCATACTTGCAAAGCTTGACTGGATACTGTCAGACAGTAGCCATGACATAAAAAGTTTCGAAGTTTCTGGTCTTTTCGTCGAAGCGAAGATAGCACCTGTCTGGGCCCATGTCATGATCTGTTCGTCTTGGAAGAAATATTCACTGAGAGGTGAAGATTGGCTTCTAAGGGTGCCGAATGCTATGCTACGGGTTGAGTTCTTTCCAACGATAGCGCCGGGAGTTGCACTTCCACGAACCCATTCAACGTCTTGGGTAGCGAGGGCTTCAAACCAGGACCAGCCGTATTTTCCAATGATCAATGAGAAGAGATACGCAATGGCGTCGTCATCATTAGGGTAGGTGAGTGCTAGCTTGCCTTTCCAGGCGGGAAGGATGAAATCTGCGAATGAAGTTGGAAGGTCGGCTGGTGCAATTTGCCCTGGGTGGTATACGATACTACCAAAGTAGTCTACGATTTATCCAGTTAAGAAAAGGTACTCGGCGAAAGCACACAGTGGCAAAGAGATTTTTTTTGGTAACAAGAAGGGATAGTTATTGCTTACAAAAGAAGAATGGTAAAAAGGCACCGTGGGGATCCCTGACACTTCCCCAAATATTATTCCACTCGGCTGGCTTATACGGTAATAGTCGACCCTGTGACTTCCAGCGCGGGAAGTCATGTAGCGTTTGTATTACTGCAACATCGGCGTACTCCTCTCCACGCTGCCAAGCGCGATCAATGTTGCTGTCATGGTACTTTGATAGGTCGACGGTGAGATTGAGTTCAATGTCTGGAAATGTTTGTGCCCAGGCAGCTCTCACGGAATCTCCTTGGCTGTTCTCTATTGAGATGTTAGCGATGGGATAGTTATTAATAAGAAGGAATAGATAGAGGTTTATTACCATCACCACCCCACAAGACTATCAATGGCCCAGACTCCTGTTTTGCAGCAGCATAAATCTCCTCTAGGGTTCTGGTTTCGACTGCTACATTTGAGCCTGGGAAGGAATTGCCTAGAGCAGTACCCAATAGTCCAAGCCCGGAGAGTAATTGAATGGTGATGGCTCGCATTTTGAAATTGCACTGAGGGTATATGCTAGTGACAGTGATTTTTTTGATGATGATGATGATGGAAGAGCAAGGTGGAGGTAGAAGGCCTGTGTCGTGGAAATAGATATCCTTATATATGAAGGTTACCGCTGCAGACGGTCTTCGGGAGTAGGAACTAGTAGAACCAGAAAGCCAGTTTTCGTCCGTGCTATGAGGGCTGTATTTGGTGTACCAGCCGAAAGTAAGAACTAGCTGTTAATTGCTGCATGGGTGTTCCCACTATAGGGGAACGGAGTGAATAGCGAGGTCTGGGGTTACTTCTTGGCATTGCTGTACCTCTCGTCTAGTATGTGTTAATCCATAAGATTATTGCTTTAACAAGAGCGGCATGCTATTCTACTCCCGTGCCGTAGCTACATGTATAGTTGATAGAGGATACACATTATCACGGTATGACAAATGAGAATGGCGTTACGCATAGGTCGCGTTCAGAATAATACTCGGGAAAAAGAACCTGAAAATCCAAGTCTCAAAAGCACATTGTTACATCAACGTAATCTTATTTGTGGTTTATGTTTCGCCGTGAGTACCCGATATACTTCGGTAGCCTCGCCGAGTCAATGACAGCATATGGACGTAATTCATATAGGAGATAAGTATTGGAGCCTTGAGCAAACTCTCCAGCAGGGGCCTCCGAGTCAAGCAGACAATATGAAAACCCTCCAGTAGCAGTATAGTTAGAACGATATTAATCTAATTGAGGAAAGAATCGAGAACTGCCAACGAATATTGATCGTGGGCTATTGAGTATAAACCGATCGAGGCGCCTCTTTAAGATGATACTATTCCTAGACAAGGAAACCTGCCTGCGTATTGCGTATCTAAGTCTTGGTATACCTGCGTGTCACTCTTGAGCCATGGTGGTTACGACTCCCCCGGATTATTACGCGCGTTAAAGTTTGTAAGAGCTGAAAAATCAGCCCTGTCGTGGAATAGCCCATACGATAGGTAGAAGTAAGCTCGTAGCGGATCGAATTGTTCGGTAGATTGATCATCTAACCCCTACTATCAAACCTCCTGACGTGTTGTGGGAATAAGCGCTGACCAATACACTTTGAGATGGAGAAACCCTCCGTATAGGGCGATAACTAGCAGCCAGAAGGTCTCAGATAAACAGCCATGATCGTATCAGCCAAGCTTATGCATGCTCTGTACATAGTTGGGATTGGAAATCATCGAACGCCAATGTTAATAATTGAAGGAACTTATAGCCAAGCCCTTGAAAAGCCTATGCACTTGGCAAAGACATTGGGCTACCCACAAATCTTGACAAATAGAGAAGAGCTCCAGTCGAACTCGAATCTTGCTTAACTGTGACGCTAACCAAGCAGCTAGTATTTTTTGAGTTAGATATGTAAAAAAAATTTATAGGGGGAATTGGGTGTTTCTAGCAGACCAAATCGGCCGAGAAAAAAAATCATTGGCACAAAGCTCTATTCATCAGCATCAATAAGCGTAAAAAGATTGTGACATCAGTTAAGTTGACAGGGCTTGCACACCGCTAGGCCGTTCATGGATAGTCCCCGAGCCTGGTTGGGCAATCTGATGCAGGGACACCCAGCCTCCCATTTTCATAGCAACCATTGAGATCTGAGTGTAAACGAGTGATCCTTCATGGCCATAGGATGGCACGCGCTTCCTGGGTTGTCTAGCAATTTGACCGTTGTTCGGGATCGGTACTTTGACCGAACGGGACAGGGTGCCGGGAAGTGAATCTAAGATGTTACAAAGCTACATAGTCTTTTCTCGTCAGCAATTAATAAACTCGGACAGGTATTCCTCCGTTGAACCTACAATCAAAGGATATAACCCGTCTATTATTCAAAGTCCCCCGGGAAGTTGCAGTTTTAAGGCCTGGGGTACGATAAACATATTCAATAAGCAAATTGGATAACTGCGCTGTTTTAAGAGTCTAGGGCACACGGGGTCCGCTATACATACACTAGTCTAAACACGGCTTATAATTAATACCTAAACAGCACCGCCTCTTTCGCGAGAATTTTCTGTCCCAGCCATATTATGAGCCAAGACTACATAATTCTCAATAGGCTAGGTGCCACAAGTTCCCCAGCTGCTACTTTTTCCTCTAATAGATCTTTCTGGGAATATAGCTATATGTGATAGCCAAAACCCGGGTCAATCGACCCCGCTCAAACCCCCTAGCATAGTTATATGGTGCTGTGGCTTAGATGATTAATTAAGAGTACTCAAGTGAAGTACCTAG
Organism: Verpa conica; assembly: GCA_033030425.1. Lineage (NCBI taxonomy): Eukaryota > Fungi > Ascomycota > Pezizomycetes > Pezizales > Morchellaceae > Verpa > Verpa conica. The sequence continues at coordinate 1,170,606 of JAUFSD010000012.1, forward strand.
TGGAAACAATATTCCTGATTAATAAAATTATTTTCTCAGGCCTTTTGCACCCACTTGGGGAGCATCACCAGAGCAAGGGATAAAATATAACACTTAATAGAGGAGTACATAGGTAGAAGGTAGTCCTACTCAGTACAAAGGAGCTATTTCTAGATAGGCCCTCCCTATTTGGGGGCCCTTCAACCTATACTTCCTAACGCTAATGGTACTAAATCCCAAGAAATACCAACTGTGTAGAATGCCATAAATGGCTCTAGTACTGAAGTGTTGTTTGCTAGCTAATATCCTCTATTTCAGCAGATATATCTCTTATTTTGAGCGAAATATTTAGTCTATAACTCACGCCGTAGCACTCCTAGATTATCGTTCTATTCAAATGCTTGTAGGGTACATGTATCTAGGGAATAATTGAAAATAGTCAAATATTAGGTACTTTTGCTCTATACTTTTTATACTTTCAATCACTATTAAAATAACACTACCTTGAAAAAAAAAACTAACTCTAAGATGTCATGATACTGGAACTGATAAGGCGGGTGATCCTTTGGTTTTGCTATGTAATCCAAAGGTCGATCTGACCTGTAACCCGTCAATTGAGTTACTCTATACAGTATCACTACGTTATTTCAGATACCAATTAATATGGCCAGTCTCGTAAATCAGGCGGTATGAGATTGGGTATTGCAGTTGATATAACAAAAGCTTGGTAATAATTATTCCACAAATGACACCGTAAACTATGGTAGGGGTGCTGATAGATCAGTGGGTCACTTAACGCTACCTTTATTGTGAGAGAACTAAAGGTATATCACATAGTCTACTGACATATTGGCATTGGCTATAGAATTTAATAGGTCTATAATTCCTAGGGTACTATGAGAGTTGTTTGTTAAATTAAATACCTTTATCACGAAGCATATGATGATTTATTACTCGTGAAGCGTATCGGGTAGTATTGTCGCGGTAAAACGGGTCATGCCTACCTAAACAAATTTAGCTATGCTTCTCGGGGTGGGTGCTTTACGCTTCTCAGTGGTGATCTTAGTGCACTTGGCAACCCCACTAAAGTACCTCCATTTCCAACCCCAAGTGGGCTTCCCTCAATCATCATCACTACACCTCATAGACAAGAAAGACCTAGTCATCCGCTGCCAGTGGTTCAGTTTTGGGAACGGGACAGTCAATCGGTCCTGAGTCCTAGGACCAGACGGCATGCCACTCCTAGTCCGTCATTTCCCAGCCCAAGGTTTGTCCTAAGTCTTAGGGGTGAAAGGGGAATAATGGCCCCTGCGTGTGAGGTTAAGGTTTCCCAAGAGCATAAATTGTGAGGGGAACCATAAATCTGTCTACATTAAGGTAAATCAGTACAACCGGGAGACTCCCCACAAGGCCTTATGGGGCCCTGTCTATAGCCCGGAGGAATCTTACCCTCGGACGGACTATGCGTCATAGTTCGTCCAGTCTCCCCCTACAATAGGGACCCCGGACCGTTCCCAGCACTGTCCGTGATATCAACCACCGGCACCAGTACTTTCGGATACCATTTTCACATGTTCCGTCTATCTCGTTACCACACTGTGCTTTATCCTGTTACAGTTACAGGCGTTTACCTTCGTTATTTTACTAGAATAAAGGTAATTTTAGGTCTTAGAGTGTTTATAACTTAAAATTCGCTCTGCTAATCTTGGTTTATTAGGCGAGGAATACTGTAGATAGTGGTGGTGAAGAACTTTCTAGAGTAGAACCGTAGGTTCCTGGTTCTATATAACAATTTCTGGAGGAATAATTAAGCTCGAGAAGGTAAGAGTTTATAACTACATATTCGCTTTAAATAAGCTAACTAGCTATAAGGATATTACCTGTCAAATCGTCGAAATCAGGAGATTCTGCGAAAAGATCGACACTAGATTCAGGCGAGTGGATTGGGGGTTTACCTGAGTCGATGATGGACCCAAAAATCCCTGAGATGGGCTGACTAGACTGATATTTCATTCTTCTCCTTTGTGGGGTAAGCTATCTGCTGTATTAAGTATGAATGTAGTTCTCTGGCTGGAAGCATTTATCAAAGGGGGATTTGGATTTATCGAATAAAATAAAAAGACCCCAACGAAAATTTTATTGGAGTATGCTCCTACACTTTGTGGCATTTTTCACTATACTTGGGGTTCGGTAGGCTACCTTTCATGGTTTAATATGGCTACGACCGAGAAAGGCGCTTGTAGCCGACTATGAATGAGGTACAATAGGGATCTCCCAGGTTATAGAAAGCCAGATAGGTTATATGTAGATAGATACAGGTTCTCTTCTTTGTTACATGTAATTTTCTTCAGGGATTGGGGCACCCGACACCCATAGAAGAGAGCCAGCGACACCGCGAATATACCAGGACTAGAAGAGAAGATAAGAGCACCCAGCACTATGATTCCCTTATCCCCGGGAAACACGGAGCACATTATGATTTATCACCCGTGAAGCCTACGAGGCAGTATTGTGGTAGTACAATGGGTCATGCATATCTAAAATTTAATTTAGTTGTGCTTTTCAAGGTAAGGTTAGGGTTTCGTGCTTCTCAAAAGATTTTATAGTCGTACTTTGCATAAGGAACGTGCATATTCAGGTTGACCTTGTTCCCTATAGCAGATTGTTACAAGTCAGTTATAGATTTTGGCAAGGAAAATTAAAATACTAGTATCGTTTCTTATAGCAAGGTATTCCTTGCACTGGCGTTCCTTAGTTTAAGGCAAGGTTATGCAGCAAGGTACGACTTGCATTGGGTGGGATTAGAGGATTTTGGAGTGTTATGCCATACAGAACATGCATAACCTGGTCAATGCCATGCCTGGTTTATTTAACCCTGGGGAAGCCAAACCTAACCCTCAATTTACTACCTGGGCCCAAAAATAATCCTTATACGCCTGTTGTGCTATAAGGGTGGTATTTGGAGGTCAGCAATCAGACACCGGCGATCTTATACAAGTTCAGACCTAGAGCAGGTCTCTTTCTGAGGACTGCCTTAAGTGTACACTTAATAGTTCTGTCGCTAGACTTAGATAGCTGATCTGACAGCAAGATAGTGTTTAAAGTCATTAGAATACTAGTTGTAAGGCTTTTATTTGAAACATTACAAGGTGGAAAGAACCTCACGAATTCGGTATAGTACGTATATTTTCTAAGGAGTATGTACAACGGTCTAAGTTATACTATACAAGGCTCGGTAGATCAAGTCCCTTTAGAGGAAAAAGTAGTAATTGGGAACCGTTTCGTACAACAATGTACCAGTAGATGGTGACTTGAGACTGGTCATGTCAAGCAGGTCAGGACTTACGGGGATTCTCTGCAAGACCACAGGCTACAATATCCGGAGCTAGAAGGCTTAAGAACTTATGAAACTCGAAATAGGATGCGCATGATTCTAGCCGAATTATTCAGTTTAAGTCCTTTGACTCAGGGGTTTAGTTTTTTTCTCCACTTTTTATTCCTACGAAATATGAGCCCCTCGTGATCAGCTTTGCATTGTTTTATTTGTGCCCAAGATCGTTGGCGTTGATGTATCCTGTGAGTAGGCCGATCTTCACCTGGTTGTCAGTTCTGCGCGTGAAGTCAAGTGGTCACAAGTCACCCTCTAGATCGATGTCCCCAATAGGTGTCGTCATCGGGAAGCAGCCTAGGGTATTCTGGTATTCACTTGTTATTGCATGATCTGTCGGCTCAAAAATATATACCAGATTCGCTTCGATCATCCGCGTCATCTCGAGAAGTAGGAGTGTATCAAACACAAACCAAAGAGTGTATCACAACGGAAATAAGTAGAGGGTATGGTTTCTTTTCGTTTTCTCAATTGCTTGGTGAAGATGATTCATGGTATGTTATGGGGGTCAGGCGTGTCTAATATTTGGCAGGTTTAGGCTTAACATGTGTTCCCCCTTTTGTGTTCTTTCCACCCCGATAGGACAGCTTCCAGAGGTTTTAGACAGGAGTGTGTTTTTGACTTTGGGTGATTTAGGGTATCTAGAGGAGCTATTCGAGTTGGAAATTAGTGAGTAGACGGCTGAGAGTTGGCCTCAAGTAAACAGGTGATAGAGAGCTATAAGTGCTCGGGTAGGGGGCTGTATGAACTAATAGGAAGTTTGGGGGGGGAGGGGTGTTAGTTTTTTTAAGGGTTTAAGTGGTGAATAAGGAACAGCTGGTAACTATAGAGGATAGAAGAGCACGGAAGAAATAGAAAGCAGTGGCTGTTCAAAAGAACACGATAATGAGTACAACAAAGACAAGGTGGGATGCTTCCAAACTTCCTTCCGTTAGTAAAGTGAACTTGGGGATATCAATCATGTGGGCCACCGTACACCTTTATTTGAATTCTCCCATCGTCCCACCTTTATAATGCTTACCCTATTGGTTTGATGTCTTCTTAGCTGTCTCGGGTTCGTCTCTAAACCTTCTATCCAAAGATGTCGTAGCTGAACTTTGTATAGAGATTTAATGTACGTCTATGCAATATTATGCTAGCACCAAGCCGTTGAGGTCCCGAAAATCGCTGCTATCTTCCTAAGGAGCAGCAGTCAAACAGTCATAGTCCCACCCTACATGGCATCATCTTGACACGAAACCCACAAGCACCAATACTATCACCGCTCACCAGAAACCACAATCCACCCTCGAATCACACAGCGCCTCGCGACGTGCAATACTGTCCACCTCTATCCCCGGTATCCTCTCCACTCCCGAACACCGTCCCAGGCTCATATCCACTACGCACATCATTGTGCAGGAACACGGCAAGTTGGGGTGCCGTCTCCGCATACATATACTGTACCTAGATGTGGTTGCTCTACCACCTGTAGTCTGCCACTACACCCCCCAAATATGACGTCGGATTAGATGCGTAGCTGCTTCCGGAAGAACTATAATCTAAGCTGCAGGGGGATTCTATCTGCAGCCCCAAATACAGATATTACCATCTGAGAGAGTGCACCTACTAGCTGCCGCACAGGTCTATAATAATATCCAGTACTAAAAAGGAAGATATCAGTATGGAATTGGTATAGTGTTCTAAGAAATCTAGGATTAGATCAGTTCGGTTATAGGGGTTTTAAATGGATGCGGTAGCCTTCCAGGTTTATCTCTGCGTTTTTTCTTTTTAGCGGTGTGCCGATAATTCCACTCTGAGAATAGTGGAATCTCGGTATAAGAATACGACAAGAACTCGGTATATACTCACATAGAGTGAATATTCTTGTAGACACCAGTAACCTGACCTTATTAATCTTCTTGGAAATGAGCATAACTATTTTTATATTATACCAGTCTCCAACGTAATAGTGTGTTCCTTTACCCTGCCCAGGAATATTTTCAACTCTATGGTTGTTCATGGAGTGGGATATAAACTTTCATTTGTAATGGTTCGGAATTAACAACCATTCGAAACCCAAGAGATTATGCAAAATCCCATTATAATTTAGAGGAAAAAAGAACCTCTCGGGAATAAATTAACATTATCGGAACGTTGGTTCGGTACCAACAGGCACAACCCCACTCTAGAAGATAATAGAAGAAAGGGGAGAAGACAAAAAATCGAATAAGGTGATGATGAGCAATATAATCTCCTATCTAATTATGATATAGAGCTGCTGAAGCCTACCATAGCTATGCAGAGAACGTTTTCCGTTTTAACCCAGGCTGGGGCTAAATTCTTCATCACAAGAAATCACTCGTGCGTCACCGGCGTATTATAAATCTTCTAATATTGATCCTACTTAAGCAACCATACCTAATAACTATTCAAAGTTATTATCAGTCTCTTTTCAAATGAAGGATAATCACATCTCCATGATTCAATGTACGTTCGACATCATCAACGCAGTCCATTTACCAACGAAAACCGCCTTGGTAGAGGACTCATGATCAAATAGACAAACACAATGAATCCTATAAAACATCATTTGGACCCTTCATAATCCTCATCATCAAATTCCCCATATCCCATACCCACCATGAGTCCCTCTTCAATCCTCACCGACGAAAGTGGGCGTACCATCATTCCCTTCGACACCTCATCAATCAGTATCGGCGTCGAGCTAGAAACTATAATCCTAAACCTCGCCCCACACAAAGATCACTTCACCATCCTGCGCACTGCACTCACTCTCCCCACTCTAGGCCCTTTCATAATCAAAGACGACTTCTCTATCACCCCCACCGACCCTAATGGTCGTCGAGCGGAGATCGCAACCCCAATCATGACCCCTAGCACCTACCCAACTATCATCCCTGCCATGTGCACAGCTATCGTGACTTCCTTAGCTTCCGCTGGGGCCTCCGTTGCATTTAATGCTAGTACTGCTCTCCAGGTTCATATTGGGCTCGGGGACGGAAACACCTATGCTCTCACTGACCTGAAGCGTATCTGCAAAGCCATCATTGTATTCGAAAAGCAGATGGATACGCTGCACCCAAATTGCCGGAATCCACCCAACGATGCGGTTCCGAATTTCTTGCACTGTTGCCGGGGAAGCTTCAGGCTCAAGTTGTTGTCGGAGGCGAAGAAGGTGGATGTGATTGATAAACAGATGAGTACCCAGGGGGTGGTTATGGTGATTAATAGTTCGGTTGGGATGAAGGAGTTGCCAAAGTACTACAAGTATAATTTCAGGTCTTTGGAGAAGTTTGGGACTATTGAGTTTCGGCAGGCGGTGGGGACGATACGGAGTGAGGTTATTATCAAGTGGATCGATACGGTTATCAAGTTTGTTACTGCAGCAGTAGAGACTGAAGATCGTGTGTATGAGGAGTGGGCAGCGGGGACGACGGTGATTACTGATTCTGATTATGAGAGGTTCGGGGTGCCGTTGATTCGGGTTGATCAGGATATCGACTCTTACTGGGGGATCAAAGAGAGTAGTGGATAGTTAGTTTTGTCTAGTTTTTTCTCGAGAGAGGAGGGATGAGAGGTAGAGGGAAAGTAGTTTATTGCAAGTCTGGTACTTGTTAGTTATCAAAGTCATAAGAATGGAAGAATGAAAATCGGTAGTTTCTTTATAATTCTCGGGAAGGATGATTACCGTAATCTATCAACTGCTTCTTCCCGTCGAGCCCATAAAACGACCAACTCCTCGGTTTTTAAAACATTATGCAGACCACTCCTCTATTATGAACCTACTACCGCGTACGGAAAGATATCTTTTACAGGCGGCTATAAGCCACCACCACCACCACGTAGCAACATCCCTCCGAAGTGCAGTCTCTCATCAAAAAAAAAGAAACCCCTACTCTATCTCTAAATTTATGACTTATCATGCTTTAGGCCTTTGTTCTTCAAAGAATAATAATACCAGTAGAGGTACTTACCCATAATCTTGTGGCGTAGGCCCTGTCCCAGGCCCGTATAAAATTGCACCGCAAGAAACTACCGAGTGACCTATCATGATCCGCCCTAATCTGTTAGTAAACCTAAGCGTTACCCTGCAGTCAAAAACTCACGCTTATCTGATTATATCCACCCCCAAAATCACTAACCCCACCCCGGAGTACCGGACAAACCCCCGGCCTTTCACGGAATAAGTAAAGGGCGATCCGCCCATCAAACACCATGATTTAGGCTAAACACACTAGTAATATCGGGTGAGCCGGAGTTAGTCATGCCTTCCCTACTACTTTCTAAAAGTTCTTCTATTCAGTACTCTAAAGAGGCTCTAACAACAATGAGCCCCATTAAGGAATAACTCTACAATAACATATACAGTGAAAAGAACCTACAAGACCCGGCCCCATAATAGTAATAAAAAACCCTTCTCCCAGTTATAGAATAGTGTACCAATTCTAAGAAGAGTAGGGAAACAAACGAAAAAAGTGTATCAAACCGCCCCGGCTTGCGATCTCTTTACCGCAAGCAAACTAAACTCCCAATAAACCCATAACTACAAACAACCTATGTACCCCCGTTTTCAGCATGCGTGCACGCTAATACCACTTATTTTCTCCCTAACACCATGTGTCTCTTGCTTGTAGTTGGAGACATCACTCGAGGGGTTCCCATATTGGGTTTCCTCGATGGACTTCCTATCTTCGGCACCTTTCTTCTTGTCCGTAGTGCTGTTTTTCTTGTCCACAACGCCATTAATCCTCGACTTCATATTCTTTACCTTCTCTTCCACAGACTTTGCCTTCTCTTCCAGGCCTCCCATCTTCTCCCCCACACTCTTCACTTCTTTTTCAATAGTCTTCACCCTCTTCGCCACAGCACTTTCCTCTCCATCAATACTCCCTTCCCCATCACTCTCAGAAACTATGTTCCCATCTTTAACCTTTGGAAATGGTCCCTTCAACAACGCATTCACATCTCCCCACCACCTCTCCCCAAAACTCCTATACCACTCTACCGTAACTCTTAAGCCCTCCTCAAACCCAGTCTTCTGCTCCCACCCTAGCTCCTTTAGTTTCGTCGCATCAACAGCATACCGGCGGTCGTTGAACGGACGATCTTCCGTATATTTTACCCAGTCTTCAAGTCGGAACCCAGGTTCATTCGAGTTGTGGCCAAAATGGGTAAGGAGGCGTTTACAGAGGTCAACATTTGAGATCTCGTCTGTGGAGCCGACGTTGTAAATTGCGCCTAGTGCGCCACGGTGTAGAATAGTGTCGAAGGCATCGGCGGCATCGGCGGCATAAAGGTACCGGCGGGTATGGAGGCCATCACCGTGGAGGAAGAGTTTTCTCTGGCGATGAAGGAGGAGAGCGAATTTAGGGATTACTTCTGTTTACTGTTAGCTTATGCTCAATGATGCGATGGAGGGCTGTGTACTTTCGGGAAATTGGTGAGGTCCATAGATGTTATTAGACCGGACGACGATGACCGGGAGATTGAAGCTCTTCCAGTAACTATGTACCAACATCTCTCCAGCTGCTTTGCTAGCTGCATACGGGTTCGTCGGCGCCAGTATACTCGCCTCAACTAGATCCTCCCCACCATCGGCGACCTCACCGTATACTTCGTCGGTACTCACATGGATAAATCTCTTGAGTATGCTGTGGTTTTTCGCACACTCAAGTAACACGTGGGTGCCATATACATTCGTGCTAGTAAACTCATAGCTATTTCCGAAACTCAAGTCAACGTGTGTTAACGCTGCAAAGTGAAATATCGTGTCAATATTGTATTTCCGTAATACATCCCGGACCTCGTTGGGGGACGTAATATCGCCTTTGACGAAAGTAAAATTCGGCGAGGACGCGAGGGAGCGTGTGTTGTTGAGAGAAGCGCAGTAGTCGAGTTTGTCGAAACTGATGATATTGTAGGCGTCGGGGTAGGTTAGCGTTAGATGACGTACCAGCCAACAGGCGCTATACAGGGATTAGTTTTTCGTATCGCCGCCGCCGGGGGAAAGGGAGGCAAACATGAACCCTTCGCCACCAGTAACAAGAATATTCTTTGCGTCGGACAGCGGCTCGAATTTCGTTGAGCCCGTGAGGACGGGAGCTTCTTTCCAGATGCCAGTGTCTTGGAAGTGACGATGGATAGCTGGCGTTGTGTCCTCCTCTGCGCGCTGTCGCTTCGAGAGCGGGAGAGGGGTGGGCTGAGAAGGTGATGTACGTTTTCCGGGTGCCATTGTGTGTGCGTGTCTTTGTTGTGAGGGAGGAGCGCTGGAAGGGAAGAAAAACGAGACACGTTAATACTTGATCCACTAGAGACGGGAATAGCATCCATCCCAATCCTAGCACACAGACATTTGAGCCGCACAAACGGCCGGAGGTTGCGTAGCTCTGAGCTAGGATTGGGGATGGATGAGATGAGATGAGGGGAGATGAATGAGATGAGATGGAAGGGGATAGGGATCGATAGATGAAGCAGGGCAGGGCAGAACGGAGGGGGAGCAAAGAGCCGTACTGGGCAAGGTAAGGTACGTACCAGGTTACCGGGAGGAGGAAAGGACAGAACACTCAGTCACAGAAGAACGAAGGAATGATCAACAGCGCAGGATGCAAGGAGGTAAAGAGTTTAAAAAGAATTATCTCGAGGAGCAGAAAGGAAATCAAAGGTTTCCATTTATTTAATTGATAGTCACTTACACCCCCGGTAGATGGTTAAAAGGGGGGTGAGGGGAACCACAAACACACAAAGGATAAATGAAGAGGGGAAGGAAGACGACGTTGGTGGAGGTGTACATGTACTATACATAACTGTATGACGGGCCGTATTGATAAATACCAATATAGGGTAGTCTACATCCCCAATTTAGCTGCATATCATTGTCCATGTCCTTCGGAGTTGGAATGTGATACGAGACGGGGCTGTCGCTTATCCATGTTGCGCAATACCGTATTGTACCGCGGCGGAACTGGTAATACTCCACTGTGCAAAGCTTAAAGACTTCAGGAGGTGCGGCCCGACTCGGATCTCACGCGAAGGGGTCCCGTCAATAGAGTATGTACCTGCATGTGTGATGTCTCAGATGCCTAGGACTCAGGGCTCAATATTGAGCTTGAGTAACCTTCAACTCTGCAGCTCACCCCCACATTCCTATTGTCCCTGGGATGATGTTTACCCCGCAAGTTTCTTTTCTCGCGGTGAGTCTTCGCTAGAACCTAATTCTCCGACTGCCCCGCCTAAATTAATGATCTGGTCTCGTTGGGAATAATTTGTGGGCTGCATCTAATTGGTCCTTTGGTTACACCTCTATCGCTATCCTTTGGTTCACTATTGAGCTTGGCAGGTTCTTTGTATGCTAAAATTCGCTGTTAGGACTCTAGCATTCATCTCTTTGATGAGCCTCTTGGCGGTGGGCTCATTTCAGTCACTACAGATGTCCTCATTGATTCTACCGATTTATCGAGAAGGTCCTTAAGTCCAGGCTATCTATTATCTCTTTTTTAAAACGTTTACTATCGAGTCCTATGGCGGTATCGAGAAACATTAATGGTTTCTTTGTTGAGTATGCTTTCGCTCGAACTGCTGACCACAACCCCGCTACTCCTCCACTGGGCATGCTGTAAATATCTTTATCTTCCCATGCTGCAACGATAGGTGCCACATTAGCCTTACCTACCTACCGCAGTTCTCCCTTTTACTAACCGAGTGACCAAAGAAGTAGCTAAATAGCTGCCAAAGAAGGGAAATGTGTGACAATGACATCACCCAATGTGTTCCAAGTTGACAATGGATCAGTAGATCAACTTTGATTTAAGGGGACGGCTGGGTATACTCATTAGTAAGCAAAAAAGAAAGTAGCCAACCCCCTAGTGTCTCATTGCGGTTGTAGGTTGGGGACTCCTCGCTGGAAACCTCGCCTGGCCCATGGCTATCAATGAATATTTATACAACCTTTGAAGTATTACAGCGTTTAACTAATTGATGGTGAGAACAAAGTAATGCATAGAGAAATAACTAAGTTACTTAGATAAGACCACCTTTTTCTGGGCCCTATAACCTAGACGACTATAGTTGGCAAAACGTCTATCTAGGAGTGCAAAACTAAGCTATTTGGGCCTGGAATATAGAGTCGATATAGCCAATCTAGTATCTAAGAAGTAGTTCCAGAGAAGCATTATATGTACCTTAACCAGATGCTCGCGGTATCTCCCCTATCTGATACAGGCCGCTGAACTCTATCCCTTATATCATACTGTACCTATATTCATTTCCTCTATGTATCAGCACATATTATAACAGGTCTATGTTCCTTGCTGCTAGCTTATTGAGGCAGTGAATGCTTCGAATGACGGGGTATAGACCTAGAAATGCAAAATAAGCTTCATCTTAGTCCTATATTTGAATCGGTAGTCATTTAAATGATTAATCCTCTTCTAATATTTCAGATTCTATCATCACAATAGCCTACTGCGCTTCATCTGCTACAAATATGATGTTTTCACATAACATGTACCTTCAAACCGGTATGGGGGGGGGTCAGCCAGTCAGTCAACACAATCACTATTACCACTACCCTATCTTGCTGGGTGTCACTTTGCCTGAGGCTATTATTCCACAAGCATGTACAACTATATCCAATGGTGATCTCTACAAGTTTATTTGACGTCTCAGTACAAGTACAGTTGAACGGTTTGTTGTTCTCTAAAGCTGTTAGAAACAGAGAGCTAGTGATAGATAGAAATTATGCATTGAAAACCCTTCCCGAATCTTGTCGAAATTAACCGAGCGATTGAATAGCCTGTTAAAGAGAAGATGCATGTAATATCTGGTCCAACAGCAAGATACGGTCATCCGCGGAAGATGAATGGCCCGCTTATGTCTTTGCTCTTTCTTATCCCTAAATCAGGCTTAACATCATCCATTTATTCATTTTTGCTAGCGACAACCATTTCGGAATGTCGATACTCTTGAATGCCCAATTTGGTCGTGGACGGTGGATCAAACACCTCGAAAGCGAGAATAATCTGGTATTCTAGGTTCAAAGCTTATGGCTACACGACTCATCAGTTGTACAGGCATCTGCTAGTATAATAGATCTGGAATGACTGGCTAGTTGGCCCTTATTTTAGAAGATGTCAAAGAATGTAAAGTAGATAGCTGGGTTTGTAGAGTATTTTGTAGGAGATTATGACGTTACAGTCACTTAGACGTTGATCGCCAAGACCCGAGTGACCTTCCGTGTAGTGAGCATGCCCATCAATGGTGGATAAGGGATATCTACCTCGGATCGATAGGGTATATCTAAAAATACATGAGCCGCTTTTTCCACTATGACGGGTACCCTCGTATCCACAGGCCACATTCATGCTTGATCTACCCGATCTTCATTAGCCTCGTCAGATCGCCTAGTCCTGAAACTCTGTCATCAAAAGCCAGGTCAGAAATATCCCCGCTGGATAGATCTTCCTTACCCTCGCTTAGGCCAAGCCAAGCCTTCCTAGGCCGGATTAGACGGATGATAATAATAGGAGGTAAGCAGTCAATGACCCTACACAAGACAGGTAAGGTCTCTACATCTCTACATAGCCCTCTGAGTCTGTGAAGAAAGTCTGTCTAAAATGAACAAGGTCGGTGATTGGCAAGCAATTTCTTCAGTCATCCGCATGCATTAGATTATAGGCATACACCAGCAGCACCACATGTAATCTTAACTACCCCACTCCTTACACTCATCTTTTGAATTAAGCCCAACCTACATGTAGTCCCAAATATCCTATTCTTTATGCTCACCCTAGCTATTTAAGTATCAACTAATATTTCATTCCTAGAAAGGCATCTAAAAGTCCATATTCCACAAATATAGCTCAAATACTAGTCCTCTAAGCCACACCCAACACTCTCACAACTCGTCAGTAGAAAACTGTTCAACATCCATAGTACTAAGTAATTTCCTTTTCAGCGGCCTCTCCAACACCCTGCTATCAGTACCCCCACCCCTCTCAATCACCCCAATACTAGTACTAACTCCCCTCTCATGACTCTCCTCTATCGACAAAAGCTCAATAGAGCCCCTTCTGCACATCTGATGATACCCCATTTCTTCCGCAAGTAACTCCTCATCCGAAAGCAACCGACGTGGCCGCTTCGAACTAGTTAAATGCATTCCTTTCCCCATACTAGGTGAGTCTTGAATCTCCTGTTCTGGGTTGCAGTATACCGGCTTCCCAGCCCTATCTAGGATTTCAATGATACCATTTAGTATACTAGTTTGTGTTCCCTGTCTAGCAGATATCTTCTCCTGCTGGTTTGAAAGCTTTTTCTGCCCTTTCATGAGTTCATGGAAGAGAAGATCGTGGGATTGGAGCTTTTGGTGGATCGTATGGAGTGTTTCGAGGAGGGAGAGCTTTGCCTCGAGACCGTGGAGGAGGTCTGTGGTGGTTTGGGTGAGGCGGCGGATGGTGGTAAGTTGGGTGTCGACTTAGGTAGATTAAATAATATATTAGAATCTATACTAAGGGATAGAAAAGGTGAACTGGGTAAAACCTTCATCGTCTCGCTGTGTAGCAGTAAGTTCGAGCTGTTTTTGGGTCTGGGTGATGTCTTCTTTGCAGGTAGTAAGTAGGCTGCTGAGTTCCTGCTGACGGTCATATAGCTTAGTTGTGGAAGTCTGAATGAGTGAGTTAAGTTCCTCAGATTTGAGAGCCAGATTTCTAGACCAGAGTGAGAGGCTTGCAGTGGACATGATTGGTGCCGGGGAAGCAGAGGAAGAAGCGGATCGAGAGGGAGGTGTTAAGACCTGATCCCAGAGGGAAGGGGGTCCCTGATTATCATTACTGGGCGTATTCATGATGATAATGGTGTTTATGACCGAGTTTGCTTCTTCGTGATAGTGTGTTTGTATCCACCGAGTGATATCCCATGCTGAAATTCCGGAGTTTGTACTATAGTATCCCGTCCGGGTAACGTATGACCTCACGAGTGAAAGAGCCTCTTTAAACCCATACAATGCATTCTCTACGAAAAAAAAAACACCAAAAGTTGAAACTTCCCCCACTACGACCCCGCACCAATAGTTATGCTACGTAAAGGTGTGCGGCCCAACCAACCAGATCTCCGCCGTCTATTCGATACTCTTAAATCTCTCCGAAACCAACGTACTGGAATACTCACCGAGCTCCCAACACCCAAAACCAGCGCAAATGAAGGGACAAAAACAACGGTGGAGGAAGGAAGTACGAAGAAATGGGAGTCAATAGAGGCAATGGAAGCTGCAGACATCACCGACGATAATGAGCCGAGAATTAGGGTATTCGAGCAAACAGTTAAGCCCCCGAATATTCTAAAACGACCGATCGAGACCTTGACGCCGATTCTGGACGCCGCGACGGGATTGGATAAGTCTGTTTCGTCGACGGGGGGATTGACGAAAGTAGAGCTACATAACCTTAGGAAATTAACGAATGCACTTAATTTTCTCTCACACTCACCAGTAAGCGTTATGAAGGAGGTCTTCTACTGGCTCGAGAAGTTCAGGTCGAACCCGAAGGTGCTACAGCTCCTCACACCACACGCATGGTCGCTTCTATGGGCGTTAGAAACAAGCCAGATTCCGTCGTTTCGGAGCAAGTTGATTGGGGATATGATGGTATCCGCTGGAGTAGGATTGAATGAGGAGCAAAACATCGCCTATATCGGGGGTATGTTTTGGAACGAAAATAAACTGGGGGCATTTCGAAGATGGACACATGGAACATGGAAGTGGAAGGACTCCCCAAAATACTGGAATCTTGGTATTCGGATGTTCTCACTCAATCAAGAGCCTTACATAGCAAAGTACTGGTTGGGCGAGATGATCAAGGCCCTCGGAAAGCCGGAAACGAAAGCCTTTATTCCAATAATTATGTCTTTCAACCATATATACCACTTTAAAGAGGCCTGGGCAATGTACAAGGAGATGCAATCCTGGTCGAAACGAACGGGGGATAGGCTTACAGTACCGCAATACGACAATATCTGCATGTCATTCCTTGACGGCGGCACGCCGAAGTATGGTCTGGAGATTTATAAACACATGGTTTCCTCCGACATTGAAGCTCTCGAGAGGATGCAGACGGATATCTACGAAAACCTGTCTCTCGCGGTACTAAGTGCACAGGAAATGATGCAGACCCCGGAGAAGTTGAATAAGTTCTCGGCTGATGCGCTGCGAAATCTTCCGCCGAAAATTCAAGACAAGTACTTCTATGGAAGCTGGATGAAGAACCTTATGCGGATGAGCAGGACAGATCTCGCATGGTATCTAGTCCGGGGCGTGATGGCCGAGCATGAATTTCCGCCAGACTCAATTCACTATAATTGGATCATCCAGGGGTTCCTAGAGGAAAAAAATGCTAAAATGGCCGAGCAGATAGCAGAGGAAATGATTAAATCGCGACTTCAGAAACTCGAGGCGGCTAAAGAAAAAGATAACTGGAAAGATTGGTCTAGCAAAGAAGCCGCTACAATTGAAATCGACCCTACTATCACTCCACCTGGCACGAAACCCCTAGCTCCCGTCATTCCAACACCCCCCGCAACTATACAAACTTTCTCGCTCCTAATAAACCACTACTCTCGTCGCCATCGCATGGAAAAAGTCGTTAACTTCTCCACCGCCATGGCGTCCTGTCAAATCAAACCAGATGCTTACATCTTTAACCACTTACTCTACTCTCTCCTCCGCGTCCACGATATCCCACGTCTCATGCGTACGTATCTCATGATCCTCAAATCGCCAGATACAAAACCGGATCTGGAAACCTGGAACATCATGTGGATGACCATGTGGAAACGGTATACGCAGAAACATAGAAGATATGAAGAGCTATTATCCCCACGAGAGCTGTTTGCCGATATGGTTAAGCATCTCCGCCGCGGACAGCTCAAGAAGGAGGAGACGAAGGAGAAGATGAAGAATATTTGGCATACGGTTATCAAATCATTCATGCTTTCTAGAGACTTCCCGGGCGCCCTCATTGCGTTACACTCGGGGATTAAATTGTGGAATATGAAGGTTGATAATACGGTGGTAAGGGAGGTTGTGTTTGGGACTATGAGAGCTCGCTCGTGGAATCCAAGCCATGAGGAAAGGCTGAGGATTCGTCCGGAGATGATCGATGGGTGGGTGGAGCGGCTAAGGTTACGGGCACAATATTTGTTAAGGAGGAGGAGGCGAGGCGACAGGAGAACCATGGGTGTATGGAAGAGTGTGAAGGATCCAGAAGGGCTGTTGGAAGGGCTGACGTGGATGTTGAGGGATAAATTGGGAGAGAATGCAAGGGCGAAGAATATATTTGATAGGGCTAAAGAGGAGATGGGGGTGGATGGTTTAGAAATCGATTAAGGGGGTTACTTAGAATTAGGCTTAGGTGGATTTTCTTTTGTTCCTGGAGTTTTTTGTTGTTGAGTATAGTCTGTGAGTGTATTATATGTATTATGTTGTACATGATAGTGTGTATATTAGTAGTGAATATAGATACATGCACCAATTGGTTTTACTAAGGATTGCGGTTCCAAGCCAGTGAAAAAGTTCCTGAGAGAAGTGGTTTAATGTGAGAGAGTAGGCAGAAAGGGTAACAGTTCTAGGTACACAGAAACTACTTAACTCCAATATAATCCTTAATTAAAGACTTCGTAACTTAGCCAGGTTATCCACGCAGTTCTTCATTACGAAATATCACTTACTCTAGTGGGTGTTAGGCACTACTTTAACGTTAGTCAAAGTATTCCAGATAACTATACGGCATTTCATCGCTTTTGAGTCTTTATGGTTCATATGAAGAGAATCATATATATCAGGGAAGGACTCCATATTGTGAATGAAGAGCTAGAAGCGATAGAAAGCGAAGTAAACGGGGGGGCAAGGTAGGAGACAAGTGTTTCCCAACAAGGCAATGACTGGTAATAATTTGAATAACGATATTAGATTTGTAGGGGAATTCTCCCAAGAATGGAAGGTTCTAGAGCTGATATGAAGGGGGGTATAGTTCTAAGATTATCGAGCTCGCCAGCGAAATATCACGATATGCGTAGTAGCAGGACGGTGGGAGAGAAAATAACAGCAGCTATAAGTATATATTATTATAATACAAAACTGCGTATTTAGTTTTTCGAGTCACTCACTTCAATAGTTCCTCTTTTTGTATCATATTTAATTTTTAATTCACGCTCTTTATTCTCCTACCCATCAATGTCTTCCGCATCCTCTACAGAATTAGACATGGAATCCACTTACTTAGTTCACCATTCCAGGCATCGAAGTCAGGTAGTCTCAATCATAGATATCATACCTGAACTCATCTAGGTAGTATTTGAGGCATATTGTAGAAATTTTTTTTTAGAAAATTGACAGTAGTCTCTCGAGTGTAGCTTGACGGCGGGAGAGAATCTCGAGAGCACTGTCACGCACTCCCGGTACTACTTTCTGGTAGGAGTTCACTAACCTCTAGAGGATATGGATCTCGGCCTAATTGTCTTGAATTATTGCACATAATTTATAAAGTGTAGGACGCAATAGTCAAAAGGAAATATTTCTTTTAATCAATGAAAATAGGGTGTCACTCCTGGGGTAGCCCCACATGAGTATTAAAAGAACAACAGCTGCGCCACCAGTCACCTGCTGCGTATGGTTACACGAACACCACAAGGTGGGGGGGCAACAAGGCTTGGAGGCTCAGCAGTTCTCCCAATACCAACGCTCTGTTCCAGACATCTGCTACAACTTTATCATTATCGCACCGGTCCTATCACTCCAGTCTTCACTATGGAGGCTGTAGGGTTTGCAGCAAGCATTATCGGCATTATACAAGTGGCCGGAAAGCTGACCTCCATAACCTACGGCTACATCAGCAGCTTTAAAAGGGCGCCAAAAGATATCAGAGAACTCGCCAACGAGCTCCATAGCCTCGTAATAGTCCTTGAAAGCTTACAAGACTATGCCGCAACAAATCCGTCTTCTGCAATGCTACAGAAGCTAAATGAGGTGGATGGGCCGATTCCAGTATTCTTCGAGGAGTTGAACGAGCTCTATCTCAAATTCAACACGATCGATACTCCAAGCTTTATAGAGAGGCTTAAATGGCCGTTAAAAGATAAGGACGTTTCACAGTATATTCTGAGGATTGAGAGACACAAGAGCTTGTTTGCTTTTGCTTTGAATGCAGATCATATGTAAGTCGGGACCACCACAAGAGGTGTTGAGCTACGCTAACATGAAACTAAGATCGTTATCGAAAGCGATAGAGGCGTATGTCATGAATATCGATCTTGCGACCGAATATATTGAAGCGTATGTTCGAGATACGGCTTTTGCAGTTCAAGAGATCAAAGTGGATGTCAAGAATACGAATCTTATGGTTCAAGAAATAAGGACGGACGTGGGGGAAACTAACATGGCTATCTGGAATCTACAGTCAGCTCAAAACACTTGGAATGAACACAAGGATGCTGCCGAAAATGGTAAGTATTTTAGCAAATTCGATATTAGATTTTGCTAACAAAAATCAGCTAAAATCCGCTCGGAAGTATTGGGTTGGCTCTACTCTGAGCCCTTTGAGACAAAGCATGTTGAAATCAGTGGTAGACGAAGGAAGGGCACTGGCGAGTGGCTCTTAAACTCACCGGAGTTTCAGAAGTTGGTCGAAAACAACCGGAGCTCTCCTTTGCTCTGGGGCTATGGCATTCGTATGTACTCTGAGGCCTTTCTTATATCAAGACTAATGCTAATCAATGACCACTATTAGCTGGAGCTGGAAAAACCTTTCTAAGGCACATATAGCTTCTTTGACCACCCCTAGTATATCATGGCTAACACTGGCTTTCTTTACAGCTCTGCAGTCATCGACCATCTTCAAGACAAAGCACGAGAAAATAAGTACGGGGTAGCATATATCTACTTTGACTACAAAGAGCAAAATCAACAGAAGCCTCTTCAAGTCCTTGCGAGCCTAGTCAAGCAACTTGCCACTCAAGTACCACAGCTTCCTACGGAAATAATAGACCTACACAAAAAACTCACAAAAGAAAATAAGCGGCCTACCCAGCAGGAGTTATACCCTGCTCTTGTTTCTATCCTAAAGTCATTTAGTCAAGGCTTTTTTGTTTTTGATGCCTTAGACGAGTGCGACCAGAATCGCCAACGCAAGGAACTCTTACCATTGTTTCACCGTATGGTTCAGGAGAATAGTACTGTTAGTATACTCTTAACAAGCCGGCAATACCCAGAAGATATCCAGGTTTCTTTTAGTGATTCGGCAAAAATCGAGCTCCGGGCAAACGACGAAGATATAAAGAACTATATCCAGCAAAAGATTGATGAAAACCCCCGAGCAAAGCGGCTGGTTAAAGGAGAATTAAAGGAAAAGATTATTTCAGAACTTACGAAATGCGCCAACGGAATGTGAGTAGGACATATAACAGCTTTTTCTTTTAATTGATATATTTACTAAGTAAATTTAGGTTCTTACTGGTTCACTTCCATATTGAACTCATTTGCCAACAGACTACGCCCAGAAAAATTACGAAAGAGCTTGAAAGGCTCAAGCATGAGAGCTCTACAATCGGAAACAATCTTTCTACCACCGAAAATAGCCCCCTAGACCCCACTTACGATAGGGCGGTGAAATCTATTCGTACTCAGGCCAGGAGCTGTGTTGAACTCGCAACAAAAATATTCACATGGCTAGTGAAAGCTCAGCGCCCACTTACGGTCGACGAATTACGAATGGCAGTATCCATAGAGCCTGACCTCTATGAGCTCGATGATGAGGATTTGCCAGATAAAGCAACTCTCCTAGACGTGTGCGCTGGACTAGTGACGATTGATGAGAAGAGTAGTACAGTCCGACTTGCCCATTATACAGTTCAGGAATATCTGTTGAAGAGTTCTTTAATTCCTGAGGATGCAAATGCCGAGCTTGCTATAACCTGCGTCACGTTTCTCTCGTTTGATATATTCACTCAAGGTGCCTGTAAGTCCGACGAATTGCTGGAATCTCGAATTAAGGCACACCCTTTCTTGAAATACGCAGTCTTTCAGCTACCTTCGCACCTTAAATGCTGTGATGAGACTTTATCAACGGAGCCCCTCCTCAAATTCCTTGAGAATCCGGGTAGTGTTGCGTGTTATTCACAAATAGTCTATTGCATTGACAAGATTCATGGAGAAATAAAAGAGTCTTACTGGGACTACTGCTACCCTTGTTTTCCTAAACAATTCCCTTTGCACGTAGCATCCGCCATTGGGCATCATGCAGCACTTCAGGCCCTCCTTAGCAAAGGCGCCGATATCTCTGCAAGATGCAGCGACCTGGAAACAGCACTACACGTGGCGGCAAGACATGGACATGAAGCAGTTGTCATGCTACTACTCGAAAATAGCGCTGATATAACTGTAACAAACAAACTCCAGTACACAGCACTGCATCTCGCAGCAGAAAACGGTCATGAAGCAGTGACCAGGCTACTCCTCGAAAAAGGTGCTGATATTTCCGCAAGATGCCACATGCAGGAAACAGCACTACACAAAGCGACAATACATGGACATGAAGCAGTGGTCAGGCTACTACTCGAAAATGGCGCTGATAGCACTCTAACAAATAAAAGCGGCCTTACAGTACTACAACTCGCAGCAGGAAAGGGACATTGTTCAGTAGCCAGGTTACTCCTCGAAAATGGCGTCGATATTTCCGCAAGATGCCACATGCAGGAAACAGCACTACACAAAGCAACAATACATGGACATGAAGCAGTAGTCAGACTACTACTCGAAAATGGCGCTGATGTCACTCAAAAAAATATTTTCGATTATACAGCATTACACTACGCATCAGAACATGGACATTATGCAGTGGCCAGATTACTCCTCGAAAACGGCGCCGATATTTCCGCAAAGACTGAGTGGGGAGAAACACCACTACTTAAAGCGGTAGGGAGTGGACGTAAAGCAATTATCCAGCTACTTATTGACCGTGGTTCCGATCTCTTTGAAAGAAGTGGTACTGGGGTGACACCATTCGAATATGCAGTATGGGGCCAGAGGGAAGACATAGCCCGGTTAATCCAACCGCCCATCGTCAGTCATGTAGAAAAAGATATATTTTACAATTAGGTAGTATTTAAGGGCACCGTATGGTATAAGCTATGGTACAAGAGTTTTATGGGTGCACGAACGAAATAAGATCACTTACTCTAGACAAAGTCGCTAGTACCCCTTTATAGCTTTCTCTTATTAGAGCGAGGGGAGTTGTACTTAGGGTAGTTAGATTTGATAATAAAATGTGCTATGATAGATGGGTGTATGGATACGAGTAGTGTGGATACATGGATCTCTCTCCTAAGCTTGCTTACCTCTAGCCTTGCCTTCAATCACTTCACCGAACAATACTTGAAGTCTATCCTAAATGTTTGAAACAGATACCAGCACAGACAGCTAGTCACAAACGCTCACTCGGCCATGCTGATCACACAACCCTTGAGCCTCATCCTTGGCACACCACCTACCACAGCTCACCACCCCAACTCGAACCTCAACCACACCATGTCGTCCTCCCGCAAACGTCCAAACCCAAACCCCCTCAACCTCGACTCCGACTCCGACACCCCCAGCGCCTCATCTAATCAGCGTTCCAAACGGCCATTCCAAAAAGCCACCTCTCCTACCACCCCTCCCGCAGCTCCAACACAAGCTGTAGACGACGATGACGACGATGACTACATGAACATGGTGATTGCGGAGCCCAAAGTGGCAGAAACCCACCTACAACGCAAACAACGCGAAAAGCGAGAGGTGCATTACCAATTATCCCCTCTCATAGATACTAGGAGCTAACACAACCAGGCTGAAATCCGCGGGCGTCCAAAATCGAAAGAGGAGCTCGCAGAGATCGAAAAAGAGAGACGCAAAGAAGCACTCGGCATCCAAAAAGAGAAGCGTGAAGCAGCACTTTCTAAATCACTACTTGAAACTGCAGCCGCCGAAGGGGAGACAAACAAAGGTCTTCGTATGATGAAGATGATGGGGTTCAAGCCCGGCAGCGCACTTGGTAAAGCGCGATCTCCACCGCCACCACCTGAGAGTGTGGGTGTCGAGAAGAGTACAGTGTGGACACAAGCAGAAGCACGACTGGAGCCCATTGGTATTACGATTAAGGAGGACCGCGGAGGTATCGGGCACGACACTGCGAAGCGCGAGAAGATTAAAGCTTCGGTGAAGGACGTGAAGAAGCAGGAGATGACGCCGGATGAGTACCGTCAACGTGTTGCCGAGGAGCGCGAGGAGAAGCGCAAGGAGGCTCAGTTTTATGCGGCGCAGAAGGTGTGTGAGAAGTTTGATACGGAGAGAGATTACCCCGGGGAAGCAGCGGCGGGGGTGGATGTTATTGGGAAGGAAAGGACTATCCCGTTGAATCGGATTAATATCTTGTGGCGGGGTCTCGTACAGTACCGTGAGCAGAATGAGAAGCAGCGGAGGATGCGGTATGATCTTATGCAGAGTCTTGAGCAACCACGGCTTCCTGGGTATGATAGGAATCACGAGCTAGATTCTGAGGATAAAGTTGCATTGGGGATTAATCTACCCAGTTACGGACGTGCGGCATCATCTACCTATGTAGAGGATGGTGGGGAGGACGACGAAATAGAGGATGAAGAGCTGGAGGAGTTTGAGAAGTTGACCTTTGCAGAGAGGCTTGATCGTATCATTGAGTACCTGAGAAGAGAGTATCATTACTGCTTCTGGTGTAAGTATAGGTATGAGAATAACGAGATGGATGGGTGTCCGGGCACTGAAGAGGATCTTCACGGATAGGGAAATGCTTTTCCCCCGTTACTTTGTATGATTAGGATTGAGGTGGGGGGGGTAGGTTTTGATATCTAATAGCTGATAGATGAATTGGGGCTTTACACTCAAATATTTGCCGCTAATAAATGCTTAGCTAGACTGAAAGTGTTGGAGATTGATAAGAGGGAGGAAAGGAGATGCAAGGAGAAGGCTTGATCTGATATTGCTTGTGGGGAGTCCTCTACCTCCGATTGGAGCTCGAGAAACTTGGTATAATAGTCTAAAATGGGGCCTCCAGGTGGGGCGTACGGCATGGAATCGTCCAGCAGCAGCATCTCTAGCTGTTGTGGTTCTTCCTATATCTAGCTTAGACTTTAGGACATCCCACATCTCGACGTTCTAGACCTAGTGCTAGGAGATCAACCTCGCCCTGCTATTCCAGGTACGGCTGTAAATAGGATGGCCACAGGGAAGGAAACGGATATGATAAGAGACTCGTGCCACCCCTCAGTCAAGGCATACATCAACAAGATGCGAGATCCCGTCGAGATGTAGGAAGCCATAAAGTCGAAGCTTGATACAGCTAGAACCACAACAGTTAGAGATGCTGCTGTTGAACAGTTCCATGCCCTATGCCTCACCCCTGGAGGCTCCAACCATTGAGCTACCGGTCCGTTGGTGTAGATTAAACCTCCAACAGAAAAGGCTATTGCCCAATCGAGTGATAGAACATGAAGGCTTTAGAATAACATCTATAATACTCTTTAACTCAACCTAAGTGGAGACATTGTGCAGTAGATTAATAGGTGGATTTCCACCAATAACTATCAATACAGTCCTGTTAACTTGGCCCAAAACTCATCAGTACAATACAATACCATATGCAGCCCCAAACGCCGCGTAAACTCAAAAAAGCAAAAAGAATATTACCCCAGGTGAGATTCGAACTCACGACTTTCGCATAACCTGCATACAAGTTCACCCTTTCGGGATAATACTTCGTATAAGAACGACACGCTAACCGCTGCGTCACGGGGGTATCTTATGCCTGTCTGAGGTTTTTTATCAACCTTTACCCCCCAATCCGGAAATTAGCAAGAATAATTAACAGCAGTTAACCCCACGACGTAACTCCGTGTAAGTATATTTTAGAGATGTGAATCATTGACCCCCCAACCCCCAACCCCACGTAGCTTCCCCGGTGACATCAGTATTTAAAAATAACTGATACTCGTCTTGAGTATTTTCATGAATTCGATAAATAGGAATTATATCAACTCTTTTTAAGTTAGCTATAATACTCTTGAGCTTCTCTGTGTTTAAGAGCTGTCTCTACAATTAAATATCTCCTCCTGAAATACTCCTAAAGACCTAGCTCAACCTCAAATCTCCGCGATGCACACAATGGCTCACCGACCCCCACATTGAAACTCCTTTCAGAGAGTATTAATTCCCCACAAAGGCCCCCCGATGACTCAACTCTACACCCTTCGCACCAATTCTCCGAGATGTAAAGCCTATAAATTCAATCAAAATCCCCACCACCACCACCACCACCAGAGAAATATCACCAACCACAGAAAGCACCAATGGCCAAAAACGCTGCTCCCAAAGATAACTGGTCTTCAGAGGCCTATACCGGCAAAGTCGCCTCATTTGTACCATTACTTACAACCCGAGTTGTATCCCTCCTCGACCCTCAACCCACCGGTATTTCCTTTCCCCCACCCCACAAAATACACTCACCCACTTATTCAGTAAACACCTACTAACAAAAAAAAAAAAAAATCTAGACAAAATCCTCGATATCGGTTGCGGAGATGGAGTCCTCACGTCTCAGCTCTCCTCAAGATGCACCCACATCCACGGCATCGACTCGTCTGCAAACATGATAACCTCTGCGCAAACCTACTACTCTACCCCTACAACTACTTATGAAGTCATAGACTGCCGCTATCTCACTGAGGCCATCCCCACCCTTGGTGCAAACACCTTCAATAAGGTTTTCTCCAACGCAGCGCTTCATTGGGTTCTTCGGGATCCGGAAACGAGGGCTTCGACGCTTCGTGGGGCGTGGGAGGCTTTGGTACCCGGGGGTGTGTTTGTTGCGGAATTGGGAGGGCATGGGAATGTTGCGGAGGTGCATGCGGCTTTGATTGCGGTGCTTGTGCATAGGGGTGTTTCGCCGGCTGTGGCGAGGGAGGCTGGTCCGTGGTTGTTCCCGACGGAGGCGTATATGAGGGAGATTCTGACGGCGGTGGGGTTTGTGGTGGAGGTGGCGGAGGTGGAGTTGAGGCAGACGGCGTTGACGACTAGTGAGGGGGGTGGGTTGGAGGGGTGGGTGAGACTATTTGGGGATGCGTTTTTAGAAGTGTTGCCGGAGGGGGAGAGGGATGGGGCGGTTAAGGAGGTTTTGGAGGTTTTGGAGAGTGTGGGGAGGAGGGAGAATGGAGAGTTTAATTTGAATTATATTAGATTGAGATTTGTTGCTAGGAAGCCGGAATAGATTGTAAATAATTATCAGAGTTAATGTGTATAATTATCGTTATCTTTAAACCCAATCAAATCCTTGGATCACTCTTAACAAAACGAATTTTGCTAAAGGCCTAACCTATATCGATTATACTGAGGTCCACCGTAGCTTATAACCCTACCAGGAAAATATATTTTTATTCACAAAGAGCAAAAAAAGATTACCATAAAACTATTCATTCATTCATTACCACTAGCCACTATCAAATTTATCTTATGAACTCTCATATCCAGATTTTGATGGA
This sequence comes from Verpa conica, assembly GCA_033030425.1. NCBI lineage: Eukaryota > Fungi > Ascomycota > Pezizomycetes > Pezizales > Morchellaceae > Verpa > Verpa conica. Next base: position 1,196,563 of record JAUFSD010000012.1, read on the forward strand.
TGCCATTCATAAATAACTACTAGATATATGACTATCTAAAGCGTTTCTGTGAAGACAAATTACTTGACTTTCGAACCCATCTTAAAAGTACCAACTATGTCGACATCCTACTCTCCCTTGACCCACTAACTCCACTCAGGTCTTGCTAGCTTATGGTACTCTGGATCTCCATGTCTTCATAGGAAAGTTCTTCCAGCCAGTCCTATAAAAGAATCCGGATACACCTTATTCCAGGTAGATCGAACTTCCGGCCATGATCTTTGTCGAGCAGTACATCATCTCTGCCTCTGAACCTGTCAGACCTAAATGGCATTTACTTTGATCCCTTCCTCTCTCTTATGACTTCCCAAACCTTTTAATCCCTGATGAGAAGCCCAGATGACCCACTGCGTCTCTTAGTTCTTCTACTCTTAGCAATTTCTCCCAGCACGCGCAAACACCAGCAGTAGGACTATCCAGCAGCTTATGTTAGAGCTTCCCCATATGCTCTTACACATCTCGCTTCTTTGTAAATACTTCCCTCTAACTATCTCTTTATTCCTAGATCTACCGATGCCAAGAAGAGAATATCAAGGCAACTTGTGCCCACCGAATTAGCTCTAATGTCTCTACGGATGTACTCCGAAGAACCTCTCAGTATACCCAATAGCTCCCTAACTTATCAATTAAGTCTTTTGAAACTTCATGCAGTGCTAGCAAATGATGAATTAAATGTCCAACCTTTATCTTTTGCATATATCTTTCCTGTCCTTATTCCCATCCTTTGAAAGCTGAGTGATGCTGAGCTAATACCTCGACACTAATAAGCTTACTCAAGGCACGGTTGTATAGATAGACCGAATAAGTGTTTCGCCAACCACTCTACCCCCGTAATTACTAGATTTAATGACTCTAGGTCTTCCAAAAAATGTACTGCGTTTATCGTTTTCTAATTATGAAGAAGTTAATACCCGTTTTATACTGACTAAAAGGGGGTAGAAAATAGAGGTCAACTCAGACGCACCGGCTAGAAATATTTCTGTGCTCCGTATCACCTGCTTGGTCTATCCCACCAAAAACGAGAATGGTGGTTTCTTGGGTTGATTGATCATCTAAAATCCTACGTCACTACCTAAAGCCGCCTCGAGGCTCCAGCCACAGGTAAATACCCGGTTTCATTTGAGCGGGTGTGATGCGAATTCAACTTCTTTCCCATAATGATACTTCCGAATCTCGCCTCGATCTCTTCTTTGAGCGCCCTTGGATAGATGTCATAGGCATAGCCATCGCTACAATAACTATCTCGAGTCAGCTTATCTCTTAAACTTGAGAGAGATTGTATGAGACTGTATTAACCTTAATGTTCTTGTTATCAATTAAATGTACAGCTCATTTCAACTTCCGAAATACCTTATACGAATGAAGTGTATTCTTCTTTTGTAGTAATTTCACCTAAATGTTCCCTTATACTTCCTACTTTATACCTTGTTAGAACGGTGCCAAAATTCCCAATCGAAGGGTTTCGTCACTTTCTAATGATGTCCGAGTGGTTGTTGCTTAGCGTAAGATAATTCTTAACGCGTAATACCTCTGAACTATAAATGAATATGTACCTCTCAAACCCCAGCTCGAAAATTCCCAACCCAGCGTAATTATTAATGAGGAATAGTTTCCACCCCTGTAGCTGTTGCGTACTCTTATCTTGTAGTGGTCCCTTCCGTCTTCACGCAAAACAGTTAATCTACGGGAATGAGATTCTCAGCACCCAAGTGGGAATCTTCCAGCTTAGCCCCCTAACTAGGTATTTCCCTCGGTAAACTATAAATATTGTTAACACTGCCACTAATGTGTATGTCTGCTTATAGCCTCAAATCTTGAAAAAATTTAGGTGGTTTCCAACATCCATGGCTAGGCCTGATGAACGGTGCTGCTCATGTTCTGATCAATACCAAACCATACATTGAAATAGGTCTATAAGGATGAAAGTTTTATAGCTGTTGTAGTAGGGTGGATATTCTTTTTTTTATGTAGGGCTAAACTCGATAGTCGCACTCACTATTCAGCAATTTTTTTTAAAAAACAAACACATAGGAAAATCATGGTAGCAAACCTATCACACTATCAAAAACAGAAGAAAAAATCTTTCCAAGCCCCTCTATGTGCATGAGAAAAAATACATTCCGTATAATATTGTTGTGAATTACAAATTTGACCGGTTCCGCATGAAGTAACCTAAAAGGAGAGGAATTAGAACTGTATAAAACAGACTTCAGCAGGTAGAGAGAGATACCGATGAAGAATTATCTGATGGATTTCCTAACATTGAAACACCTTGAATCTTTTTCCTATATCCTATGAATCATCGGAATTCTGTCTATTTCCGGTTGTAGAAAATAGAGGGACTAGGGTTTCGTTTTTTTGCATTTGTATATCTATAGCTACTAATGTCTTAATCAAAGTTAATATTTGGGTAGTAATGCTTCGATGGTAGTTGTGATGGGACTGAGGAGTTCCTGGTTTTTCAGGTATGTTGTGAGGAATAAGTGTAGAGGTGGATGTGACAAAGAGGCAGCCCACCAGGCGAGGACTTGGGTCCTAGGCTTCTGGGACAGAAACCCTAACCCAGCAGTGCTTCATCTCCAAGCTTACCGCGCACTACATTCTATATACCAAGCGAAACGGTAGACAGACGATATTCCATCGATTGCCATAAACTTCACCAAGCTAACAAACACTAAGGCATTCGCAAAAGACCGTGCACAGATAAGTCGACTAACCGGCTATATAAAGCATTTATTGCCCACTACAGCACTGCAAAATGCACCCTTTTCCGGTACTATACATTTGCAAATAAAACATAAAAATATATACTAAAGCAAAAGAATACCTAACTCCCCACTCCACAATTACTACATACTCCCAAACACCACGGTCTACTCATCACCATCGTCTCCCAACCCCTCAATAACCTTCTCCACCTCCTTAATCAACTCGTTGATTGCCGGTCTCTCACTCGGCTCTACCCTCAAACACATCTTCACGATATTCTTAATCCCCTCACTCACAGCCTTCTGCCCCGGCTTCCGTCCTCCCAATCGCCCCTCCTCAGGGAACGTATAAGACCCTGAGCACACCGCCAGCGCTAAACTACCACCGGACTCCTCAGTTGCTAGCTCAAACGGAGAGTGTCCATAGAGCGCACAGTAGAGTGTACACCCCATCGACCAGATATCAACCTTATCATCAAGCACGGAGCCAGTCTTGACATCGAAGAGCTCGGGGGCACGATACGGCATTGTAGAATTCTCAGCAGCAGAGTCCTGGACTGAGAGAGCGAGGGTGCGTGATGTAATTGGGGTAGGAGAAGGAGTAAGTGATCCAAAGTCCATCAAAATAGGAGTGAGACCATCATCGTCGATCATGACGTTGCCTGTTTTACACGGACTGTTAGTGGGGGTG